>OY728119.1:1275646113-1276896113 GCA_963277665.1 Viscum album
ATTTAGTATGATTTCAAAACTCTCCAATAATTCCATCATGATTTATAAGTTATTATAAACCCCTTTATCTCTCATTAATCTCCCTTAAGAACACCTGATACCATTCCGATAATCCGTGAGGGATTCTACCCGAACCTACTTTATTCCTTCAGGTTGCTTCATCTTTCTTATTACCAAAATGAAGTTATCTTATCTTTTTATGTGTGTATTATAATTTTTTTTTACATATACTAAATTCATTTATCAATACCCTTCATCGTTCTCTTTTGGGGATATACATTTTTTTAAGTGATTCCCTCCTCAGTACTTCTCGATAAGCAAACTTGTTTTAAGGGAACTTCCCGAATTCTTTCCCAATTTCAAGCACACTATATCTTATGTTTTAAGAAAAAATTGTATTTATAAAATCATTCTTTTAATTATTAAAAAATTCTTGGTTAACTTTAGATTTTATATAAAATATTTTTCCCTTATCTGTTTTAAAGGCTCTATAGTATTTTCCTTAAAACCGCACAAAAATGTTTTAATGCTAAAATTTCTTAAATACTCTTCTTTCATGTTGTCAATTATTTTTTACATCACATACCATGATATATGATTATTTTACCTTATTAATTTCCATGTATGTTTTAATTTTTTTCTTTCATGGACACTTGTATGATACATCCATTCATTATGCTTTATGACAGGATTATGATACTCATTTCTTTCCATAGGTACCCTTATGTTTATGTATGATTATTAATTTGGAAAAAATATTCATGAAATGTTAATATGGGTGCACCTAGATATCACTCCAATTAATTGGGTAAAGTTGATTCTGATGAGACGTTATGTGTGACGGTCTTGGCAGTTAGCCTTGGCTTGTGCTACCATGTGCGACGGTCTTGGCGGTTATCCTTGGCTTGTGCTACCATGTGCAACGATCTTTGCAGTTAGCCTTGAATTGTGATAAATTAATGTTTTATATTGCTTCAACATTACAATGACTCCATGTTTATATGATTCCATTTTTATATGTTATGATTCCATATGTTACATGCCTTTTTATGTCATCATGTTATGCCTTCTAACCCATGTGCTAAAGTTTTATTCTTATGTTTATTCCCTTACTAGTCATTTTAGCTCATCCATTTGTTCATGTTATCCCTAGGTTATCCTATGAATATGTATTATCACAATTTAAGTTAGGGTATCTTTTTTAATATTAAATAAAGAAGTGTTTTTTTTTAGTCCCATGTTTTTAGTTTTATGTACCTGGTCTTCAAAGACACTAGACTTCATGATCCTTAGCTTGTACTATGATGTATTTTTTTTAAATAAAATTGGGTATAACCACGAAAGCGGTACATGACTAAAGGAAGAAAATTACATTAAATCACAAGCCTGGGGACTTAACCCCGCAACCTGCCCCTCACACCCCAAACCCTTACCACCCCACCACCAACAGTGGGGCTTGGCTTGTATTCTGATGTATAATTATGCTTAAAATCATGTAATGTTATGTGTAAAAGTATATTGTATCTATATTATGAATATATTATTACAAATACACTTAGCCTCATGATCTTTGGGTTGTCATTAATACATGTTTATATTTAAAATAGTGTAATGATATGTGTAAAAGTCTTGGGTCACTATAGTTGGTATTAGAGTAAAGGTTTATTTAACATTTGTAAACTTGGATGATAAAACTTTAGTGATAACCCTATGTACAATTCTATGTATAAGACTAATTGTATAAAAATATCTTTTAATCTCATTATAGTATAGAGTGAGTGGTTTCTGAGCAATTGCATCCCTGTTTGGACACTAAAAGTGGATGTGGCTCTGGAATATATGTTCCTAGGGGTAATAACTTTGAAAATGGAACATTGGACTTGACTCGAGTGTTTCCTATTACAATAAAATGGTCCTTAATACACACCTGGTTTGACACTTCTAGGAGATATGATTTAGAAATTCATGAACTCTTTATGATCCATAAGGAAGGAATTGAGTGAATTTTTAGGTTAGAAAACCTAATAGGAATCATTACCATGTATAATATATATTGAAACCTAGAAGATGATAAGTTGAGAAAATTTATCATTTATAAAATGTTCATTTTGGGTTTATATGTTTCCCTTGGTCAGGTTAATGAATCATCATCTTGTTTCTTTTAATATTTTTAGTTAATAGAGGGAAATATGATAAAGAATATTGAAAACCAATGTGGTGGGAAATGTATTGATTTCATTAAGGATATGTATAACCTAATGGTAATGGAATTTAGACATATTATAATCATACCAAATGATATATATCAAATTATGATCAACTACTAGAAAATAGTTTAATTTCCAAACACATCAAAGAAGAGAATTATGGTGCCTCAAGGAAGTTAAAGTGTTAAATGTGATAAATAACAGATGATTTGGACTCCTACATGTAAATAATGTGGGAATAATCACCTAGAATAATATCTCAAATGGATGGTAAGATATTTTCTATACATAAATAAAGGAAATAAAGTAATGAATTTCTTAGTAATTCAATGTATTATTTGTGGGGAACATGGGAATTATATGAGTTAATTCCCTAAACTAAGGGTTATCTCCTAGAATAAGAAAGGAAATATTTTATAACAATCATTGAGGTGAAGTATTTACATACGGGGATCCTATAATTATTATGTAGAAGTATTTTTATCAATGGTATTTTGGTTATAAGAATCATTAAATTTCTAAGGATCATTCTGAAGTAGTTTTTCTTTAAGGATTGGCAAGAATATGTTGAATGGTAATAATAACATAGAAAGGTGATTTAATGTTAAGGTTATATTTTGTGGGAAACAATTGTATATATATAAAACCTTAGTGTTTAAAAATTTATTTTATGATTAATTTTATTTTGATGAGGTTAATCATATTTTGGGAATGTTATAGGAATTATATTAATATAGTTTTAAAAAAAGAACAACTCGCATGTCGGGCGACAAATTGTCACATCTGACAAGTTTATAGGGCTTGGACTCATAACTGAAGGGGGATAATAGTGCAACACCTACCACTAGTCTACATGATATAATGGTTAGTATAAAAAAATTACTTAAATGAATTTTTGGAGAAATATTTAGTTGATTTTGGGAAACATATTAGAGGATAAAATATTTTATAATTTTTAGGATTTTGTGGTGATTAATGATATTTTGGGAAATAATTTATTATGATAAGATATATATATATATATATAACCTCTAGATTTAACAAAAAGAGTTATTTGGGAAGATTTATATCATTTTTTTATATGTAAGTTGAAAGGGTATGATATAACCTTTGAGGTTAAAACCTTCTTTCATATTGAGATTATTGAGGTCATTTTGGATATAGACTTATTTATCTAATTAATAATCTATGTTAAATATTTGGTTTCATTATTGAATTTTCTAGATTAATATATTCATAATCATTTTGGGTATTATTTTAATTTAGTTTTAATGAAGATGGAAGGAATATCATGTTACACTTTTATGGATCTTAGGATCCAATAAAAGTTAATTTTTTTAATTCATACATACAAAAATTATATTAGATATTCGTTACATAGAGTAATAGGTGAAGTGGAAAGTGATCAATGCACACCCAAAGGATAAAATTATGTTTATGAAATAAAAATATATCAGGTAAGTATATTTTTAGGTGTTCTCTATATTAATAGTAAAATAATCCCTCAAATCTAGGAAAAATATTTTGAAACTAAAATTTTATCCAATTACCTTCATATATTATGAATCAATGGTCTTTTAATTCATCACATATTTATGGCTTTGTGGATGTTGACTTTATCATGATCATTCACTTTCTTGTAATCAGTGATCTATACCACTCTCTATAATTATTTAATCTTTTATTCCCTGTCTATATATTCACTTTACACCCATTTTACCCTATGTGGAAACCTAGTTATGTGAGGAATTTCATATTTCCCTTTTCCTATTTTTAAGAGAATGTTTTATTAACACTTTTAATGATGTGGTTTCTTCATAAATAAATTTTCAAATATAAAACCCTTGATTATTGAGAATAAGTTAAAATTATGAGGAACTAATTTATTTAAGGGGTTATAATGTAACTCCCTGATATTTTAAAATAACACTGTGTTTGATATTGTATTTAACATGAAACATTGAGTTTAAATGAACTAGGAAATATTATTAAAATATTATTATTTAAAAATGATGGTTTTAACCTATCTGTTAAATTCGAAGGTATGAATAGGATTAACTAATTTATGAAATGTATATAATGTTCATAAATAATATAAATTTATTTATAAATTTTAATTAACTATTCACTCAATTTTAAGAAAATTCGTTTTATTAATCGAAAATATGTTTTTTTGAATTTTGTTTTATTATTTTCTATGAGAAAACAATAAAATTGTTTTTTTCCTATTTTAGAAAATATATTTGATAAAATGGAAATAATATTTTAAATCATAATATCAATATTAAATTATGGTTAAATTTTGGTATTTTTTTGGAAAATATTATATTTCGAGTGAGTACTGAGAAAAAAACTGATTTTTATAAAATGGTCATTTATTTTTAAAAAAATAAGTAATTTAAAGGTATCATTATTATTTTAATTTAATTTAAAATTAACATAGGTATTATTTAGTTATATTAAATACAATTAATTACATTTTAATCATCTTTATACTATATTTTAGTATATGTTTATTGTTAGGCTTAAAAATGCATTTTTCTGGAAACTATTTTAAAGTGTATAACATTTCACCATTTTAATTAATTAAAATATACCATAATGAAGAATGATTTAAAAAAAATTATAGATTATATATCTATAATAATAATTAAAATTCATTTAATTATTATTAGTTTTCATATAGTTATTATATGATCATCTTATGTATGTGAAAAATGCATTTCTTTAAAAACCATTTTTTCAACATGTCTATGAGTTTAATTTGGAAAAAATGATTTCATATTTTTTATCAAAATAATTTATATTATATAATAAATTAAAATTAATTTTTAACCATAATTAATAGTGAAAACATTAAATATTAATTACCGTTGTTAGGGTGACAATAGGTTTACGAGGGGGTTAAACTAAAATGATAAGGGTTAAAAATGACCCAAAACATGTCTAATTACTATTGGATGGGAATATTTATACCTTATATCTTATAATTTTATAAAATAGACCATTTTTTATCCTTGTTTCTTGTAAAAAACGTGGGTTTAATTCTTTCTTTTCAAAAAAATCAAATATGTCCTCTCCCCCACTTATAAAATCTACATCCTCTCCTCTCCTTTCCACAATTCAAAAACCAATTTTTTCAGAAAATACCTATCCAAATACCTTCATTAATTCTATACCAACATTATATTGTCATTTTATATTATAAATATAACTTATTAAGGATTTTGGTTCATAACTAAATAATTTTTTTTGAAAAAGAGGTATTATTCTTAACCGAGCATTTTGTTTTATTTCATCTTCAACCTCCTTAAAATATTATTAAAACAAGATGATATAACAAAATTATTATTTTCCATATACTTATATTCTTTTATGTTAATTTCATGATCTACATCCATCTCCTCCCCCCTCAAATTGGAAACAAAACCATTGATTGTGTGTACAGTGGACTATTCTCGTGAACCGACGTAATTCATTTTCCATATATGATTCTCATAGATAGATATAATGAAGTAATTAATGTTTATATATTATATTTAATATATAATTATAATTATTTAATTATAATATCATATATACCTTCTTACTTTCCATTCCAAAGGTAATACAAAAACTTCGCTCGTGTGTGCGGCGAACTACCACCTCGCGAAGCAATGTAATTATTTTTTCACTTACGATTTACATGGAAGGTAACAAGGATTAATTTTATGTTTATATATTATATTAATTAAATATTAATAATTATATAAAATAAATATATCATATAATTTCTTACCTTACTATCCATTGAATAAATGATAATGTCGTTTATGTCTACGGTGGACTATCGCCTCGTGAAGCGATGTGATTTATTTTTATTACCACATCACATGGATGGTATATGTAAGGGTATTTAAATAAATAATATTATATTTATGATATAATTATAATACCATAATGATATAATAATACCTACCTTATTTCCATCATGATCTTTGAAAAATGGAAATGTCACTCATGCATATGTATGGCCTATCATCTCCATGATTGTAATGTAGTTCATTTTTCATAAAAATATTTTATGATAGGTTTTAAAAGTATAATTTATATATAAAAATAATAATTGTTTCATTATTACCATTCTTAATATGATTAAATTATAATCTCTTTTACCTTAGTCAACTTACCAAAGTGATTTTGGACATATGAGTTGTTTATTATTAAAATGTCCTATGTGAAATTAATTGGTTAAGTAATTTTATATGAAATTGTAAAAAATAAAATAAAAGTAATAATAAACTTGAAAAATATTCTTAATCAATTAAATAATTAACATAATTTTGTTATTCATGAATATAAAGAACGCATGTGACGATTCGGGCTCAAGGTAATGGTTTCATTTCAAAACTTCCTTCTTTGAGACACATGTTCTTTTATTAACATAAATTATTTTATATGGTGTATATAATACCTAGTTAAATATTATATCATGAATCCTTCATACTTAATAGTATTTTAAATTATAATTCATTTTTTTATTCTTTTATTTTATTATTCAAAAACTACCAATGCGATGAGGGTTTATTTCACAATCTCATTTTAATTAGGATTATTTATAATTAAATTTACATTGAAGATAATTATTTGATCATTTTATAATAAACCAATTTAATTTTATTCTCCTCTATTTATTCATGAACTTTTCAAGTAATAGTTCCATTTTTATCTCTTTGTTACTTAAAATAATTGAGATTTTTTTTAAGTAAAATCAACTTTATTTCTCTCTTTGGTTGAAAACCATTTCTCTTACATGTCCATATTTTCTTTAAAATATTTTAAAAAATGTTTTAATATTCTTCTATGAGTTATTATATTCATTTTTACTCATGTTTGCCTCTTTAAAAAATGTTTTAAAGTAAATCTTCATGTTTTTTTCCAAATTATGTGCTTTTTGACTTTTTCCTAAGTGTGAAAGGAATTATTTTTTAACAAATACATCATGTATGAATTTACCCTCCATCATGGACATTATTATATTTTAAGTTTACATTATAAGTTTCTATGGTTATTTTTAAATAAAATTATTTAAATAAAATATAGTGAATTTTTAGTTTTTCAAAAATTGTTTTCAAAGTGGAATGGTAATTTTCCTCAAGAATTTTTTCTATATTTTTAAAACTATATTTATTAATCAATGAAAACAATCGTTAATGTTATGTAATGATTATAAATTATGTATATATGTATCTCATATATATACCTATATTATTATCTCATCCTTCAATGGGGTAATACATGCCTTTGATCATTTCTCAAATTTATTCATTATGAAATTTCCTTTGATTATTATATGAATCAAGATTATACAACCCATTTTTTTACATGGTTAATTCGTATGTTATGAAGTATGATTGTTTTCCTTTATTTGGAATGCATAGATCATGAACATGGTATGATGGGTGTGTCCAGATAGCACTCCAATGCATTGGGTAAATCTTTAGTCTCATGAGGCATCATGTATGGGATTAAAGAGTAAACATATTCTGTTACGGGACTTTTTCCACCATGTGATATTGTCTAGGTAGTTTTCCTTAACTCATGTTTATGTCATGTTTTCTGTCACCACCACATTTCCTATGTAACCATGATCTTATGATACCATTTTCTTTAAATTATGTTTCCATGGGGATAATCATGTGTCTTCTCTTTTATTATATCATGTTATACCTTTGACTCACATATTATGCTTCCTTATCATTTTTATTTCCTTAATGGGATTTCTAAATCACCCATTTTTCCTATGTATGCCCCAGGTTATCCCATGCAGTTTTAGGACCTTGAAAGGATTTTAGATATCATTATGGAGAATAAAATAAATAATTTTTATTTTAGTATCACTTTGATGTATTATGAACCTATTCTTACAAAGACATTAGGCTTCACAATCTTTGAGTTTTAATTAATAGATTTTTATGTTTAAAATCATGTAATGATATGTGTAAAAGGTCTAGATCACTCTGTTTTTTATTTATGATAACATCCTTTGATGTTACTTATACTTTACTAAGGATATTATCCAACTATACCATCCTTATTATTTCCCTAAAAAGTTTATGATTATGATGATGAGATGTTTAAAAAACTTGTTTATTTTCCACTGGTCATGCTATTATGAAATGTTGAAATTTTTATCAAAACCATTTCCTTTCCATGGGTTATGATATATGATGAATGATTTATTATTTTGTAGCACACATATGAATGGATTATGATTATTTGATTTGTGGGATTGAAATTATACATCCCTTCAATGCATTAGGTAAAGATATATATATCATAAGATAATAAAAATGGAATGGGGGGTGAGCCCAGTTTAGTAAAGGAATATTTCCACAATGATAGTCTTGGGATTAAAATATGACTTAAGATATTATGGAATGGTGATTGAACTCAATAAACTATGATAGTATTGGAAATGATCCTTAACTAAGGAAATGATTTTCTATGATTATGTTTCTGCCAAAAACTTATATCTTATGCCAATGTTATGATCTCATAGATCATGTTCTTTGATTGCCTTTTGATTTATGTCTTATGAACTTCCAAACTTTATTCCATGATTCTCGATTATAATATATGATATACTAGGTATGGTTTTAAAAAAGTTAATATCATTATCTAATACCCTTATTCTCATGTAATTCTTAAGTGATCATTGATATATCCCTTATTTACCCTTACTGAGCATCTGAGCTCACCCTTTATTATGTTTCCTTTACCCGAGTTATGAATAAAGGTTTTAAGAAGGGTATGTCTAAAAATAGTACTATGTGGGAAGATATTTTGGGAAATATTGAAGATATTTTATGAAATAAAAAGATTTTGTATCTAGTATACAAGGATACTAAACCTTTACGGTTCTAGAATAGATTATAATGTTATGTAATGAATATTTATCTATTAAAGTGTAACATACATGTATGAAAATTATGAGTCACTATAGTTGATATTAGACCAAGGTTTAGTTACTATTTGGAAATAGGATGAGAAAACTTTAGTGAGAACCCTTAGGATAATCCTATGCATAGGAGAACATACTAAGTTATGGTAAAGAAAAGAGTGTGGATTTACAAGAAAAACATCCCCATATAAATACTACAAATAGATGTGGTTTTGGAACATATGAATCTAGGGGAATAACCCTAAAAGAGTTGGTAAATTATATCTCAACCATCATTTTGGTGTATAGTGAGTGTTCCCTTACTACACACTTAGTTTGACACTCTTGGGGGATATTCTTGGGTTGAATCACATTTTATTTGTGAACTATTATAAAGGATCTAAATAGATGATAACCATGAATGACCTAGTTTAAACCTATTGTGTCATAGATTAAAAATAAGGTGTCATTATTTAGACATACTATAAATAATTTTTCACGATTATATGGTTTCACTGTGATTATTTTTTCTCACACTAAATTTTTTTGTTTTAATAAATGGCTAGAACCTGAAGGAATCATGTTGATGTTGAATGTGACAAACAATGAAATGATTTTCCTCTTGAGAAACCAAATTTTCTGGGATCTAGAATAAAAAATCTCATTACTATTCTTATGAAACTTTATCTATACATGAATCAGGTTGATATTTTAAATGAGAAAAGGAGGGAACCATCTTCTGTTGAGTCCTTCATGAGGTGACATTAACCTTATTTTGTGGGTATATTGATCCACTAGTTGCTGAGTAATGGATTAATTCCATTGAAAATATTTTTTCTGTTCTATAATTTTCAGTACATGAAAAAATTATTTTAGTTGTTTATCATTTAGAAGGATAATTAAATCAATGGTGGACTCTTATCAAGAACATGAGGAAATAATAATAAATTGACTCTAAGGAGTGGAATAAGTTTAGGATATTATGTTTCAATAATTAATTTCCTCATATTATTAATATAAAAATATAGAAGGAATTATATGAGATAAATTATAAGGATAATGAATCCATTAGTACCTATGAGGAAAATTTTACGAGACTTGCGAGGTACACTTATAGTATTATCATCCAGCCTGAAAGTAATATTGGTTAATTTTTCAGTGGATGAAAACCAAGTCTCTAAAGGGAGTTGGGCATAAGATACTTCTGTAGCTATGAAGAAATCATTCGATGTGCTACCGAGGTGGAAATATATATTGGAGTTACCCATCAATATCAAGGTTTTGATAAGAAAATAAATATGGAATTCAAAGGAAATTATAATAATAAAAACCATCAAGAGAAGAAGATGATCTTTCCTTTATGATCAAAGTCTGGAAGGAAACATGTGGGAAATTTTATTAAGGGGACAGATAAATTTTTTATGTGTGGAAAGGAAGGTCATAAGGAAATATAATTCCAAAGTTATGGGAAGAAAAAGTCATCTAATAATATAGAAAAGTCACCATATAATACACCACTCGTTCTCTAGTGTTTCAAATGCAAGGAGTGTGGGTATTATGATAACCAGTGTTCAAATATAAAGGTTAATGATGATGATCAATGATAGTGACCTTTTAATCCTAGAGACAAAATGAAAACTCACGTGATCAATATTTATGATGTGGGGCATGATAATGAAGTTGTGAAAGGTGCACTTACCATGCACTCTAGAACTACTAAGGTTTTATTTGACTTTGGATCTACCCACTCTTTAATATCTAAATAAATTATTAAGGGTATCACAATACCTCCTCAATGATTAGATGTATAATTAGCATTGAAAACCCCTAATGGTATGATGATCGCATTTCAATTCTATGATTCTTCTTTGATTTAATTTTGTGGGAATGTTATTCTAATAAATATCATTATTCTAACTCTAGTTGAATTTGATGTTATTTTGGGGGTGAATTTATTTTCTTTATATAAATCCTACATAAATTATTGAGGAAGGTAAGTCACGTTTGATATTTTGAACCAACCTATAATTGTCTATTGGTTCAACAATAAATATGAAATTCCAATTGAAATTACTTCCATTTTATAGGAATTTATTCCAATTCTAATTGGATGTTTATCTCAAGTGGTTGGATAGAAACTCAACATTAATCATATTACTATTTTATAAGATTTCATTGATGTATTTTTTGAAGAGTTTCCTAGTATTCCTATAAACTGTGAAGTTTAATTTTTAATAGAACTCATATCTAGTGCTACACTTATTTCTAATACTCTATATAGAATAACCTCAATTGAGTTGTGGGAATTGAATAAGAAACTCCAATATAATCTTGATAAGATAATCATTCATCCAATTACATCACCTTGGGGTTTACCTATTATTTTTTAAGAAAAAATATTAATCAATGTGACAATTCATTGATTATAAAGAATTTAACAAGATAACAATCAAGAATAAGTATCATCTAACTCATATTGATGATTAGTTATATTAATTATGAGGATCTCAATATTTTTACAAGATTGATATTTGATCGGGATACTATCAATTGAGGTTAAAATTTGAAGACATACCCAAAACAACTTTCTTTATGAGATATGGACACTATGAATTTATAGTCATGGAATTTTATCCTACTAATTCCACAACTATTTTCATATATTTAATGAATAAATTATTTATAGATTACCATGATCAGTTGTTGGTAGTATTTATAGATGATATTATTATATATTTTAAGATAAAATAAGTGTATGAAGATCACTTGAGGATTGTACTGAAGATCTTAAGAAATGATAAGTTGTATGAAAATTTTACCAAGTGATAATTTTGGATATAGAAAGTTTCATTTTTGGGATATATAATCTCAAGTGATGGTATATCATTGGATACATCAAAGATGGAAGTTATTTAATGTTGGCCCAGACCAACCACTATGATTGAGATCTATAGTTTTCAGGGTTTGGTCAGATATTATCAACTCTTTGTGGAAATTTATCATGTATATCTAATCCACTCACAAGGTCATATCAAAAGGGAGATACATTCATTTAGACAGATGAATGTGCGGAAAATTTCAAGGAACTGAAGAGAATATTAGTCAGTGAATCTATTCTTATACTACCCTATAGTAGAGAAGGGTTTGTGATCATTAGTGATGTATCAAATAAGGGAATGGGATGTTTCCTCATGAATAATGATATGGTGATAGCATATGCCTCACAATAATTTAATGTTCATGAGAAAAATTACCCAACTCATCATTTGGAGTTAGCTATAGTAATTTTTCATTAATGATATGAAGGAATTATATTTATGGATAAAGTTGTAATATATATACCTATAATTAATGTTTAAAGTGTATATTTACTCAAAAAGAGTTAAATATGCACCAGATAAGATGGTTGGAGTTGATTAAATATTATTAATTCTAAATACATTACCACCTTGGGAAATAGAACAAGGTGGAAGATGTTGTGAATTGAATGAATCATGCTATATTATCTATGATAAGGATTGAAAAAGATCCAATATTTCTAGATTTACAAAGGATGGATCTAGAAATATTAAAGGAAGGGGGAAATATTATCATTCTCAAATGAGTGTTCAACCATCTATCCAAGTGAATATTTAAGAGACACAAAAGGAATATGTAGAGTTTAAAAAGAAGTTAAAAATGTTCCTAAGTTCAACCATGATTATGATAGAATGATAAGGTTCAAGTATTGAGTATGTGTCATATCAATATCAAACATGAAGAAGTAGTTATTAGATAAAGATTATAGTTCAACATTATTTATTCATCATAAAATTATGAAAATGTTTAGAAATTTTAATGAGTATTTATAGTGGGATAACATGAAAGGAGATATCATATAGTATGTATATTGGTTCTTGGTATGTTAGAAAATTAAGTTTGAGAAACATAAGTCTAATGGGATGTTATAACCTTTACCCATACCAAAATGGAAATGGAAAAACATCACCATGTATTTTTTTATTATAATCACCAAATCCTATAGGGAAAATAATTATATTTGGGTTGTGTTCAATTTGTATATGAAGTCTACACATTTCATTAATATTAGATAATATTTATCTCTTGATCATATTACCATAATATATATTAAGGAAGTGGTAATTTTTCATAGAGTGCTAATTTTATTGTATCTGATTGGGATTCAAGGTTTACCTCAAAGTTTTACTGAGGTATTCAAAAGAATTGGAATCATAGTTGTGTTTTAGTACCGCCTATCATCCTTAGATAGATGGTCAGTATAAGATAATCATTCAAACCCTGGAGGATTTATTGATATCTTTCTCTATGAATTTCAAAGGTGGTTGGGATCAACACATTTCCCTTATCAAATTCTCATATAACAATAGCTTTCACTCAAGCATTCAGATAGCTCCTTATAAATCTCTCTACTTCTCAAATCTGCTGCAATGAAGTTGGAGAAAGAAATATATTGGGACCTAAGCTAACTGGGGAAATGTATGAAAAAAAAATTAGATTCATTCATCAGCACGTTAAGGTGTCTCAAAGTCGATAGAAAAGTTATGAATATGATCATCAATGAAATTTGGAATTAGAAATTGGTGAGATGGTATTAATGAACATTTATCCATGGAATAAGTTTATGTAATTCAGAAAGAAGTTAAATTTGAGCCATGGTAATGTTGGCCCCTTCTATATTCTTGATCAAATAGGGATTCTATCATATTGATGTGCACTTCCACCAAACCTCTCTCAGGTTCAAGATGTGTTCCATGTATATCTCCTAAGTAATTACATAACTGATCCTTCACATGTACTTAACTTAGAGGTTTTATCGTTGGACCATGATATTTTCTATGTGAACAACTAGAAAAAATCTTGGATTGTATAGATAAAGTGTTGAGGAACAAGACTACTTGCATGTTTAAAGTTATTTAGATGAATTAAAAATTTGAAGTAGCTACTTGGGAACCTAAGGATGTGATGAAACAAATATATACTCATTTTTTGTATTAAAGTGACATAATTTTGAGGGAAATCATTATAAGTGGGGTAGAATGTAACACCCTAGGATTTTATGAGATATTTCTCTTCAAATAAGTTTAATTACTTCAATAGCTTGTGATACATGCAAACCAAAGTCTAAATGGACCATAATGTAGTATAGCATTATAATATAGATGTTAAATTGGTGGATTTAATAGGAATAAACTCATTTTAAAAATTATATATACATTTTTTAGATAAATCAAATATATTTATAAATAAGTACTCTATTTTTAGTAAAGACTTTATATGCTTCAAAAATACATTTTCCCTCAAAAATGGTTTTTATTGATTTTTTTGAGAAAATAATATAATTAATTTTTTACAATTTTAGAAAATTTATTTGAAAAAATGAACTTAATATTTTAAATCATCATGTCAAAATTAGTTTAGAGTAAATTTTTGAGAATTTTCTAAAAAGATTGATTTTTCGATGAATAGTGTAAAACACTAATTTTTATTGAAAATTGTCTTTTTGTTTCAAGAATTTTAAAAGTTTCATTTTGTTTTAAAATTATTTAAAATTAAAAAAATTTCATTTATATTATTTATAATCCAATTGATTTTATTAGAATAAATTTTATCTTGTATTTTGGTATAAAAACTTTTTGTACTTAAGAAATCTTTTTTTAACTATTTTTCATCACATTTTATGGGTTTTATTTTAAATTAAATTATGCCAATTTTATGAATTTAATTTGATAAAATTGATTCCATATTTATAATTATCATATCCAAAAAAAATTAATTGGTCCACATTCATTTTTTCCATAATGAATAGTTAAAACAGTAAAAAATTTGTCACTGTGGTCAAGGTTAAAATATGTTTACTAGGGGTTAAACCAAAATATAAGGGTGATATTTATAATTAAATTTATTTAAATAATATTTTATGGAAATTTTTATACCTAAAATTATCCAGCCTTCAAAAAAATTTCCATTTGGAATCATTTTTCTTGAGTGTGACATTATTATATTTTAATCTTTTAATAAATTCCAAGTGTGTCCTCTCCCCCTATTATAAAAGGACACCCCTCATTTCTCTTATTTACACCATTTTGAGCCATCTATCTCAAAAAAAACCCTGACCAGTTATCTTATCAAATTCATTATACATAAATTATAAGTTATTTTCTTCCTAAAATACCATTCCAAGTGTCCTTAGTAAGGGATCTAAATAAGGCCTACCGAAGAAAAGGTAATCATCTTATCCGACCTATTACAATTTATTTCTTCTACTACCTACTCTAAATATATGGTATTAATCATAAAATAATATAATAATTATCCTCAATATAATTAAATGTTATTATTATTATGTAACCATCATTATTAACCATCTTTTCCATCAAATGGGAAGTGAAAGTAAAGTTCATGCGTACGTGTGGAGTACCGCATCCACATAGAGAAACCATTTATTTTCCGTAAACATATTTAATGAATGGTTATTATAAAGGTTTTAAAGTTTATATATTATATTTCTGAAATAATTATTCTTCTATAATTATAATACCATATCTACCTTCTTTTATTCTCATCCATTGGAAAATGATAACATCGCTCATGTGTACATGTGGACTACCGCCTCCATAAATTGATGTGATTTTTTTCATTTTTTATTTACTTGAGTGGTAATAAGGATATATTTAATGTATAAATATGTTATTTATGATATAATTATGGTTTTTTAATTATAAAATAATATTTATCTTATTTTCCTTCTTTTTTTAGAAAATGAAAACAGTGTTCATGCATACATACTGCCCACTATCTCCATGAATGGTGTAAATCATTTTTCTATATCTAAATTTTATGGATGAATTTAAATATATATAAATATATATTATTTATATTATAATTAAATTTTAGGATAGTATGGAATTGTGATCAAAGCACAAGGACTGGAAGTGTCAAACTAAAACTCATGAAAAAATAAACTATTAACACCTAGAAATGATGAATTTGATGTGGAATTTTTAATAAATGGGTGTTGAAATATTATAAGTGGGTCATATATAATATTATAAGTATTTTAATGTCCTTTTTAAAGAATTATAATAAATTTAAATTTATTATTTAGGTTGTTAGAGCGCTTTCGAAGCAAGTAAAACTTGAGGTAATGGATTTTCGTCTCACTTTTATTTCTATGAGATGCATGTCATATTCACCACTAGCTTATTTTATGTGATTAATATACTACCCATGAATGTATTTTATATTTATTATCATGAAAATTATTTATATTTACATATCCTTCTAAGGTTGCCTCTTTCATGAGGTTTTGATTTGAAACTTACTAAAGTGGTAAGGGATTTATATTTCAATCTCATTTTAATCAGTATTTTTTATCCTTGAATTTCTATTGAATGAGATTATATGATCATTTCCTAATAAAATCCTTTCATTTTCTTCTCCCCTATTTATTCATGTAATTTTCAAGTAATAATATCATTCTTCGTTATTTGGTACTTAAAATGATTGGTAATTTTTTTTATGAAAAACATACTTTATTACTTATTTAGTTATGAATATTTTAATATTATCATATGATTGTTTAAATTAATTTTTATCCATGTTTGAATTTTAAAAAAAATGTTTTAAAAGACAACTTATTATCTTTTTCCAAACAAGGTGCTTTTTACTTTTTACCGAAAATGTAAAATGAATATTTGTATTAACATACATGATGTGAATGTAATTTCCCACCATCATAACTACTCAATGATTTAAATATTCCTTTATAAATTTTCAAGGTTTTTTTCAAAGAAAATTTTTCCCTTAATATTTGGGAAATTTATATATATTAAATAAGTTATTACAAAATGAAAGGGGTATTTTCTTCAAGAAATATTCACTATATAAAAATTATATTTTTCTAACATGGGTGTATATATTGGGAAAAGTGAATTTTATGTTTGTAAAATGTTTTACCAATAAAAATTATCATGTCATAAATTGTTTGTAAAAACTTTGTCACTAAATGTTATTGTGATCGATAAAATATTTCAGTTACAATTATAATAATACCAATAGATAATATATTAGTTAGTAAAAGGGTTTATAAAATGATTCATATAATATATTTATCTGATGATAATAAAAATACCAATATTATGCTTATGTTGGTATTATTATTAATAAAATTATCTTATATCTTACTATAAACAATGCCCACAAATGATATCTTCTTATAATTTAGTTTTAAATGACGCACTCATATTATCATATGTGTTGGTAAAACATTTTAATATATTTATTAATAAAAAATATATATAATATACCTAATATAATTATTATATATTACATATAAATTACTTTCCAAAAAAATAAAAAAATAAAAATAAATAATGTATCTCATCATTTCAAATACATCATAAAAATCCATCCCAATAATTCCAATATATCATAAATATATATATATATACACAATCATTCCATAATGGTGAAAAATTGATACTCGATAATTTGGTCTTGTTTATAAATTAAAAAATAGCTAACCAATACCCAAAGTACATCATTAAAATTGTAGCTACCATCTACTATGAATTCACCCTCAAAATATTATCTAGAATCAACTGCTACTCAATATCCATCACCATCACCTTCTCAAAATAATACACAACACAAACAATAAAATTAGAATAAAAATGAATAATTTAGTATAAAGTAAGTCACATTCATCAATATAAGATTATAAACTTAAATCTACAAATGTTCATCCAAAAACCCCTTTCTCATTGTACCTTTATATATTCAAAGTGATAAGACCATCTTGATCAGGAAATAAAAATTGGTCTGGATTGTTCAACCAGTAGCAAGAATCCATGATGATAGATATGGGATCCGGAAGCAAGATGAAGCACTAGAATATCAAACCAATAGTTATAGTTATGTGTAAAATCCCTGAATCAAAGAAATAATTTAACCAATCTTGATGAAAAAATAATTATATTGAATCCAAAAATGAAATCATTTTCTTAATTAATATTAAAGAAAAAATAAATAACTCCCCTTTTCATACAATAATAGTTCAATTCAAGCATAAAAATATCATTGTCTATGAAACAAAAATTCATTATGTGTTCACAATAGCAACAAGAGTCTGATATTCCTTACGAAGATCACAATTAATGGAAATGGATAATCTTAGAGTTTCATATACATTTTATAGATAGAAGAAAAAATATAATTTACCATTCATTTATGTTTGAATTTTCCACACTGTATTATCATGTGGTAGCTTCAGTTAACTCATAATAAATTCATTACCTCTCTCTTGAGTTTGGTTCACCACCTATCTAGTTTGATTCCCCTTTATAAAATTATGTTGAAGAGAGAATCTTTCATCTTTTATCCTTCTCGAACCACCTATCATGGACTTCAATCACTGGAAACTACTCTAGGTAGAAAGAAACTCATAATCTCATTAAGCTTTAGCACAAACCAACCACAAAATATACCAGAAGCATCTCAAAACCATGATCCTGAAAATAATAGTAGTGGCACAAAACTAAGAGTTTCATATAGTTTCATCGACACAAACCAGTGGTTTACAGTCAGTGCAACATCAATATAGTGAAACCCCTTCAGTGCTTTATCAAATATATAATAGGATTCTAACGTATCATGCTTCCATGTGAACCCCTTCATCATGTCTCCTAGAAAACCTAAAGTAACAATCCTGTATATGAAAAAATAGCAACATACTTTGGATAAAAGCTACACAAACCAGGTTCAAGTCAACATGAACCCAAGTCACAACCAGTGGCATTCCCACTAACATTAAACCTTCATTTCTGAAAATGTGAATAGAATATTCATAAACATACCCAATGAACTTATAATCGACTTCTCAGTCTAGAAATTTGATCTTGTGAACTAGTAACTCAGCATGGGCTTTAATTGACATTGGTCACTGAACCTAATCCATCATTGTATCATGACTCGAATTTTCATTGGCCAAACACAGGTGCAACAATGATCATCCCAATCCAGCATGATCTACAACAAGGAACTATGAACCATCTATAATAAAAAAAATAGCAAATAGCCACTCCAGTTTGGGTTAAACAGTATGGTTTCTACATTCTTGTAAGGGTTCATTGAAAACATGATGTAAGGCTTAGGTTTCCTAAAAAATAGTTAACCAACATTACAGGAAGAATAAAATTACTAGGAAGATAATAAAAAAATCAAGGGAAATATAATTGTGACATACTGGTTGTAAATGATAATGTTACTGGTAAATATATGTAAGAACATTCATTTAAAGTGGATAGTGGTTGGGTTATGATACTTGGGTTTCCTACACATAGTTTTCACACATAGAGATAGATTTCACACATAGGTTACAAACTAAGTTTATAGACACATATCACACACTGAGTTTACAAACATAGAGTACACACTGACTTTATAGACCCAGATTACACACAAGGATTACACATATATCGCACACACATACACAAATTGTATACACATATTTCACATTGTTATTACACACTGATCTTACACGTAGTTTTCACAAACATACACATATTTCACACACATATTTTGCACACATAGACACAAATTTCACACACTAAGAATATACACTAAGTTTATAATAAACTTTACACATAGTTTTCACACATAGAAACAGATTGCACACACTAATTAAATAGTAAGATGACATAGAGTTTACACATTAATTTTATAGACACATATTACACACTGATTTTATAAATATATGTTACACATTGAGTTTATAGACACAGATTTCACACATATATTACACACAAATTGTACACATGGATTTTTCACAGACTACGCACATGGATTTTGATGTAGATTACACACCGAGTTCACAGACACAGAATTGTATTACACATATAGATATTCTAGATTTTATCGTGTAAAGTATAATAGAAATTATGACATGTCATTGATAATCAATATTCTTACAAACAGTTTCTTATTAAAGTGAATATATAATAAAAGTAATTATAGGTTATAGAATACAAAGTAAAACATCATTAAATTGAAACATATTTTCAAGAAAAAATTTAATAGTAAAAGTTCATGTGTTTGTAAATATAATATATGTTAGATAGGGTTTTGATTTTTTATAAAATTTGGAATGATATTGAACATATGTGTGAAAAACAGTACATATTTAAAGAAAGTGAAATGTCTAAAAAGAGTTCATGTGCTGCATATACAACTCTTGATTCTCTCAAATTGTGTTGAATGTAAAATAAAAGGAATATTTACTCTAAAATAAAACCTTTTCTCAATACATGATAAACATCACCATCTACTATGACCAGATCATTTCCGACTAAATATTTTCTTTGAAAATATTTTTTATGCATAACTTGTATCATTACACATATCAATAAATGTTACCCAAAAAATAAAAAATATAACAACCAATAAAATTAAATAAAACACAACCCACCCTAGGGTAAAGATATTAAACAAGTTAGGAAGGGTACAACACATTAAACAATAATAATTTTTCCACGCCTTCTAGTGAATTGAAAAAAAACGAGTTGCTTTACAGAGATTCTCAATTTGTATCCAATGAAAACAGATTCAATGATTGATATATGATTCTCAAACTGTATAAAATGATAATATGGTTCAATATTTCAAGAAAATAGAATGAAAATCAATGTGTGGGGATGTTTGTATGCTTGGAAAAACTTTCAATTCACACTAGCATTCATCCTCGTCATTATTCATGCATGAAAAGATAATAATCACAGTAAGAAAAAGGATAAAATTTAAGGAAGCCTAAGGCCTTTATGATGAAGGTACCAAATCTGAAAATTTCAACACTTTTCACATATGAATCTCCATTCATCGTTATTCTAAATTGGTCCTAATTGATTAACCAAAACTTGAACATCAACTAAAAAAAGTAGCACACCTCTTCCCATTTTATTCCCTCCTCATTTCTTATACCCCCACTCATGTCCTCTATAATTTTCTATCATCAAAACAAAAACTATTAGCAATATTCTTCCCATTTTAGAGCACATGTTTGACATCATATAATATTTTTTTGTTTCAGTTGAGAAAAGGATGATTGGATTAAGTTATGATTTCAATGCATATATTTATGTTCTATGAATATATATGTATAACACCCTCATACAACTTAAATTATTAGGAGATAGGGATAGGGGCATCAATAAATATAGAAACTATAATGATTCATTTTATGCCCATCCTCCTTTATTGAAGATTAATGTTTGACATGATATTCAATCTCATGATTGAAAGAGAATACTAAACAAATGTGATTAACAAAAAGATCAAAACCGAAACATTCCAAAAATTAGACTCACCCTTCTATCATGAATTTAAGTTTTTAATCATATTTATCCAACCCTCTTTCTAATTCAGTTATGCAGTATAACAGTGGGTATCAAAATCAAAAGAAAAAAAAAGACATCAAATCGCAAGAACTAAATATAGTTCATAGTAGATGCCCTAACCTATAGGCAGTGAAGTGGGGAAGTGGTGAGGAACCAGTGGTAGCAACAAGAATGAGGCTTTGACAGTGTCTAAAGGGAGGGGAGGAAAGGAGTAGGAAATTTCAAGGATCCAGGGAGGAGAATAAGGAGGAGATGATGTTGGTGGGAATGTGTGATGGGCACCTAGGGAGTTGGGGAGTCGAGGAGGCGTGACAATACGTGAGGTTGGGGAGACGGTGTCAGTGGGGAGTATAGGGAGGGTGACTAGAATATGTAACATCAAAAGAGTGGGAGAAGGGCAACGCAAAGATGTAGTGGAAGATTGAAGGTGTGGTGGCATCGATGTGGCAGGAGGGAAGTGTGGATGAGAGGAGACGTGTCGGCCAACGGTTCTAGGGTTAATTCTAAATAAAAAAATTACATATGTCAATTCCAAATAAAATTATATATTTTTACTAATAAATAATGTATTGGTAGAAAATAAATATGCATTGTTGTTTAATGATCTATTTCGACATATTTCTATGGTAAAATATATATAGTGAATATTTTTTTAAAATGATGGTATTAGTATGATTTATTTCAACATATTTTTGAATGGTCTATTTCAATGAAGTTTTTTTTAAAAAATGTTGGTATTATTTTTGAATAATCTATTTCAATATATTTATTAATTTTTTTTTAATTTTTTTATTGATTATCATGTTTTTTTATTATATTATTAAATTCAAATATCGTAATGATTTAAATTTTTTATAAAAAGTATTTAAATGTTTATTAAAGGAAAATAATTAGAAAATATAAGCTCTATTGATACTTAGAGAAAATTGGAAATTAAAAACAACTAATGGGATATTTTTAATAAAACCTATAAAAGTTATTGTTGACTTTGGTCATAAAAATAGTAATCTATATAAAAAAATTGGTTTCTCTTAATTGGATATTATCATCAAATGGTTTATTGTAACCGATTTTATTGATGGAAAAATATTTATTGGTAATAGTTATTATTAATAATAGATCCAAGTGTTAGTAAAAAAATATTCATATTAGTATGATAAAGCAATAGATTTAACTGTTGGTAAAAGATTTGTTGATGTTAAATGATCAATGTCAATAGATATAACTGTTGGTAAAAATAAGTGTTGGTACTTAAAATCAATACCAAGAAAACTTAATATATATTGTAATTTCTTATTTCTACCAACAAATATATTATCTGTCAATAAATTTCTGTTGGTATAAGCCTTTTTTATAGTGATTCCAGAGATATTTTAAAGAAATTTTTCATTTATGATAACATCCATTGATTTTACATATGATTTACTAGATATATAATCCAAGGATACCATCCTTATTCATTCTTTGGTGGTGATGAGATGTTTATGAAACCTATTTATCTTACATGGGTTATGCAATGATGAAATGTTGAAATGTTTATGAAACACATTTCCTTTCCACAGGTTATGATATATGATGAATGATTTACAATCTTATGGCACACATATGAATGGATTATGATTATGTGATGGGTGTGATCAGAATTATATAGACCTATAATGCATTGGGTAAAGATGGATATCACATGAGATAATAAGGACTGAAATAGGGAGCTAAACCAGTTCAGTAAGGGATTCCATCCACTGTGATAGTCTTGGGAGTGAACCTTAACTAAGGATATGATGGAATAGGGAGTGACCCAATCCACTATGATGGTATTGGCAATGACCCTTGACTAAGGAAATGATTTTCTATGATTATGTGTATGCCAAAAACTTATGTCATATTCCAATGTTATGCTCTCATGGATCATGTTCTTTGATTCCATTATTATTCATGTTTTATGAACTGTCAATCTTTATGCCATAATTTAAAATTATGATCTATGATATACCGAGTATAGTATTCAAATTTTAATCTTATGTTATCGTACCCTTATGCTCATGTAATTATCAAGTGATCATTGATATCTACTTTGTTTACCATTACTAAGCATTTGATCTCACCCTTTCTTATGTTTCATTTCCTTAGGTTATGAAGAAAGTTTTTAAGTATGGTATGTATAAGAAAAGTACTATATAGAAAGATCTTTGTGGGAGATATTGAATATATTTCATTAAATATGAGGGTTGTGTATCTATTCTCTAAAGACACAAAAAACTTTACAGTTCTTTTATGGATTGTAATATTATGTAATGAATATTCATCTATTAAGATACAATACTCATGTATGAAAAGTATGGGTCGTTATATAGTGATTCTAGATCCAAAATGGGAAACATGTTGTGATGTCAGATATACTATGTGAAACAATTTTTATTGCCTGATCCACTATGGGAAATGGGTTGGGATGTTTGGTCCGCTATAGGAAACAAGGGGTGATGCCTGATCCACAATGTTGTGTTTTTATGCTTATGTTGGTGCCACACTCCTTTGATATGAAACTATGGTATGATCCTTGTCTCATTATTTAATTCTCATGTTTTTTCAGTCTGTATTCCATGTTATATGTTTGATCCTATGGGATTATTTGTTCTTATATCATTCTAGATGAACCGTTTTTACGATTTCATGCTCTTTTAATCAGACATTTCTCTCCACACACACATAATAATAAAATTTTATTAAAGGGGAAAGACACCCTGAGTGTGAAAAAGAAATTAAGTAGGTCTAAAATGATGAAGCCCAAGGGTGTCCCCCTAACGATATTCACACCTTTTGGAGGAAGGGTTCCCAAACAAAAGAAGCAGGTGATCGGACCATCCTGGGGAGCCTTAGAAGCAAGAAAACCAGCTGCTTTGTTTCCTCCATGCCACATGTGGGTAATTTCTATACTATTTTTGATAAGGCACATACACTTTCTGATTTCGTAAGAGATGCTCCAAGGTGAAGGATTATTCCTATGCAGAGAGTTGTGGACAATAAGGGAATTCATTTCAACCGATGCTAGCCTGATGTTCCTATTTCTGCACAACTCCAGTCCTGTTAATATCACATAGGCTTCAATTTGAAGAGAATATTTTCTCCCAAAGGTTTCCATGAAAGAAAAAAAGGATGGAGCCTCTTGTGTCTTGCACTAAACCGCCACCCTGTATAACTTTCATACTACATGAACCATCAGTATTAAGCTTGAGGTCAGACCTGTGAAGATTCCAATAGATCCAGCGACCAGGAGGAGGGTTGTTGGAAATTGAGAGATGGTGCCTAGTAGTGTTAAGATTTATGAAGGATGGAATAACCACCCCATTATTGGGAAGCTAAAAAAGGTCGATCAGGAAGCTCCTGGTTTTGAAGACGGTAGCCATGCTCGAGCTGGTGATTCCCTTGATCTGAGATTTGTTCCTTGCCTGCCATATGCTCCAACATTCCACAACTATAATGATCACTCTCGAGATTTTCTCATTGTTATTTTTACCCATGCCATGAAACCATAGATCTAAGAAGTTGGTATTTTTAGGATTCTAGGAAAAAATACCGATGGAGTTATTGAGATCTTGCCACACACTTTTCACCTAGGGACCCTCAAAGAAGAGGTGTCGCGATGTTTCGATGCTGAGCTCGTTGTAGTAGTAGCACTTAGGCACCATTTTTTTATCGTGTGTGTGAAGTTATAATTAGTAGGAAGAGCATGGTTCCTAACACACCATACCAAAAAAGTTGAACTTGGTGTGGATATCCCTCAAAGAAGAGGTGTCGTGATGTTTTGATGCTGAGCTCGTTGTAGTAGTAGCACTTAGGCACCATTTTTTTATCATGTGTGTGAAGTTATAATTAGTAGGAAGAGCATGGTTCCTAACACACCATACCAAAAAAGTTGAACTTGGTGTGGATATCCTTTTACCGTAGTAGCTCAACCCATATATCTTGCTCTCCCAAAGCGTGAAACATCCTATGATGATCATTCATCGAGAAAGCATCCGGTGAAGAACCAGTGAAGACACATTTGTCCGGATCAGATGTCAACATAATGAGATTGAAGAAATCATGTTGATCCTTATTTAAGATGGCTTGGATGAAGGTCGGGTACCTACTTGCTTGTCTAAAGAACATGTCCGAAGTAGGACACCCTAGAAATCCGTGCTTGTTCCCTACCCAATTCTAATGCCAAAAATTAATATCACCCTTGCCTATGATCCATTGCACATGTCTCTCAAGGATGGGGTGAGGATGAATCGTGCACCATAGAGCATAAGTATTCCCTTTCTAAGGCCCCATGTAATTCCCATACTTATTTTTGGTGAACCTGCCCCGTAAGGTTCGGTCCTCGATAACCTCCCATACAAGTTTTGAATACAGGGCATGCATGGTGTCATATAAGATCCTAACATTAATGCCTCCCTCCCTCTCCAGTTTTGTTATCCTTTCCCATGAGCCCTAGTGGTGCCTATCCTCAGAGTTTTCATCCCAGATGAACGCTGCCATTTTATTATCAATACTCAAGAGGATGGATTTCGAAACTTTAAGAACTGATAACACATGTATAGGAATGGATGAAAGAACACTATTAACTAGAGATATCCATTCCCTAAATGAGAGAAAGTGGCTCTTCCAGTTGGTAATGTGGTTGGTGACACGCTCAACCACTTTTCAAAGTGATGAATGTGAAGCCTGTTGGCGGAAATCAGCACGTCGAGGTACTCCATGGAAAATCTCTTTCTGGAAATACCCAAACTGGATTCCAAAGCTCTCGCCCTCAAATCTGAGCACTTACTAGATATATAGACACTAATTTTATCCCGGTTCACAATCTAACCACTCCAGGTATAAAACTATTTTAAAAGCTTTTTATAACTCATATTGAACGCTTAATTCCATGGAAAAAAATGATTGTATCATCCGAAAACATAAGATGAGAAATGCTGTGAAAATGCGGCCTACATCGAAATAGAATGACAGTGTCATCGACAAGGCTCTTGTTAATGAAGCTTCTCAAAGTATCTTGCATTAAGATGACCAATCTAGGAGATAATGGAACTCCTTGCCTTGGACCTCGCACATATTTGAAGAAGCCGCAATTCTTTCCCATGAAAGAAATAGACAACCATGACGAACAAAAACACATGAAAAGATTATTGATGCTCTGAATAGAGAAACTCATTCAAGAAAGAACCTTGAGTATGAAGGACCATTTGAGCCGGTCAAATGCTTTGTCCATGTCCAACTTGATGGCAATGTTTGAGCTGATAACCCGTTGGTTTAATTCATTGATCATCTCTTCATCCAAGCCGATAACACCTTGAAGAAATCTTGCACCACTGCCACAAGGTTGCATTTAACCAGATCCCAAAACACAACATAAAAAGAATCTGGAAACCCATCTTGACCTGGTGAGCTATCTGGATTAAGCGTGACTACTGCCACATGAATATCTTGTTTTCCTGAGACTAACTCTAAATTGAAGTTATTGCTAGCCAACACCACTTGAGGGATGACATCGAAAATCTATGTATCGTCGCTCGAGTAGCCACCTTGAATACGTGGGTTATCCCCTATAAGGAGAGATTTGATGTGAGCTACTACCATACCTCCCACCTCATCACGATCGGTTGAGAAGGAATCATCCTCTCGTTGAATGTTAGGCCCGGTGAACCTCCACTTTTCTTTGATGTATGCATGAAAGTACGTCATGTTTTTATCGCCTTCACATAGCCATTTCACCCTTGATTGTTTGCGATATGATCATTTGAGTTCAAGGAGATGCTTTGCCAAGAGTTTATTTTTGAGAACCATATTGTTGAAGAGAGCCTTGTCCCAACCAATCTCGAGTCTAGACTCGAATCTATCTCCGATTTCAACTTATCCAAGTCTTGAAGGTGAGGAGGATGGTTCCTTGTCAAAGATTGAAGGTCACCTTTAAGATGACTCAGATTTTTGTGTAAATTAATCCACAGACTTTCCTCAGCTGGTTTGAGCAACAAAAATTCCACCACTTGATGGTAACCGGGAATAGAAGACCAGCAAGTGGAGAAAATGAAACGGCCGCCTCTATCATGCCTTAAGATTATCTGCATAAGAATGGGGGGGTGATTAGAGAGAGCCCGAACTAAATGGAAAACCTTTTCATCTGGAAAGGTGGAGATGGCTTGAAGGTTAGCAAGGCATCGGTCGATCCTGCAACATATGCGGCAGCACCCTTTCTTGTTGTTGCACTAAGTAAAGCGACTCCCCATGTAACCCAAGTCCAAAAGCCCCTTGTTTGATAAGAAACTGGATAACTCCTCACTCACCTTCCGCTGAAAATCGCTGCCTCCCTTCTTTTCTAAGGAGTATAGAATAGCGTTGAAGTCTACTCCCACAATCCATGGTAAGGTCCCTGGATTGAAGGACATGAGATCTTTCCATAGGGAAACTCTCTCTTGCGCATCACATTTGGTGTAAACGAATGTAGTGAGAAAGCAATGAACTCCTGTGTTGGTTTTGGTGGTAACAAACTGATCTGAGGCAAGCACAGATTCCAATTAGAAACAAGATTTCCCAAACATCCAGATATGAGGGTTTGTAGGCATGCATGCAGTTGCTGTTGCATACCTTAATTATGTGAGAGAAGATGCATAGCTTCAAAACCAGTTGTTTGGGCTCCAGCACAGCCACTATAGAGGAGTTGGTGTTAAGGATCTCATGGGAAAGAAAATCTATTTTATACTATGCACCTAAGCCGTGGGAATTCAATATCAGAAAGGATGTCATTGATGGAGGGAGAATTTGGGTTTGGCACCTGCCAACAAGAGAGAACTGGGGCTGATGGACACTGATTCTACTCGTCTCAATTGGGACCCGATTTGAACTCCACTGGGGGAAGAGGAGGGGATAGATATGGGAGAAACTGGGGAAGCTGGTTCCAGGGGCAGTTGGAAGGAGTTGGCAGGGGGGAATTTGTTGGGAGGAAAGGAGGAAGAGGACCCATAAGCCCCTGAAGCATCCGCTAGGAGTGGGAGAAGCATGATTTAGTTGGCCACTTCCTTTCCTTTAGTGAGAGAAGACCTGCGGCTAGGGGATTAGACTACCTTGGAGAACTCTGAAGGCTTGTATAGCATAAGAGCCTTGCAGGGATCCTCCCTTGGAGAAATAGGGAGAGGGGGAAGTGACACTAACAGATCCGCAAGAGCGGTCGAGGGGAAAGGACCCAACCAACAAGCAGTGAGGAGGAGAGATGGGTGAAGGAAATGGGGGACGGGGGACAAAAAGAGAGGAAACGGACTGGGGAGGTGAGATGATCTGGTAGTTAGCCTTCGGGGAAGGGGAAGAAGGAGAGCCAGCTGAAGAGAAACTACGATTAGGAGCCTGCGGGCTGGGGATGAACCTCCTGCAAGCAAATGAAGAGTGACCTTGAAATTGGCAGCTCAAACAAAAGGATGCGCTTCGAAATTGGCTTCAAGAGATCCACTTTAACACAAATACGAGCAACAGGGGCGTCAAGCAACTTCGAAGTTCGATCATCCACATAGAAGAAGGAACCTACCGCATCACCAATGGACTAGATGAAGGAAGAATTTTGGAAATGAAGAGGTAGCCCCTGAAGATCAAGCCACACCACCGCTTGATGAGAGTCACGCTCAGAGTAAACCCCAACAGACCATCTGAACAAAGAGAAAAGCCAGTTTCCATAAACCTAGGAACGATGAAACCAAGCTTGCATGAAATCTACCCAGGAAGATAGAACCACACATAAGGACTTTCGGTTGATCACTGATACCCTAGTTGGAGCAGCCAACCCCCACAAAGCAACGGTGTTCTGAAAGTAGCGAAGCTGAGACCGTTTCTGACCAAAATGAGCCACCAACATGCACTGATGAAGGAGTGAAGCTGCCACGAAGGTTTCCTATCAAAATTCGAGAACCGGAACACCTTCCAAGAGATCCAGAGCCCAACCAATCCAGGGGTATTTGGTAAGGTAGAAAATCCATCCGAAGAAGAAGGCTCCGACCGAAAAAGAATATACTTTAGAGAAGGGCTGGCAGAAATGCCCTCAGAAACCTGAACGGGATTCGATCCGACGATAGGAACAAAAGCCTGCACCGGAGGATGAAGCAGCAAAGTTGAAGGGCGACCATCCGCCGGTGAAATAGGCACGAAGGGCGGCTCCAAGACCTAGACTAATGAACTTTTGGGGAAATGTTCTCAAGAATTGTAAAATATGTTTCTTACCTAACTACTATCCAAATAAATTAAACCTGTCGATTCTTAGGAAATTGAATTTATCATGTAATTTAATGTTTTAATTATAGAAACGGTGTAAAATAAAGGTGTGTTCAACTTCGGTCATCTCAGAGAAAATGTTTAATTATTTTGGGAGATTATTTTAGTTACCTTTGGTGTTAGGGTTAAAGAACCTTAGTGAAAACCTTATAGATGAGTCTAAGTATAGGAGTATATCCTGAGATATTTTTAAAGTCTTGAGTACGTGGTTTTCCTAGCAATACATCTCTATCTAACGGCTATGGAACATATGCATCTAGGAGTAATCACCCCAAAAAAGGTTTGTTAATCATTACCTCAACAATCACTGTCATGACCCGTCCCCCGGGACCCGTACCGTGACTACCCCAAGTTCGTCTTTCATAGATCAGGGGCTGGCGACTAGCACCGAAAGACGTATCCCATGAAACCGGGAAGACATTGTCTTTAAATCCTGTAAACACATTCAACCAAACACACAACAGATACGAACACAAGTAAACTGTATAGCAAAAAGAGTGCTGAAAGTAAGAGAGGCCGGAATACAAGTCCAATAGTAAAGGTACAAGTACAACTGAAAATACAATACAACTGAAGAAAGAAAAAGACAGCTACTGAGTCGTCCTCCGAGGTTCCTACCTGAAGGGTAGGTACAGATCGCATCCTCAACACTCCATGTTCGCTCATCTCCTCTGCGTAACGACACGCCGTATGGTCCACCTCCGGGCACCGTCCAGTCCAGGTACCCTCAACCCCGAACAGCGTTGTCCGTCGTCTGCACCAAACACAACAAGGTGCGGGCGAAGCCCGTGTAGGGATGAGTATAACGATACTCAGTAGAAACCCCGAGACCCTCAAGGTCTCACAAAATCCACAAAGGATAAACCACAAAACATGTAAATCAGTGACAACCCTACTTAGGTATATGCCCATACATATACCACTACTAGAATTCTGGGCAGTTGCGCGCGTCAGTTTTAGCGGCCACCATTTTGTGGTCACTAAAAGGGGTATTAGCGGCCGCCAAATGACATCTGCTAATACTGAAATAAAATTCGGCAGGATTTTTCCCGCCTTTTGGTTGCATGTATTAGCGGCCGCCATTTGGCGGCCGCTAAAGGGTGTATTAGCGTTCGTCAAATGGCGGCCGCTAATACTGAAGTAAAAAATCAGTGGGATTTTTCCCTCGTATTCTTCAACAAGACCTGCAACACCATCGCTTCGTCGCCGCCCCGCCCCCTGCCGCACCACCCCCCGCCCCACCTACAACCATCCCGAACACATCAGTGCACCTCCAGTGACCCTATGGTCTCCCCCCGACATCACCCCACAACAAAACGACTCCCCCTAACCGACCCGAACCCTCCCTGGCCATCGTGTATCCGCCATGGCCGGTGAGCCAAGCTGGTGGACCACATCCGTGTTGCCTACTACATCACGGACTGAAAATCACATTTTTTTGGGGTTGATCTTTAGCGGCCGCCAAATGGAGACTGCTAAAGGCTTTAGCAACAGGCCAAAAACGTCCGCCGTTTGGTGGACGTTAGGCGGACGCTAAAGGGCTTTAGCGGCCGCCAAATGGCAGACGCTAAAGCCCTTATTTCTAGTAGTGTACCTAAGTTATCAAATATTACCCATCTCATTCATGAGGAAACTCAAGGCCCAACTCCTTAGCCAAAGTACAACTTTTCCACGAAGGAAAGATTACCACGAAGATAAGTACCACACAGGTACGCCACACAGAAGAATACCACAAAGGTAACACCACGAAGCTAAGTACCACACATGTATGTCACACAGAAGAATACCACAAAGGTAAAGACTCATCTCACATCAGGTATAACTTAGGTACAATAGTAGAGATAATCAGATGTAACTACTGAATCATCTTACTCTGTTAAGAGGAAAACCCACGTAGGATCCTAAATCATCAGACACACACAGGATCCTAGCACATCATCAGACCCACAGAGGATCCTAGTACAGCAGACCCACACATGATCCTAGTACATCATCAGACCCACACAGGATCCTAGTAAAACAGACGCACACAGGATCCTAGTACATCATCAGACTCACACAGAATCCTAGTACAGCAGACCCACAGAGGATCCTAGTACATCGTCAGACACACACAGGATCCTAGTACAGCAGACCCACACAGGATCCTAGTACATCCTCATACCCACACATGATCCTAGTACAACAGACCCACACATGATCTTAGAGTAGTCCCACATGGATTCCTAGAGCGGATCCACGTGGGATCCTCGAGCACATACCCACGAAGGATCCCTTTCTAATGTTACCGCCTCCTACAGGGTTCCCGCACTAAGCTCACTTGATTCCGGGAGGATCTGCTCCTCAAGCCACAAGTCGATACTCCAACTGCCACGGAGTCCCATGAAAAAGTATCCCAAAGGGTCGTCACGTAAAAGCGGTCTCAGCGCAACAGACGGTGCGTCAATCGGACGTCCGGTTTGTAAGTTATTGACCTTTTAGTCCCGAGGGTCCGGTTGGATTCGTGCTCGATCCAACCTGACCGTATTCCAACTTTATCCAAATCTCACTTGGGGTATACCAAAAAGACTGTATCGCTCCAAGGTTTCTAGCGCCGCATACGGTACGTCAAACGGATGTCTGGTGCCAAAGTTTTGGCCAATAAGGTGATTCTAGGTCCAGTTGGGCCCGGGTCCGATCCGACTCGGCCTGGGTCGACCGGACCCGGGTCCGACCAGGTTGGGCTGGTCCGTGGCGGGCCTGGCCCGTTGGGTCGCGGTCCGACCCGCGCTGGCCGTCCCGGCCCGGCCGCATGCGGGGGGGAGTCGCCCCCCCCCCACCTTCAATCACTGAACGACCGAAGTCGTTCGGTTGCCAGCCAGCATGCGGGACCCACCGCAGGTCCTTCTCGGTACATCTCAGCCGGCCGGAATGGCCGACCCCTTCTCCTCCCAGCGGAACGTTGTGTGCCGCCCCTCCGCAGTCGGCCGAACGCCGAACGCCTTCCACCATCCGTCGCGACCAGGCGGGCCGCAACCTCTTGCTCTGACGACAGCGTGCGGTCGCGTTGCTCGTGCTTCCACGGCCGAACGAAGCACCGACCACCCTCTTTCCACCACCGCGGCCGCCAATAGTCGTCCGCCCTCCAGCCTCCGTGCGACCTTTTTCTCTACCGGCGGTGCGGACACGCACCGCCCCGGTTCCATGCGGCTAGCCTGGGAGGCAGTCGCCACCTTTCTCCATAGCGAAGAATACGACAACCATGAAGAACAACAGAGGGATTGGACCATGTTCGTTTGGCCCGCACCCTGCGCATTAGATTGGTAGCAGGCGGATCAAGAGGATTAATTCAACGCAAACCATGAAAAACTACAAAACCCCTACCTCGAAGGTTCGTTGATGTGTCGCGAGATAAAAACGGTGAAGGCGAAGAGGGTGCCAATGATCGTCACTTCCGCAACACGCTTCCAAAGTAGGGCTCGTGTGTCGTCCTCTTTCTTGATTCCAGAGAACGTTCTTCGATGGAGATGGCATTCTTCATTTGGAAGAGAAGTTCTTCGTTGGTGGTTGATTTCCTCCAAAGTTCTCCCAATTCTCCTCTTTTCCAATACTTCGCCAACCAATCCTCTCAAAAGAAAAGTGGTGCCAATATAAATTAAAATAAGTAGATTAATTTATGTTGACACAATTAAATGTTGACACTTTTAATTAATTTTAGTTGGATCCAACAATTAAATGGGGATTTGAAAGGTTTTCTCTCATTAAAGAGGGTCTGGGTGGTCCCCACCTCCATAACATTTATATGGGAGGTTTCAATAAAAAATAAAATAAAAGTTTATTTTATTTTTATTTCCATGAAAAAAACATTAAAACTAACTTTCACCCTTGACCAATTGTGGTCGAGGTGAAGGTATCCTTAAGTGAATACCGGCGATGCGAGTTCAACGGTGTCCTCAAATTTCAATTCCGAGCACCAGTTCAAAAGTTACAAAAACCCGCTCGCACATTTACTGAACGTACCTGAAAAAAAGTTCAAAAACTCATTCCAGGCACACCGAACCTCGGAATCATGCGCCGTCAATTTTCACGGACTCGTAAAATTCCCATATAATTAAAAAAAATTACATGGAAATTTTCAGGTCTTTACAGTTACTCTAATGCATGATTAGTAGGACAAAGACTACCCACCTTTCTAGAAACTCTCATGCGATATGATTTGGTTGGCCATATTCTCTTTACGAACCACTATAAAGGATTGATTTCCTGGTTACTTTAAGGGATAAGGTTAAGATGAATGAGATAACCTGACATGATATAACCTAGGTTAAACTTAGAATGATATAGGTTGAACTAAAGGAATTATAGGCTGGCATGATAATGTAACAGAACAAGACATTTTAAGGTTTAATTCCTTTTTATGATTATGATAATTCTCCCATGTTGTCAATGTTTCATCACTCTTGTTAACCCTTTTTGTTTTAGTAATGGAAGGAACTATAAGGAACTAAGTTAACAATGGGTGTGAGGGACAATGTAGCGACTGTCTTGAAAATAAACCCATTAGAGTGGGAGATTGATTGAGAAATACAGTGATTATTCCAAACCAACTATCATGAAATATGATTAACAATATAACCATAGTTGAAATATTTAGTTCCCTAAAAAAGAGAAGAATGGAGACTCCTGAAAATTTAGGCAGTGAAGATGATGAAATAAGTAATATTCAATCACCTATATATAAAAAATGTGGGAAATCACCAAGGGAATTGCTTCAAGTGTACTGGAAGATGCTTTACTTATGGAAGATGGGGTCATCAAGCTTTAAACTAGCATAAGAAAATGAAGAGGGTTGTTAGCATGATGGGAGTGAAAAATGTGCATCCGAAAGCACCACTAATGGTCCAATACCTTAATTGTGGAAAACTTGTAAATTATTCAAGTCAGTTCCATAGTCCCAGGGTTGATAAGGATGATAGGCATGAACAACCACCATAACCAAGGTAACAAGGTGGAGTTTGTTCAATGACTACCACTGAGATGGATTGTGACAACTAAATCCTCTACTTCAGAATTGTGAATATGTGATCTTTATTCTAGCCATATAAGTTAGATATATTTTTTTATGTGTACAACCCTGATGTTTTTTTATCAAGTAAAACATCTAGATGTATGATGTTTTCATTTCAAAATTTAAGTTTATGGGAATATAAGTCTTAGTATAGGTCCTTTATATGGGTTTGATGTGATTTTCGTAAATGATTAGCTATTTCAATATTGAATTTGTATTCATTGATCAAGGTTAAATTACACAAAACATCTTCATTATTGGAAAAATGGATGGGGTGGAGACAAAAACCAAATGTCGTTGTGGAAATATATTAACTTCACTACAATTATAGATGAAAAAACAAATCATCTTCATCATCATCTATCAATACACCACCACCACATGTAGGCTTTGATGTTTTCAGAGAAGTTGAAATCGCCATGTCAATGGTGGATATAGAATACACCCCCCCCATAGCCTCTAGTGCAGTAGGACATGATGGTTAGGTGAAAAAAGAGGTCACCTAGTGACCTCAGGGATGGGAGTAGTTTGAGAATAAAGTTCAATGCCCCATAGCACATGAGTCTATACAACATGTTTAGGAAATAGTTTGGCTTTTGGAAGTTCCCGTTTGGACACATAAAGAGCTACCTATAGTGGATCAGGATGGATTCACAGAGTAGGCAGTGTAGGGACTGGTGTAACAAGTAGGTGAGGAGATGGGTGGTTATCTTCTAAGGTCGGTGACCCAAGTGAGAGATAAAATGGAAAGGATGCAGGTTCGTGTGGTATAAGTGACTACTCTAAAAAGGTCTAGAATGGGTCTGAATGTGGATCTCAACAAGCCTTATAAGGAGGGGATGTATTCTTCATCAACTTCAACTTTCTACTTCAACTTTCTATTGGCACCACCAAGTTAAAGAAGCACGAGGGATGAGAGATAGGTGTGTGTGCATGTGGTGGTGTATCTATTATGAAAATAGGGAATCACATTTCATACCTCTAACTAATTTGTGATAATCTGTCACTACAAGTCAGACTATAAACTCAAGTAAAAATAAAATAGGTAATAACACTAAACTATGAGAGGTATTTAACTCAAATGGTTAAGAATAAACAACATATTAGGAATATTCTTATTATATGTGAATAGATGTGATTGATACCTCATTTGAAAATTAAATCTTGAGTTATCTTATAATCACCCTTATCTAACTTCATTAAAAATTAATAATTAAAATTATGGGGATGCAATTTATTTATCAGAGAGAATGTAATGGCCTGATATTTCACTGTATATTCTTCTTAAATAAATAATATATTAAATAGAATGTTTTACAAACTATACCAAACTAAAATGAAAAAAAACTTGATACATTTTTTTGAATATTAAATATGATCATTGAAACATAGTCATTGAATTAGCTGGTATAAATTGAAGTAACCATATTAGAAAATCAATAAATAAGTTAGGAATAAAAGAGATCTGTAAGTGGAAGGCTTCCTTATGAAGCCCGTTTTTCTGATCTTGGAAGGGAGGTAGCCTCACTAGGGGTTTTCCTAGACCGAGCTAAATTCAAACTCAATCAATTACAGATCGATCAAAACCATATATGGGAGAAGTTCAAGCTTATGGAGATTGTTGTATAATCCATGTTATCTAAACTACCACCTGAAACTACAACCAGTTATTCTCTAATGATTAGGTATTACATGGAGATAATAAGGATCTTTTTAAGTAAAAAATAGAATTATATCAACATGTAATATAATATTTATATTTATATATATATATATCATGAATTTTATACTTTTCAAAAGGCCATTTTTGCTCAAATAACTTTATATTAAAAATGTATTTCCATGAAATTAAAATTTTATTTCAAAGAACTAAGATTATTATAATTTAATAATAACAATATATATTGATTTTATGAATAAAAATTTAACACTATATTAATTGGAAATTTAAAGAAGAAAGAATAGTTAATATACCAAAAGTCGTTTTACTATAAAAATAGGTTTTCACTATATTTTATGATTTTAATTAAAAATAAAAATTATATATTTTAGAAAGTGAATATGATAAAATTAACTTATTTTTTTATTAATCATGGAAAAATTAGCTTAATATGAATTTTTTATATTTTGCTTAAAAAAATTATTTTTAGGTGAATAGTCAAATATACTATTTTTATGAAACCATGCCTTTATGGGATTATTAGTTTATAAGAATGATTTAGAAATTTATCAAACACTTTTCTAGAAAAATATTCGTTTTATGAGCTATATTATAAATTTTGAAAAAATTATTCTAGTTTAAAAACCTATATTTAATGTTTTAGAACTTAAATGATAGTTTTCTCAAGAAATTGTTTTTAATACATTATATACTTATCATTTTAAAATTAATTTTTATCAGTTTTAGAAATTGAATAAAATTAAATTTATTTAATATTTATAATTATTAGGTATAAATTATATAATAAGGACTGTTTTATTTTTTTAGCATAAAGGATAAGTTACTTAAGTAAAAACCAATTACCGCGATAAAAACTAAAATGGTAAAAGTAAAAAATCTAAGAGTAAATGAAATCAAACATGTTTAAAACATGTGTGTAAATTTTTATTTGAGGATTTTTTAGACCTTATAACTTATCCTCTACATTTTTCTCATTTTTTAGCCATGTTTCTTGAGAGTGACTTCCCATTATTAAAAATTATGGGTATTTACAAAAATGTCATCCCTTTTCACTTATAAAAAGGGATCTCATCTCCTCACTTCCCCTCACACAAAAACCCAATAAGTTCAGCTAAAATATGATAAAACCTATACTCAATACTCCTTTACACCTTAAAGAGGTTATTTTCTTATCAAAATACCATCCCTCAAATGATTAACCCTCTTCTCAAAGGAGATAATCCAAAAACTATAGTATAAATTTCTAACCTCGCCTTTTTATCATTTCTATTTATTTATATGTACTTGTTGACCTCCTTGTTTTAATGATCACCAAATCATGATTACTATGATAATTAATGAGTTTCATGTTTTTTTTAGCATTTTATATTATGAAACAGATTTGCGAAATTTTCTTAAGTATGAGTCACCGCCAATAATGACTCACCACCAAGAAGACTCGTCGCCAAGGAGAAGTCTCACCATCCGTAATGAGTCACCGCTGATATGGAAATTTTAAAAAGTATGAGACACCACCATCGATGTCTCACCATCACCTTGAGACACTGTCAAGGAAGTCATACTGCCAGAACAAAAAAATTGACAAATTGTTGGAATGACACACCGCCAGCCTGACATACTGCTAAGGAGTGTCACCGTTACAAGGACACACCATTCTAATGTCTCACTTCCAGACTCTGAGTCACCACTAGACTCTGAGTCACTTACATATTTATACACCGCCAGTGTCACTGACTCACCACCACTATTTCAATTAATTTTGATTTAAATATTTATAACAGCTAGTTTATTGAATTTAATACCATTGATTATTTTAATGATTGTTCCTTAATCGCTCGATAGAATGCATTGAAGTATGTGTTAGGTATGCAGTATGAGGATGAAGAGGATCCAGATAATTCTCTTTACTATTGCTACTACTATTGATAAAAATAGTAAACATACCCCATCATGGTAAAAATAACTCAATAACATGGAAATACACTTAAAGAGTTGCACACTTGGAGTGAGTTGGAAATTATTTCAAGAACTAGAAGATATTACTTGATGCATCCTTCTTACACTCAAATGAGGAAGATTAAGAACATATTATGTCCAGTTCCTTCCTACAGTCAAGAACAAAGAGTATACAACACTCGTTTTTGTTGCAACTTCTAAAACTCGACTCGAGCCTCAGTTAAAATCACTATCAAGGAGTCACGAGCTGCAAAGTATATCATTAAAAGCAACACAACATTTATACATTATAACTTTCTATGTTTTTTATTTATCTTTACATTATGATCAGAGTGTATTGCTATGATTTCAACACACACTATCTCTAACTTTAAACTGGAAGATACTTGATATATTCTCATACTCTCTTTTATTTGTTTATCCCGCCATAAATGTGGTAGAGATCTTGTGTGACCTATTGTATTTTTTTTACTCCCAAGAGAACTATGGAAGAGGACCTGTGTGGTCTTGATAGTTGGTATACTGTTGTAAATCTCGATCCAGGTTGTAGATCAAAAGTTTATTTTATATAAACTGCTTGGTAGTATGTGATTTCCAAGTAGAGAGTATTAAATATCAGCTTGAGACTGAACCCCTTGTATTTAAATTTTTTCTGTGTGTTTTGTTTGTTTGTTTTTTGCATCATTTTCTATATGTTAAAACTGAATCTCGTTTTAACTTCAAGAAAAACCACTAATTTTATAGTTAGTTTTAATTAGAGTTTATACTAGAACTTTATTTAGTGAATTGGTTTCAAAGGATAAAATAATATTGTATATTGTTTTTACCGAGACCTAATCAATCTTTCAGAAATATTTTAAATGGTAAAGTCTTATATCAAACTATTATTTTAACTAAATAAGGAATTTTATTTGAATTGGGGTATTTTATTTAAATCTATTTTAAACAAAACAAATTATTGGGTACTCAATTCACCCCCATCTTGAGATACTCACTCCAACCAACATTTTGTATCAGAGGTAGAGCTTTGGTATCAAAGTTTTTCAAAAACAAATCATCTGTGATTTTAGTTGTTCTTTAAAGATCTTGAATTTTTATTAGTTATAAATTTAAATTCTTTAAATAGATAATATAATGGAAGGTTCTTACACTAATAAACCTCATTTTTTCAGTGGTAATAATTATACTCAGTGAAAGTTCGAGACAAAAATGCATAAAGAAAGTATGGGATTTGAAATTTGGTATGATATTAAGGATAAGTATGAGTTACCTAAGACTCATAGAAAATAATGGTCTTATTATAAAAATCTTTCCTATAACAATAATTGTAAAACCATGAATTCCTTTTATTATGTTTTAAGAGATGAAGAATTCAATAAAATTTCTTTTTGTAAAACTTCTTTTGAAATTTGGGACACACTAGGTGTTTCTCAAGAATGAACAACTAATGTCAAGGAAATGTGATTAAAAATATATACTATTAAATATGATACTGAAAGAGCACTGTCGTGGGTTCCCTCAAATGATTAGTGTGATTTTGGGGTACTTAGGTGCAGTAGAGTGGCTGACCAAGGTCGCCTCTCAAAGGAGGAAGTGGATTAAAACAACTTTTTAGAGGTATTCTAAAAATAAAATAAAAGAGAATAAAAACAATACTTGAAAGGATAGAGGTTGGTTATAATTTATAAATCTAGAAGAAGTTTTCTGGAAGAAGATTTTATTTTTTTGTTTGTTTTTAGTTTTAAAATGAAGTTCGATTAAAATGACACAATAAAAAGATGTTTCTTTTAGAAAATATTTAAAAAGAGTAATCGATCTAACTCTACCTATTAATTTACTTATTAATAATTATAATTTAAATAGATATCCACTTAATTATGATCCCCTAATTTTTTAACCCTCAAACCCTACAAGAGTTAACTTAACCACGAAGATGGAATTACTTAAACCCTAGGCTAGCTTCGGAACACGCAATCGCAGCACCCTGCTTTGATTGTTGTTCTAAGGTTAGCTTATGGTTAGTGGTTAATTAGAGCATATATCCATTCTGGAAATAAGGATGAATTGTGTTTAGGGATTATATTTGAACTCTACAAATTTATCCCGTGTGGTCTTGTATTACCGATTAAGATCACACTCTCACAATTTACACAAAATCTCAACCTCACGTGTTTTTGTGTTAATTGTTCAATTGCTTGATTAGTTTCTTATAATTTAAAAACACAATTCATGGATAATATTAAGTTAATTAAATTATCTCAATTATTCAAAATAATTAAATTAAGAGGGTAGAAGATAGATCGATCGCTAAAAAAACTACTCTTCCATGGGCGGTGTGGTCATCGTGAAGCCGTTTTGCATGAGCAAAGGATTGAAAGGGTGGAACCCAATATCGTCTCCACTCTTGATTCCAAACCAATTAGTAAGATTAATAGAATAATAAATTTAAACAAAACATAAGAAAATATGAGGAATAAAAGAATATCAAAGAAGTTTATTACACAAATGAAAACATTACAAAATGAAGAGGAGAAGGAGGCTTCGATGAGGGGATCCTTACTTCAAGAGCTACCCCTTTTACAATGGTTGGATAATTTGGTTGAAAATAATTATCCTCTGCCTTAAATATCCTAATGAACTTCCCAACCCCTCCAAATGAGAAAAACACTAATTTATAGAGTGGAGGGGAGGCTAGGTTTAAAGAGGTTTCAAGTGTGAATGGGAAATATTGGCCAAATATTTTAATACAAATTGCACCGCCAATTTGACCTCCAAAACGCGTGAAACAACTCTCCTTATAGAAGGATTATTTATGAGAAAATAAATCCCTGAGATCCTCTCAAAATTTGGGCCTAATACAAGTACGTATGAAGAAGTTATGACCCAAATACAGAACCTATGTCCATTCTGGAGAGTCCAGCCCAACTTTGACTTCATGACCCATTTTAAACAATCAAATGCACTTTTTAGCTCTAGTGTCCTGAATAAAAGTTTTAGAAAATTAAGTTAGGAACACTTTTCCAAAATTTCAACTTCAAATAATAAATATAAAAAAATTTATCTTTGAAATACTACAATGCACTATAAAAGGTAAAAGTGGAATTTTCACCAAATTTTCAAATGAATGATCAAATCCCAAATATTTTATAAATAAACATATTTAACACAATGTGAGGAAATTATGTCATATATTATCAATAAAATATTCAACAAAACAGTCTTTTATCAGATACTTTTAAAATTAATCCTTATGAACTAATATTTGACATGTATCTCAAGTTTAATGAAATTGTGAACACTATGACCTCACTTGAAAATCCAGTGTCTATTAAATACCAAATCACAAGACTGCTAAGATGCCTTTCAGAAATAAGGATAGGCACATCTGTTTCAATTATAGAATCACGTGACATCAACAAACTCCCAGTCAAGGAGTTGATTGGTAATAAAATGATGTATGAAGAAGAACTAAAAGTCAACTGAGAGGAAGATGATGAGCCTAAGATAAAGTTAGTAGCCTTTAATATTTTGCATCCAAACAAATAGAAAAGGAAAAGGAAAAGATAAATGCTCAAATTTCGAGTGACAGTGAGTCACCTCTGGACAGTGATGAGGAAATGGCCCAGTGAGTCACCTCTGGACAATGATGAGGAAATGGCCCATCTGGATAGAAGTTTTAAGAAGTTTAATAGAAAGAAAAAGTTTTTCAGAAAGCCTAGTTATAAAGGGAAGTATGACACAAAAATAAACCGCAAGAGAGATTGTAAGAAGGATGATATCATAAATAAAATTACTTGTTATGAATGAAAAATAAAAGGACATGTGAAATTAGACTGCCCAAACTTAAAATAAAAAAAATATAATGACAAGGAATTAAGGTATAAGAAAACAAGGAAATATATTTGGAGTGCTTATGAGGATAGCTCCAGTGATTCTGACTCTACTATTGTACAAAAGTCAGATCGATCCAACATTTTCTTTATGACTAATGTCTTTGAGGTACGTGTTGTTTCTAATGTTTTTATTGTGATTAATTATAATAATTATAAGAATGAACAAAATAATGATGATATGACTAAGGAAGAGATGTTTGAATATTTAAGTATGATAGAAGACAATTTAAATGAACTTAAGAAAAAATATATAGTTCTTAAGAGACATCATGCTTTAACTACCAATATTAAAACTGATTTAGCTGTTGAGTAAGAGAATAATGCTCAGTTGTTAAAGGAGAATACTAAATGTAAAATTTATAATGGACAACTGAAGATGTATTTATAAAATTCTACCACTGGTAGATAAACTCTTACTCAAATTTTAGGAAAACAAGTTGCTCCAAAAAATGATACTGGTATAGGATACTAACCTAGACAAAGAAGAGTAGTAAAGTGCACATTTGTTCCAAAGTCCAAATCTGGAAATTTTACTCCTATTTATTTTTCTAAAGGACCAAAAAAAAATTTTATTTCAAAAAACTTACAGTCTATTTACAAGATATTTTTTTAAAAAATATGGGTTCCTAAAGTCCTAGACCCAAGAAAACCTAGGTACCAAAATCGTTTCTTGTATGAATTCTATTTTGTAAGAAAACTATTTTAAGACATCCTATAAAAGTATATGGTACTTGGAAAGTGGTTTTTCAATGCATATAAAAGGATATTATTCTAGCTTCAACAGACTAATAAAGGTTGATGGTGGTCATGTCACCTTTGGTGATAATGTTAAAGGTAAAATTATCACCTTTGGTTAAATTGGTTACATCAATTCAGTTTTAATTTCCAAAGTACTATTTTTTGATGGTTTGAAGTATAATTTTTTTAGCATCTCACAATTATGTGATGATGGTTTTCATGTTAAATTTGAGAATAATTCATGTAATATTTTTTTATTATAAAGATGTTTAGTTTTTACTTCTTTAAGAAATGATAATGTTTATGTTGTTGATCTTAATTCTTTAGTTTCTCAAAAATGTTTCCTACTTGAGTTCTTTTCAAAAAGAATATTAGCTTTGTATTAGGAGACTAGGTCATTGTAATTTTCAATCACTTAGGGAGAATACTGGTAAAATATTAGTCAAGGATCTACCAAAATTGTAATTCCTAAATGAAAAAGTCAGTAACCCCTGTCAAAAAGGGAAGCAACACAAGATTTATTTTAAATTAAAGAAAGAAGTTTCAACTTCTCAATCTATTAAGTTGGTTAATATGTATTTATTTGAACCATCTAGAGTTTCTAGTCTAAATGATAAGAACTATGTATATATATTAGTATACGAATTTTCTAGGTATACTTGGGTGTTCTTTTTAGCTCAAAAAAGTGAATCTTGCTCATATTTTACCAATTATACTAGATCTTTTAGAAAACTTATGTGGACTTAGGATTAAGATCATAATAAGTGACCATGGTTGTGAGTTTTAAAATCAAGACTTTGAATTGTTTTTCTCAAAAAATGGTGATAGTCATAACTTCTCTACTCTTAGGACCCTTCAGTAGAATGGAGTTGTTGGGAGAAGGAATAGAACACTTAAAGAGATAGCTCATACTATTCTAAATGAATATAACTTACCTATTTTTTTAAGAATAGGATATAAACATATCCTGTTACATAATAAATAGAGTTTTAATTAAACCTATCTTGAAGAGGACCCCTTATTATATTTTGAATAATAAGAATCCTAACGTTAATTACTTTAGAGTTTTTAGTTGTAAATTCTTTATTCTCAATACTGAGGATAATCTGGATAAATTTGCCTCCAAAAGTGATGAAGGAATTTTCCTAGGTTATTCAACCTCCAGTAAAGTCTATAGAATTTTTTGATAAAAGAACCAAGACTGTGGAAGAGTCTGTTCACATAAAATTTGATGAGATTGATCCATATAGGCCTATGACATCTTTAGAAAACCTTGAGGATGATCTACCAACTCTGAACCTAAATTCCAAACCTACTGATTTTTCTGTGAAGTAGTCATAAAAATCATCCAGTTTTGAGGAATTTCCAGAACTTATAGAACTTGAACCAATAAAAGAAACTGAAGTGACCATCCCTACTTTTTCTAGAGTTGTTAGAACCCTTAAGTACCATCCTTTAGATGATGTAGTTAGAGACATAGATAGAGGTACATAGACTAGAGCTTCTCTTAGAAATCAGGTTGAATATCAAGCATTATTGTATCAGTTAGAACCAAATAACATCAATGATGCAATTAATGATGAATTCTAGGTAATGGAAATGCAAAAAGAGTTAAATCAGTTTGAAATAAATAAAGTATGAGAACTTGATGATAGACTCAAAGAAACTATGACTATAGGCACTAAATGGGTGTTTAGAAAAAAAAAGTAGATGAATCAAGAACTATATTAATAAACAAGGCTAGAATAGTTGCACAAGGTTATAGTCAAGAAGAATTAATATACTATGAATACACCTTTTCACCAGTATCCATACTTGAATCCATTAGAATACTGCTATCTTATACAGCTCATCTAGATTTCAAACTTTATCAAATGGATGTCAAGAGTGTTTTCTTAAATGGGTATATAGTTGAGGATGTTTTTATTGAACAATACATTGGTTTTAAAAATCCTCATCTTCTAAATAGACTTTTAAAATTAACAAAATATTTATATGGTTTGAAACAAGATCCAAGAGCTTGGTATGATAGGCTCACATCTTTTCTTATTTCTAAAGGTTTTTCAAAAGATACAATTGATCCTATTATTTTTATAAAATTAATTTCAAAAGATGTTTTAGTTGTACAAATTTATGTTGATGATATTATTTTCAAATCTTAAAAAAATTATTTATGTAATTATTTTTCTAAAATGATGTCAAATGAATTTGAAATGAGTTTAATGGGTGAACTCAAATTCTTTATTTCTTTTCAAAATTTTCAAAATAAAGAAGGAATCATTTTAAACTAAAGTAAATATAAAAAGGATATTTTAAAGTGCTTTAAATTGGATAACACTAAAAGTAGTGATACTTATATGAGTACCACCTGTAAATTGGATCTTGATGAAGCTGGGAAACCAATGGATCAAACCAGTTACAGAGGTATGATTGGAAGTCTTCTCTACCTTACTACTAGCTAAACTGATATAATGTTTAATGTATATATGTGTAATGACCCAGGTATTTATAGAATAATACATTTTGATTTATATTAATACTTATGAATAATATATTAATTTTAAGCTAAAGGGGATGCTTTTTATGATAGCATACTCGACACACAACAATGGGCTTCTATGAAATCTTACATTGCACACAACATTGAGTTATATTGAAAAATAATACAATAATAATAATATTATTTTAAATGGTAGTTAACGCCTATCTGTTGGAATGAGGGGAATGAATAGTATCAACTAAATTCTGAAATATGGTTTACGCAATCTTAAATGATTATTTATTGATTACCAACTTTATTAGAAATGTAAATAAAAACCAATTGAATATAATAGATGTGTTTTTATGAAAACCTATTTAAAAAGAGAATAATTGTGTTTTCATATCACTATTTATGGATTTTTATTTAATGAAAAATAAATGATATATATTCAATTTAATATTTTAAATTCATCTTATATGTTTTCTATATATGATATAAGAATAACTTCATTTTTTCGGATAAAAGAAGTATTTTTCTAAAAATACAGTTTTACCGCCTTTTGATGGAGAACCCTTTTTAAATCTAGTTTTTGACACCTTTATATATTTTATTTGACAAAATAAACTTTTTATTTATAATTTAAAAATCAAAATTTACTTTGGATGAAATTTTTATATTTTTCTACTAAAGTTCATTATTTAATAAATAGTGAAAAATACTGTATTTTAATTCAAAACTGCCTTTTAATCTAATTTATTTATATAGTTATATTGTAATTTTAATTGGATTTAAAGTGTAATTGTATTATATTTTTTTATCATTTAATCCAATTTTGTTCATTGGAATTAATTTTACTTTGTAATTGGACATAAACGCATGTCAATCTTTTGGTAGTTTTTATTTCTTAAAAACATACTTTTTGGTTTTGACAACAAGAATTAATTTTAAATTAATTTCTACCAATTCTGTGTTTTGAATTTATAAAAATGGATTCCATATTTGGAATCAGGAGGTTCAATTTTTTTAAATAGGAACCTTTCATTTTTAGACATTATGAATAGTAACTTCAGTAAATATTTTATTTACCATGGTTAAAGGGTAAATCTAGTAAATAAGGGTAAAAAATAATATTATAATAATATTAAATTACCCTCAAACATGACTTAACCCTATTGGATGAGATATGTCCGACCATGGGTATCCTTGGGTCGATTTTAGGACCCCACGGAGCCACTTGTGTGTGAAAATGACATTTAATTACTTTTAATTTAAAGTTAAGAAAAATATAACCTAAACATGTATCTTTTAGTAAAACAATTTTATATGGAGTTATATAAGTTATCATTTCAAATATAAATACTCCTTAGAAAGATAAAACTATTTCCTACATCATGGTATTTTATTTATAATTTTTAGACATCAAATAAATAAATTTATTTATGACACAATGGTGATGTAGTGATTACCTTATTAATGAAAGATTTAAATAAATGAGATTATAAATAATAAAATAAATTTATTTTCAACCTTTTTATGCCATAAACTAACTTTATGGATTATTATAACTTGTTATATTTTAATTAATGAAGTTTTTTTTTGAAATAATCAAGTTTTATGGATTTTTTAAAAGTTATGATATGAATAGTATACAAATTGACATAAATGAGTTTTTAAATTAATTAATATTTTATTAAATGATATAATAGTCCTAAAAATCTAATATTCTGCCAACTGACATATATGATGTTAAAAATGTCATTAATGATCCATTTTGGGTCTCTTGGCATTTTATAGTAACTATGGTAACCATATATTATGAATATACAAAAAGGCATTGTAAAAGTTAAATTAGTTTACTAAGGGTTAAAGCTAAAATATAGGGTTAATTTTGTGACCTAAACTTGTCTAAAATCCATTTTATGAGAGTATTTAGACCCATAATCATATGATATTATAAATACATTACTTTTTTGTTATTATAATTTTAAAAATCAATTAATAATAAAATAACATTTTCAAACTTTCCTAAAGTGCCACTCCTCCCTCTTATAAAAGGACACCACCTCTAACCCCTACACACACCTCTCAATCCCCCTTAGATCATCCAAACTCTGCCCAAATAATCTACCAAAATACCTCTATTCCTCCTAGAAGCCTTAATTTGGGAATAAGACAACTAAATAAGGCATTTTAGCTTAAATCAAAAGGAGTTACCCGATTTGAGGTAATGTCTTCTCTCAAGACTCTTTCATTTATTTTCCTTATCCAACCCCATAAACTCTCTTTATTCAATTATTTTATAAAAAAACCAGTATATTAAATATACTAGGTTGTTTTTATGAGAATTATTCTAACTACACTAACACAAACCTATGTCTAATGGGTATAGAACATATTGTTTCTCTAGATGATGAACTACTGCCTCACGAAATGATGATTGTTCAATCTTCTCCTACCACCTCTTATGATGGCCATTATGATGGAAATGTAATTATATATGATATTTATGATATTTATTTTATCCATATTCTTCTTTAATTCTCATTTATAACATACCTTTATGCTTTTCATGTTGTATAAATATGATAATTTCATTTGAGGAAGTGTGGACTACCGCCCCTCAAAGTGATATGAATCGTTCATGCTATAAATGGAACATATAATGGATAAAATTAATGCACTTATGTAACATATATAACATATATATTATATTGGAATTATAATATACCTATGTACCATTTATTTTTCATTCATTTAAATATGAAAGAGAAATGAAAGTAGCGTTCGTACATACGGCTTACCATCTCCATGAACGATGCAGTTCATTTCTTATATCAAAATGATATGGACTATTAAAAATAAATATATACTGGATATATATGATATATATGATATATATGATATCTAAATCATGAATATCATTCTTGAGATAATGTACTTTTGACCACATGGACAATTTGTAATTATAATAAGTTCATTTTGACTCAAGTTCTGAACATCGGCAAAATGTCCGATATGAACTCAAATAATTAACTAATTGTTATAGCAAGGTAATAAGAGATATAAAAGGAATAATAAAATTTAAAAAGGTTCTTAATCAAGTATAAATTAACTTAAGTTTATTATTCAAGAAATTAAATAACGAACAAGTCAAGTCGGACATGAGGTAAGGGACTTCGTCTCAATCTCCTTTCATTGAGGCATATTTTGATAATACACACCTCCTTATTTTATACAGTGTATAATAAAACCCTTTGAATTTTACTTTCATTCAAATGGAATATTTTTTCTATGAAGCATTTTATTAAACAAAAAAAGGAATATTTTTTACTTCTTCGGCAACAATGACCTCTCTGTCTCCGTAATCGTTATTTGTCTTCCTCTATAAGCCTTAATGTTTTTAAAAGGAAAAGAAATGCCTTATTCCATTTTTGGGAGTTTTGTTATTTAAAATGGTTTTTGAAATGGATTGAGTATTTTAATATCATTAAATGATATCTTGTGATTTCAAATTAAATGTTATTACTAAAATGTTGATATTTTCAATATTTTATGTGTTATGATTATGTAATGGTACTTAGACATTTGATGGGTGGTTACGTGGTAAACAAAATGACGAGTAGTTCCATGATAAACCAAGGACGGGTGGTTACATTATAACCTATAATTCATTGGGTATGAAAGTCTATCGTATGGCTATTACATTTAGTGATATATGTGGAAGTCGACCGTATGGTTATACCATTTAAGTATGTTTATGTACCAAGTTACCTTTATATGCTATATGTTGTTTTCTATAGGATTTATGGTAATATTTTGGTTACAAAAGGGTAAGAAATGAGTTTATATTTAGTGAAGTGTTTTTGCTACTTCTTTAAGGTTAGAAGTATTAATTTATGATAAAGTATTCATGGTTTACATATTGTTTTGAAAAACTAATAGTTTTCATTCTTTATATATCCCTTACTGAGATTTTTATACTCATCCCAAGTTTTGAATTTTTTCACAGGAATTAAATATGAATAGGGTCAAGGATGAGATCAAGGAAAAGTCATGCTGTCTAAAACATGGAACTAGACATGTTTCTTTTTTTTAGAGTTTTTATTTTATGAAAAAAAGGATAGTGAGTAGAAGTGTCTACTTATAATATTCAAATTTTTATGTATAAGTTATGATCTAATTCTATAAAGATCTAAACCTGAAAAGATTCTCAATGTGAATTATTAACTTAATTCAATATTATGTAATGTTTAAGGCTAGGGCCTTACAGTTGGTATCAGAGGTCTCTTTAGATAACTTTAGAGTTTAGGGTGTTATTAAAGCATAAGTGACATAACCATAATGGTTATCATATTAGAGATATTCATAGTTACTTTAGATAACTAACATGAATAAGTATATCTTAGTATTTACCCTCATTATAAGATATTATATGATGATTTTAATGATATACTCACATTGACCTTTTTGGTTTTAGTAAATGGCTAGATCTAGCAGGCACCAAAGTAACAATGTATGTGAAGGAAACTATGGTTGTTTTCTGAATAAGAAACTGAATGAAATGGGAGCTACAATGAGAACTCTTGTGGTTATTCTCAACCAACCATCTAGAGTCATGATTGACCACCCAAACCTTGGTGATATTTATAAGGAATCATATATGCGAGAAACAAATCCCTACGGAAGTTAAAGTAATAATCATAAAGGTAAGTATATTAAAAAACCTATGTGTCAAGGACGTGGAAAGAAACACCTAGGAAAATACTTCAAAGGGACGAGAAGATGCTATAGATGTGGTAATGAAGGTCATAAAGCAATAACCTTCCATGGAAAAAGGAAGCATCCAGTTGACTCTAGGAAATGGAAAGAAGTTATTTCCAAAGGATAAATTGAATGTTTTAAATGTGGTGTGCATGATCATTATACAAATAGATGTCCTATGAAGAAGGTTCAGGAATGGGATCAGAAGGACCATACAAATATATGTTTACCAATACCTAATTCCATTCCAATTGAGGATGAGGAAACTGACAATGAACAATGAAAGGTATGTATTATTTCTTAGATGATGTTTTGAAATTATTGAATCTTAGGATATGATTCATGATTTTGTTTGTAGGAAAGAAGTATTACGAACTAAGTTGGAAAAGAATGGTTAATGGATCATGAAGAAAATTGAATGAGTAAGAAGTATATATATAAGGGGTTCAAGATTTATGGTATATTTTACGATGATGAAATGCTTAAATATATTAAGGATCTTTTGATGATAGGATTACTTTGGAAAAAAATTTCTAGTATGTGTAACCCTAAAGTTTGATATGTGAAAATTTTATTCAAGAAAGAATTATCTTTTATTGTGTAGATATAATGGATAACCTTAGGAGTTCATATGATATTTTGTTTTTGAGGTGATAAATGGTTATTACATTTTGGGATGAAAAATGAAAGGTATTAGATAACCTTTGAGGATAAAATAGGTTATGGTTATTTTGAGGAAATTATTTTATTTTTGAGAATGTTATAAGAATGATATGGTTTTAGAAAAAGGAAAACCTGCAGGATGGGTGACAACCCATCGCATCCAACATGGCCATGGGAATCGAAGCCACAACTGAAGGGAGATAAGGGTGCATCGCCTGCCACCGGCCTACGTGAAGTCCCTGGTTAGTATGACTTATTCTTTTTATTTAAATGATTTTATTGATAAAGAATAAATTGATTTGGTATCTTATGTTTTATTAAATGGATATCCTTATTATAGGAAAATTATTTAGTGATTAAGTGATAAAGGTTATTTTGGAAGATGTTTTCTCTTTTGGGAACACTATATGCCTACTTTGGGATTTCAATTGAGGATTAAGGGTGGAATTTTATTTTGGAAGAATCTATGTTTTAATTAGGGACATATATAGATTTTGGTTATTTATGGAAATGATTAACCTATCATAGAGAATATATGATTAGGTTAATTACTTTTTAGTATGAGACTTTAAGAGTAGCTGATGTTATTTGAAGATAAATGTTAATATTTTTGTGGAAGACTATATGATCAAATCCTTCTGAATTTTGGGTTTCATACTTATTTTGGATTATTTTGAATAACTTTAAGGACAACTGTGTATTGAATTGTATTTGTTAAGATTTGGTTATTTTTTTGTTCAATTTTGGATATTAAGAGTAGTGTTTCTTTTATAAAAGATTATCTTTTTTGGGGATTATTTGATCTTGTACTAACCATTTTGGTTTTGGTTAATGTCTAAAGACAGGAGAGATATATGGTTCATCTTTTTTGGATCATGTTATTCTCTATAAGTTGATTCTATCACTTTAGGTGTGACCAAGTGATCTTGAATACTCATCATTTGGAGAAAAGATGAATTTTTTGTAGAAACTTATTAAAGGATGAAACTCTACTTGAAAAGAAAGTATATTTCCTTACATTCTTAGTCAATATTATAAATAAATTCTCCAACTTTATGAAAGGGAACTTAAAAAAATGTTGTTCTCTTAATTTTCCTACTGGGGAATCAAATACCATTTAACCTATCACAAGTTTGTGGTTTTTTGGTGGTTAACTTTCTCCTGATCATGTTCTCTATCACTTTCCATCAAAAGTTGATGGTTAGTTTTCTTTTCCATATCCATGTTTTCATGGAATCCTAGTACGTGTTATCTCGGGTAACCTTTGTAATTCTTTTTTTAAGTGATAGATTTATAGACTCTTTTTCTAATGTGGGACTTTCAATAAAGTTTTTGAGCCCAATTTTAAAATTGAGAGGTTTCAATTTCCAAAAGGGGGGAAAGATGTAACAACCCAGGTATTTATAGAATAATACTTTTTGATTTATATTAATACTTATGAATAATATATTAATTTTAAGTTAAAGGGGACACTTTTTATGATAGCATACTCGACACGCAACAATGGGATTCTCCAAAATCTTACATTGCACACAACATTGAGTTATACTGAAAAATAATACAATAATAATATTATTATTTTAAATGGTAGTTAACGCCTATCCATTAGAATGAATGGAATGAATAGTATAAACTAAAATTTTAAATATGGTTTACTCATTTTTAAATGATGATTCATTGATTGCCAAATTTATTATAAATGGAAATAAAAACCAATTGAATATAATGGATGTGTTTTTATGAAAACCTATTTAAAATAGAATAATTGTGTTTTCATATAACTCTTTATGTATTTGTATTTAATGAAAAATATATGATATATATTAAATGTAATGTTTTAAATTAATTTTATATGTTTTCTATATATAATATAATAATAAATTTATTTTTAATGAAATTTTACCACCTTTTGATGGAGAACCCTTTTTAAATATAGTTTTTGACACCTTTATATGTTTTATTTGTCAAAATAAACTTCTTCTTTAAAATCAGAACATCAAAATTTACTTTGGATGAAATTTTGGTATTTTTCTGCTAAAGTTCTTTTTTTAATGAATAGTGAAAAATACTGCATTTTAATTCAAAACTGCCTTTTAATCTAATTTATTTATATAGCTATATTGTAATTTTAATTAGTTTTAAAGTTTAATTGGAATATATTCTTATCATTTAATCCAATTTAGATCATTTTTAAGTAATTTCACTTTTAAATTGGACATAAACGCATGTCAATCTTTTGGTAGTATTTACTTCTTAAAAACACACTTTTTGGTTTTGAAAATGGGAATTAATTTTAAATTAATTTATGAAAATTCTGTGTTTTGAATTTATAAAAATGGATTACATATTTGGAATCAGGAGGTTCAAATTGTGTAAATAGGAACCTTTTATTTTTAGACATTATGAATAGTAACTTCAGTAAATATTTTATTTACCATGGTTAAAGGGTAAATCTGATAATTAAAGGTAAAACATAATATAATAATAATATTAAATTACCCTAACACATGTCCTAACCCTATTTTATGAGATATTTATGACCATGGGCATCCTTGGGTCAATTTTAGGACCCCATGGAGCCACTTGTGTGTGAAAATGACATTTAATTACTTTTAATTTAAAGTTAAGAAAAATATAACCTAAACATGTATCTTTTAGTAAAAAAATTTATATGGGGTTATATAAGTTATATTTTCTACTATAAATATTAATTATAAATATAAGAATATTTCCTACATCATGGTATTTTATTTATAATTTTTAGACATAAAATAAATAAATTTAAAAGGTTGGGTACACCCGCGAAAGCAACACCCACACACAAAGAAAGAAAATACATGTAAAATGCCAGCCTGGGGACTTAACCCCACAACATTTTCCAAAATCTTTACCATACCATACCAGCCTAGGTGAGCATGGGGGGATAAATAAATTTATTAATGACACAATGGTGATGTAGTGATTACCTTATTAATGAAGAATTTAAATAAATGAGATTATAAATAATAAAATAAATTTATTTTTAAACTTTTTATTCTATCCATGAATTTTACGTATGATTATGACTTATTATCTTTGAATTAATGAATTTTTTTCTAAATAATCAAGTTATTATGGATTTTTAAAAAGGCATGATATGAATAGTATAAAAATTGACATAAATGAGTTTTTTAATCAATTAATAATTTATTAAATGATATAATAGTCCTAAAAATATAATATTTGTCCAAATGAAATATATGATGTCAAAAATGTCATTAATGATCCATTTTTGGGTCTCTTGTCATTTTATAGTAACTATAGTAACCATATATTATGAATATACAAGAAGACATGGTAAAAGTTAAATTAGTTTAATAAGGGTTAAATCTAAAAGATAAGGTTAATTTTATGACCTAAACTTGATAAAATACATTGGATGAGAGTATTTAGACCCACAATAATATTATATTAGAAATATATTACTTTGGTGTTATTATAATTTGAAAAATCAATTAATAATAGAATAAAATTTTCAAACTTTCCTAAAGTGCCCCTCCTCCCTCTTATAAAAGGACACCGCCTCTAACCCTTACTGACACCTCTAAATCCCCCTTATATCATCCAAAATATTCCCAAATAATCTCCCAAAATCCCTCTTTTACTCTTATAATCCTTACTTTTGGAAGAAGGCATTTAAAGAAGACCTTTTAGCTTAAATAAAAAAGAGTTACCTGATTTGAGGTAATGTATTCTCTCAAGACTCTTTCATTTATTTTCCTTATCAAACCCCCCTAAACTCTCTTTATTCAATTATTTTATAACAACACCAGTATATTTAATATACTAGGTTTTTTTAATGAGAATTATTCAAACTACACTTATACACACCACTGTCTAATTGGAATAGAACATACTATTTCTGTGGATGTCGAACTACTGCCTCATGAAATAATGATTGTTCAATCTTATCCTACCACCTATTATAGTGGCCATTATGATATAACTATAATTATAAATGATATATATGATATTTATTTATCTCTATTATTATGTAATTCTCATTTATAACATACCTTTATGCTTTTCATGTTGTATAAATATGATAATTTCATTTGAGGAAGTGTGGACTACCGCCCCCTCAAAGTTATATGACTCGTTCATGCTATAAATGGAACATATAAAGGTTATAATTATTGAGCTTATGTAACATATATAACATAGATATTATAATGGAATTATAATATACCTATGTATCATTTAGTTTTCATTCCTTTAAATATGAAAAAGAAATGAAAGTAGCGTTCATACGTACGTACGACTTACCATCTCCATGAACGGTGCATTTCATTTATTATATACAAATGCAATGGAATATTCTAAATACATATATACTAGATATATATGATATATATTATATCTAAATCATGAATATATTTCTTTATATAATGTAATTTTGACCACATGGACAATTTGTAATTATAACAAGTTCATTTTTGACTCAAGTTTCGAATGTCGACAAAATGTCTAATATGAACTCAAATAACTAACTAATTGTTATATCTAGGTAATAAGCAATATAAAAGGAATAATAAAATTGAAAATGTTTTTAAAGCAAGTAGAAATTAACTTAATTTTATTATTCAGGAAATTAAAGAATGAACGAGTCAAGTCGGACACGAGGTAAGGGACTTTGTCTCAATATTCTTTAATTGAGGAATATTTTGATAATATACACCTCATTATTTTATAAATTCTATAATAAACCCCTTTGAATTTTACTTTCATTCAAATGGAGTCTTTTTTCTATGAATCATTTTACTAAATGATAAAAGTAATGTTTTTAATGTATGAGGCGATAATGACCTCTCTACCGCCGTAATCATTTTTTGGCTTCCTCTATAAGACTTAATGTTTTTAAAAGGAAAAGAAATATCTTATTCCATTTTTGGGTGTTTTGGTATTGAAAATGGTTTTTGAAATGGATTTATTATTTCAATATCTTAAATTGATATCTTGTGATTTCAAATTAAATGTTATTACTGAAATGTTGATATTTGAAATATTTTATGTGTTATGATTATGTAATGGTACTTGGGAATTTTACAGGTGGCTACTTGATAAACCAAATTATGGGTGGTTATATGATAAACCAAGTACGAGTGGTTACGTTATAACCTCCAATGCATTGGGTATAAAAGTCGGTCGTATGGCTATTCCATTTAGTGATATGTGTAAAAGTTGACCGTATGGTTATTACATTTAAGTATGTTTATGTCTCAAGTTACCTTTATATGATATAAATTGTTTTCTATGAGATTTATGGTAATTTTTTTTATAAAAAGGCTAATAAATTAGCTTATATTTAGTGAAGTGTTTTTGCTACTTATTTAAGGTGAAAAGTATTACTTTATGATAAAGTATTCATGGTTTACATATTTTTTTGAAAAACTAACAGTTTTCCTTCTTTATGTATCCCTTACTGAGATTTTTATGATCATCCCAAGTTTTGAAATGTTTTTCATAAGACTTAAAGATGAATAGGGTTAAGGATGGGATTAAGAAAAATTCATGCTATCTAAAACATGGAACTAGACATGTTTCTTTTTTTTATAGTTTTTGTTTTATGAAAGAAATAGATTGTGAGTAGTAGTATCTACTTGTAATATTCAAATTGTTATGTATAAGTTATGAAATAATTCTCTAAAGCTCTAAACTTGAAAATATCCTCAATGTGAATTATTAACTTAATTCAAGATTATATAATGTTTAAGGCTGGGGCCTTAAAATATGTGTGCTCATTTTCAATCTAATCTAAGAGTCTCATCTTGTATCTATAAAAAGAATTTTCAAATACATTAAATATACTAAAAATTTAGGATTGTTTTACCCAAGAGGACAATAATTTGATTTAGTTAGTTATTCAGATTCTAATTTTGGTGGACATAAGTTAGATAGAAAAATAACCTCTAGAATATGTCACTTTTTAGGAAGGTCACTAGTATCTTGGTATAGTAAGAAACAAAATTTTGTTGTACTATCTATTGCTGAAGCTGAATATATAGCTGTAGGTAGATTTTGTGAAAAAAATTTGGTTGAAACACACATTACTAGATTATGGATATCAATTCTGACATGTCCCTATAAACGGTGATAATACAAGTGATATAAATATTTTAAAGAATCATGTATCACATTTTAGAACAAAACATATTGATGCAAGACATCACTTTTTGAGAGATCATTTTCAAAAAAGGTGATATCACTCTTGAATACATTGGTATATAGCATCATCAGACTGATATATTCACTAATACTTTTAATTATGAGAGAATTAATTACATAAATAATGAATTATTTATGATCAATTTTGGTTAAGTTCAATTTTTTAGGACTCACTATTGGGTATATCTCACTATTGTGAATTTCTCACCATTGGGTATGTCTCATCGTTGTGTATGTCTCACTGTTGGGTATGTCTCATCATTGGGTATGTCTCACTATTGGAATTTTCACCATTTGACTTTTCACAATTGGACTTCTCACCGTTGGACTTCACATTGTTAGTTTGTCTCACCGTTGTGATGTTTGTTTCCTTTATCAAATATTTCAATTCTTAGTTTTAAACCACTGATTTTTATTTTATTTATGGTTTATTTTAAATTTATAACTCAATTTAGAATTTATCATGATTTACAATTTTTGATTTATCAGATCTATAAAAAACCCAAATGATAAATTTGGCACTTTTTTTTAGTTTCAATGCACCTATTTCCTTGCGCCTTTTTCTCTTGAACCCTATGTTATCCTTCTCTTCATGACCTTTTGAACTTATGTTCACCTTTTCCCGAGATTTCCAAGCTGACCTCTATGGCTAGAGCGACGCGACCTTTAGAGTCTTCTCTAGACAAGGCATGTTTTGAAAAGAAGTAGAAAGGGGGACCGAGTCATTCTTCACCTATCAAACCAGTTAACCCTGGGATTTCAAAGATGGTTATTGTAGCCGGAAATAAAGTTAAAGTAGAATTAATGCTTTAGATCAGATCCTTAGTTCTAAATTATAACTCCCCGAACCTATGCTTCTAGGTTCAGTACAAATAAATGTTGTGTTTTTATTTTTTTTATAAAATAAAAATGAAAAATACACAACATTTAATACATTTGAGGACCTTTTCTAGTCTAGTTTTTGGAGAATTAAATACATAGATTAAAAAAAATAATAAAATTGTATAAAAAATTTAAATGAACTAAAAATTCTTTAATGGATTACCTCCTCATATAAAAATGCATCATAATTAATTCTACTAAACCTATAAAAATGAATTAAAAACATAGGGTGAGCATTTAATATGCCCAATAAGGGGTTTTAAAACTATAAATAAATTATTTTAAAACAATTCCTTGAAATAAACATCCATACTTAAAAATATATTTTCATAACGTTTGTATCTAAATAAATAATTTAAAAAACCATTATTTCTCTAAATATTTATAATTGAAAATATCATTGGGATTTCTCCATTGAAAATAATAATTTTTGCTGGGTCATTTTTGGTACTTGGCATGCCATATTAAAAACATAAGGCCGCTAGTAATAACTCATATGGGACAAATTCCCCTTAAGATTTATGGGTTCACTCCCCATAACATAACTTAACATTCATTATACTAGTTCTAATTTTAGAAAACATTTTTAATGGACCTTTCTTTCTCAATCATAACCCAAAAAATTTCAAAATAGATACATAAAAATTATTTTCTTTAAAAGAAAATAACCTTTCTTATAGCATGTCATAAAAATTTTCTTGCAAATTTCCAAAACCATTTTTAGGATAAATTCATGCTTTCAAATAGCTATTTCTATTTTAAATCCATAATTAAAAGTTCATAATAAAATAAATGCATGCTTGATTAAAAATGAATGGAATTTCAATTATAATTTAGATGATGGCCATATCTAATTTATAAATGACATATATGAATGACTAGAAACATTTTTTCATATGAAATGATAACATTAACACATAAAATTATACCATTAATGTATGTAGACAAGATATTCACATAAAATGATAAAATTAGAATGATTAAATTTATTAAAACTTATTTTAATTAAGTATTTAAACATTAAATAATAGCTTATATACACATGAAATAATATATGAAACAACGAAATAAAATTAAATATCCCTTTTTAAAAAATTTAAGTCATACAATAACAAAACAAGGTTTTGTTATTATTTGTCATTATAGATCATAAAATAACACAACTTATAAAATTATACTTGTATAAGTTATAAAACAAAAACAATCCTTGCAAATCATGGGGTTAAAAGTAAAATTTAAAACATAACCCTTATCATAAAAAAATAATGGTTATATATATATATAATTTTTGTAAATAAGATACAAATCAATAAAAATAAAACTAACCATTTTGTGAGTTTATAAAATTTAAATTGTAAAAAAAAATAACCCTTACTTTCTAGTGGAAAATGAAGTGGGGAGGAAATCTCCTCCTTGCTTATGAACTTATACCAAAGGAGTAGTATGGATCATGTATTCTAACCATGGAGGAGGGATTCTCTATATTTATAAAAATTCATTAGTGCCTTAATCTTATAAGAGAAGCTAAGTTATTATATATATATATATATATTGAACAAAACAAAGACCCTATAAAACCCTATGATAACAAAAAAAACATGAATATTCTTTTTCCTGATTATGCTATTTTTATTATTATTATATTCCATTCAATTATCATTAAATTATATATTATATTTATATATTATCATGTTATAGGGCTTGATTGTGAGATGAGGTGGATAAATTACATTTTTCGAGCCACACATCCAAGATTTGTTGTTTTTTTATTTATCATTATTTTTTTTAAATTTGGTTTAGTGTTTACATCTTATATTCTCTTTTAAACTCACATTTTCATCCTTTAGTTTTACAACTCACATTTTTTCATTGGTTTTTGTCAACTAACTTATTATGTCATGCCATTTTTTATCATTCATTTTTTCTTCTTTGCTTTATCGTTTTTCAATTATCTCTCTTTTTTTATCTATTACGTTTCTGTAGTACCCCCAATTTCTGGTATGTAACCCTTACTTTATACTTTTATGGTTATAAAGTGTAAGGGTGGAGGTTAACTTCAGAGGTGTGTTTGGGGATAATTAGAAGTCGCACGAGAGGCACACGATTTTCCTAACCAAGTGGCCAAACCATGCGTAGTGGTCCTCTTAAGGTAGTAGCTCTAGTATAGTTGGAGCACGGTTTGGGAGACTGTATAAGGGGAGTCTATGCGGATAGTTTCTACCACATGGTTAGTACATGGTTTTCCTAACTGTGTGGTCAAACCGTGCGCAGAGTCAAAATGAGATCCTTAAAAATAGGATCTCACTCGTTTTTGCCATAAATCCCTCGTTTCCCCCCCTAAATGACCCTAATTCTAGATTAATCTCCATTAAAGGTAGGAGAACCTATTCTAAGCATTTTTGAGTCAATATAAAGGCTTTTCTTGGTGAATCGAAGCCTGATTCTTGAGGTATGTGATCGTTCTTCTTTGTTCTTGATCCCTTTCTTAGATCTACTTAGATCTAATCCTCTTATTCTCTTGGTTTATCAGATCTATGACCATTATAGGTAGATCTAGGTTGTTGCATTCCAAATATGATAATATTTGGTCTTGATCTTACTAGTATAAGAGATCTAAGGTGAGTTCTTGGAGAATCAACCCGGTTTTCTAAAGCATTCTTCGTGTGTTGTCTAGTTTCGTCAAAACCTTTGAGGTAGGAGGCTTAAATATTGACTCCTCTTAGTATAACTGATTGGAATGATTTCAAATTGAATGTATTGTGATTAATTGATTGTGATTTGGTTGTTGAATACTTTTTGGAAACCTTCTTAGGTGACGGTTGTGAAATCGGGAAAATTGGGGATTTTGAATGAGTTCTTTGGTTTTTGGTTTTAAAATATGGATTTTAAAAAGGGGATTTTCAGGAATTATAGAACATAGTTTGAATTATATGTTTTCAATAAAATGTAATGTTTTATTGAAATGAAATGGCTACTTTTAAATTGGTTTATTCTCTAGTTTTTAATAAAAGTACTGTTTTATTGAAATGGATTGAAGTGGTTATTTGGAATGATTTTGGAATACATTGGGTTTTTTGTGAGTTAATGTTCTACGTTACCTTGAATAAGGTACATGTACCATTGGGGTATAAAGTGTGTGACCCTGGATCAGGGGCTTGTGTCATTGGGACACAAGGTAATTGAATAAGAGACCGCTGATGAGTATGGAACTATCAAATGAAGCATGCATGTGTGGGTGTGTTGTGAACTATGGAATAGGTATGCCAAAATGATAATAAGAAATGGGTTTTTAATCTTTGATTAATTTTTTTTTGGAAAATAACTTATTGGGAATTGGATTCATCTACCTTTGGCTACACTTGGTTATAATTGGTTTTCAAGCTTGTTTATATTTGGTTATAAACTGTTTTGGTAAATTATTTTATATAAACTATTTTATATAATCTACTAATCGTTCTATCTTAGTGATGTGAGTAGGGAAGTCATTGGAGAAAACCTGATGAGTTTTATACTCACCCCTACTTTGGAACTTTTTGTGTTTTTTCAGATGTTATCTTCTAGGACAGGGGAAAAGGTAACGTTTCACACATCTTTAGCACTACCTTGAGATACTTGGGTTGTTTGGTGATAATGGAGTTTGGAGTTTGTGGAGCATGGAGTCTTGTGGTCCCTTGAGAGTTTTTATTTGTTTATCCACTGTTTACTTTGATACTTTTATGGTATTCCACTATTGCACACTTTGATGTGGTTTTGAGATATATGAAGTTGTTGAGTTGTCTTTCATTTGTTCATGCATCATATAGTGAGTTGTTTGGTTAATGGTTTTATTCATAAAGGTTAAATCATCCCCACTTGTATTTTAAACCCTTTGAAATTTATTTTCAGCCTTTGGAATCTTGGGGATATATCTTAAGGCTCAATAATGACTCATTGTACTCTCAATCCAATGAGAATTTGTGGGTCATTACAAATGGTATCAGTCTGGTCCTTCCTTTGTGGTAAAAATGGTATCAACTTATTTAGTCCTTGACTAACAAGTAGTAATTAGTGTTATTGGTATTGGAGTTGAAATTATTTATTTTCTATTCCTTGGGATGGAATCTTATAAAGGAGAAGGATTGTCAAAACTTGAAATGTATAGCATAAAAAGATGTAGTCAACCCTTTTATGTTGAAATTCAAGTTACCAAGGAGTTGGGTACATAAGTGTTTGGAGGCACTTCCAGGATTTGGAAATCTCATTGTCATGGGTTTAAACAATGAGACGAGCATGACATGCATTGTAGAGAAATGAATTCCCACTAAAAGTGAATACATCATTTCGAGGAATGATTCATGTTGTGAAAAAGTGTTGATTTTTGAAAAATTGTGATTTTTTTTTCAAATGAAAGATTTTGAAAAAGGAAATGCTTATGGTATTTTGAAAATAGTTTAATTTTAAAAAATCAAGTTGAAAGTTTTAAAAAAGGGTTGAACATGGAAAAAGGTTGTTTTTGGAAAACAATGTTGTGATAGTTTATGTGATAGAATTTGAAATGCTAATCCATCAGCTGCTAAAGAGTGAGATTGATAGAGTTTGTTGTTGGTTTAGAAATTCGCACCTGGTAGGCATCACTGAAACCAACCTAAAGAAGCTGTAGAGAATGTGGTTGCACATGAACCACAGGTGAACCAAGAGCTGGTTCAGAGTATTGTCCAAGCTTTTCAATGTGTGAATATGAGGAACCAGGGGAATGATCCAAGGAATGTGGATCATACCATCCAGCTCATGAAGAAGAATCTTCCTAACTTCTGGGGTGATGCTAAACCTAAAAGAGTGGAGGTGTGGCTGAGTAGGATGAATCATATCTTTGATTTCATTGGCACACCATCAGAGCTCAAAGTCAAGTTGGCCACTTATATGCTAGAGGATCTTGCATTCCAGTGGTTGGATTTAGCAGTGCAGGATAAATTGGATGAAGGCCTTACATGGGAAGATTTTAAGGAATTTTTCAACAAACAATTCTATCCTCATACATTAAAAATCTAGAAAACGAAATACTTCTTTATCTTGAAGCAAGATAATCTCTTTGTCATAGAATATGTAGATAAATTTATGAATTTAGTGTTATTTTCACTAGAATTTGTGGCAAGTTCATCCTTCAAGGAACACATCTTATAATTAAGGATAAGGTAAGAGATTCAATAGAATATTGCAATGATCTATATTGTGGATTATACATAGATGGTGAATAGAGAGACAATTGTTGAACATGATGTATTAGGATCTATGGGAGGAGGTATGATGATACCTATAGGAAATTTTGGGAACTCAAATGTTGGGAATAAGTGGAAAATGAACACCTATTTCCAAGGTAGAAGTAGAAATCAGAATCAGACAGTTGGGTCAGTGAACCTTCCTCCACGACCCAAGAGAAAACCAAGTTGTTTTCAATGTGGTTCACTTGACCACATAAAGTGAGAGTGTACAACACAACCTAGAGAATTTTATAATTGAAAATAGATGGGGAAACTTTAGTGGTATTATCGCAGTGCTCCAAGTCCAGGTGCTCGAGACACTTCTTAGGCGTTGCAAGCATCATATGCTTGAATAGGGTGAGGAAAACATAATTAGTCTCATCAGAAGAGCAGAGATATCCATGGTGATTCTATAAATACCATGACTCATCAACCATAGAAATCTCATAAAGTCAATAAGGAGAACAATGTAGCAATGAAGAAATTGTATGGAGCTGAGTAGATGATTTTTGATGATCAGGATAGACCATCTATGGTGAGAGGTACGATTCTTTTTAAATTCTACCCTTATGAAAGTGATCTTCGATACTGGCGCATCACATTCTTTAATTGTTTCTTATGATTTTTTATTTTCTATGTTTAAATTTGGAAATGATGCCTTCTATTTTAAAACTGAAAACTCCTCTCGGTGAAAGAGAATGTCAAGCCTTTGTGTGTAAATCATGTACTATAACTGTTGATGGAGCTGAGCTAAAATGGGACTTCTCAGTGTTGAACATGGATGTATATGATGTAATCTTGTGTATGAATTGGTTAACAACATTCAAGGCTCACATCAACTGTTATAAGATAAAAATTAGTTTCATGACTGAGGACGACATCAAGCATCTCTTCAAAGGAGAGAAGACAGTAAAGGAAGGTGAAAAGAGCTTGTTGGAACCAACAATGGGAATGATCTCTTACCAGTTGGTAGCATTGAATTTGGAATCAATGGATGATATTGAGGAAATTATTTTTCTGTTAGATTTGGATCAATTTCCAGATGTTTTTTCCAAGAACTTTGTAGGGTTGCCACCTCTAAGGGAAGTGGAGTTTACGATTGATCTCATTTCGGGGACCAGTCCTATTTCCCTTTCGTCTTATAGGACGGCACCAATAGAGTTATAGGAATTGAAAGTGCATTTGGAGGAACTGGAAATCAATGGTTTAATTCAACCAAGTACGTCTTCGTGGGTAGCACCAGTCTTTTTCGTGAAGAAAGTAGATGGAAATCTTCAGCTGTGTGTTGATTATCGTAAGATTAACCAAGCTATGATAAAGTGCATACATCTACTTACACACATTGATGATCTATTCGATCAATTAATGGGAGATCAGTGGTTCTCTAAGATTGAATTGCAATTAGGATATCACCAATTGCGAGTTTGGAAGGAAGATATTCCAAATATAGCTTTCAGAAGCAGATATGACCACTATGAATATGTAATAATGCCTTTCAGTCCAATGAATGCACCAACAATCTTCATGGATTTTATGAATCAGATATTTCAGAAATATCTAGATTATTTTTTTGTGGTGTTTTTGGATGAAATCTTGGTGTATTCAAAGACAAGGGCATACCATGAGGAACAACTAGGAACAATGTTACAAATCCCGAGAGATCACTGTTTGTATGCCAAATTATCAAAGTATGATTTTTGGATATAGGAAGTATGTTTTCTTGGCCATGTAATTTCTGAAAAAGGAATTTCTATTGATCCTTAAAAGATAGAAGCTATTATCTCATGGCAACCACTGAAGAATGTATTTGAGATACAAAGTTTTCTTGGTCTAGCTGGTCACTACCAACACTTTGTGCATGATTTCTCATGACTAGATTTTCTAATGATAGCTCTGAAAAAGAATAATGTTCCATTACAATGGATAGAAGAATTCCAGAAGTCTTTCTAGGAACTAAAAGTTCATTTTACATCAGCACCTATCTTGATTTTTCTAGAATCAGGACAGGGGCATGTGGTGTATTGTGATGCTTCGAGATCAAGGTTAGGTCGTGTTCTCATGCAAGGAGGCAATGTGGTTACTTATGGTTCAATGAAGTTGAGGGTGCATGATAAGAATTACCAAACACATAATTTGGAGTTAGCTGCAGTTGTTCATGCTTTTAAAATGTGGAGACATTATCTCTTTGGTGAGAAATTTATTGTGTTCATGGACCAAAAAAGCTTGAAACATATTTTCTGATAGTGAGATTTGAATCTGAGGAAAATGAGATGGATGGAGTATCTACAGATGTTTTAATTTGACTTGATGTATACACCAAGAAAAGGGAATTTAGTGGCAGATGCATTGAGTAGAAATTTATATGCTCAGTTGGTGAAATAAGATTCAGATGAATGGCATTTGATGTTGGTTTTAGACAACATGCATGTGGAATGTGAAGATCGAGGTGATGTTACAGTTTTCTTTTCAGCTACGCTTGTTCCCAAATTGGTAAATATGGTCAAAGAGGCATAAAAATCTAATACATAATGACTGGATATGAGTTCAAAACTCAATAGTGGGAAGACCATTGAGGGCTGGAAACTTAATGGGAATTCAGTTTTGTGTTTTAGAGATCAGATGGTTGTACCTATGGCTTGTCAAGAACAACTCCTTCATGCTTACCACCATTTGAGATGGGTTATACATCCAGGTACACAAAATATGTATAAGGTGTTGAAGGCATAGTTTTGGTGTAGAGGCATGAAAAAAGGGTGGTCGAGTTTGTTTATAAGTGCTTAACTTGTCAGAAAGTTAAAGCATAGAATCAGAGACCAGTGGATATGTTGTGGTCTTTACCTATTCTAGTGTGTAAATGGTACAAAATAGCTATGGATTTTGTTAAAGTTCTTCCAATAATGGTTAAAAAACACGATTCCATATGGGTGATAGTGGACCATCTTACCAAGTCGTCCCATTTCATTCCAATTCATGAAACTCATACATTGGAGGATCTATCAAAAATATATATCCAATAAGTGGTAAAGATGCATGGATTACCAATGTAAATAGTCTCAGATAGAGATCCAAGGTTCACATCTCGTTTCTAGAAATCCTTACAGCAATCCCTTGGGACACAATTGACTATGAGCATGGCATATAATCCTTAGACAGATGGGAAGTCTGAGCGGACGATAAAAACATTATAATACATTTTACAAGCTTGTGTAATATATTTTGGTTGCTCATGGGAGGAGAATATACCCTTAGTGGAGTTCTTATACAATAACAGCTATCAGGCCTCAATACATATGGCTCCATTTGAATCATTGTATGGGCGTCCTTGTCGTTATCCATTGTGCTGGGTGGAAATAGGTGAGACTTCACTAGTTGGTCCTAGTCTTGTCTAATAAACAAAATAAAAAATTTAGTTGATTAGGAAGAGGATGGAGATGACTCAGTGTTGTCAAAAATCTTATACTGATCACCGTCAAAGATCGTTTTCATTCACTGTGGGTGATCATGTCCTCTTGATGATATCTCCAAGACTTTGACATCATCGTTTCAAGAAGCAGGGAAAGTTATCTCCTAGATACATTGTCCATTTAGAGATATTGGAACAGGTTGTATAGGTGGAATATCGGTTGGAATTAGCACCACAGTTCATTTCGGTGCACAATGTGTTCCATATATCTCAGTTGAAAAAGTATTATCCTGATCCTGACCATGTGATCAGATGGGATCACATCGAACTAGGGATAGATGCTTTGTTGGTAAATATCCCGGTGAGGATTGTGGATAATCAAGAGAAAGTCTTGCATAAAAAAATCATCGGTCTAGTGCAGGTTTTATGGTAGCATGGTCAGATTCAGGAAGAAACTTGGGAACATGATAAGGAAACGAAAGAGCAGTGGACAAAAATCTTTTAGGGTAGCGAATGTTTTCTACTTTACAAGGATGGAAATACCAATGGTTAGGAGAATTTAGTACCCCCCTTTTTTTATGTAACCCTTACTCGATACTTTTATGGTTATAAAGTGTAAGGGTGGAGGTTGGGAGAGTTTAGAGAACTTTGGAGGTGTGTTTGGGGCTAATTAGAAGCCACACGGGAGGTGCATGGTTTACCTAACTGTGCAGTCAAACCATATGTAGTGGTCATCTTGAGACAGTATATCTAGCACGGTTGGAGCGTAGTTTGGGAGACCATGAAAGGGGAGGCCGTGCAGGCAGTCTCTATCACACGGTTAGCACACGGTGTGCCTAACAGTGCGGTCAAACCGTGCATAGAGTCAAAATGAGATCCTTAAAAATAGGATCCCACTCATTTTTTCCATAACTCCCTATTTTCCCCCTAAATATCCCTAATTTGATATTACTCTACATTGATGGTAGGATAACCTATCACAAGTTTTTTGGAGTCGATCTGAAGGCTTTCATTGGTGAATTGAATCCGGATTCTTGAGGTATGTGACCGTTCTTCTTCGTTCTTGATCAGTTTCTTAGATCTACTTAGATCTACTCCTTCTATTCTCTTGGTTTCTCAGATCTATTCCTGTTATGGGTATATCTAGTTTGGTTGATTCCAAATATGATGATATTTGGTCTTTATATTTCTAGGATAAGAGATCTAATGTTGGTTCTTGGAGAATCGACCCGGTTTTCTAAAGCGTTCTTAGTGTATTGTCAAGTTTTGTCAAAACCTTTGAGGTAGGAGGATTAACTCTTGAATCCTCTTAGTAGAACTAATTTGAATTCTTTCAAATTGAATTTATTTTTCTGAATTGATTGTTATTTGGTTGTTGAATACTTTTTGGAACCCTTCTTGAGTGATGGTTGTGAAATCGGGAAAATTGGGGATTTTGAATGAGTGCTTTGGTTCTTGGTTTTAAAATATGGATTTTAAAAGGGGGATTTTCTGGAATTGTGACACACGTTTTAGATTAGATGTTTTCAATAAAAGGGAATGTTTTATTTAAATGAAATGGATGCTTTGAAATTGGTTTATTATCTAGTTTTCAATAAAAGTACAGTTTTATTGAAATGTCTTGAAGTGGTTATTTGGAATGGTTTTGGCATACATTGGGTTTTGTGTGAGTTCATGTTCTATGTTCCCCTAAATAAGGGATGTGTACCATTAGGGTACAAGATGAGTGACCCTGGATTGGGGGTGTGTGTCATTGGGACATAAGGTAATTGGACGAGAGACCACTCATGTGTATGGAACTGTCAAACGAAGCATGCATGTGTGGGTGTGTTGTGAACTATGAAATGGGTATGAAAAATTGATAATAAGAAATGAGTTTTTAAGTTTTGATTAGTTATTTTCTGGAAAATAAATTATTGGGAATTGGCTTCATCTACCTTTGGTTACACTTGGTTATAATTGGTTTTCAAGATTGTTTATATTTGGTTATAAACTGTTTTAGTAAATTGTTTTATATAAACTATTTTATATAATGTGATAATCATTCTATCCTAGTGGCGTGAGTAGGGAAGTCATTAGGGAAAACTTACTGAGTTTTATACTCTCCCCTTCTTTAGCACTTTGGTGCTTTTGCAGATGATGTATTCCAGGATAGGGGTAAAGGTAACGTTTCACACGTCTTTAGCACTACCTCATGATACTTGGGTTGTTCGGTGATAGTGGAGCTTGGAGCTTGTAGAGCATGGGGTCTTGTGGTACCTTGAGAGTATTTAGTTGTTTATCTACTATTTTCTTTGATACTTTTATGGTCTTCCACTATTTCACACTTTGATGTGGTCTTGAGATATATGAAGTTGTTGAGTTGTCTTTCATTTGTTCATCCATCATATAGTGAACTATTTGGTTAATGGTTTTATTCATAAAGGGTAAATCATCCCTCACTTGTATTTGAAACCCTTTTTCATTTATTTCCAGCCTTTGGCATCTTGGTGATGTCTCTTAAGGCCCAATAATGACCCATTTTACTCTCAAGCCAATGAGAATTTACGGGTCATTACAGTTTCTCTCTCAATTTGTTTCTTATTCCACCCAGTCAACCTAATTATAATATATTATTATATCATGTTTGTTTGTTTTTTTAATCGTTTTATCATTTTTCTTTTAAACATTTCAAATTCGCATTTTTTAAGAATTCAATTCATATTTTTGAATAAAATGATAAAATAAAACACACACACACACATATATAATAAAAATTATAATTATATATATTTATATAATATATATATATATATTAAATCATTTTTGATATAAAATAATTATATATATTTATAAATTATAAATTTTATAAAAAAATCATAATATATTTTCATATATTTATAAAATATATTAACTTAAAAAGTAATAATAATAATTTTCTTAAAAAAATGTTTTTCCCTTGATTATTATTACTAATATTATTATTATTATCATTAAAATATTAAAAAAAATTATATTTGTCAAAATTTATTTATTTCAAAATAATAGTAAAATTTTAATTATAATTATTATAATAAATATTAAATTGGATATATAAATATATACATTTCATTATATATGTGTAAAATGTATTCATTTTGATTTTCAAACAATTTTTAGTTATTCAACTAAATATATTTATATTAAAATACTGTTTTAAATAAATTAACACTAGATTTAAAAGAAGTATTTGTTTATAATTTTAAATCAAAATATCTTAGTTTTATAAAAAGTTTTGTTAAAAAATTTCTTGATATAAAATAATTATCAAATAAATACTTAATTTAAAAAATTACTATTTAAATTTATTGGAGTGTTACATGAATGTTATACGGAACCATGGATGGATAGATTGGTTCTCTTAAAATAAGATATCATTTTATCCTAATATGGAGTATGAGTTCTACCAGTATGTGGAGTTTGTTTTTGAAGAAGAAAAAGAAGAGTACTGGGTAAAAAGCCGAGTTAAAGGTCACATAATTTACTTTTCTTCAAAATAGTGGTTTGAGTGATTGAAAGTCCCACATGAAGGTGTATTGAATGATTATCAAGGAACCATTCCAGATGATGGTGATAATTTTTTTTATGAATAATCCATTTCTTAGTTGATAGGTGATGGAACTTTGAGAAGGCAAGTTGCCTCAGAGTTTGATGGAGAGTGCATATTGCTTTTCAAATTCATGTAGCACTTTCTATGACCAAGGAAGAGTAATTTTTTTTTATATTAAGGTATCAAGATATTTATTTTCTTTGTAATGTGAATAGAGGAAAAAAGAAAAACCTTTGCAGATATCTTATTCTTCATATATCTGAAATGATCAAGACAACTTCAAGATCAAATTCTTGGATTTATCCCAAGATTATTTCTACTATGTTGAAAGATAAAAGGCTTGATGATGAAAATAAATAGTTATTTATGGAAAATTTTGGTTTTTTTATTAAAAGGATAATTTGTAGAAGAATTCAGATCAGCTGGAACCCTTGAAAAATGTCGTGGGTAGATGACAATGAGAAACTATATGATGAGTTTAACCCTATTGATCATCCTTCATGACCAAGAGACCTTGTTGAATGTGGTTTAGAACCTGATGAGATTGTTTAATATTCTAATGAGAAGGAAACATTTTTTATTGTTTTCAAAGAAGAAGAGTAATATCCAATAGATGAGGGTAGTGACCCTAACCTTCCCCCTAGTTATCCTTCTATAACTTATGGAGCTTCTAGTCTTCCTAGGACTCTCCCCAAAAGAGAAAAGTTTGTAAAAAGTGATGAGGAAGAGACCAAAGTCTCTGGAGAAGAACAAATTAAAATTAGTTCTAAATTAGATGATGAAAATGGAGATTATGTTGATAGTCAAGATGAATAAGACAATGAATATTAAAATGGTAAAGGAAGTGGTGTTGAAAATTTGAATGGAAATGATGATTAAATTGCTAATGATGATGGAGATTCGGATCCTGATGGTTCCAGTGGGAAAGTTAAAAGAGAGGATGTTAAGACTCCTTAAGATCTACTTGTTTCTCATGAAGGATCTATTTATAGATCATAGGACATGCCTAGTTTGGTTAGTAAAGTAGATCTGCCTACTAGGTAAGAAGGAGATGCATCAGTTGAGGGGGAGAATTCCAAATTCATAAAGTTGTTGCTTCTATTGATGGAAACTGTGTATCTGTTGCTGATGATCAGATAGAGTCAGATCGAGTTATTGAGAAGATGAGAATCATTTCTACTTTTGAGAAGCATGTGGTCGGACAAATGGAAAATGAGCCTATTTCTGAACAGAATGTATATATACAGTTGAGATATATGGCTTATTCAGATAAGATTTCAGTTGATGAGCTTATGGTTGATGTGACTTTGGTTGAACAGAGAATAGTTGAGACCTATGTTTGTGTACCTATTGTAGTGGTATCTACAATTGTTATTTCTTTAGTGCTTGATCCTCTTGGAAATATTTCTGATAGATGGATTGATCCCATGTTAGAGTAATGGGATTTATTTTCTGATAAGGTTGGCAGTTCACCAAATAATGGTGAACCTTTTATTTGAGAATAGATAAATCCTGAATGATCGATGGTTACTCAAGTTGATGTTGATGGTTTGTTATAAAGGTTTGCTTATATGAGATAACATGCTCCTACTTTCCAGTATGTTCCTATTGAAGTAGTCACCAAGGGTGACTTGGATGAGTTCATAAAAAATATCATTTCATATTTTGGTAAGTTTTTGAGGAATCAAGCACCACTTATTACTAAGCTCAATGAACAATATTATAGATATCTGTTTGAGTTGATGATTCACCACATTCAACCAAAGATGATTCACCATATTCAAGAAGTAGAAATTGAGAATAAAATACTTAACAATGAGCTAGAGTCTTTGAGATCTATTGTGGAAGGGATGTTGTCTGCTTTTGCAGCAAGCATGGATGATTTGTTGGATAGAGTTGAAAATATTACCTCAGTGGCTTCTAGTTCAAGTGATCCTCCACCACCTATCTTTTATGTTGAGTTTCTCTGATTAGTGGTTAGAGAAGTGCTCAGAGTTGTTTCAGCTAGTTCTTCAAGTGTTATTTCAGATCAGTCATAGGAGAACTTAAGTAGAATAAGGTATAATAGTGATCATGTTCTCAAGATGATTACAGAATATGATAAGGACATGAATTATGATTGAGATACTATAACCAATTACATTAAGTATTATCTCTCTAGGATTTAATCCAAGCATGATCTGAATGCTCACTTTAAGTTTTTGGTAGAAAATTTTAGGATGCCTCCTATGACCTGAGCTTTTAAAGGACAAGTTGATCATTTAAAAGTCTTGGATCCTCTTTTCAATATTATTATGGAATAAAATAAGGAATTATTTAGTGTCATGGAGAGAGGTGGAAATATTATAATGGAATTCATCCATCTTATGAAACTATTTCTTTATGTGCATGGGACTACAGTTGTGGCTTATGAAGCCATCCCAGTGACTTCCCACCTAACGCCTCCTTCAACTACCCCAAAGTATTTTCATCCTGGAGTGGCTAGAGACCCTCTTTCACCTTTTCTGACTAAGTTACAAACTTTTTTCTTATCTCCAAGGTAGTTAGTGAAACATATTTGGATGATACTCATTTGAGAGTTTCAAACTCCTTTAGATATTGCCGATTTTCCTTTAGTTATCCCTTCAGTACCCTCAGCCACTCCTCCAGTTACTTTAGAACCTACTGTAAAGCCCTCTTCCTCAGCCAAGGAAAAGGGAAAAGCATTTTTGAATCCTTACAACTAGACTAAGAAGAATCATTTATTTGACTTATTGTCTTTAATGGGATTGTTTTATATGTTACTTTTTGTTGAACACGTTTTGGGCTGTATTATTCTTTGACTTTCTTCATCAGAATTCTAATGTTATTATTAAATCTATTTCTCTTGAATTTCCTATTTTATTATTTTTATTTTGTTGTTTCAATTTTCTTATGGACTTTTTTATAATCCCAAAATTGGGATAAGATCAATGGTATTTACCATTATAGTATTTCTTCTCCTTCTTTTCCTTTAATACCATAATGTTATGTGTTCCCTTTGATACTATGTATTTCAATTTATTTCTTTGAATATTTATTTATATTTGATACCATATGTATAAAACTATCATGATTTACCTTTGATTCCATGAATATAAAATTCCATGATTTTTATCGTAAAAAAGGGGTAGATTGTTGACCTCCTTATTTTATTGATCACCAAATCATGATTACTATGATAATAAATGAGTTTCATGTTTTCTATTAGTATTTTATATTATGAGATAGATTGGAAAAATTTAACTAAGTATGAGTCACTGCCAATAATGACTCACCACCAACAAGATTCACCGCCAAGGAGAAGTCTCACCATCCGCAATGATTCACCGCTGAGATGGAAATTTGACAAAGTATGATACACTGCCAGTGATGTCTCACTATCACCTTGAGGCACCATCAATGAAGTCATACCTTCAAAATGAAAAATTGATGAAGTGTTGGAATAATACACCACCAGCCTGATATACCACAAAGTTTCACCATTTCAAGGAAACACTATTCCAATGTATCAATGCTAGAATCTATGTCACCTCCAGACTGTGTGTCATCACTAGAGTTAGACACTACCAATGTCACTAACTCACCACCAATGTTTCAATTTATTTTTATTTAAATATTTATAACTACTAGTTTATTAAATTTAATGCCATTGATTATTTTAATTATTGTTCCTTAATTGCTCGATAGAATGTATTGAAGTATGTGTCAGACATGCAGTGTGAGGATGCAGAGGATCCAACTGATTCTATTTACTGTTGTTACTACTATTGATAAAAAGAGTAAGCGAAACCCCTCATAGTAAAAAGAACTCAATAACACAGAAATAAAATTAGACATCTAGACACTTGAAGTGATATGGACATTATTACAAGAACAATAATAACTTACTTATTGCATCCTTCTTACACTCAACTGAGGAAGTTAAAGCACATCTTACATCCAGTGCCTTCCTGTAGTCAAGAACAAAGAGTATACGACACTCTTTTTTGCTGCAACTTCCAAAACTCGACTCGGGCCTCAGTTCAAATAACTTTAAAGGAGTCACGAACTAAAAATCATATAATTTAGAGAAAAACGACTTTTCTACATTCTTAATTTCTCTATTTGTTTTATTTATCTTTAAATTACGAGTAGTGTGTGTTACTCTATTTTCTACGCAGACTGTCTCCTGCTTTAAACTAGAAGATACCTGATATCTTCTCATACTCTCTTTTATCTATTTATCCAATGATAACTATGGTAGAGGTATTGTGTGACCTTTTTTATTTTTTTTAATCCCATGAGAACTGTGTAATAGGCCCTTTGTGGTCTATATAGTTGATATATTTTTGTAAAACCTTATCCAAGTTGTTCATCAAAAGTTTATTTTATATAAACCACTTGGAAGCAGGTGATTTCCATGTGTATAGGATTAAGTATCAACTTTATATTGAACCTATTGTATTAAAATTTCCATTATGTGTTTTGTTTATTTTTTTGCTTTATTTTATGCATGTTAAAACCGAATCTGGTTTTACCTTCAAGAAAAACCACTACTTTGATAGTCAGTTTTAATTAGAATTTATACTAGAACTTGATTTATTAAATTGATTTCAAAGGATAAAATAATATTATATATTGTTTTAACCGAGACCTGATCAATCTTTGAGAACACTTTTAAAAGTTCAAGTCCTATATGAAACTGTTGTTTTAACTAACTAGGTTGTTTTATTTAAATTGGGGGATTTTATTTAAATCCATTTTAAATAGAAATTTTTTATTAGGTACTCAATTCACCCCCTCTTGAGATACTCACTCTGACCAAAATTAATTTTTCCTCAAATTACATTACACTATATTAAAATGAAAAAAAGTATCAATAGTATAATGATATTTTATTATAATTATGTTATAATCATTAACCACATTTTCCCTTTTCCATTAAGAAAAATAGATAATCCAAGAACTGAGGTCTAAATTTCTAACCTCGCTTTCTTGTTTCTATTTCATTATATGCAATTATTTTTCCTAAAATTACATTAAACCATATTAAAATTAAAATATCAGTATCACTAGTATAATTATATGTTATTATTATTATTATTTTATAATAATTAACCACCTTTTCCTTTTTCCATTAATAAAAATGAAAATGTGAAATGTGTATATGTGTGGACTACCACCTCCACAAAGTAACATGTTCATTTTCTTTCACCACCTAAAAAAGATAGTTAAAATTCAATTCAATATATAATTATTATATTTATGACTTATTAAGATTATGAAATTATAAATGATATTACTCCTCTCTCTCAACCTATGGAAATGAAATCATCATCCATGTGTGTGTGCGTACTACTGCCACCATGGATCGATGTATTATATTTTTCATTATAGTATTTCATGAATGGTTATAAGAATGTTTTTAAAGGGTAAGTATGATATAAATTAGGGTCTGATAATAAAAATTTAATAAACTATTAAATATATGAATGATAAACAATATTTATAAAATTTACTATCTTAAACAAGTGAACGAAGAAAGAAAAAAACAGTTTATTCATACTATTTAATTGTTTCATATCCATCACTTTTTATCCTAATTTTTTATAATTCTAATATATCAAACTAATAAAAACTAAATGATATAATTATTACACTTGTATAATTATATTTAAACTAAATTAACTTATAATCATCTATTAATCATGGTATGTTTATGTTTGGATCACTATAACCACCTACTTGAATAATACAAAATTATATCATGGTAGAATATGAAAACATAATTAATGGTATAATATGATATAAATATTTAAATAATTTTTTCCCATAAAGGATACATCAATACTTAACTCAATATTTAATAAAACACCATTCATTTGTTAAGGAAATCACTAAAGTGTTCTTATTACCAATTTCATCTTATAGGATAAAGAATGAAACACTCATCAAATAAAATTGAAACATCACAAATAATTATAATTCATAAATTATAGTCACATTAATGAACTTTTAATGATTCACTTTTTAATAATAATGAATACTGACACTTCTCTTATGAAACTAGTATAGACAGTCAAAATAATAAACACTTGATGTGGGAAAATAGGTAAAAACTAACAAATATACATATAGATAATGATTAAAAATAATAATTATAAATATTTTTAGGTATAAATATGGTTTTTAAATAAGTTATTAAGTTATTTATGTTTTTTATACATATTTTTAGAGCACATTTTTGGAAGACGATATCAAAGGTAAGGGTTGTTTTTTCTATATTTTCCATTCCATGGGACATGTTTTATGTTGTGCACCATCTTTTTAATATGATGTATTCACTTACCTATTAATTTCATGTGGGATAATTATATTAAATTTCATGATATTTTAAGGGTCATTTCTAGAATTCCCACTTATATTATTTTGATTTAAACATTACTTAATCTATAAGGAATTTTGGTAACCCAAATCTCTTTCTTTGAGTTATATGGTTTTTTTAACTTTGACCTTAAATGTTCAATATATTCAATGATATTATTTTATATATGATGTACAATTTTAAGCCTATGGTGAAAATGAGTTCTTAATTCAAATCCCCTTCCTTGAATGACTTTATTTTCCATAAAATTATTAAATGTTTTGAATAATTCCAATCCTCTTATGCATTGATTTCCCTTAAATGGGTCTTTCTTTTAGGTCCATGTTTTCACTTACCACCAAAGTTATCAATTATTATTTTGAAATCCAAATATGTATCAATTCATGTGATCTTCATACTTTCATTTTAAAGATAATATTTTTTACTCTCTTTTATGATTCTCCTTATGTTTTCCTATTTATCACAAAAGGGATATATTTTCCATGAAATTATGTTTTATAAATCACCCTAAAAATTATTTTATAAAGTTCCTATTATATGTGATTGAATTCGATATAAATTGATCTGGTTTATGTGGTTATCTATGTGATACCTTTTTAAAAGTAATATGAACCCCATTCTTATTCCTAGGTTTTAATTGAATGGGGATTATATGTTTTCTTATGGCACACATGTGTATGATTAATATTTAAGTGATGGTTGGGAATTATATAGACCACCAATGCATTGGGTAAAGATTTAAATATCATGTTATAATGGTGAAACAAATAGTGATGCTTGATTAAAAATGGGAAATGTGTTTTGACTCCTGATTTCCTATGGGAAACCGTTTATGATTCCTGGTCTGATATGGGAAATAGGCTGTGATTCTATATACACTATGGGAATTAGTGGTAATGATTTATCTGTAATGTTTTGTTTCTATGATTATATTATTATTGGACTCCTTTGATATGAAAATATTCTATGATCCCTAGATCATGATTTAAGTCTCGTGTTTTTATAGTTTTTACACCACGTTATATATTGGTCATATGGGATTACTTGTTCTCATATCATGCCATATGAATTGTTTTTATGATTCCATGTTCTTTTAATTAGATATTTATCTCCTACTTATTATTTCTCATATGCTTATGATATTGTCCTGGGCAACATGTTGATATGTTTATTCATCCCTTACTGAGTGTTTTAGTTCACCCCTTTCTTATTTCTCCATTTCCCAGGGCATGAGGATGAGTTTAACTTGGGATATGTTTAAAAGAAGACATAGTATGATGAAATTATGGGGAAATATTCACAATAATTATAATATAATTTAATTATATAGCTACTCTCTAAATACACTAAACCTCTCAATTCATGAGATGTTGAGTCATGTAATGTAATGTATTAATTATGGAAATGATATAGAATAAATTAATTTTTAGCTTGGTTCACCTCGGTTGGTATCAGAGTAAAGGTTTAGTTATTTTTTGAGATTAGTTTAGTTACTTTTGGTATTATGGTTAGAGAACCATAGTGAAAAATATTGTAAAGACCTGAATTTTTTCAAGTATTTTTTTAATTATTTGAGATAATTACGAGTCTGTGAAAATTGATAGCGCGTGATTCTGAGGCCCGGTGTTCCTCGAATGAATTTCTGAAAATTTTTAAGGTACTTTCAGTAAATGTGCAAGCATCGTTTTCTATATTTTGAACTAGTGGTCAGATTAAATATCTGAGGGCACCATTGAATCCGCAACTCCAAGATTCGCTTAAGGGAGGCTTCACTTCGACCGTAGAAGGTTGGGCGAAAAAGATAGTATTTAAAAATTTAAAAGAATAATAAAATAACAATGTTATTTTATTTCTCTTTTTCCTTTCCTCCAACAGATGAGCAGTGATGGCGGGACCGACGACATGTCAATCCATTAAATGGCTTGACTCTCCTTTACTTGTAACCGCACCATTGTTAATTTGGGTGGTCCATTAATTAAATGAACCTCATAAATTCCTCGGAGTGTTACCCACCTATTCCCCCTCCAATTTTTATAGAGCTCGGGGTGGGGTGTTGGCATGACTTCACCAAGAGACAAATCTCTAGAAAAGTACCACGATGCCAACCACCTGGAGGATGAGACTGATTTCAGTGAGCGGTGACGAGCGCCACCGAATCACGAACCGACGACAATGACGAATGAAGTTTTTTCGATCGTCATCAGTAGACATCTTATCTAGGTAGAGAGATTATTGTAAAGTCAATCTTTATGAGATAACTTGTTGACCTCCTGATACGATGCTAACATGGAAGGCATGGGCCAAATGAATAAGGCCCATACCCTCTGCCTCTTCGGTATTTGTCTTGTTTTTCTGGAACGGTTTTCCAAATGGAGCGGAAAGATGAAACCAGAGGACACACAACGACGAAGGTGACCCGAGAGCCTCGTAGGTGCTAACTGTTGGAACCACTTTGTGTATAAGGTTGTATTTGTTGTCAATAGTTGTCAATGTAGATCAAAATGAAAGAGATCATGAAGTACTCCGATTAAGTAGAGGAGTGCTGATTCAGACGATTGTTGTACTGATCGGAAGTTCAAAGAACATGTGTCAAAGGTGATACATTGTTTACAACAATGCAGAATGTGAGGTATAATCCATCCAAGGATGATCAAAGAAGAATGAGGTTTTTGGATGAAGTCCATGCAATTACTCATGAGAACCATGCAAGAGACTTCCTGACGAATTGAATCGGTTTACATGAAGTACATCATACCGGTTGATGAAGAAGACAATGTGCAATGATTGGACTTCTGAGATAGTCATGAACATCACATTGTCATAGAAGATGATGATGCTAAAGCTGTTCCTTCAAAGACTACATATCACAATAGTGGAGGTTGTGATAAAAGTAGAAGAGTTGTTGAAGTATACAGATCACCAAGATGAAGCGCTGTTGAGGTGATCGTCCTTGTCGACAAAGCAAACAAACGACATACAAATTTGTTGGAAAAAGAGTTTCTATGGAGGCAGGTCGAATTCGAGGACTGTGGAATAATGATCCATGTTTTTATTCAAGGAACGTCGACAAAGGAATGGATGATCTGGAGGCGGACTAAAAGAGCAGATACAAGGTGGCGCCGTTTTCCAGTGTTTGCCAAATTTTTGGGCCTCAAAATCGGAAAATGAAGTCATGGATTGTCTGCAAAAGGAGGTTCGCACAAAAAGGAAGTGGTGCGCGAAATATAAGAGGCTTGCGCGAAATACTTAAGTTAGGCGCAAAAAACAGCGGGATGCGTGAAATAGTTTTTCGCGCAAACAATGTTTCGAAATCAGAGAGGTGAAAAATGGCAAAGGCATGGGCTGCGCGGAAAATCAGGGATGTGCGCGAAATACTTAAGTTGGGCGCGGAAAACAGCGGGATGCGCGAAATAGTTTTTTCGCGCAAATGCTGTTTCAGAATCAGAACGTTGAAAAATGGTAAAGGCATGGGCTGCACGAAAAACTGGAGCTGTGCGCGGAAAAATGGGAATGTGCGCGAAAAATGTTGTGCGCAGAATAGCTGGGTGAATTTTTCGCGCAATCAGCATATCGAATCAGAAATACTGAAAATCGGAAAAGGCAAGAGGCGTGCGAAAAATCGGAGATGTTCGCACCATGTGCGTGGAAAATCAAACTGTTGCGCGTAAAGTTTTACGCGCAAGAAAGAGGGTTTTACGCGCAGGATCAAAAACGTCTATAAATATGAGGTGAACCCCTCTCATTCGGAGAGGCTCGACACTTAGACAAATCCTGAGCTCCGGCGCGCGGAAAAATTAAGGTACAGAGGGTTGCGCGAAAAAGAAGGCGTTGCGCGAAAAAGGGAAGTTTTGTGCGAAAAAGAAGAGTTGCGCGAAAAGCCTTTTACGCGACAAAAGTTATTTTTACGCGCAAGGTTTGAATTTTACGCGCAAGCCCCCGGGAAGGGTGCGCGGAAAATTTGGGGGTCCCGCAAGCTTTTTGACAGGTGCTTAGCACTCTCAAACCTGCTTTGCGAAGAGAAGAAGAACGATCGTGCAACCAAAATCTGATCTGCACAGAGAGAGAAATATATCGATACACTCAGGTTTCAGAATTGGGAATTGAAGGAAGAGAAGGAGATTTAGTGCATTCAGGTATTGCACTGAAGTAGAAGATTGATTTCAAAAGAGCATCAACCCAGGACTCTGATTCAAGCAAAGTCTCATGCTGAACAGGAGACAAAGACTCCAATGCATATCTATTGAAAAGACCTTCACGTCTATAAACTGAGTGAGACTTCACCAACGGCAGTGAGCCAGGGGGAGTCAACGGGAGTGACCCGAGGGATGCAGTGAGCTATCCCTAAGAAATTGTAAAGGCAGTGAGCCTGGGACAGAGTGTCTGTACCCGAACATTTGTATCCGCAGCTAGTGAAGCATAGTGGATTTAGGTACGACCGGCAACCTGTCGGCGTATACTCCTTGGACGTAGCCCTTAGTGGTGAACCAAGTAAAAATAGATGTGTCATATGTCTCTGCATGTGAATGTTTAATTGCTGATCATATCCATCATACAGGTTTAAGTAGTTCCTACCAACGTGGGAACAAGATCCACAACTAAAAGAAGTAAAAGTTGTCACCCTGATTCACCCCTCCCCTCTCAGGGTGTCCCGGGGTCCTTCACTAACGACACCAAAAAAGGATGACCAAAATGCGTCTGGTGGCTCGTGGAAGAAATCAATGGCGTGCCCTGTCGGCGGTGGCCGGAGGAGACCCACGACAATCAGTCATGGGCAGTGGGAAGTGGTGCTCCATCATGCGTCGCAGTAGCCAGAGGTGGGTGGCCTGAGCCGACCGTACGGGACAAGGGCGAAGCCCGCAGGCACCTCTGATGGCAGCAACCGCAGTAGGAGGGTGCAGCATGGCCCCACACTGCACTGTGTTGGCAGAAGCTGGTCGGCCAAATGGCCGACCATTTCAGAAGGTGGGGCAGCGCCCCACCGACTGGGCGAAATGGCCCTGCAACCGCGGGGCCAACGGAGAAGGCAGTCCGCCTTCTGGCGGACCAGACCAGATGCAGGCCGACCGAGCTAGATGGAACCACACAGTGGGTTAGGTCGGACCAGTGGCCTAGCAGGCCAGACCCACCCAACGGGTTGGGCCGAAGCTACGGCCCAGTGGGCCGGTGTGGGTGGGCCGAGCCCCACCCAGCGTGCCGAGCCAACCGCAACCCGGGATCGCGAACCAATGGACCGACCCCAATGGGCTGGACCCAGTGAACTAGTCCAACCCTGAACGGGCCAGACCCAGGCAAAGTCAGGTAAACCCTGGGAACCGTTGCGTCAGGCCGATCATACCGAGTCTGACCGGCCCCCGATTAAATAAACACCCATATTTGACGAACCAGGTGTTCATTTGACATGCCTTTAGTGGCATTGTGACCCCTTTTGGGAAGTGGTGCCTTTGGCATATTCCGGTGGGCCCAACCAAGTCAGGCCAGACCGAGGTGCGATCACCCCCATTTCACGGAAAGAGATGTAACTAACAGACCGGACGTCCGATCAACACATCGTCTATGGAATAAGGACCCTTGTTACAAGGCAGTCATTTGGAGATAATCTAGGTGACTTTTGATAGAGTTTTTCATGTGACCTAGGTTGGATCAGACTTGAATCCAACCAGACCCTTTTTTAAAAAGTTCCCATATATCACAGACCTAGCATCTGATCGAGGCACAGTCTATCATGTTTAGACCCCTATGACGGGGTGGTCCCTTGGGTATTCCTTTTTGTGGGAATTTGTACCAATTGAAATATGATTGATGTTTTGAGGAGCGGTCCTCCCAGAATCAATCATGTTATGAGCGGGAATCCAGTGGCTGGTCGTGACATGAAGAAGAAGAGCGACCAATGCGGGTCAACATCAGAAACTTCAGGGTGGGATGATCTAGTTGTACGAATAATCATCCCTACCTCTGTACCAGAGAACCTATGTGGATTAGAATCATAGATACCCTGTGTGGATCAGTATCATAGCGACCTTGTGTGGATCAGCAACATAGCGACCCTATGTGGATCAACATCATAATGACCTAGTGTAGATCAACAGTGCACGACCCGATGAGGACCATCCTTAGAGAGGCCCATTGTGGAACAATGACATACGATCCTGTATGGATTGATAATGGAACAAATTCTTCATGGTTCAGTTGTGGAACTTCCTAATGGAATAAATGATATAGATTAAGTCTAATCATCTTTATTCCCAATCTCGAGTTGTATACCTGGTGTGAGATGACTATTGCTTCTTGCTTTGTGGTTGAGGCCTTGATTTGTGGTTTTTTCCTTTGTGGAACTTTGGGAGACCTTTGGGGGTCTCGGGGTCCCTAATGAGAATTTTTATACTCACCCTTGCATGGGATTCGCCTGCACCTTGTTGTGTCTTATAAAGACGATGTACAACTTTGACTGAGGCTTAGGAGCAAAGACTGGATAGTGCTCAGAGACAGACCTTTAGACATGACATACCACAGTGATGAACGGCTGTGAGTTGTACCTACCCTTTAGGTAGGAACCTTGGTGGATGATTCTGGGAGTTTTTTTCTGTTACTGTTGTACTTTTCAGTTAGTCTTGTATTCCTGACCACTTTACTTATAGTACTCACCCTTTTTACTTTCAGTACACATCTTTTTACTACTGTAGTTTTACTACGTGGGTTTTGCTCGTTGTATTCTTGGACTATGTGTTTGTAGGTTTAAAGGAAATGACTTCCCATTTTTTAGAGATATGACTTTCGGTGCTAGTCTCCAACCCCTGGCCTATGGAAGGTGGGCTTGGGGTAGTCACGACATGGGCCCCGGGGGATGGGTTGTGACAAAGTGGTATTATAAGATTCGGTTCTACCGAAGAAATAGGACTCTAATCTTTTAATAGAGAAATAGTGTTAAGTTTTTTGAGTGTGGTTTTCAGTTTGGGGAGTCCAGTGTTAGTGCGGCGGCTGACGTATTTATACACCAGGACCCTGAAGTCTGATTTCTGACTCAGTGCACGAAAAAATTGATTGCGTGTGTTTTGGAAGTGTTTTATTTTTGATCTCTTTGAGTCATCTCACCAGGTATTACTTATTGACCATGGCACACCTGTTTTCTTTCAGGATTCCATCACGTAGATAACCAACTAGGATTCTAGTAAGAGTTTGAGATGACAGCCCACCAAGCGATGAGGCTTCGGTGCAGGGCCCTCTTATGGCGATAATGCAATTGGGTGGTGTACCAGCAGCAGCACCACCCATTGGGAATTCGTTGCCACCATCTCCACCAGTATATGGTGCATGCTAACTGAGCACGTTTCAAGAATTTCAGTGGAAGAGGCCTCTAAGGTTCTGAGGTGAGACGAATCCGTAGGTGGCTGAGGACTGGTTGGAGGATGTGGCCAGAGTTTTTTGCCTGGTTGGGACACCATCCAACCAGATGGTGATCCTAGCTACTAGTATTTTCCATGGAGCAATAGGAATATGGTGGAGCCTGACACTCCAGGAACATGATGAGGTGCCCCTCACCTGGGTAGATTTTGAGGGCCTCTTCAGGGTAGTGTCTATTCCAGCGACTCTATGCTCTATGTATATACAGGAGCTGCTACACTTATAACAAGGTAGCCTGACCGTGGCCCAATAATTGGTGTGGTTCACCGACCTCTCACGCTACTCTACCAACATGGTGCAGGACCCTTTCTTCAGGGCCCAGACCTTTGATCAGGGACTCCGATGGGAGATCATTGCTTTGATGGTATCTCTCACCATCTTGATGCATGCTAGAGTGCTAGAGAGGGCACTCTTAGTGGAGAGTTTCTATGCTGAGCAGACACCGACAACAAGCCCCACCACTGGGCGACACATAGTAGATTCATCTGTGGCTAGTAGTAGGCAGATGACATAAAGGTCCAACCGGACCAGACCTTATGGTGTATGACCCTAGGATGTAGGGTTGGAGGTGCGAGGCTCACGAGGTAGAGCATGCTAGAAGAGGAGCAAGCTGTGCTTCACGTGCGGTGGGAAGGGTCACATGGCTCGCGACTGCCCGACCAACCACACTGACGACTAGCACATAGTAGAGGGACCACCAAGGTAGAGGCAAAGATTTTAGAGATGAGGTTCGTAGGGAGACAGACGTGGAAGAGGAGCGGGTCATGCATCAGGTGGTGGATAACGGTTCGAGGTTCTACCGCCACCACCTCTAGGTGGTCCACCCCGACCGCAGGGAGTAGGTGGACAGGGACGATCTCAGCTCCAAGAAGCTGAGGCCTATGACCACGGTACTCTAGAGATGATTCGATGTATGATCTGTGTCTCCACCACCTTAGTTGTAGTACTTATATACATAGGTGTCAGTCACTCATTCATTACCACGATAGAGATTCTAGTGTAGCCATTGGCTCGATCCTTGCGATTAGATTCTCCTATAGGAAAAGATTCAACAATTACACACTAGTGCCAGCAGTGTGAGCTTACTATAGGAGGAAAGATCTTTGGCTGGGATATTCTAGTAGCGGCGTCGAGTCCTTACGACGTCATCTTGGGTATGGACTAGTTATCCACAGTCTATGCTCAGATTGACTGCATTAGGCACAAAGTACGGTGTGTCCACGAGGATGGGACCAATTTTTCCTTCACCGGTGAGAAGGGAACCTTTGCAGCACAAGATGGACTTACCCGAAGGAGGGTGTAGCCAATCACACATCAGTTGGATAGAATTACCCTTAGAGCAGATGATGTTGAGAGTTCGAGCTATCCTGTAGTGGTGGACCAGTATGCCGATGTATTCCCTAATGATGTTCTGGGACTACCTCCTCACAGAGAGGTGGACTTCTACATTGACCTGTACCCCGGGAAAGAACTGATATCTACACCAGCATATCAGATGGCTCCCACAGAGCTTCATGAGTTACGAGTACATCTTGAGGACTTGCAGAGGAAGGGGTTCATAAGGCCCAATGTTTCTCCATGGGCAGCCCCAATTTTGTTCACCAAGAAGGAAGATGGGAGTTTGAGGCTTTGTGTGGATTATCGGTGCCTGGAATAGGTGACCGTGAAGAAATAGTATCCAATCCTGAGGATTGATGATCTCTTTGATCAGCTAAAGGGACCTCGTTGGTTTTTGAAGATAGACCTAGGATCAGGCTATCATTAGCTCAGGGTATGAGATGAGGATGTGCAGAAGACGACCTTTAGATGTCGGTATGGCCACTATGAGTTCTTGGTTATTCCATTAAGCATGACCAATGCCCCTGCAGTGTTCATGGGACTCATGAATAGGATATTTCAGTTATACCTCAATCATTTTGTGGTGGTCATAATTGACGAAATCTTGATATAATCAGCATCATAGGAAGAGTATGCCTATCATTTGCAGATAGTTCTCGATACACTCCGAGATCACCAGCTTTATGGAAAGCTCTCAAAGTGATAGTTTTGGATATGGGAGGTCCATTTTCTAGGACACATTATCTCGAAGGCTGGGGTTGTAGTGGATTCAGTGAAGATAGAGGCTCTTCTTGCTTGGGAGCCACCCAGGAGTGTGACTGAGGTGTGGAGTTTCCTGGGGTTGGCTGGGTACTACCGAAGATTCGTACCTGACTTTTCCAGAGTTGTGGAACCCTTTCCAGTGTTGAAAAAGAAGGTAAAGACCTTCATATGGACAAGGAGATGCCAAAATAGATTTTAGGAGCTGAGGCAGAGACTGACTAGTGCCCCCATCTTGAGGCTACCAGAAGAGGGCATTGGGTATGTAGTCTACTGTGACACATCAGGGACCAGAATTGGATGTGTCCTAACGTAGGTGCGAGTAGTGATCAATTATGGTTCACGACAGCTGAGACAACATGAGTAGAACTATGATACCCATGACCTGGAGTTAGCAGCAGTGGTCTTCACCTTGAATATATGGATACACTACTTTATGGGTGAACGATTTACTATTTACTCTGATCACAAGAGTCTTAGGTATATCTTCTCATAGAAGTACCTGACCCTGATACAACGACGTTGGATAGAGTTCCTCTAGGACTATGACTTTGAGATAGTATACACTCCTAGGAAGGGAAATGTAGTACCAGAAGCACTCATCAGGAGATATGGTCTATAGTTGCTGAGTGAGGCGACAAAGCATCTAGCCGCATTGTAGACATACTTTATGTATAGAGATATAGTAGCTTACCTCCAGTATATGACTGTCACTCCCCCACTTCTTCAGCGAGTTCAGGAGGAACAACTTGGGGACACTGACTACGAGTCTCTATGTTCTCATATATCCTCAGGACATACACCTGATGGATTTTATGAAGGTGGGGGGCATGTCATACTCTTCAGAGGATGCACCGTGGTACCGGTGCTGCTACAGGAGGAGGTGTTGAGGGAGTTTCATACGTCCCCTCAAGCAGTACATCCTGGTGTGGACAGGACCTCTAGTTCTAGCACTGGTGGAAAGGTATGAAGAAAGCAGTGGAAGATTTTGTTTCATGATGCCTCACTTGTCAGCAAGTGAAGGCCGGACATCATGTTCTAGCAGGATTAGCGTAGCCATTAGAGGTATCAGAGTGGAAGTGGGATAGTATTTCCATGGATTTCGTGACAGGGATACCACATACGTCCATGGGCCACAATTATATCTATGCAATTGTTGACCGACTCACCAATTTAGCTCACTTATTACCCATCCAAGAGCAGGGATCTGTAGAGGGATTAGGACGCCTCTACATACAGGAGATTGTATGGCTTCATGGGGTGCCATAGATGACTGTCTTTGACTGTGATGCACATTTTACATCCCAGTTGTGGAAGGGATTACAAGAGGCATTTGGGACTCAGCTACATTTGAGCACCTCCTTTCATCCACAGATGGATGGTCAAATGGAGCGGACCATTCAGATACTGGAGGACATGCTTCATGCTTGCGTCCTAGATTTTGGTCATAGTTGGGAGGATCACTTTCCCTTGGTGGAGTTTGCATACAACAATAGATATCACTCCACCATCGGTATGGAACCATTTGAGGCCTTGTATGGTCGACAATTCAGATCAACTCTATGCTGGATAGACCCGGGGGAGTCAACACTTATGGGTCCAGAGTTGGTACAGGCTACCACTGAGAAGGTGCAGATCATCTAGGATCAGATGAAGATTGCACAGAGTGGAAAAAAGTATTATGCTGACAAGAGATGAAGACCTTTGGAGTTCGAGGAGGGAGACCATGTCTTCCTATAGGTCTCACCTCGATGAGGTTTGTGTATATTTGGACGGGGCAGCAAGCTATCTCTGAGGTTCATCGAACCCTTTCAGGTCCCTAGCAGAGTTAGCAAGGTGGCATATCGCCTAGCTCTTCCCCCACAGATGCATCGAGTGCATGATGTTTTCCACATGTCGTAGCTGAGGAAGTACATGCATGATCCATCACATGTTATTGACTGGGGTGAGCTACACATTAAGGATAGGGATACATTTACGGAGGTTCCAGTGGAGATTGAGGATCGACGGGAGCAGGTCCTTTGTGGATGATCGATCCCTCTGGTGTGTGTTCGTTGGCAGCACGAGAACTTCCAGGAGAGCACATGAGAACGAGAGGCTCAGACTCGGGCTCAGTACCTCCATTTGTTTCCTTATTCTATATGGTGGCTTTCGGGGATGAAAATCCCTAAGGTGGGGAGAATGTAAGGAACCAGACTTTTTCATGTATTTTTTTTAATTATTTGGGATTATTAAGAGTCTACAAAAATTAACGGCGCATGATTCCGAGGACCTATGTGCCCAGAATTAATTTCTGAACTTTTTTTATGGTACATTAAGTAAACGCACATGTGCCATTTTCTATCTTTTGAATCGGTGCTCGAATTAAAAATATGAGGGCACCATTGAATCTATAGTGTCGGGATTCGCTTAAGGTAGGATTCACTTTCGACCATAGAAGGTTGGGATAAAAATATAGTTTTTGGACATTTAAAAAAATAATAAAATAACAATGTTATTTTATTTATCTTTTTCCTTTCCTCTAATGGACGAGCGGCGGTGGCAGGACCGACAACATGTCAAGACATTAAATGGATTGACTCTCCTTTACTTGTAACCACACCGTTGGGAATTTGGGTGGTCCATTAATTAAATAAGCCTCATAAATTTCTCAGAGCGTTTCCCACCTCTTCCCCCTCCTATTTATATGGTGCTTAGGGTGGGGTGTTGGCACAGATTCACCAAGTGATGAAGATCTGGCAAAGTACCACAACACCAACCACCTGGAGGATGAGACTGATTTCAGCGAGCGGTGAAGAGCGCCACCGAATCACGAACCGACGACAACGACGAAGGAAGTTCCATCCATCATCATCAACAGACATCTTATCTAGGTAGAGGGATTGTTGTAAAGTTCACCTTTATGAGATAACTTGTTGACTGCCTGATAAGATGCTAACGTGGAGGGCATGGGCCAAATGGACAAGGCTCAGACCCTCAACCTCTTTGGTATTTTTATCATTTTTCTGGAACGGTTTTCCAAATGGAGCGGCAAGATAAAACCAGAGGACACGCAGCGGCGACGGTGACCCGGGAGCCTTGTAGATACTGACGGTACCAAAAACAAACCATCGGAGCATGTATAGTGGCTTGTGGAAGAAACCGTCGGCACGCCATGTTGGCGGCAGCCGGAGGAGACCCGTAGCAACTGGTCGCGGGCGGTGGGAAGCGGCACACCGTCGTGAACTGGGGCGTCCAGAAGTGGAGGGCCTAAGCCGGCTGCGTGGGACAAGGGCAGCACTCGCAGGTGCCGCCGACGTCAGCATCCATGACCAGCAGGCCACGACAGAAGGGTGCGGCGCGACCCCACACTGCACCGCGTTGACAAAAGCTTGTCGGCCAAATGGCCTACCATTTCATGTGGTGGGGCAGCGCCCCATCGGCTGGGCGAAATGACTCCCTAACCGCGGGGCCAATGGAGAAGGTGGTCCACCTTATGGTGGACCGGGCTGGATGTGGGTCGGCCTGGCAGGTCGGTCCTACAGCCTAGCAGGCCGATACGGGTGGGCCAAGCCCCACCCGGTGGGCCGGGCAAACCGCGGCTCGGTCCCTCAAACCAATGGGCCGACCCCGACAGGCCAAACCCAGTGAACTGGGCTGACCATGAACGGGTCGGACCTGGGTGGGGTCAGGTAGACCCCAAGAACCGTTGCATTGGGCTGGTTAGACTGAGTCGGACCGGACCCAGACCCAACCGACCCCTGAATAAATAAATGCTCGTAACTGACAAACCAGGTGTCCATTTGACACGCTGTTAGTGGCATTGGGACTCCTTTTGGGAAGCGGTCCCTTTGGCATATTCTGGCGGTCCCGACCAAGCCAGGCCAGACTAAGGTGCGATCAACCCCATTTTACAGAAAGGGATTTAACTAACAGACCGGATGTCTGATCGACGCGCCTTCTATGGTATAAGGACCCTTGTGACAAGGTGATCCTTTGGAGACACTATAAATGAGTTTTTTTTGGAGTTTTTCATGTGTCCTGGGTTGGATCAGACTTGAATCCAACCAGGATCTTTTTACAAAAGTGACCATATCACACAGACTAGGCGTCCGATCGACGCGCCGTCTATCACGTTTGGACCCCTATGACAAGGCGGTCCCTTGGGTATGACTTTTTGCGGAACTTGGTACCAGTTGAAATAAGATCGATGGCTTAAGGAGTGGTCCTCCCAGAATCAAGCGTGTTATGAGTAGGAATCTAGTGGTTGGATGTGACATGAAGAAGAAGAGCGACCAATGCGGGTCAGCATTAGAAACTCAAGATTAGAATGATCTAGTTGTACGACTAATCATCCCTACCTTTGTACTAATTAACCTCTATAGATCAACATCCTAGAGGCCCTATGTGGATTAGCATCATAGAGACCCTGTGTGGATTAACAACATAGAGACCCTGTGTGGATCAACATCATAGCGACAATGTGTGGATCAACATCATAGCGAACTTATGTGGATCAACATAATATCTACCCTATGTAGATCAGCATCATAGTAACCCTATGTGGATCATCATTCTAATGACCCTATGTGGATCAACAGTGCGCGACCCGACGAGGACCGACCTTAGAGCGGCTCATCGTGAAACATTGACATACGACCTTGTGTGGGTCAACAATGGAACAAATTCTTTGTGGTTTAGTTGTGGAACTTCCTAATGGAATAAATGATATAGCTTAAGTCTAATCATCTTTATTTCTGATCTTGAGTTGTATACCAGGTGTGAGTTGACTATTGCTTTGTGCTTTGTGATTCAAGTCTTTCTTTGTGGTTTTTTCCTTTGTAGAACTCTGGGTGACCTTTGGGGGTATCGAGGTCCCTACTTAGTATTGTTATACTCACCCCTACATGGGATTCACCCGCACCTTTTTGTGTCTTGTGAAGATGCCGGGAAACTTTGATTGAGGTTTGGGAGCCAGGACTAGACGGTTATTGGAGGTGTACCTTTAGATGTGACGTACCACAGTGACGAACGATCATGATTTGTACCTACCCTTCAGGTAGAAACCTTGACGAACAATTCTGAGAGATGTTTTTCTGTTACTGTTGTACTTTTTAGTTAGGATTGTATTCCGACCCCCTTTACTTTCAGTGCTCACCCTTTTTACTTTCGGTACACATATTTTTACTACTGCAGTTTTACTACATGGGTTGTGCTCGTTGTATTCTTATACTGTGTGTTTGCAGGTTTAAAGGAAATACCTTCCTGTTTTTTATGGATATTCCTTTCGATGCTAGTCAGGACATACACCTGATGGATTTTATGAAGGTGGGGAGCATGTCATACTCTTCAGAGGATGCACCGTGGTACCGGTGCTGCTACAGGAGGAGGTGTTGAGGGAGTTTCATACGTCCCCTCAAGCAGTACATCCTGGTGTGGACAGGACCTCTAGTTCCAGCACTGGTGGGAAGGTATGAAGAAAGCAGTGGAAGATTTTGTTTCATGATGCCTCACTTTTCAGCAAGTGAAGGCTGGACATCATGTTCTAGCAGGATTAGCGTAGCCATTAGAGGTATCGGAGTGGAAGTGGGATGGTATTTCCATGGATTTCGTGACAGGGATACCACATACGTCCATGGGCCACAATTATATCTATGCGATTGTTGACCGACTCACCAATTTAGCTCACTTATTACCCATCCAAGAGCTGTGATCTGTAGAGGGATTAGGACGCCTCTACATACAGGAGATTGTATAGCTTCATGGGGTGCCATAGATGACTGTCTTTGACTGTGATGCACATTTTACATCCCAGTTGTGGAAGGGATTACAAGAGGCATTTGGGACTCAGCTACATTTGAGCACCTCCTTTCATCCACAGATGGATGGTCAAATGGAGCGGACCATTCAGATACTGGAGGACATGCTTCATGCTTGCGTCCTAGATTTTGGTCATAGTTGGGAGGATCACTTTCCCTTGGTGGAGTTTGCATACAACAATAGATATCACTCCACCATCGGTATGGAACCATTTGAGGCCTTGTATGGTCGACAATTCAGATCAACTCTATGCTGGATAGACCCGGGGGAGTCAACACTTATGGGTCCAGAGTTGGTACAGGCTACCACTGAGAAGGTGCAGATCATCTAGGATCAGATGAAGATTTCACAGAGTGGAAAAAAGTATTATGCTGACAGGAGATGAAGACCTTTGGAGTTCGAGGAGGGAGACCATGTCTTCCTATAGGTCTCACCTCGATGAGGTTTGTGTATATTTGGACGGGGCAGCAATCTATCTCTGAGGTTCATCGAACCCTTTCAGGTCCCTAACAGAGTTAGCAAGGTGGCATATCGCCTAGCTCTTCCCCCACAGATGCATCGAGTGCATGATGTTTTCCACATTTCGTAGCTGAGGAAGTACATGCATGATCCATCACACGTTATTGACTGGGGTGAGCTATACATTAATGATAAGGATACATTTACGGAGGTTCCAGTGGAGATTGAGGATCGACGGGAGCAGGTCCTTTGTGGATGATCGATCCCTCTGGTGCGTGTTCGTTGGCAGCACGAGAACTTCTAGGAGAGCACATGAGAGCGAGAGGCTCAGACTCGTGCTCAGTACCTCCATTTGTTTCCTTATTCTATATGGTGGCTTTCGGGGATGAAAATCCCTAAGGTGGGGAGAATGTAAGGAACCAGATTTTTTCATGTATTTTTTTTAATTATTTGGGATTATTAAGAGTCTACAAAAATTAACGGCGCATGATTCCGAGGACCTATGTGCCCATAATTAATTTCTGAACTTTTTTTATGGTACATTCAGTAAACGCACATGTGCCATTTTCTATCTTTTGAATCGGTGCTCGAATTAAAAATCTGAAGGCACCATTGAATCTATAGTGTCGGGATTCGCTTAAGGTAGGATTCACTTTCGACCATAGAAGGTTGGGAGAAAAATATAGTTTTTGGACATTTAAAAAAATAATAAAATAACAATGTTATTTTATTTATCTTTTTCCTTTCCTCTAATGGACTAGCGGCGGTGGCAGGACCGACAACATGTCAAGACATTAAATGGATTGACTCTCCTTTACTTGTAACCACACCGTTGGGAATTTGGGTGGTCCATTAATTAAATAAGCCTCATAAATTTCTCAGAGCGTTTCCCACCTCTTCCCCCTCCTATTTATATGGTGCTTAGGGTGGGGTGTTGGCACAGATTCACCAAGTGATGAAGATCTGGCAAAGTACCACAACACCAACCACCTGGAGGATGAGACTGATTTCAGCGAGCGGTGACGAGCGCCACCGAATCACGAACCGACGACAACGACGAAGGAAGTTCCATCCATCATCATCCACAGACATCTTATCTAGGTAGAGGGATTGTTGTAAAGTTCACCTTTATGAGATAACTTGTTGACTGCCTGATAAGATGCTAACGTGGAGGGCATGGGCCAAATGGACAAGGCTCAGACCCTCAACCTATTTGGTATTTTTATCATTTTTCTAGAACGGTTTTCCAAATGGAGCGGCAAGATAAAACCAGAGGACACGCAGCGGCGACGGTGTCCCGGGAGCCTTGTAGATACTGACGGTACCAAAAACAAACCATCAGAGCATGTATAGTGGCTTGTGGAAGAAACCGTCGGCACGCCATGTTGGCGGTAGCCGGAGGAGACCCGTAGCAACTGGTCGCGGGCGGTGGGAAGCGGCACACCATCGTGAACTGGGGCGTCCAGAAGTGGACGGCCTAAGCCGGCTGCGTGGGACAAGGGCGGCACTCGCAGGTGCCGCCGGCGTCAGCAGCCATGACCAGCAGGCCGCGACAGAAGGGTGCGGTGCGACCCCACACCGCACTGCATTGACAAAAGCTTGTCGGCCAAATGGCCTACCATTTCATGCGGTGGGGCAGCGCCCCATCGGCTGGGCGAAATGACTCCCCAACCACGGGGCCAATGGAGAAGGTGGTCCACCTTATGGTGGACCGGGCTGGATGTGGGTCGGCCGGGCAGGTCGGTCCTACAGCCTAGCAGGCCGGTACGGGTGGGCCAAGCCCCACCCAGTGGGCCGGGCAAACCGCGGCTCGGTCCCTCAAACCAATGGGCCGACCCCGACAGGCCAAACCCAGTGAACTGGGCTGACCATGAACGGGTCGGACCTGGGTGGGGTCAGGTAGACCCCAAAAACCGTTGCATTGGGCTGGTTAGACTGAGTCGGACCGGACCCAGACCCAACCGACCCCTGAATAAATAAATGCTCGTAACTGACAAACCAGGTGTCCATTTGACACGCTGTTAGTGGCATTGGGACTCCTTTTGGGAAGCGGTCCCTTTGGCATATTCTGGCGGTCCCGACCAAGCCAGGCCAGACTAAGGTGCGATCAACCCCATTTTACAGAAAGGGATTTAACTAACAGACCGGATGTCTGATCGACGCTCCGTCTATGGTATAAGGACCCTTGTGACAAGGTGATCCTTTGGAGACACTATAAATGAGTTTTTTTTTGGAGTTTTTCATGTGACCTGGGTTGGATCAGACTTGAATCCAACCAGGATCTTTTTACAAAAGTGACCATATCACACAGACTAGGCGTCCGATCGACGCACCGTCTATCACGTTTGGACCCCTATGACAAGGCGGTCCCTTGGGTATGACTTTTTGCGGAACTTGGTACCAGTTGAAATAAGATCGATGGCTTGAGGAGTGGTCCTCCCAGAATCAAGTGTGTTATGAGTAGGAATCTAGTGGTTGGATGTGACATGAAGAAGAAGAGCGACCAATGCGGGTCAGCATTAGAAACTCAAGATTAGAATGATCTAGTTGTAGGACTAATCATCCCTACCTTTGTACTAATGAACCTCTATAGATCAACATCCTAGAGGCCCTATGTGGATTAGCATCATAGAGACCCTGTGTGGATTAACAACATAGAGACCCTGTGTGGATCAACATCATAGCGACAATGTGTGGATCAACATCATAGCAAACTTATGTGGATCAACATAATATCTACCCTATGTAGATCAGCATCATAGTAACCCTGTGTGGATCATAATTCTAATGACCCTATGTGGATCAACAGTGCGCGACCCGACGAGGACCGACCTTAGAGCGGCTCATCGTGAAACATTGACATACGACCTTGTGTGGGTCAACAATGGAACAACTTATTTGTGGTTTAGTTGTGGAACTTCCTAATGGAATAAATGATATAGCTTAAGTCTAATCATCTTTATTCCCGATCTTGAGTTGTATACCAGGTGTGAGTTGACTATTGCTTTGTGCTTTGTGATTCAAGTCTTTCTTTGTGGTTTTTTCCTTTGTGGAACTCTGGGTGACCTTTGGGGGTATCGAGGTCCCTACTTAGTATTGTTATACTCACCCCTACATGGGATTCACCCGCACCTTTTTGTGTCTTGTGAAGATGCCGGGAAACTTTGATTGAGGTTTGGGAGCCAGGACTAGACGGTTCTTGGAGGTGGACCTTTAGATGTGACGTACCACAGTGACGAACGATCATGATTTGTACCTACCCTTCAGGTAGGAACCTTGACGAACAATTCTGAGAGATGTTTTTCTGTTACTGTTGTACTTTTTAGTTAGGATTGTATTCCGACCCCCTTTACTTTCAGTGCTCACCCTTTTTACTTTCAGTACACATATTTTTACTACTGCAGTTTTACTACATGGGTTGTGCTCGTTGTATTCTTATACTGTGTGTTTGCAGGTTTAAAGGAAATACCTTCCTGTTTTTTATGGATATTCCTTTCGATGCTAGTCAGGACATACACCTGATGGATTTTATGAAGGTGGGGAGCATGTCATACTCTTCAGAGGATGCACCGTGGTACCGGTGCTGCTACAGGAGGTGGTGTTGAGGGAGTTTCATACGTCCCCTCAAGCAGTACATCCTGGTGTGGACAGGACCTCTAATTCCAGCACTGGTGGGAAGGTATGAAGAAAGCAGTGGAAGATTTTGTTTCATGATGCCTCACTTGTCAGCAAGTGAAGGCCGGACATCATGTTCTAGCAGGATTAGCGTAGCCATTAGAGGTATCGGAGTGGAAGTGGGATGGTATTTCCATGGATTTCGTGACAGGGATACCACATACGTCGATGGGCCACAATTATATCTATGAGATTGTTGACCGACTCACCAATTTAGCTCACTTATTACCCATCCAAGAGCAGGGATCTGTAGAGGTATTAGGACGCCTCTACATACATGAGATTGTATGGCTTCATGGGGTGCCATAGATGATTGTCTTTGACTGTGATGCACATTTTACATCCCAGTTGTGGAAGGGATTACAAGAGGCATTTGGGACTCAGCTACATTTGAGCACCTCCTTTCATCCACAGATGGATGGTCAAATGGAGCGGACCATTCAGATACTGGAGGACATGCTTCATGCTTGCGTCCTAGATTTTGGTCATAGTTGGGAGGATCACTTGCCCTTGGTGGAGTTTGCATACAACAATAGATATCACTCCACCATCGGTATGGAACCATTTGAGGCCTTGTATGGTCGACAATTCAGATCAACTCTATGCTGGATAGACCCGGGGGAGTCAACACTTATGGGTCCAGAGTTGGTACAGGCTACCACTGAGAAGGTGCAGATCATCTAGGATCAGATGAATATTGCACAGAGTGGAAAAAAGTATTATGCTGACAGGAGATGAAGACATTTGGAGTTCGAGGAGGGAGACCATGTCTTCCTATAGGTCTCACCTCGATGAGGTTTGTGTATATTTGGATGGGGCAGCAAGCTATCTCTGAGGTTCATCGAACCCTTTCAGGTCCCTAGCATAGTTAGCAAGGTGGCATATCGCCTAGCTCTTCCCCCACAGATGCATCGAGTGCATGATGTTTTCCACATGTTGTAGCTGAGGAAGTACATGCATGATCCATCACACGTTATTGACTGGGGTGAGCTATACATTAATGATAGGGATACATTTACGGAGGTTCCAGTGGAGATTGAGGATCGACGGGAGCAGGTCCTTTGTGGATGATCGATCCCTCTAGTGCGTGTTCGTTGGCAGCACGAGAACTTCCAGGAGAGCACATGAGAGAGAGAGTCTCAGACTCGTGCTCAGTACCTCCATTTGTTTCCTTATTCTATATGGTGGCTTTCGGGGATTAAAATCCCTTAGGTGGGGAGAATGTAAGGAACCAGATTTTTTCATGTATTTTTTTTAATTATTTGGGATTATTAAGAGTCTACAAAAATTAACGGCGCATGATTCCGAGGACCTATGTTCCCAGAATTAATTTCTGAACTTTTTTTATGGTACATTCAGTAAACGCACATGTGCCATTTTCTATCTTTTGAATCGGTGCTCGAATTAAAAATCTGAGGGAACCATTGAATCTATAGTGTCGGGATTCGCTTAAGGTAGGATTCACTTTCGACCATAGAAGGTTGGGAGAAAAATATAGTTTTTGGACATTTAAAAATAATAATAAAATAACAATGTTATTTTATTTATCTTTTTCCTTTCCTCTAATGGACGAGCGGCGATGGCAGGACCGACAACATGTCAAGACATTAAATGGATTGACTCTCCTTTACTTGTAACCACACCGTTGGGAATTTGGGTGGTCCATTAATTAAATAAGCCTCATAAAATTCTCAGAGCGTTTCCCACCTCTTCCCCCTCCTATTTATATGGTGCTTAGGGTGGGGTATTGGCACAGATTCACCAAGTGATGAAGATCTGGCAAAGTACCACAACACCAACCACCTGGAGGATGAGACTGATTTCAGCGAGCGGTGACGAGCACCACCGAATCACGAACCGACGACAACGACGAAGGAAGTTCCATCCATCATCATCAACAGACATCTTATCTAGGTAGAGGGATTGTTGTAAAGTTCACCTTTATGAGATAACTTATTGACTGCCTGATAAGATGCTAACGTGGAGGGCATGGGCCAAATGGACAAGGCTCAGACCCTCAACCTCTTTGGTATTTTTATCATTTTTCTAGAACGGTTTTCCAAATGGAGCGGCAAGATAAAACCAGAGGACACGCAGCGGCGAAGGTGACCCGGGAGCCTTGTAGATACTGACGGTACCAAAAACAAACCATCGGAGCATGTATAGTGGCTTGTGGAAGAAACCGTCGGCACGCCATGTTGGTGGCAGCCAGAGGAGACCCATAGCAACTGGTCGCGGGCGGTGGGAAGCGGCACACCGTCGTGAACTGGGGCGTCCAGAAGTGGACGGCCTAAGCCGGCTGCGTGGGACAAGGGCGGCACTCGCAGGTGCCGCCGGCGTCAGCAGCCATGACCAACAGGCCGCGACAGAAGGGTGCGGCGCGACCCCACACCGCACCGCGTTGACAAAAGCTTGTCAGCCAAATAGCCTACCATTTCATGCGGTGGGGCAGCACCCCATCGGCTGGGCGAAATGACTCCCCAACCGCGGGGCCAATGGAGAAGGTGGTCCACCTTATGGTGGACCGGGCTGGATGTGGGTCGGCCGGGCAGGTCGGTCCTACAGCCTAGCAGGCCGGTACGGGTGGGCCAAGCCCCACCCGGTGGGCCGGGCAAACCGCGGCTCGGTCCCTCAAACCAATGGGCCAACCCCGACAGGCCAAACCCAGTGAACTGGGCTGACCATGAACGGGTCGGACCTGGGTGGGGTCAGGTAGACCCCAAGAACCGTTGCATTGGGCTGGTTAGACTGAGTCGGACCGGACCCAGACCCAACCGACCCCTGAATAAATAAATGCTCATAACTGACAAACCAGGTGTCCATTTGACACGCTGTTAGTGGCATTGGGACTCCTTTTGGGAATCGGTCCCTTTGGCATATTCTGGCGGTCCCGACCAAGCCAGGCCAGACTAAGGTGCGATCAACCCCATTTTACAGAAAGGGATTTAACTAACAGACCGGATGTCTGATCGACGCGCCGTCTATGGTATAAGGAACCTTGTGACAAGGTGATCCTTTGGAGACACTATAAATGAGTTTTTTTGGAGTTTTTCATGTGACCTGGGTTGGATCAGACTTGAATCCAACCAGGATCTTTTTACAAAAGTGACCATATCACACAGACTAGGCGTCCGATCGATGCGCCGTCTATCACGGTTGGACCCCTATGACAAGGCGGTCCCTTGGGTATGACTTTTTGCGGAACTTGGTACCAGTTGAAATAAGATCGATGTCTTGAGGAGTGGTCCTCCCAGAATCAAGCGTGTTATGAGTAGGAATCTAGTGGTTGGATGTGACATGAAGAAGAAGAGCGACCAATGCGGGTCAACATTAGAAACTCAAGATTAGAATGATCTAGTTGTACGACTAATCATCCCTACCTTTGTACTAATGAACCTCTATAGATCAACATCCTAGAGGCCCTATGTGGATTAGAATCATAGAGACCCTGTGTGGATTAACAACATAGAGACCCTGTGTGGATCAACATCATAGCAACAATGTGTGGATCAACATCATAGCGAACTTATGTGGATCAACATAATATCTACCCTATGTAGATCAGCATCATAGTAACCCTGTGTGGATCATCATTCTAATGACCCTATGTGGATCAACAGTGCGCGACCCGACGAGGACCGACCTTAGAGCGGCTCATCGTGAAACATTGACATACGACCTTGTGTGGGTCAACAATGGAACAACTTATTTGTGGTTTAGTTGTGGAACTTCCTAATGGAATAAATGATATAGCTTAAGTCTAATCATCTTTATTCCCGATCTTGAGTTGTATACCAGGTGTGAGTTGACTATTGCTTTGTGCTTTGTGATTCAAGCCTTTCTTTGTGGTTTTTTCCTTTGTGGAACTCTGGGTGACCTTTGGGGGTATCGAGGTCCCTACTTAGTATTGTTATACTCACCCCTACATGGGATTCACCCGCACCTTTTTGTGTCTTGTGAAGATGCCGGGAAACTTTGATTGAGGTTTGGGAGCCAGGACTAGACGGTTCTTGGAGGTGGACCTTTAGATGTGACGTACCACAGTGACGAACGATCATGATTTGTACCTACCCTTCAGGTAGGAACCTTGACGAACAATTCTGAGAGATGTTTTTCTGTTACTGTTGTACTTTTTAGTTAGGATTGTATTCCGACCCCCTTTACTTTCAGTGCTCACCCTTTTTACTTTCAGTACACATATTTTTACTACTGCAGTTTTACTACATGGGTTGTGCTCGTTGTATTCTTATACTGTGTGTTTGCAGGTTTAAAGGAAATACCTTCCTGTTTTTTATGGATATTCCTTTCGATGCTATTCACCAACCCCTGTCCTATAGAAGTCGAGCTTGGGATAGTCACAACACGGGCCCCGAGGGATGGGTCGTGACAACTCTAGAGATGGTTATAAGTTTAGGATAATATCCTAAAATATTGGAAAATTCTGGAGTGTGTGGTTTTCTTAAAAATAAAACCTTGTATGAATATAAGAATGTGGATTTTTCTATGGCATAAATTCACCTAGGGGTAATCACCCAAAAAATGATTGGTTGCACATTCACTCAATCATCACTCCAATTCATGATTAGTGAGTCTAAGACTATACACATAGATAGAAACTCCCAAGGTATATTGTCATGAACCAGGTTGGGATGTCATCGATCCCAACACCTGACCTGGGATGAGACAAGGCCCAAAGGGTGTTCCCAATCCCCACGGGCTGGAAATTAGTGTCAGGAATCCAAGAAATCACCATGGGAATGATTCTATCCCAATAAACCAAGATCAAATAAATAAACTAAAAAAACTAATCATGCATAAATAACCAAAAACTGATCATAAATAAATACAAAAACTAATCCATATACAAATAAAATTGAATAAGGCTAAAACTAAAACAAAACAAAACCAAACTACTACCATCACAATCTTCATGTGACCTCATGGTCACCACCATCCATAAATCAACCTGCTATGAGACATAATTGAACCAGAAACCTACACCTATGAAATAACTCAGGTCTAATGACACTGAATTTCACAAGTAGGGTATGAGAATATAATATCTCATTAGGCATCCACCACAGAATCCGTTCATTTCCTTTACCGAAACATTATATAAACAATAGTTTGAAATAAATTTAGAAAATAATCTTTTAAATCATTTCCAAAAAGTAAACAAAGTTTTCTATAAATTCCTATTTAAAACAACACACATTGATTTTCATTTTAAAAATGGTTTCAATTTCCACAACCCATATCAAAGACAAAACCCAAATACCAAACCCAAACCAAATAATAAAGAGGGGATATATAGAAAGAAAGTGAAATAAAACCGAAAATAAAACTAGCAGGGATAATATCACATATAGTTGAGAATAAACAGAATATATCGATAGACAATCATGGGATCTTCCTAAACATACCTAGAGAGATCCATGGATGTACTCAGGTTCGACTCACCTATCAACATACAGTGTATCTCCATATTTAATGACTCATTGGTCATTCTAACTGCCAATCCAAAGCACAATCCCACATGGAATCTATAAATCCAAGGGGTACCAACCCGTATAATCAGGTTTGATAAGAAACCATCACTCAACCCTAAAAAATACACCCAGAAAACCTCTGGTAATAGTATATGGTTAAAGGAGGAGGCCCTTGCACGTGTGACTCACCTTACCTACTACCACCGCACTTGCCTACCCCAAACACCGACACCACCCACACAATAACCCACATTGGTAAATCCTCTATAAGGGTTCCTATATTGTAACAATCCTTTCACAAGTTTCAACTGGGTAGTCACATCACATGATCTTTCAAACCATTTCTCAAGACATACTAAGATACTAATCAGGCATTTGTACTTCCAAAACCATGATTCATTTCCAAAATATTATAAAGTTTCAATTGAACCTTTAACGCTATCAATTCTAATATATTACAAAAATGTTCGAAACCATTTCCAAAACAAAATTAAAAACCACTTTCATGTGCATGATTCCAAATGAGATTTTAAATTACAAATCCAATTTCACTTCCAACACCATTTCAAAACCAGGATGAAAACACAAAAATACATAAAGATTCCAAAAAGGATTTCATACCATTTAGGAGCTAACCATCTTTCAAAGTACTAAACGGTCCATAATTTCAAATATAATTTGAAAACACTTTCATTTCATTTGGGAACCAAGGGTCCATTATTAAAGCATCAAAAGTTTGAAGAAGGAAAGAAAGAGGAAACATAAGTGTTTTGAAATTCAGGTTTTTAAGTTAAACAAGGCCATTATCATTTGTGTGCCCATCCATTTGTGAACCCCATGAACATATGGATGTTCCCACATCCAATGGTGCTTTCATTGAAAACCTAAAGACTATATAGATCCATTTTAGAAAATCTACCATTCACACTACCACAAACACAACAAACCACACATAAGTACCACATTATAAATTCCACCAGCTTCCACACACAATGCACAAATCACAACCCAGTCACATTACCAAACAAAACCAAGGACACCCCCCCCAAATCACCCATATTTCACTTTAAAATAAACTTTGGCATTTTATCAAACATGTTATGTTCATACATTTCTAATCATAATGAAAGAAGCCCTTCAAAAATCATTTTTACCAAATTTTACCAATATGAAATCACCACAATAAACTAACCAAATACAACACAAGCATGAAAAAAATATTTATAAATTAATTAAAAGAACCCAAGCATCAAATAGAATGGATCGGAAAGGAAATGAATAAATACACCTACCTCAACGACATGCAGATACGACGAAACTCTTGGAGAAGGAAGATAACACCCCAAGGAACAATCCACACACACTAAAACCAAAGAAAAACAAACCAAACATAAAAAATAGATTATAGGGTTTGGATAAGAGGGAACCCACCATAGAAATATCAAGAAATCGAAGTGGGGAAAAGAAGAGGATAAAAATGACCAAAAATCATGAAAAACTCACCTTAGAGGCTTGGAGGAGCATCAAAGGAAGGAGGAGAACCAAATAGAGGGGTTTGCAAACCCTCTCATGTGCCAAAAACGACTAAGGATGGAAGGGGATTGATTTAGGGTAAAAATAGGGGAGGGTATATTAGGGATTTAAAGATTTAAAATTTCTGGGCAGCTTGCACAGTTTGGCCACATGGTTTTCCAAACCATGCGTAAGCCATGTGATTGCCACTGTCCAAATGAAAATAACCTCATGCACAGTTGTCGTACAGTTTCTCAAACCATGTGAAACCCATGTTCCTTACCCCTAGACCCAAAAAAGTTTAATGGTTACCTGGGCTAAGCCGCATGGCTTCCCTTAACCATTCTCTACACATGTGCCCCTTGTTTCCAAGCCCAAAACTTCATTTTCCAACCAAAATCTCAAAAATTCAAACCGAGACTCAATCAAAACCACTACCAAAGGATCCAAATCAAAGAAAAGAATAAAATAAAATAATTACAAAGGTCGGGGTGTGAAAATTACCCCCACAAAAAATACTTTCTTCCCCCATAAATTCATCCAACCGAAAGGTAGAAAAAACTCAATTTCTGGACTGATTGAAACCTAAAGAAACTATAGACCTCAGGGTGACCTTTCACTTCATAAGTCACACCCAACCATTCTAGAGGAGGACACAACATAAGAACATTTGGATAACAAGAGAAGGTTATCCCCACCACAATAACCCAACTAACACAATCAACATTTTAACTCCAAACACAATGGTACCTAAATAGGAACTCCCAACTCAATCCAATACCCCATAACTTCTCCACATAAGCTGAAAAAAATTCCACTAAAATTGAAAATTTCCCACACCATCCAAAATCCCCATTATAAGGGGATAAACCCATGAAAAGAACTTGGATCAATTAGAGAATCTAAACATAAGCTACAAATATAAATTTCCACAAAAACATATATCTCCAAAAAAGCATGACTAAAAACAAGGGACCAATTCATGAAAGGTTAGCCATTTTAAGATCTAAATTCAGATAAACACAACCAACTGGGCTATAAAAGAACAATTTCATCATAATATTACAATAGAAAGATGAACTTATAAGATTTTTAAAACTAAAATAAGAAAACTTCAAACATCCCCACCCCAACACGAGAGACAAAAAATGGACAAAGGTTCCCCACACCCCCCCAATTCCATATTGTGTGCGAGATTCACTCTAAGGCCTATAGATGGAACCTTGATGACTGAAGCATTCACTATCGCATAGTTAGGTGCTAACATCCTCCAATCAACACTTCTTCTTTAAGCCATTATTCCTACAGAACTTCTCTAGATGACCCAAAAGGCCGCAACAGTGGAAAGTCTTCAGAGGATTGTGAAAAGATGACTTTGAATGCCTGAACCAGCCACACTGGAATCACATGAGTAAATGGTATGACAAGATAGAATATGGAACCAACGAAGGATACTTTTTAGAAATAGGATCCTCTGGAACACCCCTCTCACTAGATGGGGATCCTTCATGAGATCTAACCACTACTAACTGCACCCCGATAACCAACTCAGCTAAAAACGTCTCATCCACCAACTTCTCAAAATAGATTTCACCATATGAGAGAACTTTTTCTATGATCACGAGATGAAGACCCCAATAAAAAGAGGATATTTCAACTAATCTTATGATGGTGCCACTAGAGATAAGGAAACCAACTCTTTGAAGTGGTCAACATAAGATTTCACTATCCACTGGCCCTATTGAACATCTCGTAGCTCCGCCACCTTCCTCATCTTTACCTCCTCAGGTATGAACCTTTAGACAAAAGTTGTAAATACCCTGAAATTCCATGTAATTTTTTTAATTATTTTGGATTATTACAAGTCTGTGAAAATTGACGGTTCTTGATTCCGAGGCCAGGTGTTCCCGGAACGGAATTTTGAACTTTTTTAGGGACGTTCAGTAAACGTGCAGGCGGCATTTTCTAACTTTTGAACCGGTGCTTGGAATTGAAATCTGAGGACACCGCTGAATCTGTAGTGCTAGGATTCACTTAAGGAAGGATTCACTTTGACCGTAGTGGGTCGAGAGAAAAATATAGTTTTTTGGACTTTTAAAAGAATAATAAAATAACATGGAAATGTTATTTTATTTTCTCTCTAGCGGTTGAGCAGCGTGGCGGGACCACTAAGTTGTCAAGCCATTTAATGGATTGAATCTTGGTTTTTGTAACCATGACGTTGAAACATTAAATGTGGTTCATAAATGAACCACATTAATGTTGTGAAAATTGGTTGTTTCTTCCATCTATTTAATTGAAGCTCAGGCGTGGGATTTTGGTATGACTGTGAGGAATCTATCACGAAGTACCACGATGCCATCCACCGACAGAGGGCAGAGGCTTGGATGACAATGGACTAAGATCGATGAATGTATGTTGATTCATCAAACATGGAATCTTCTTCTACCACCGCAACATCTCTATCGAATCACGAGGTAGGGGGTTTGATTGGATTTAATTCTAAGTGGATGTTGATGAATTTATTATTACCTGCTTGTTACGATGCTAACGTGGAGGGAGAGGGATAAAATAACAAGGCCCAGATCCTCCGATGCTTCGTTCTTGTTGTGCTCTTTGGGAGACGAATTTCCAACTCAGCAGAACATTGAATTCGGGAACCGTGCAGTGACGACGACATCCTAGGAGGCCCGTAGGTGCAAGCAGAAGGAAAAACGGACCACCGGATCTCACCCGGTGGCCCACGGAAGATCCTACGATGTGGCATCGGCATGGTAGCAATGGATACCAGTGCTGGAGGTGAAGGCAGTGATCGGTACTCCCCGTCCATGGAAGAGGGTGGTGCCACTTGAGCCGCGGCAGACCCAAAGGGATGGCCGCCACTCGACCAGCCACGTTGGTGAGGCGGCACGACGTCGCTTGCCATGGTGAAGGGATCGTGACATTGAAGCCACGGTAGAGGGGGACCCACACCCCACGGGTCCTGAGAACCATGTCGTGGCACCACGTGGTGCCTCTGATTGAAGAGTCAAACGACTCTTTGAGCTATTCGAGGAGCTAGGTTTCCACCCGCCTGGCGAGCCGTGTCACCCGGCGGGCCAGGCCAGTCCGCAGCCCCACGGGCTGAGCCCGCTATGACCCTGCCCAACCGGTCTGGTCCAAGCCGGTTCGGGCTGGGCCGGTTTAGACCTGAACTAGGTCGAGTCGGCCCAGGTCGGATCGGACTGGTCCTAGACTCATTCAGGCCCAGTTTCTCTTAAAGAGTCGTATATCGTGAACCAGATGTCCGTTTGACAAACCATCTTTGGTGATGAGATCCTTGGAGAGAGACGGTCCTTTTTAGATACTCCATCTAAGATTTGAATAAATTTAGAGTACGGTCGGTTTGGATCGTACCCGAATCCAATCGGACCCTCAGCACTAAAATGCCAATAACTCACAGACCCGACGTCTGGTTGATGCACCATTTTTTGCGTTGGAACCCTTAAGACATGACGGTCCTTTGGGATACTCCTTTGTGGAACTTTTTAGTAGTTGTGGAATGACCGATATCCCTAGGATTAGATACTACAGAACTCAAGCACACCGGGTGCGGGGAATCCTGTGGCTGGCTGTCATCTGAGTAGCGACCCTGTGTGGATCAGCATCTAACGATCCTGTGTGGATCAACATCATAGAGATACTGAGTGGATCAGAATTCATAGAGACCCTGTTTGGATCAGCATCTTAGAGACCTTGTGTGGATCAACATTTTAGCAACCCTATGTAGATCAGCATCTTAGCAACCCTATGTGGATCAACATCTAGCGACCCTATGTGGATCAACATAATAGCAACCCTATGTGGATCAGCATTCTAGTGACCCTGTGTGGATCAGAATTCTAGAGACCCTGTGTGGATCAACAGTTCACGACCCAATGAGGACCAGCCTTAGAGCAGCCCGTCATGGATCAGTGATATAAGACTCTGTGTGGATTGATAATGGAACAACTCCCTCGAGGTTCAATTATGGAGCTTCCTGACAAAATAAAATGATATATCTTAAGACTAATCAACTTTATTACTGACCTATGAGTTGTATACCTGGTTTGAGCTAAGTCTTTTGCTTTTTTCTTTGTGATTGAGATCATGATTTGTGGTTTTCCTTTGTGGAATTTTGAGATACCTTCAGGGGTCTCGGGGTCCCTAATGGGTATTGTTATACTCACACCTGTAAGGGCTTCGCCAGCACCTTTTTGTGTCTTGTGTAGACGATGGGAAACCTTAATTGGGACTTAAGGAGCTAGGACCTAAAGGTGGATGGCAGTGACGGTTGACGTGGAGAACTATAGAGACAGACTGTACCTACCCTTCAGGTAAGAACCTTGGTGGACAATTCCAAGAGTTATTTAATATTTTCTTTTGTAGTTGTATCTTTTAGTTGGGCTTGTATTCCATCCCCTTTACTTTTAGTACACACTTTTACTACTGTAGTTTTACTTTGTGGTAACATCTTGTTGTGTTCTTGGGTTTTGTGTTTGTAGAGGTTTAAAGGCAATGTTGTCCCATTTTAGGGACACACCTTTTCGGTGCTAGTCGCCAACCCCTGGCCTATGGAAGACAGGCTTGGGGTAGTCACAACAAGGGCCCTGGGGGATGGGTCGTGAAAAAGTGGTATTAGAGGATTCAGTTCTAATGAAGAACTAGGACTCTGATATTTCCAATAGAGCAATAGTGTTAAATATTTTGAGTGTGGTTTTCAGTTCGGGGAGTCTAGTGTAGGTGCGGCGGCCAACGTATCCATACACCAGGACCCTAAATTCTGATTTCTGACTCGGTGCACAAAAACACTGATTGCATGTGTTTTGGAAATGTTTTACTTTTGATCTTTTTTGAGTTAGCTCACCGTGTATAAATTTTTGACCATGGCACACCTGTTTCTTTTCAGGATTCCACCACATAGATAGCCAGCCAAGATTCCCAAGAGAGTTCATGATGATGTCCCACCGAGCGATGAGGCTTCGGTACAGGGCCCTCTTACTATGTTAGCACCTTCGGGTGGTGTACCAGCAGCAACAACACCCATTGGGCAGCAGTTGCCACCAACCCCACTGGAATATGGTGCATGCTGACTGAGTGCATTGCATGAGTTCCAGAGATAGAGTCTTCTAAGGTTTTGAGGCGAGACAAATCCCTAGGTAGCTGAGGACTGGTTGGAGGCTGTGGCCAAAGTTTTCTGCCTGGTTGGGACACCGGCATAGTAGATGGTGATCCTAGCTACTAGTCTTTTCCAAGGCACGATAGAAATATGGTGGATCCTGACACTTCAGTCTCATGAGGAGGTGATGCTTTCCTGGTTGGACTTTGAGACCCTCTTCAGGGTGGAGTTCATTCCAACTACACTACGCTCTGTGTGTATTTAGGAGATCTTGCACTTACAATAAGGTATCCTGAAAGTATCCCAATACACGGTGAGATTCACTGACCTCTCGTGCTACTCCACCAACATGGTATGAGACCCATTATTCAGGGCCTGGACCCTTGATCAGGGTCTCCAGTGGGAGATCATAGCATCAATTATATCGCTCAATATCCTGATGTAGGCTCGAGTGCTCGATTGAGAATTATTGGTGGAAAGATTCTTAGCTGAGCAGGCACCAATGGCGAGATCCACCACCGGGCGACAGGGAGCCAAGTCATCTACAGCAAGCAGTAGGAAGATGACGCAGAGGCCCAAGAAGGCTAGACCTTCTGGAGGATGACCCTAGGACACAGGGTCAAAGGTGCGAAGATCACACGACAGAGGGGGTCAGCTGGAAAGAAGACTATGCTTCACGTGTAGTAGGAAAGGCCACATGGATCACGACTGTCTGGTCCACCGTACCGACGATCAGCAGATGGTCTCAAGGGACCGCCAAGGTAGAGGCAGAGATTCAAGCAAGGAGGTCCGTAGGGTGGCAGATGTGGAAGAGGATTAGGTCATGTATCAGGTGGTGGATGAAATTTTGAGGCTCTACCACCACCACCCCTAGGTGGTCCACCCCAACCACAGGGAGCAGGTGGACAAGGGCGAGCATAACTACAGGCAGCAGAGGCCTATGACCATGGCGCTCCAGAGATGATTAGAGGTATGATCTATGTCTATTCCACCCTAGATTTAGTACTTATAAACAAAGGTTTCAGCCACTCTTTTATTACCACGACACTCGTTTGGAGCTCGGAGATTCCAATGGAGCTGTTGGATCGATCCTTACGATTAGAGACTCCTACAGAAGAAGATTTGACGATTACACACTGGTGAAAATAGTGTGAGCTCACTCTAGGAGGTGAGAGCTTCGACTGGGATATCCTAGTAGCAGTGTTGAGGCCTTACGACGTCATTTTGGATATGGACTGTTTATCTATATTCCATGCTCAGATCGACTGTTTTTGGAACAAAGTGTGGTGTGTTTGTGAAGATGGGATCAGGTTTTCCTTCACCGATAATAAGGAAACCTGTTTTCGACGCTTTTACGCCGGGGCGCGCGTGTGTGTCCATCACGCATGGGAGGACGCGTGGCTTTTTGCCCCGCATTCCCGCTTTCCAAAGGCGGGCGGCATCCGTTCCTTGTTCAGAGACGTCTGCTCCTTGATCGAAACCAGGATGATGAGATGTCAGTTCTTCCTTCTGTGGATTCCTCCTCGGATCTCGTCACCTAGTCTGGGTCCCCCTCATAGATTTAAGACAGGTTCGTGAAGCTCATTCCCAGTGCCATATCTGCATGGACGCCAGTTAATTACGCTGCTTCTGTCGAGATGCTCTAAGGGGTCTTGTTGGGGCAGCAACCTTCAGTGAAGAGAATGGTCATGTTGGGGTGTCGTTGGCATGTCTTGACGCTGGGGATCGGCATTTCTATCTTCTGTCCCTTATCATAGGGCTTCTCGAGGGTGCGGAAGCCCGAGGCATCCCACGTCGAATGCGGGGGTTGTGTACCATCTGAGGTTTTACTCAGCTTCCCCTGTTTAACAAGGGGTATGCCGTGAGTTTAACGTCTTGCGAAGACGGATCAGACTGAAGGACCCCCTAGGGGGAACACCGATGTTGGGGCTAGCTCATGGGCGGCTTCCCAGATACCATGGAGTGGAATGAGGTGGCATGATCTCACCGGGATGTGGCGGCCCAGGTAAGGATCAGGATGGGTGATGGAGTGACGGGATTGAACCTCATGGAGGCTTCCTACATATCCCCATGATAGGGAATCAAAGTCCGCATTGTTCGGTGATATGGTGGGACACCTGAAGAGGTGACCCGTGAGAATAAACGCATGGATTGGAGCCTAGAGGAAGTAAGATCTCTGGGCTACGGCAAGAGCTTCCCAAGGCACGTGGCCTCGAGGGGGAAGTCAGGATGAGACGTGGGTGTGAGGCATGGAGATTACGCTCTTAGGCGGCCCATAATGGTGCTGGTGAACCGACGCGAAGGGGTCGGAACAACTGAGCGATGGGCTTGAACCTTGTGGAGGCTTCCTACATATCATGCGTTAGCACGGATCAAAGTCCACGTAGTTCAGGGCATAAAGTTTAACGTCATGCGGGATGGGATACAGTTTAACATCATGTGGGACGAGGGAATTTGGTGCTTACGCTCTGAGGCGGCCCATGGTGGTTAGGGAACCGACGTGGGGAGGTCGGAATGACCGAGTGGTGGGATTGAACCTCGTGGAGGCTTCCTACGTACCATGCGTTAGCTTGGATCAAAGTCCACATAGTTCACTGGGATGGGACTTATGCGTTGAGGCGGCCCATAGGAGGATGTCATGGTCGATGCGTGCTCTAAGACCACGTGAGTCATGCTCGGTGTGAGAAACAAGAGGCAGCAAGGACCATACGATCACGTCGCAAAGGGTGCGTCCGTGAGAAGCGGAAAGGGGCTTACGCGTTGAGCGGCCCAAAGAGGAAACAAGGGCTTACACGTGGTTAGCGGCCCTGGGTGCCGGGACTTACTCCAAGTCAGAGGCCCATGGTGCGACAAAGCGCAGTGGGAAAGGGACTCTAATGGACTTGGCAGGGGGAAGTACGGAGGTGCATGGGTGCAACCTTCCGTAAGAGAGTCTAGGGGATTACACGCTGAGGCATCCCTTCCCCCACGAAAAAACGCCACTCCGACAAGGAGGATCTCATTACATGTGAGGAATAATCCATTCCCGTGGAGACGAGTGGGCGTAAAAAATGTTTGAGCTGGGGGGACCCTACATACGAAGCACGGGATCGGACCACAGTTTAACGTCATGTGTTAAGGACGAGGTGCTTAGCAGTTTAACATCTTGTAGCTTGGACGAGGTGGGTTCTCTCTACACCCCTAGGGCTTACATTCCCAATGCCCTCTACCCCTTGTGGGAGGGAAGGCATCAGCAAGACCGTAGTGAAGGGGGGACGCAGGGCGAACCGCTGAGGGGTCCACGTTAGCGTGGCTATGCGAAGAAGCAATAGCCATTAGCATACCTATGCGGAGAAGCATAAGGCAAAGAAACGCAACTGGAAAAACTGCCCAAGGGACGTCAAGGTAAAGGGTCCTGGGTGTTGCGCACAAAGAGAAGGTTTGCATGAAAAACACCGAGATGGTGCGCAATAGGACCAAAGGATTGCGCAGATAGGTGATTGCGTAAAAAGGATGAGGATTTCGTGCACAGTAGAGGATTGCGCGCACGGGGAAAGGATTGCACGCAAGGGAAGAACCCGGAGGAGTGGGAAAATTCTCTTAAGCCAGTGGAGTTATGCGTAAAGGCAAACCCCGGGGCAAGGTTGCGCGAAAAGAGGAATTACCTGGGAGTCATCTTGCACGCATGGGAGTCGTTCTAAATTCCGCAACCCCAAACCATTTGGGGTCGCCTTCTATTTATAGGCATCGGACGACGCGGAACCCAGGCGGCGCGCGAAATCTTCCGCGCCGGGAACCAGCGGTGCGCAAAGCTTCACCGCGCGGAACCGGGGCGCGCAAAATTGCGCACACCACTGGCTCGATTATGCGAATCCTAGGGATGCTTTGCGCGCACAACATTATTTCGCGCGAGTCCTCCTTTATTTCGTGCACCACTTCCCGGGCCTCCGGATCGGGCCTCTGATTCCGAATATGACTTCGCTTTGTCATTTCGAAACTTCCTCTGGGAGTTACAGACTTTTTCGGCGTCTACAAATTCCCCCCCTTGGAATAGGATGGGCGAGAGGTCGCAACGGTCGGATTCCGAGGGAAACGCCGAAGTAGGGCCTCTCCTGGGCACTTAGCACGCAAAAAACCGACGCGGCGGGCAAAACGACAGATCCGCGTGGAATTCTCTTTCCATGTGGTGCGGAACCCTAGCCTCGCCTATAAAAAGGGGTCATGGGTCTCGAATCCGTACTCAATCTTTTCTGCGTGATAGGATTACCGCTCTCATGCACGAAATTGCTCCCGCGGCTGTGCGTAAAAACGCTATGGCAGCACATAATTCCTTCTGAATTTTGGCCGTACTTGAACGCCTACTCGGGATATTCCGCACCTAGCGTGCCGATTGTGCGCCCAACTCCTGGATTTCACGCCGCCACTTCATATTTCGCGCAACACTCTCCGATTCCACGCACTACATCCTGATTTCGTGCAACTCCCGAAATATTCGACATGGCTGCAAACCGAGTTGATGAGGGGGAAGCCGCCGCTCATAGGACAGAAATGGCGGCGAACAGGGAGGTTTATGGCGCCAAGGTGATCGTTTCCAACAACCTGACCTTGTTCAATCTGCTGACTCTAGACCAGAAGACGTATCCCCTGTCTGACAACCTCCTGCTCTGGAACTTTGGCATCCTGGAGGAGGTGCCACTACCGGGCTTCGATGTGGACACACTGTGGTCGTGGGTGACCCGGGAGGACGAGATTCCTCACTTCAACATCACCAACAATGACCATCCTGCCAGGGAAACCAGACATATGGACGTATATGTCCTAAACCCGAGGACCAGGACCATCACCGGGGACGAGCCTGTCATAGATAATTCTCCGGACCTCTACGCGAGCACATTCCGTCAGAGTGTCACAGATGACACGAAGGGATGGTTGAAGGATTGGGACCTGCGGTCCGGGGGCAACTTCACCAGCGAGTGGGCCTGGGCATTCTGGGTTCACCATACTTGTGACCAGTTTGGGGATGAACTGTGGCATATTGGCCTGTTCGAGGCGGTATGGACGTCACAGTTCCACTTCCACCATCAACCTGAGCTCGGGCCGGAGCTATTCACCCGATGGTCTCCTGATACCAACACATTCCACCTTCACCATGGGGAAGTTGTCATCAGTCTCTGGGACGTTCACTACATCAGAGGTATCCCACTGGAGGGCTACCAATATGAAGAGTTTGTTTCTCCAAAGAACACCTGGGAAGACAGGTCACAGATGCCCAGGCTAACGTGGCACCTGCTGGAACTGACCAAAGAGAGGCTGGGGGTCAAGGACTTCTTGAAGGACATTTCCTACAAGGGCTGGTTCAGCCAGTTCCTCGAGAAGGATCCAGCAATCAAGATGTCGGGACGGGGTAAATGGTTCCCAACCATGGCTCAGAGGAGTAGGGATGGGTCATAATGGAGGACCCTGTAGGCGGGGCAATACCAATCATGGGGTTACCGCGTCATTGAGGCCCGGGACCCAAACGTCCGGTACGCCGGGTTCCTCGCCGCCTTTCTGAGCGGGTGGCTCCTGCCAGTGCGGGACGCGAGGATGGGCGTCCGTCCAACAACACTGGTGATGGCGGGCACCATGGCCTCCAACAAACGGTTCAACTTAGGGGTCCCCGTTCTGGCCAAGTTGTATGCCATCTTGGAACGCATCTCATGAGGGGGGGGGGGCACCCCGGAGAGTATGTGGCCCCTTCCAGATCTTCCACGGCTGGGTGGTGGCTCATCTCGGCAGGTACAATTTCCCAAATGCGATCTGTCCTCCGGGCAATGGCCTGCGACCGTTCCTGCTGAACATCGCTGGGGTGGCGCCGATGACGCTCAATGAGGAGGGTGTGAGAATCTGCATTGGTAACCACACCAAATTCAACTTCAGCCCATTCCCCACCCCGGTTGGCCAGATGGTGGACAATGGGTGAGGCTCACTGGAGCAGCAGGAGTACTTCTAGAGCATTCGGGGCGGGGTGCTCGTGGCTCGAATCGACGAGAAGGTGATCTGCGAGCCTTACGTGCCATCCCGGTTCGCCAGGTAATTTGGGTGCCTCCAACGAATGCCGAAGAAGGTATTCACAGCTGTCTGGAAGGAGAATAATCCCTGTGTTCTACGCTAGATGTGGTTGATGTTTAACACTTTCGGCTCCAGCGACGTCATTACTCTTCCTCCCACCGAGGTTGACGCTGGCCTAGTAACCGAGTATGCCGAGAACTGGACCATCGCGTACCCTGAGGGGATTTTACGCAAGCGAGTCTGGCAACTCGAGGCTACCCACGCGGAAACCGGGCGACGGGGGAGAAGGCAAGGTGCTGCTGGAAGGGGGGAACCAGGGGTGCATCAGGCAGCGAGGCCTACGCAGGCTGGGACTTCAGTAGTGGGGACATCACACGGTGCCGCCGCAACCTCATTTCCTGTGGGGGGGTCACATGAGGCGGCCATGGAGATTCCCGGGAAGCAGATAAGATATCTGCTCGAACCTTCCCAAGATGAAATTTTCCCGGCACTATGGTCGGCCTGGATGACCCTGCGGCAATCGCTGAGTGTTGAAGCCGTCTGGCAGAAGATAATGAAAAACGGGATCCAGCTGCCAGAGGTCAGGCTCGTTCGAGTTACAGACTGGGTAAACTTCCATCGGCGGCATGCTTATCTGACGGCCATGGACACATATGTGCGCCAAAGGGGTCAGCGTGCGGAGCCACCTTTCCTAGTGAAAGTGATGCTCGGCTAGGAGCATGATCCGAAAGTGATGCCACTGGGAGAAGGAGACAGTGACGAGGAGTCGGAGGGGGAGGAGGAGACCGGAGAATGAGAAGGAGAAGGAGAAGATGAAGAAGAAGGAGAACCCGAAGGTGAGGGGTCACAGGGGGTGACCTACCAAGGGAGTCTCTAAGAGAGTGGCGAGATTGTCAGCTATGATCTTGACATAACTGAGATACTTGAGGTTTGTCTCTATCCTCATTCATTTCCCTTCTTCGTCCATTCTCCTTTTCAATTTACAACCCATATCTCTACCTCACTCAGGAGCGCCTAAGTGTTGGTCAGGCGTCTCCACTAGAGGAGGGAGGAAGGGAACCGATGGGACAGGATGGGGATCCAACACCCATCATTGAATTGACAAGCGCAGAGGGGTCTCCCATCATGGCGGCTCCTGCAGCGGTCGGAACACTGGAGGCCGACTCTCTGGGTTCCTGTAAGTATCATGCTTCACTACTGGTGCTTGCTATCAAAAGATCCTAACCGATCAGGGTATTCCTTGCACAGTGATCTCATCATTAGAGGCTCATCAGGCTGCTGAGCTCGGGCCGTCCGTGAGCGGACCAGTGGCGGACATACCACCTCGTCTAGAACATGCTCCCCACACTGAGTCGGCCCCGGAAATCAGTGAGAAGGGGGAATCAAGAATCAACGGCGCTGTTCTTGAGGCGAGGTCGGAGGCTGACGGAGGCACCGTCGTTGTCGGGGTGAGAGAGGAAGGTCGCCCAGACATCGAGGATCCTATTCCTCATGAAGACATCCCTGAGGCAGATCCTGCTGCCGACCTGCTGGCTACCTTTCCTACGTACTGACCCACTGAACCTGAGGATATAGATGACTCAGACTCAGAGGCATCCGAGGAGAGATGGATGATACGGGGCAAAGGGTGGAAGTGTATCCAGCGCTTTCTCAAGCATCCCCATTCGGATTGGCTGAGGCGGATGGGATCACTCCAGACCTGGCTGCGCTTCCTGTGCGCCGGAGGGGATGAAGCTCAGAGCCTTCATCTGACGGTCTGTGATTACATGGCTGAGAAGATACGTGAGATCAGCCGGTGCACTGACGTTGCCCAATGTCGGGAAAGATCGGTGAACGCCCGAGAATTGCTGAGTGCAGAGCAGGAGGTCCAGCACCTCGAAGGGCAGGTGGCAGATAAGGATGATTTCATTGCGACGTGCTCTAAACTTGTGGAACAAATGACGGCCCATCTAGCTGACGCCCAAGAACAAATGACATAGGAAAGTCAGCAGATGGCCGTACTTCAAACCGAGCGGGTGCAGGCACAGGCCAGAGTCGGCGAGCTGCGCTCTGCGACTACTGATGAAGAGAGAGTCTTCAAGGAGCGAGAAGCAGTCCTGGAGGATACCAGCCAAAGGGTAACAACATTGGAAAGATCGATCCAGCATGCCGACCCTTAGGGGTTTTGTTTTGGACATCTCATGAACTTGTTGTTTGTACTGCTCATCATCTCAATCCAAGACATGGACAAATCCATTCATTTGTACCCTTGGTATGCTCAACCATAATTCCAAAATGAATAACAACTCACCCCTAAGCTCCTGTGGGTCACACCCAACGCGAAAAGCAAAGGATACTCGTGTTATCATTTCATCCAACTGTGGGGCATTAACCAAGCTTCAGGCATCCGAAATTGGGCCTAGATTTCTGAGGAGAATACCTCAGACCGATTGATATATCACTTTCTCAATGTGCTCTGACACACGAGTGGGGCAATGCCGGGGGCATTGAAATCCATCCAAACATAGGGAGATGGGAAGTAAAGGTGAATCAAACTACCCGAATTCGAAACACTCTGGGGCGTGATGATGGAGGATAACTGTTAACCATGGTAGAAACACAGCATCCATATCGTGTTGGCCTGGAATGGGGACAATAAATGAGGGCTGACCGCTGACCATATTCGCAACACAGGGCCTAACTCAAATATGACCGTTCAGTATTCCGGAACGTTGGCCCAGGACAGCAGGTGGACTATAGGCCTATCATCCATACTACTACAATAGGCGGACCAAAGGTCTATCATCCATATTGCGGCAGAAGGCGGACCAAAGTCTAGCATCCATACTGTTAGGGGGTCTCTTCAAACATGACCAGTCCTCCAGAACGTTGGCCCAGGACAGTAGGCGGACCATAGGTCTATCATCCATACTGTCAGGGGGTCCCATAGAACATGAAAGAGAATGAGGATCTGAATAAAGGGGCACGCAAAGCATGGAAAGTGGAGCGGTGGTTTGTTCGAACAGAGTCCAACACTCCCGAAATTGCACCACCGTGGCGAAGGCGCATTAGGCGAACGTACCAACCTAATCATGGATCGTCCCAATTTTTAGACAGGACCTCTCTGGTGAGAGAAATGCCGCTTCCCATTATTACTATGGTGCATCTCAAACTTATTCGGGGTAGATGTCACGATTACACCACTTCCCAAGAAGTCAGGCCAAGGGGCCGACAATAAGGAGGGACTAGATTTGGTAATCCCTGGGGCTAGACCCAAGACGAAATGTCTGGGAATTCCTACGTATCTCATTAGGATGAGAATCAAGCCATATGTAGTTCTAGAAGCACAATTTAACGTCATGTAGTATGAAATACAGTTTAACGTCGTGCGGGACGGGGGGCACATCTCATCTGGGGATAGGCACGGTACGAAGAGTAACCTGATATGAATGAGGAAATAATCCCGCACCACACCGTACAATCCCACAAGAGAGACTGAGTCGTGGAAAGACAAGAAAAGGATCTTAGTTTTAAGGTCTTAGAACTCGGACCAAAGGATAAGGGGAATGAGAGACACACGGTAAAGCGGTTGCAAAACCCAACGTGAATGGGGAAAATCCCTGCTTACTATGTGCTCCTAGGGATGTGTTTAGGCCGAGAGACCGAACACGAAAAGTTAGGTTGGGCCTGTAGGGAAGTTCCCAGGTGCTCCTACGTATCTCACAAGGATGAGAATCAAGCCATACGTAGTTCTTGAGAGGTAGCATCTTAACGGAGTGCAGCTGGGATGATATCATCACAGTTTATGGTCATGTGGTTGGACCTGACAGCATAGTTTAAGGTCGTACAGCTTGGACCTGGCAGCATAGTTTAAGGTCGTACGGCTTGGACCTGGCGGCATAGTTTAAGGTTGTATGGCTTGGACCTGGCGGTATAGTTTAAGGTTGTATGGCTTGGACCTAGCGGCACAGTTTAAGGTCGTATGGATTAGACCTGGAGGCATAGTTTATGGTCTTATGGCTTGGACCTGGCAGCATAGTTTAAGGTCATATGGATTGGACCTAGCGGCACAGTTTAAGGTCGTATGGCTTGGACCTGGCGGCACAATTTAAGGTTGTATGGCTTGGACTTGGCATCATAGTTTAAGGTTGTATGGATTGGACCTGGCGGAACATGCACGATGCAATAAAGCATACCTGATGCGGGTGAGGGCGTAATCCCATACCATCACTGCGCGCAATTCCGAGAGAGGAGCCTCGGACCAAAGGGGCCTACGAGGGTTCAACAATCCGGGGGGGGTAGGAGATGCTAGCTCCCAGCTATGCTGGGCCCAAAACGCAATGTCTGGGCGACTCCTAGTTCCCCATGGGGATGAGGGTCAAGTTGCACGCAACCTGTAAAGAAGAAACCCAAGAACATACTCTAGCGTTCAGATCGCGAGAGCCCCGAGAGACACCGTTACGCAGCTTGGTCCGTCTGACGTGTGGGGGTGTACTAAGGGTTAGTACAAGGAGTGTCGAGATTCCACCTTGACACGGTGGTGTGGAACACAATGTGAATCATGCAACCAACATTCAAGGCCCGAAGAAGCCGGCGTGACGACTGAGGATTACTGCTGACCATGTTCGCAACACAGCATCCTGTCGCGTTAGCCTAGAGGTAGGGGCAAACAAATGATCATCAACCGCTGACCACATTCGCAACACGGGATTTGTATCAATTGTTGCCCGAAATCCTCGGGGGCATTGGCCCGTGATGGTAGGAGATCCCTTAGGCGTTGTATCTAGTCCATTCTTGGGGGTCCCTCCGGGTGTGAAAGATGATGGAAACCTGAATGAAGGGGAAAACAAAGCTTGAAAAGCGGATGAAAACTTGCCTAAGTCAAATCTGAAACTCCTGTTCCTAGACCAGAGTACTCCGAACACATTAGCAGACCACTGGAAAGGGTTGAGGGGCTCAGTCTGAGAGAGGCCAAAAGATGGAGGATTCCCGAGGGAAGGGAAGTCCAAAAAGACCGAGGCAACCGGGAGATCGTGGGATCTCCAAAGGGTCAAGGCTGGACCTGAAATCTAAGTGTTCAGGCAGTCCTGCATATCCCATAAAGATGAGAATCAATCCACATGTAGTTCTAGAGATGCAGTTTAATGTCATGTAGGATGAAATACAATTTAAGGTCATGCTGGACCGTGTAAGGATCTTAGTTTTAAGGTCTTAAAACTCGAACCAAGGAGCCTAGATGTAGGGAAAAATGTAGTTTAAGGTCATGTTGGACCGTGTAAGGATCTTAGTTTTAAGGTCTTAGAACTTGGACCAAGGAGCCCAGATGTAGGTAAAAATGTAGTTTAAGGTCATGTTGGACCATGTAAGGATCTTAGTTTTAAGGTCTTAGAACTCAGACCAAGGAGCCCAGATGTAGGGAAAAATGTAGTTTAAGGTCATGCTGGACCGTGTAAGGATATTAGTTTTAAGGTCTTAGAACTCGGACCAAGGCGGCACAGTTTAAGGTCGTATGGATTGGACCTGTAAGGATCTTAGTTTTAAGGTCTTAGAACTCGGACCAAGGAGTCAGGAAAAATACTGTTTGAGGAACCTGGTGTTGGTGGAAGGAATGACACGCTCGCCATCCATAGTCACCAGGGAATATGTGCCATTGGGATAGACCTTATGGACAATAAAATGCCCCTCCCATTTGGGCTCCAACTTGGGTGGTTTCCTGCCGGGAATCATTGGCGCTCTGAGAGCCAGCACCAGGTCACCTTGCAGGAAGGATTGGAGGTGAACCTTCTTATTGAAAGCTCGAGCCATCCTGCTTTGATGCCTTTCCAAGTTATGTAAAGTGCGAAGCATACTTTTGTCCAGCGCTTCCAATTCAGCTAGACAGATTTCAGCAACTCTATCTAGCACTTGCTGGTCATAGATCGCCGTGCGCAATGAGGGAAACTGGATCTCAATGGGCAGGACGGCCTCAGCTCCGTATACCAGGGAATACAGAGTCACCTAGGTGGAGTTACGATTCGTCGTCTTATAAGCCCAGAGGGCGTTGGGGATCTTGTTCGACCAACTTTTCTTGTTCTGACCAACCATCTTTTGCAGAATGTTAGAGAGGGTTTTGTTAAACGCCTCGATCTGTCCATTCACCTGCACATAATAGCGGGAGGTGTGGTTAGAGAGAATTTTGTACTTGGCGTACAATTTCTTCAGCTCAGCTGCTTGGAAGTTGGTTCCGTTATCTGTGAGGATAGCGTGAGGTACTCCAAATCGATAGATGATATTGGAGCTCACGAAGTCAGCGATAGAACATGCTTTAACTTCCTTGAGCGGGATTGCCTCTACCCACTTGGAGAAGAAATCCGTAGCGGTCAAGATGAACCATCACTGGCGGGCCGTCGCCGGCGGGTAAGGTCCTACGACATCCAACCCCCAGACTGCAAAGGGCCAAGAATACTTGGTAGTATGGAGAGGCTCCGGTGGCCGATGCACAAAGTTAGCATGAACTTGGAATGCATGACACCTCTTGGAATACTCGATGCAGTCATAGATCATGGAGGGCCAGAAGTATCCCAGCCTCCGAATCTGGTGGGACAACTTCGACCCAGCCTGGTGGGCGCCACAGGAACCAGCGTGCACTTCTTACATGACCTGTGGGATCTCGATTCCTTGAAGGCAACGGAAGAGAACACCATCAAATTCATGCCTGTAAAGGAGCTTCTCAAGGCTGGGATCGCTCTGAAGGGTGAACTGCGGTGCACGACGTTGGATTCTCTCGCGCTCGGATCAGTCCGACGGAAGATTTTTGTGTTGGATATATTCAACCAAGGGCGTCCTCCAGTCCGGAAATGTCTCGATTACCACACCAGAATCCCCCAGGGATCCTGACGTAGGGGTACCAGCGGTGAGATGGTTCACTCATGGGCCACAATCGCCCTCCGGAATAATAGGAGCAATGACTCTCTGGTGCGCCACGTGGATAATTAGTTCATCCTGTTCGGGCTCCACAAGTGATGCGGCCATGCTGGCCAAAGCATCTGCTCGTCTGTTCTGCGACCTGGGAATGTGAATGACCTCTGGCCAGGAGGGGAACTTAGCCATTTGACGGAGGGTGCACTCCAGCAATGGCACGAGTTCTGGCTTTCTGACAGCATAGTCACCATTGACCTGCTTGATGACTAGCTCGGAGTCCCCTTTTACATACAGATGGGGTACGTCAATATCAAGAGCCAAATCGAGGCCAGTGATGAGGGAATGATACTCTACCACATTGTTGGTGCAGCCTTCTGACAACAGGAATGAATACGGCAGAACGGCTTGCTCCGGGGTGATGAAGACGATACCCAGGCCCACTCTGTTGAGCTTAGGATCGTTGATCCTTCTACCGGTGGGGCTCCGGGAGGCACCGTCAAAGTGAATCTGCCAGCATGGGATGGAGTGATCGACTAAGAGGATTGCCTCATCAGGAAAGCCTAGATCTAGTGGCTGGTCTATGGAGGTTGGGTGGGAAGCTAATAAGTCCGCCAACACCTGTCCTTTGATGGACTTCTGAGGTACTAACCTGATGTCAAACTGTTGGAGGATCACCACCCAGCGTGCTAATCTGTAACGCCCCGACCCCAGCTACCCAGAGTCGGTGCATTACTTCGTAACATTGGCATGATCACAAGAAATATCAAATCTCGAAAGACCGTTTGGTTTAGTATCCTTGGAAACACTAGATATATTCATAAGTTTTACATTACATCATAAAATGAAAAACTACTACAACAACATAATGTTCCACAATCCACACTATTAACCCCTCATAAAACCCCTGCAGGTCATTCATAACTTACTTCTTCACATCTTGGGAAAAATAAAACATAGAAAAGGGGTGAGCTCAAATGCCCAGTAAGGATAACAAAATAGCGGAAACTTTCATAAATAAGAATAAACATTTAAGGCAATGCATTACTAAAACAAAAGCCTTTTAAACTTTAACATCAACATAGTATGGCAAAAGTAAAATGAAATAATGCCATTTACTTATTCACATGGATATTCTACTAATCGAATAATCACATGCAAAAATCAATAACCACTTTCATAATGTTGGAATGCATAATGCCAGACTATCATAACCACATAGTCAAGGCCTCGTGCCAAGACTACAAATAAGATTTTGTCAAGGCCTTGTGCCAAGACACTAGTTTGTATCATGAGACCTACCGATGCATCGAGGAGCTATAGCGGGCTCCACCCGTCACATATTAAGTCCAATGCATTCCCATATGAAAAGGTTTAAACATAACATAAACATTCGTATTAAACTAGCATACGAAATGTCAATACTTTCACCATAAACCATGAATGGTATATAAAAAAATAACACATCCACAGTCAAACATATCACAAAACCTTCAATACAATATAAAAGTTTTGTATCATATTATATCATCCTCAAATAAGCATAAAATCCATTAAAGGATGTTGACATAGATGAAATCAAAACTCTTTTTAAAGAAATATCTCTTTCTATTTTGAAATCATTTAAGAGACATATATTTATAAAATAAAACATTTTCTTTGAAAATATTCTTATAGGCTTGTAAGGGAAGCTTTGACGATTTTATAACGGCGGAAAATAACCGCACCTGCCGTATAAGTTAAAAAAAAACATTCTTATCTTAATTCTGTCGAAAAGGTTAAAAAGCACCTTGTTTGGAAAACGACGGAAAGATTCCTCTTATAAAAAGTCAAAAAAGGTATAAATGACTTTAACCCATATTCTTGTAAAAATTCTTTGAAATACATCTTGAAGAAACATGGATGTGGATGATAACGAGATCCCAGTAGATTATTACGTATAAACAACCTCGGATAATGAAGAGATTGTGAAATAACCCTTACCTTGTACTTTTCCTTTGTTGGGGTCGGTTAACCTCCTGTATAATGGTGAAATAATTGTTATTAAATTATACAAGAATCATATACATTAATATGATATCATATATGATCTTTTAACATTGCTTTATTAATAATATCTTAGTATTATCGTCGTTTCAGGTGATAATCGATTCGTTCTTCTTAAATTTTTGGATACGTAAGACATGTTTGTAATGGATAGATTAAATATTATTCATAATCAGAATGATATTAACATTATTTTTAACCCTAAAATGAGAATAATACTTGAATGGATACGATGGAGGATGGATCTCACCGCGTTCGTGGAGACGGTAGTCCGTACGTACGCACGAACGCTACTTCCATTTAATTTTTATTTTAAAAGAATTGAATCCAAATGATACATAGGTATATTACTATTCCAGTATAATATAATATTTTATATATGTAACTTAAGTTCATTAACACCATCCTTTATACGTTCCATGTGTGGTATGAACGAGTCATATCATTTTAAGGGGGCGGTAGTCCGCACTTCCTCAAATGAAATTATCGTATGTATATACAACATGAAACGAATAATGGTATGAAATAAAATGGAATTACAGAAGCTTATATATAAAATATATATCATTAATATCATATTTAATTACAGTTCCATCATAATGGCCACCATGAGAGGCGGTAAGATGTATTTGAACAATCATCGTTTCGTGAGGCGTTAGTTTGCCATCCACAGAAACATTATGTTCATCATCCATTAGATGGAGTTGTGTGTATGTGTAGTTTGAATCCTTCTTATAAAAACATCCTAGTATATTGAGGATACTGGTGTTGTTACAAAAGAAAGGAATAAAAAGATTTTGGGGGTTGGAGAAGCAAAATAAATGAAAATAATTTAAGAGAAATCGTTACCTTTAATTTAGGTAACTCACTTTGGTTGGAACCAAAGGACTTCTTGAAATGCTTTCTGCCTAAGGGTAAGCTTCAAGGAGGAGGATAGGGATGTGGGGAGCTTATTTGGGCAGATTTTGGATGAGCCAAGTGGCTTGAGAGGTGTGAGGAATGAGTATAAGTGGTCTCCTTTTATAAGGGAGAAGAGGGGCTCTTTAGGAAAGAGTGAAAGTATTACTTTATAATATAATTATATTCGGTTTATAATGGTCCAAAAATCATTGAGGTCGAAGATAAGATGACTAATATTCTAAATAACATCAACCAATAAGAATTGGACAGGTTTTAGATAATATTTTAATCATTATAATCTTATTTATTTAAATGATTTATTAATGAGCTAAACATTGCATCATTATTGTGTCATTAATAATTTAAATTATTTGATGTCTAAAAATTATAAATAAAATATAATTATGTAGGAAATCTTTTTATCTTTCTAATGAATATTTATAATCGAAAATCCAACATGTATAACCCTATGTAAAAATTGTTCTTTTAAAAGATGTAAGCTTATGCCATTTTTGTATTCATTTTAACTTAATTAAAATAAAGTGTCATTATCACTTACAAGTGGATCAATGGGGTCCCAAAATTGACCCAAAGATGCCCATGGTCGACCATGTATCAACCAATAGGGTTAAGACACGTTTTAGGGTAATTTAGTATTATTATAATATTATTTTTTAACCCTTATTTACCGGATTTACCCTTAACCATGGTAAATAAAATATTTACCGCAGTAATTATTCAAAATGTCTAAAAATAAAAGTCACCTATTTACACAATTTGAACATCCTGATTCCAAATATGGAATCCATTTTTCTAAATTCAAAACACATAAGTGGCAGAAATTAATTTAAAATTAATTCCCGCTGTCAAAACAAAAAGCGTGTTTTTAAGAGATAATAACTATCAAAAGATTGACACTTGTTTATGTTCGGTTTAATTGTAAAATTATGTCCAATGAACAAAATTATATTAAATGGTAAAAACATATTCTAAATATACTTTAAAACCACTCAAATTCATAATTTATCACTATTAATTATTTTGATTAAAAAAGTTGTTTTTAATTAAAATTTAGTAATTTTCACTATTCATCAAAATATGAAAGTTATCCGAAAAGTACCAAAATTTCACCTTAGGCTAAATTAGATATTCCGAATCCAAAAATGAAGTCTATTTTGAAATATAAAATATATATGATTTAAAAAAGTAGGTATTACTATTCATAACGGCTAGTTTGATTGGTTGTGGCGTGTGTTAAAACTCAAGGTTGCGTACAACACAGGATACTATTTTATTCAAAGGAAAGCGTACCGTGGAAGCTTGGGATGTTTCATTTTAAATTTTTTTTGATGTCCCAATTTATTCAGATAGTTTAAAATATTTTATTTAAAAAGGTTTCACTATTAAAGTTGATAAAAGTGCAATACTGAAAATGAATCTGTTCTTGCATTATGACTAAGAAACTCATAATAGGGATTCTAAAATTATAAGGATTATATAAAGTTCAAAATGTTGTTAATACTATTCATGACCTCTTTTAATGGCTTTTTTTGTGTACGTCATGGTGTGATTGAACTCGGTGTTGCCTGTAGTGCAAGTTATTGAACACACTATGAAATCTTGGGGTGTTACATTCTGCCCTCCTTCAAAAAATTGCGTCCTCGCAATTTGAAATTGTTCTTCGAAAATAAAAGGTTGAAAATAGAAAATATATTTGTGGGAAAACCCACATCGGAAATTGGGTTACTAAAATTTAGTCTTAATATGAGGAAAAGAGAAATGAAAGGGTCACCACCAAATTATGATCTCGATTAGGAGAACATTGGTGGCAATTAGAGATATATAATTGGAGGAAAAACGTAAATATTTATAGGTAGTGATTGAGGTCATCAATCACAAACAAGTATAAAATTGAGGTCCTTAAATTCATCAATCTAGGATGATTTGAAATACCATCGGTTCAACAAAACATAGGGTATTGGGATAACACATTTTTGACGTTTCAAAATATCTTAGTTGAAATCCCACATCGAAAAATGAATTAATGAGGCCTCTATTTAAAATAAAGAGTCGAAAGTATGAATATTACCTAAAATAACACATACTAGGGTTCCATGTAGGAAAATATGGATATGGAAGAAAAATCTAACCATCAATTATCTGATGGAGAGTGGTAGAGAACATGGCTATGAAAAGGCCAACAATCCCAAAGCCATAAATTAGTGATGATTTAAGGTACCATCTAGGACAACATTTTTGTTCTAAGTTCCTTTTCTTAATGATGAGGAATTTATTTATGATATTGGCTAAGATCATAAGGAGATATACTTAATTTAAAATTAGAGTTTTATCCCTTAATAAATTTCAACCACAAACTCATCTTTCACTCTAAAAGATAATAGAATGTAAAAAAAATTCTATTTACACTATTCGTATAGGGTTCCAAAATAAACGAATTTATAATTCATCTACAAGATCTTTTAATAAAAACTACATTATTTAATCCAGGACATCTCGTGGGCCAGTGGTAGGTGATACACCCTTGTCGCCCTTCGGTTGCGGGTTCAAGTCTCGCAGCCTTGCTGGACGCGACGAGTTGCCGCCCGACCTCCGGGTTGTCCTTTTATGGCAATCCAAAATAATCCAAACTAAAACTATCCAAAATACTTCTGTCCAAACTCATAGTCCAACATTTATAAGGAAGGTAAACATAATATAGATCCTTTTTACCCCGTAATAGCATATGAATACCTTCATCATGTACTACCATATTCCTTATTGATTACATTCATGTTCCCTTATTCCATATAGAATGCTGGATATACCTCATTAATCCAAAAATGTTTTAAACCCCAACAATGATGGAATATACAAATCATTAATCAGCTTCAAGGTAGTCAATAATATCCAATATAATTTATCCAAAATAATCACATATTATTCCAAAATCACTACCTCAGTATCAGAACTATATTATGATTTATCATTCTCTCAACCATATATTTTCCAAAAATTTAACCTTCTATTGAGTCACTTTTCTTTGTTCCACACAATCTCAAGTCCTTAATGAAATAGTACTGCAGTACAATCCTTATATACTCCATAATTATTATAAAAAGTACATTGTTGATACAACACTCAATTGACATAATCAACATAAGAACTCTAATCATTCCTCTTCATCTGTGGTAGTATCATAACTTGATTATTATCCAATAGCATCATTTGCGGCATAGTCTGATGACTGGGACATAGGTTCGCGTAGTGTCCAAACTCCTTGCAAATGAAGCATTGTACATTTAAAACCATTTTCTTACCCTTGCAGTCACGTAATTTGTGCCCTTTTCCTCCACACTTATAACAAACTCCCATTCCTTTCAGGCAAGTTCCAGGGTGTTTCTTTCCACAGTTACCACATATGGGAAAATTCTTCTTTTCCCTCTTACTTTTATCCATCTTTCTCTCTTCCATCCTTTTCTTCTCTTGCTTCCCTTCAAAGCCATAGGACTCAGTAAACTCTTTACTTATCTTATCAACACATGATATTATTTCTTCATATGATGATAATACATGGGAGACTATTTCTCTTATAAATTCTAGCTTAAGACCATGAAAGATATGATCCTTCCTTCTCTTTGGATCATGTGCATTTCTGGAGTTCTCATTCCTTCTACTGGGCGCCATTTCTAAACAATGGCATAAACTAGATCAGTTTATGAATCAAAATACATAATCCCATACTTATAAAACACTTAACATAAATTGAACTATTTATGGATATAATCCATAATCATAAAAATGTTTTCTTTGAGGAAGTATATACTCATAAACCCTTCATAATGATTTGTAAAGATAGTGAGAGTTATCCTAAGCATATCCCCCGGGAGTGTCGTAACCAAGAGTGCAGCAAGGCCCGTTGTCGTGCACCAGTTCCCGTTCGAGTCTAGCTCAAAGCGGTGTTTTCGGGTTTTACCCCTAGGTACATCTGTGCTAGAGCCGCCTCTACCTGCTCGTATCCAGACAGGGATGTATTGCTCGGAAAACTCACAAAATCTCTACAATACCAAAATTCTAGGAAGTTATTCTATACTAATCCTCAAAGTTCATCTTAGGTATACGTGCTCTAATCAGAGTTTATCTAAATCTAGCTTCCAAGGTTTGTACTAAACTTCCTCTGATACCAACTGTAACGCCCTGACCCCAGTTACCCAGAGTCGGTGCATTACTTCGTAACATTGGCATGATCACAAGAAATATCAAATCTCGAAAGACCGTTTGGTTTAGTAGCCTTGAAAACACTAGATATATTCATAAGTTTTACATTACATCATAAAATGAAAAACTACTACAACAACATAATGTTCCACAATCCACACTATTAACCCCTCATAAAACCCCTGCAGGTCATTCATAACTTACTTCTTCACATCCTGGGAAAAATAAAACATAGAAAAGGGGTGAGCTCAAATGCCCAGTAAGGATAACAAAATAGCGGAAACTTTCATAAATAAGAATAAACATTTAAGGCAATGCATTACTAAAACAAAAGCCTTTTAAACTTTAACATCAACATAGTATGGAAAAAGTAAAATGAAATAATGCCATTTACTTATTCACATGGATATTCTACTAATCGAATAATCACATGCAAAAATCAATAACCACTTTCATAATGTTGGAATGCATAATTCCAGACTATCATAACCACATAGTCAAGGCCTCGTGCCAAGACTAAAAATAAGATTTTGTCAAGGCCTTGTGCCAAGACACTAGTTTGTCTCATGAGACCTACCGATGCATCGAGGAGCTATAGCGGGCTCCACCCGTCACATATTAAGTCCAATGCATTCCCATATGAAAAGGTTTAAACATAACATAAACATTCGTATTAAACTATCATACGAAATGTCAATACTTTCACCATAAACCATGAATGGTATATAAAAAAATAGCACATCCACAGTCAAACATATCACAAAACCTTCAATACAATATAAAAGTTTTGTATCATATTATATCATCCTCAAATAAGCATAAAATCCATTAAAGGATGTTGACATAGATGAAATCAAAACTCTTTTTAAAGAAATATCTCTTTCTATTTTGAAATCATTTAAGAGACATATATTTATAAAATAAAACATTTTCTTTGAAAATATTCTTATAGGATTGTAAGGGAAGCTTTGACGATTTTATAACGGCGGAAAATAACCGCACCCGCCGTATAAGTTAAAAAAACATTCTTATCTTAATTCTGTCGAAAAGGTTAAAAAGCACCTTGTTTGGAAAACGACGGAAAGATTCCTCTTATAAAAAGTCAAAAAAGGTATAAATGACTTTAACCCATATTCTTGTAAAAATGCTTTGAAATACACTTGAAGAAACATGGATGTGGATGATAACGAGATCCCAGTAGATTATTACGTATAAACAACCTCGGATAATGAAGAGATTGTGAAATAACCCTTACCTTGTACTTTTCCTTTGTTGGGGTCGGTTAAACTCCTGTATAATGGTGAAATAATTGTTATTAAATTATACAAGAATCATATACATTAATATGATATCATATATGATATTTTAACATTGCTTTATTAATAATATCTTAGTATTATCGTCGTTTCAGGTGATAATCGATTCGTTCTTCTTAAATTTTTGGATACGTAAGACATGTTTGTAATGGATAGATTAAATCTTATTCATAATCAGAATGATATTAAAATTATTTTTAAACCTAAAATGAGAATAATACTTGAATGGATACGATGGAGGATGGATCTCACCGCGTTCGTGGAGACGGTAGTCCGTACGTACGCACGAACGCTACTTCCATTTAATTTTTATTTTAAAAGAATTGAATCCAAATGATACATAGGTATATTACTATTCCAGTATAATATAATATTTTATATATGTAACTTAAGTTCATTAACACCATCCTTTATACGTTCCATGTGTGGTATGAACGAGTCATATCATTTTAAGGGGGCGGTAGTCCGCACTTCCTCAAATGAAATTATCGTATGTATATACAACATGAAACGAATAATGGTATGAAATAAAATGGAATTATAGAAGCTTATATATAAAATATATATCATTAATATCATATTTAATTATAGTGTCATCATAATGGCCACCATGAGAGGCGGTAAGATGTATTTGAACAATCATCGTTTCGTGAGGCGTTAGTTTGCCATCCACAGAAACATTATGTTCATCATCCATTAGATGGAGTTGTGTGTATGTGTAGTTTGAATCCTTCTTATAACAACATCCTAGTATATTTAGGATACTGGTGTTGTTACAAAAGAAAGGAATAAAAATATTTTGGGTGTTGGAGAAGCAAAATAAATGAAAATAATTTAAGAGAAATCGTTACCTTTAATTTAGGTAACTCACTTTGGTTGGAACCAAAGGACTTATTGAAATTCTTTCTGCCTAAGGGGAAGCTTCAAGGAGGAGGAGAGGGATGTGGGGAGCTTAGTTGGGCAGAGTTTGGACGAGCCAAGTGGCTTGAGAGGTGTGAGGAATGAGTAGAAGTGGTCTCCTTTTATAAGGGAGAAGAGGGGCTCTTTAGGAAAGAGTGAAAGTATTACTTTATAATATAATTATATTCGGTTTATAATGGTCCAAAAATCATTTAGGTCGAAGATAAGATGACTAATATTATAAATAACATCAACCAATAAGAATTGGACAGGTTTTAGATAATATTTTAATCATTATAATCTTATTTATTTAAATGATTTATTAATGAGCTAAACATTGCATCATTATTGTGTCATTAATAATTTAAATTATTTGATGTCTAAAAATTATAAATAAAATATCATTATGTAGGAAATCTTTTTATCTTTCTAATGAATATTTATAATCGAAAATCCAACATGTATAACCCTATGTAAAAATTGTTCTTTTAAAAGATGTAAGCTTATGCCATTTTTGTATTCATTTTAACTTAATTAAAATAAAGTGTCATTATCACTTACAAGTGGATCAATGGGGTCCCAAAATTGACCCAAATATGCCCATGGTTGACCATGTATCAACCAATAGGGTTAAGACACGTTTTAGGGTAATTTAGTATTATTATAATATTATTTTTTAACCCTTATTTACCGGATTTACCCTTAACCATGGTAAATAAAATATTTACCGCAGTAATTATTCAAAATGTCTAAAAATAAAAGTCACCTATTTACACAATTTGAACATCCTGATTCCAAATATGGAATCCATTTTTCTAAATTCAAAACACAGAAGTGGCAGAAATAAATTTAAAATTAATTCCCGCTGTCAAAACAAAAAGCGTGTTTTTAAGAGATAATAACTATCAAAAGATTGACACTTGTTTATGTTCGGTTTAATTGTAAAATTATGTCCAATGACCAAAATTATATTAAATGGTAAAAATATATTCTAAATATACTTTAAAACCACTCAAATTCATAATTTATCACTATTAATTATTTTGATTAAAAAAGTTGTTTTTAATTAAAATTTAGTAATTTTCACTATTCATCAAAATATGAAAGTTATCCGAAAAGTACCAAAATTTCACCTTAGGCTAAATTAGATATTCCGAATCCAAAAATGAAGTCTATTTTGAAATATAAAATATATATTATTTCAAAAAGTAGGTATTACTATTCATAACAGCTAGTTTGATTGGTTGTGGCGTGTGTTAAAACTCAAGGTTGCGTACAACACACGCTACTATTTTATTCAAAGGAAAGCGTACCGTGGAAGCTTGGGATGTTTCATTTTAAATTTTTTTTGATGTCCCAATTTATTCAGATAGTTTAAAATATTTTATTTAAAAAGGTTTCACTATTAAAGTTGATAAAAGTGCAATACTGAAAATGAATCTGTTCTTGCATTATGACTAAGAATCTCATAATAGGGATTCTAAAATTATAAGGATTATATAAAGTTCAAAATGTTGTTAATACTATTCATGACCTCTTTTAATGGCTTTTTTTTGTGTACGTCATGGTGTGATTGAACTCGGTGTTGCGTGTAGTGCAAGTTATTGAACACACTATGAAATCTTGGGGTGTTACATAATCGGCCGGTCAACATAGGTCGGTTCAGGATATATTTCAACGGGTCTAACCGAGAGACCAGCTGTACCTCGTGGTGCTGCAAGTAGTGCCGCAATTTCTTCACGGCAAATACGAGTGCCAGGCAGCTCTTCTCGATGGGAGAATATCTAATTTTCGCGTTGAGGATCATGTGACTGAGGTAGTAGAGGCTATTCTTTGTTCCCTCGTTGTTCTTCTGGGCGAGAAGTGCACCGAGGGATCGCTCCAGGGTGGTCACATAAAGGACCAGTGACTTTCTGGAAATGGGTGGCATCAAGACCGAAGGTTGGAGCAGATACTGCTTGATTTCCTCAAAAGCGATCTAACACTCTTCATCCCATTCATAAGCGGTGCCTTTCTTCATGATCCGAGAAAAGGGCTTACACTTGTCATTCAGATTCGCAATGAATCGGTTTATATAGGATAAGTGGCCTTGAAGGCCTCGAAGCTCCCGAATATTATTTGGGGGAGGCATCTGACTGATGGCCTTGATCTTATCTGGGTCGATCTCGATGCCTCGATATCTAACAACAAAGCCAAGAAACTTTCCAGAGGTGACCCCGAAGGCACACTTCAACGGGTTTATCTTCAAGTGGCAAGAACGGAAGAATCCGAACACTTTCTCAAGGTCTTTGATATGGTCCTGGCACTGACGAGATTTAACCACCAGGTCATCCACGTAGCACTCCACCAGTGTCCCGAGAATCGGCTTGAATATGCGATGCATAGCCCGTTGATAGGTGGCACCCATATTCTTCAGGCCGAAGGGCATAACCTGGTAGCAGAAAGTACCCTGGGGGTCCCTGAAGGGAGTGAACTCTTCATCCTCGGGGGCCATCTGGATCTGGTTGTACCCGGAGTACCCATCCATGAAGGATAGGGCTTGGAACCCGGCCGTGGCATCGATCAACAACTCTGTCACGGGAAGGGGAAAATCATCCTTCGGACAGTGGTGATTGAGATCGCGGAAGTCGATACAGACCCTGATCTGCCCGTTCTTCTTCCTGACTAGCACAATGTTGGATAGCCACCTGGGGTACTAGAATTCCTTGACAAAGTTGGATTTGATGAGCTTCTCAACTTCATCCTCAACCATGGAACCGTGAGAGGGGTGCATCTTTCTGGGAGGCTGCTTGAACCCGCGATGGTTTGCTGGAAGGCCAAGGTGATGGATGGCTACCTGGGGATCAAGTCCTGGAATATTGTCATAACTCTAGGTGAATACATCACGGTGCTGTCTGAGGAAGTCTACGTACCATTTCCGTTCCTCGGGGGGCATAGCAGCGCTGACCAATGTGGGTCTCGGGTCCGCCTTGCTACCGAGGTTCACCTGCACTAACTCATCGACCATGGTGGGGATTCCCTCCTCAAAGGAAGGAGGAGCATCTTCCATGTCCTCCTCGCCACTTGTGGAGGGATCATCCATGGGGGGAGCCATTTCGGGGCTGCCAGAACCTGATTGGAAGCTGGTGCCAGCTTGGGCGGCAGAGGTCGTCACGTCAGGAGACTCATGCACTGCGAAGACCATGGTGACAAAGGCGGTTGATCCAATCCCATCTGGCCTTCAGCCCAAGGGGCCACGCTTTATGACATCAAAGCAGTAGTGGTGCGTTGGCTTGAGCCGGTCGATTCTGGCCCGGTGAAACAAACACGTATGACGTACTGCCGTTTCCATGATCCTAACATCCCGATATCGTACAGGGGTAGGGGGCTCGGGGATCATCTGAGCCTGGTCGGTGTAAGAGTACGAGGTGATTTACCGCCATCTCTTGGACCCAGGAATATGCCTTCCTCTGGTACCCAAAACAACAAAGCATTGCCCCATGTCGGGGGTCGTGGCCTCCAATCGATGGATTGGGAAGACATATGCGTCGTCCAAACCTGCCCAGGGATCACTCGTGACAGTGGAGGGCTCAACCTCACATGCCAGGATCTTCTTGTCCTTGATCTTGTAATAGTTAGTGTCCAGATAATGGGATTCACAAGAGGCAAAAGGAGATGCATCTCCTTGGATCACGCCCACTCGAACCTTAAGGGAGTATTTGAGGCACTGGTGATACGATGAGGGGACCGTTGCATGAAGGTGGAGTCATGGCCTTCCCATCAACGCGTTGTAGGCGGTGTCCTGAGAGACAACCATGAATTCGGTATTGGAAATTAGGCCGCCGAACTGGGTCTTCAAGCGAATCTTGCCGAGTGGAGTTTTCTCGGTTCTGTCATACCCCTGGATCCTGAGGTCAGAGGGGGTTAAATCATCCTCAGATAGTCCCAGCTTCCGTAGTGTCTGGGTTGGGATTAGGTTAATCCCAGAACCCGTGTCAACAAGACAACGGTGGACTTCCACGTCATTGAACTGGCCGGTGATGTACAATGGGCGAATGTGCCCCTGTATGGGAAGGTCTTCATCTTCACCAGAAAACGAGATAACCGCCTGACATTCGGCGTCCTCAATCGCCTCTATGTGGAAGGCTTATACGGCCGCCACCTTCATCTCAAACTATAGGGGGATCCTTAGAGCCTCGGCGAGTGCCTTGCACATTTTAGACGAAAGATGAAGAGCCTCAAGGATAGAAATCCTTGCCGGAATGCCGTCCAGGTGATTCAGAACATCATACTTTCGAGCCAAACACGAGCTTCTGCTTACAAGAGGCTGCTCTGCGATTGGAGGCATGACGGGCCCTACCGGTGGGACCGGTGACTGACTGGTACTAGGCACATCTCGTTGTTCACTAGTCAAAGCCCGGGAAGTGGCTGCCGGATTAGGGCTGGAAGGCTGCAATCCCAGATTAGGACTGGAAGGTTGCGGTCGGCCGGTGGCAGGGCAGAGCTAGTCATGGCACGGCCGAGGTGGTTCTGCCTGATCCAGCAACACAAATGGTGGTAAAGGCGAACCCGTCAATACCGGATGAAGGGGCCGTGTGTGCTGAGCTCTGTGTCGGGGCTGCTGCCTGGTTTCAGTGGCGGGCACGGCCTGGCTAGAGGTGACGACTGTCGTGCCCCGGCGATTCACGTAGCCATGGCTCCACCGACATTGGCGATGGCTGGGGACATTGGGGAGGTCCACCTGGCGTTCCTCATTGTTGGGAGTCAAATAGGGATTTTCCAACTCTATAGTGTTAACCGAAGCGTACCCCTGGCTTTCACTCGAGGATTCATCCACTATCGGACGGAGTCTCGGAGGGATCCCCATCTCTGGGGGCATAAAATCTCCAAGCGTGCGGGACGATGACGACATTGGAAGGGCGCGTTCTTTCTTCTTGCGCCGCCGCTTTCTCTTCGAGGTAGGCTGAGACAAAGATGTCGAGGCGGCGCTCGAATATTCTGAGGGCTCTGGATGATTCAGGCGGGCACGAATGATGCCATGGGCGTGGGCGACCTTCCTGCGGGCCATCCAGTCGTTATACTTCTGGGACCCACGGTCGGAAACCTGCTGCCACTCACCTCGTTGCCACTACTACCATCTGATCTCACGAAGACACCTGACACTTGCGTCGAGGCTGGGCCCAACCCGACTATGTTGTTGTCAATATGGTCTTGGAGCCAGTCCTTGAACACATAGAATCGCTGGATGGTGTGCCCCAGGGTCCAGTGATAAGGGCAGTAGCTAGGGTGATCAGTGAGATGCACCTCTTCTGGCTTCCGGCACTCAGGCAGCCGCACGATTCTCTACTCCAAGGCGCTACGGAAATAACCGGGGGCCTGGGCCTCGTCAAACGAGTAAGTCTGATTCCTTCTATCTGGAAAGGGGGCTATTGGAGGCTGACCATGACCAGGGGTCGGAGAAAGGAGGCGGAGCCTGATTATCTCACCTAGGTGGTTGTGGTGCGTTACGCGGAGGCGCCTGCCGATTTTGAGGCGGTTGCTGCTGGGCCGGAAGCTGTGCCCGTGGGGGTGGACCCCTATGGGGCTACTGAGCTGGCCTTACCGGTAGCAACTCTAGCTGTCTGGGGGCCTCTATCTGGGCCACAGTAGTGGGCTCAGCTCTGGAAGCTCTCCTTGCAGGGATTACAGGAGGCAGCGGGCGTGCCTGACTGGCCTGTTGCAGGGCTTCTTCGAGGCGCTGAGCCTTGTCTGAGAAGTCTCGGAACCCTCCGGGGTAATTCTGATTGATCAAAGAAGAAACAAAATCTGCCTTGACATTCCCTACACACATTTTTAGTAATTTCTCTTGAGTTAGTGGCATGTCAGGGGAGTACGTTAGCCCCTTCCACCGGGCGACGAAGTCCGCAACTCGCTCATCGTGCCTTTGTTTGCACCTGAAGAGGTCTACGATGTTCGTATTCCGGGTTGTGGAACTGAAATGGTAGAGGAATTGCTAGCGAAGGTCCTCCCAGCTAGTCACAGATCCGACAGGGAGCTGGCTGTACCAGACGAATGCTGGTCCTTCCAGCATCTGAATGAAGCAACGGAGCTTGGCGGCCTCCTGCTGTGTCAGATTCCCTAACATAGGCCCGCACCTCGAGTTGAAGTGGGCCAGGTGCTGTGGCGGGTCTCCAGTCCCATTAAAGGCGGCGAAAGTGGGGTTCCCAAATCCCAGTGGGGCCGACATATAATCCACCCATGCTGGGTATGGCTTGTCGTCCGGTGGGATTTCCACCTGCCGAGTTTCCAGGTCCTCTAAGAGGGCGATGAGCGCCTCCATTAGATCACCCGGATGCAGATTCCTATCCTGACGGGGATCTCTAACCACAAGCACATTTTAGGGCTCTTAAATATGGTAGTCAAGCTCAGCAGCTCGCGGGGCGGTTGGCGGAGTGACTCTCGGGGCAGCGGGAGGAAACCGAGCAGTGTCCCCCAGGTGATCCCAACGCTCGGGAGGGTTCGGTGAAACATATCGCGCCCTCTTGCCATGGGCTCCGGCCTCTCCCCTGTCGGCAAACGCAACATGGTCTCGGTTGCCTGGGGGAATCTTGTCAAGGGGTAGGTGCTCCTGCCCCTACTATCCTGGCCTAGGGTTACTGTAGTCAGGCCGCCACTCTGCAATGCGTTCGGCCAAGATCTCATCAACCATCTTCTTTTGCTCAGCAAGTTGTTGGCGTAACGTGGCCTTCTCGGGGTATTCCTATACTTTCTGTACCAAGGCATATGGTTCGGTAAGCTTGATAGACTTGACGTGCTCTTTACCCTTGCCGATGTTTCAGCTCAGTGTTAGTGCCTCAGTGGGTGCAGGGAGACCTAGAAGGCTCCTCTGTTGGCGAGTAATCCTCCCAGATGGGTCCAGTAGCGGCTTATCCTCAGGGGGCGAGTCCCCATAGAGGAGATCCACACCGCTTCCCTCATCTGAAAGGTCAGCCATGTTGACCGCCACTGCCCTTGGCGACATTCCCTCAGGGCCGCCCAGTGAATTGGGCTGTCAGCGGATCGCACAGAAAAGAAGGGCAGCGTACTGCCCCCATCTGCAGACGTGCGCGTGGGGGGTGGCTTCCTCGATAACCTTGCGGAGTACTTGAAAACTCTGGGCACATTTTTGCTGGAGGGACCTATGGTGTCCAAGTGACTCGGGGTGCCGAACCGCGGAGAGCGCAGCCAAGTCGACCCGACGACACTGCTCACCAATATCCTTGAGATGTGCTCGACTCCCGGGATAAGGCACTAGCTGATAGCGAAGATAGGAGTGAGTCACCCGGAGAGTCTGGCAGAAACATTCAAACTCTCCCGGGGTGAGTGACTCTGGCATGTCAAAATCTGATCCTGTAACTGGCCAAAACTTCTCGAGGAAGTGGCCCGCTGCAAGGACGGTCCAGAAGCTCCATGACTCTGGTTCAGGATTTGGCCCTTGCTACCCCTGCTCATGAACTGAGAATGGTCGGGGAGCTTGAAACGGCGCTGAGGCAGGCCGTCAGGATGGTGGGCTGGCCGGTGGGGAATACAGCAAACAGGCTGATTGACCGTCGATCCCTGAGTCTTCCTCCAAGGGTTTCAATGCCCTGGATGCCACGTCACGATAGGATGGGATGGAAAACATGCCTCCTATCATAGTATCGGTACTCACCGAGGGTGTGTCACGTTGCGACTCTTCCGCCAATCCCCAGAAAAGTTCCCCACCCTCCTTGACTGAGGTGGAAGGTGCTTCCGGGGAGGCCAGTGGTAACTGCGGGTTTGACCCCTGGGGGTACGCCAAGTCCTCGTCCTCCTGGATATACCTTCAGAGGGAGGCGAGAATCATGCGGATCTCACATTCGGGGAGTAAGAGGCTGACGCACCGCGTCCCCATCCTTGCCCTTGACTCATAGAACCAGGGGGAGGGCTCCATCGCCGAGTCGTACTCCGCCTCAGAGTCCGAGAAACGGACTGGTCTAATTTCCGTCCAGACTCCCCTGACATTCCTCTTACGGCGACGACGCCCCACATTCCTGCCCCTGGGAGGCTCCTCAGGGTAAGGATGATTTCCGTTAAGGATTCCCCTGGCTGCAATAGTGCTGGGGCAGATAGGACTGAAGGCTGGGGTGCGAGGAGCACCAGGACAGATGTCGAAAGGGACATGGGGAGGACCTCCATGTGGGTGAGCGGCCGGATACGCAACGGCTCCATACTCGCGGCCAGCGGTAGGTGGAGTGATCTCATACCCAATGCAGTGGGCACTGGAAAGAGTTATACCTGGAGTGTAGCTGTCGTGAAGAAGTCTTCGGCTTTCCAGATCAGTGGCACAGAATGAGCCTTCATGGTGGGTGGCACTACCGCGGATTGGTCCGCGGTGGCCATTGCTTGTGCACGCGACCGGGAGAGTCGACCCAACCTGCCTGCAGGGCGGTCGGGGCCTCGATCCCAGTCGGGCATGTGAGTTCCCCTGCTCAACGTGTGCAGGGGTCTGGTAACAGGAGTCAGTAGTGGCTTGGGCCACAATGGTTGCTGACGTTGGTGCCCCAGGATGGGCATTCTCTTCCGCTCGCACCCGATGCTGGCGTCGGGTCAGATGGGTTGGAGTCGGTGGTGTGGGCACGAAGATTGCCTACTCCTCGGCCTGGGGAGTCGGGCGGCGGCGGTGACGCAGCCTGGTAGGGGCCCTTGCTGTGAACCCCTGGGATGGGTCTCCGATCGGGCGGACCCGGAAATCCCCCACCTCATTGGCGTAGGGGAGGGATGTGTCAAGGCGCTCCGGGGATAGGCTCCCGAAGCGGTTGAACGTCGGAGTGGGGAGCGGCGGCTCCCTGCGCGGCCCTCGGGGGCGGCGACGATGGTGAGGCGCAGCCACCTCTAGATCCAAACGGGCCATTCCCCTGGTGGGGATGATCCCTTCCTCATCGTACCTACGAACCAGGTTGTTGATCACCCTTCGCTGGATGATTTATAATGGGGAGAGGGGGCATGAGCACCCGACAGTCGTAGCAATTGGAGCCGAAGTGACTATGGAAAAGGAAGGACCGCGCGGGGTAGCCGCGTCGGTACTGCCCCTGCCCCTACGCCGGTGGGCAGGTGGAGATCGAGCTCCGGATGCAGTGATCTGATTCCTGGAAGTAGGGAGATAAACCCATTAGTACTAATAGGAAAAGAAATCGACAACCAATAGCCCAACATCATTCCGTCTTCCATGGTCGGTGAGAGGGATCCATGCTGACGACATCGCAGAACGGAGTGCTCAACATCCTAACTGCCTCAACCCCTGTCGGGTTTCACGTCCTGGTGCTAGGTGCCCGGACCTGGTGACATGCTAATCTTCCAACACCCCGAACGCTACCCGTCTCTGTATTGAGGAGAAGAGCTTTCACGTCGGGTTCACCATTTTCTGTTTCCGACGCTTTTACGTCGGGGCACGCGCGCGTGTCCGTCACGCATGGGAGGACGCGCGACTTGTTGTTCCGCATTCCCACTTTCCAAAGGCGGGCGGCATCCGTTCCTTGTTCAGGGACGTCTGCTTCTTGATCAAAACCGGGATGATGGGATGTCGGTTCCTCCTTTCGTGGATTCCTCCTCGGAGCTCGTCACCTAGTCTGGGTCTCCCTCATAGATTTAAGACGGGTTCGTGAAGATCGTTCCCAGTGCCATATCTGCATGGACGACAGTTAATTACACTGATTCCGTCGAGATTCTCCAAGGGGTCTTGTCGGGGCATCAACCTTCGGTGAGGAGAATGGTCACGTTTGGGTGTTGTTGGCATGTCTTGACGCTGGGGATCGACATGTCTATCTTATGTCCCTTATCACAGGGCTTCTCGAGGGCGCGGAAGCTCGAGGCATCCCACATCGAATGTGGGGGTTGTGTACCATATGAGGTTTTCCTTAGCTTCCCATGTTTAACACGGGGTATGCTACGAGTTTAACGTCTTGCGGAGACGGATCGGACTGAAGGACCCCCTAGGGGGAACACCGATTTTGGGGCTAGCTCGTGGGCGACTTCCCGGATACCATGGAGTGGAATGAGGTGGCATGATCTCACCGGGATGTGGCGGCCTGGGTAAGGATCAGGATGGGTGATGGAGTGATGGGCTTGAACCTCGTGGAGGATTCCTACGTATCCCCATGGCAGGGAATCAAAGTCTGCGTAGTTCAGTGATACGGTGAGACACCTGAAGAGGCGACCCGTGAGAATGAACGCATGGATTGAAGCCTGGAGGAAGTAAGATCTCCGGGCTAGGGCATGATATTCCCAAGGCATGTGGGCTCGAGGGGGAAGTCGGGATGAGACGTGGGTGTGAGGCATGGGGATTACGCTCTGAGGCGGCCCATAATGGTGCTGGTGAACCGACGCGAAGGGGTCAGAACAATTGAGCGATGGGCTTGAACCTCGTGGAGGCTTCCTACGTACCATGCGTTAGCACGGATCAAAGTCCATGTAGTTCAGGGCATATAGTTTAACGTCATGCGGGACGGGATACACTTTAACATCATGTGGGACGAGGGCATTTGGGGCTTACGCTCTGAGGCAGCCCATGGTGGTCGGGGAACCAATGTGGGGAGGTCGGAACGACTGGGTGGTGGGCTTGAAACTCATGGAGGCTTCTTATGTACCATGCATTAGCACGGATCAAAGTCCACGTAGTTCGCTGGGATGGGGATTACGCGTTGAGGCGGCCCATAGAAGGATGTCATGGTCGATGCGCGCTCTAAGCCCACGTGGGTCATGCTCGGTGTGAGAAACAAGAGGCAGCAGGGACCAAATGATCACGTCGCAAAGGGTGAGTTCGTGAGAAGCGGAAAGAGGCTTATGCGTTGAGCAGCGCAAAGAGGAAACGGGGGCTTACGCGTGGTTAGCGGCCCTGGGTGTCGAGGCTTACTCCATGTTGGAGGCCCGTGGTGTGACAAAACGTAGTGGGAAAGGGACTCCACTAGCCTTGGCAGGGGGGAAGTACGGAGGTGCATGGGTGCAACCTTCTGTAAGAGAGGCTAGGGGCTTACGCGCTGAGGAAGCCCTTCCCCCGCGGACAAACGCCACTCTGACAGGAGGATCTCATTCCATGTGAGGAAGAATCCATTCCTGTGGAGACGAGTGGGCGTAAAAAATGTCCGAGCTGGGGGGACCCTGCGTGTGAAGCACGGGGTCAGACCACAGTTTAACGTCATGTGTTAAGGACGAGGTGCTTAGCAGTTTAACGTCCTGCAGCTTGGACGAGGTGGGTTCACTCCACACCCCTAGGGATTACATGCCCAATGCCCTCTACCCCTTGTGGGAGGGAAGGTATCAGCAAGTCCATAGTGAAGGGGGCTATAGGGCGAACCGTTTAGGGGTCCACGTTAGCGTGGCTATGCGAAGAAGCAATAGTCGTTAGCGTGCCTATGCGGAGAAGCATAAGGAAAAGAAATGTAACGGGAAACACCGCCCAAGGGACCTTTAGGTTACTTCATACGAGCCTGGAAGGCCGTATGGGAAAACAACGCATGGCGCGCGTGCCTGGTAGGGAAGACATTAGGTGCCGGCGCAGAGAGGAAGCCAAGGGGCGTCAAGTTAAAGGGTCCTGGGTGTTGCGCTCAAAGAGAAGGTTTGTGTGCAAAACACTAGGATGGCACGCAATAGGACCAGAGGATTGCGCAGACAGGTGATTGCGTGCAAAGGATGAGGATTTCACGCACATTAGGGGATTTCGCGCACGGGGAAAGGATTGCGCAGAAGGGAAGAACCCGGAGGAGTGGGCGAATTCACTTAAGCCAGTGGAGTTGCGCGCAAAGGCGAACCCCGGGGAAAGGTTGCGTGAAAAGAGGAATTACCTGAGAGTCATCTTGTGCGCGGGGGAGTCTGAATTGCGTGCACGAGAGCCATTCTGAATTCTGCAACCCCAAACCATTTGGGGTCACCTTCTATTTATAGGCATCGGCTGGCGCGGAACCCAGGCGCCGCATGAAATCATCCGCACTGGGAACCAGCGGCACACAAAGCTTCACCCCACGGAACCGGGGCACGCAAAATTGCGCGCACCACCGGATCGATTACGCGAATCCCGGGGATGCTTCATGCGCACAACATTATTTCGCACGAGTCCTCCTTCATTTCATGCACCACTTCTCGGGCCTCCGGACCGGGCCTCTGATTCTGAATATGACTTCGCTTTGTCATTTCGAAACTTCCTCTGGGAGTTACGGACTTTTTCAGCGTCTAAAAAACCTTTACAGCATAGGATGGACTTTCTTGGAGGAGGGTGTAGCCGATCAATCACCAGTTGGCTAGCCTTACCCTTGGAGTAGTTGATGTGAGGAGTTTGAGTTATCCTGTAGTGGTGGACCAGCATGCTGATGTCTTTCCTGATGATGTTCCTGGACTACCTCCTCATAGAGAGGTAGACTTCTACATCGACCTATACCCTAGGATGACACCTATATCTATGAAAGTATATCAGATGGATCCCATGGAGCTTCGTGAGTTGCATGTACAGTTGGAGGACTTGTAGAGGAAGGGGTTCATAAGGCCCAATTTTTCTCCATGGGCATCCCCTATTTTGTTTGCCAAGAAGGAAAATGGGAGTATGAGGCTTTGTGTGGACTATCGGCGCCTGAACTAGGTGACCGTGAAGAAAAGTTATCCACTTCCAAGGATTGATGATATCTTTGACCAGCTAAAGGGAGCTTGATGGTTTTTGAAGATAGCCCTCAGATCAGGCTATCACCAGCTCAGGGTATGGGATGAGGACGTACCGAAGATGGCCTTCAGGTGTCAGTATGGCCATTATGAGTTCTTGGTGATTCCCTTCGGCATAACCAACACTCCGGAAGTGTTCATGGGGATCATGAATAGGATCTTTCAGCCATACCTCGATCGCTTCGTAGTGGTCTTCATTGATGACATCTTGATATACTCGGCTTGGATGAGGAGAAAACCACGCACTTGCAGATAGTTTTGGATACACTCTGAGATAACCATCTTTATGTCAAGCTCTCGAAGTGCTAGTTATGGATATGGGAAGTCCAATTCATGGGTCACATTATCTCGAAGGCTGGAGTTACAGTGGATCCGGTGAAGATAGAGGTATTTCTTGATTGGGAGCCACCCAGGAGTGTGACTGAGTGCGTATTTTTCTATGATTGGATGGGTACTACCAGAGATTTGTACCTGAATTTTTTAGAGTTGCAACACCCTTTTCAGCTTTGACAAAGAAGGTCAATACCTTTGTGTGGATGGAGAGATTCCAGTAGAGTTTTTAGGAGCTGAGGCAGAGATTGAAGAGTACCCCCATATTGAGGCTACCAGAAGAGGGAGTTGGGTATGTAGTCTACTGCGACACATTAGGGACCATACTAGGTTGTTTCCTGATGCAGGAGCGAGCAGTGATTTCCTACGTCTCATGGGAGTTGATAAAACATGATAATAACTACACTACCCATGACCTAAAGTTAACAATAGTGGTATTTTCGCTAAAGATGTGTCAACACAACTTGATGGGTGAACAGTTTATTTTTTACTCTGATCACAAGAGTCTCAAGTATATCTTCTCACATAAGGACATGAACCTGATACAATGAAGATGGCTGGAGTTCCTCTAGGACTATGATTTTGAGATATTCTACACTCCTGTGAAGGGGAATGTAGTAGCAGACGCACTCAGCAGGAGGTCTAGTTTACAGTTGCTGAGTGAGGCGACATACTAGTTAGCCGCGTTGCAGTTATCCTTTGTGGATAGTGATGGTGTAGCTTACCTCTAGACTATGACAGTTAATCTCCCAATCATTCAAAGATTTAGGGAGTCATAACTTGGGGACGTTGACTGCAAGGCCTGACGTGCTCATATATCCTCATGACAGGCTCCTGATGGATTTTCTGAAGGTGGAGAGCACATCATCATCTTCAGAGGACGCACCATGGTACCAGTGACACTACGAGAGGAGGTGTTGATGGAGTTCCATACATCCACTTTAGTGGTACATCATGGAGTGAAGAAGATATACCAGGACCTCCAACATCAGTACTAGTGGTCAGGTATGAAGAAGGAAGTGGCAGAATTTGTATCGTGATTCCTTACTTGACAGTAAGTGAAAGCCAAACATTAGGTACCAAGAGGCTTAGCTCAAACCACTTTAGGTAACAGAGTGGAAGTGGGATGGTTTATCCATGGACTTCCTGATAGGGATACCACGTATGTCCAGGGGCCACGATTCCATCTGGGTGATCGTTGACCGACTTACCAAGTCAGACCACTTCCTACCCATCCGAGAACAGGGATCAGTAGAGAGCTTGGGATGCCTCTATGTGCATGAGATTGTACGGCTTAAGGGGGTGCCATCGATGATTGTCTCAGATTGTGACACTCGTTTTAAATCCTGTTTGTTGAAGGGATTATAGGAGGCATTCAGTAATCATCTACTCTTGAGAACCTCCTTTCACCCTTAGACAGATGGTCAAATAGAGCAGACCATACAGATACTCAAGGACGTGCTTTGTGCTTGTGTCCTTGATTTTTGTCATAGTTGGGAGGACCACCTGCCACCGGTGGAGTTTGAATACAACAATAGTTATCAATCCACCGTCGGAATGACACCGTTTGAGGCCTTGTATGGGCAACCATGAAGATCACCTCTATGCTGGACAGACCCAGGGGAGTCAGCACTTATGGGTCCATAGTTGGTACAGGCTACCATGGATAAGGTGCAGATCATCCAGGAGTGGATGAAGAATACATAGATCAAGAAGAATTCATATGCTGATAGGAGATAAATACCCTTGGAGTTTGAGTAGGTAGGCCATGTCTTCCTACCGGTCTCACCCTGATGAGGATTACGAAGGTTTTTCCGAGGTGGAAAACTTTCTTTGAGGTTCATCGGACCCTTCCAGATCCTCAACAGAGTAGGTGAGGTGGAATACTATCTAGATCTTCCTCCTTAGATGCACAGGGTGCATAATGTTTTCCACGTGTCACAGCTGAGGAGATACGTGCATGACCCATCGCATGTTATCGACTGGGGAAAGCTGGAAATCGATGATGTGGCGATGTTTGCAAAGCTCCCAGTGGAGATAGAGGATCGACAGGAGCAGGTCCTTCATGGGTGGTCAATTCCTCTGGTGCGAGTTCGTTGGCAGCATGGGAATATTCAGGAGAGTACATGGGAGCGGGAGGCTCAAATACATGCTCATTACCCCCATTTATTCCCCTAGTTTTGTTGTAGCCTTTGGGGGTGAAAACCCCTAAGGTGGAGAGAATGTAAAGACCCGTAAATTCCATGTAATTTTTTTTAATTATTTGGGATTACTATGAGTTCATGAAAATTGACGACACTTGATTTCGAGGTCCAGTAGGGCCAGAATGGAATTTTGAACTTTTTTAGGTACATTTAGTAAATGTGTGGGAAAAATTTTCTAACTTTTGAACAAGTGCTCAGAATTAAAATCTGAGGACACTGTTGAATCTGCGGTGCCAGGATTCGCTTAAGGGATGCTTCACTTCGACTGTAGTGGGTCAGGAGAAAAAGATAGTTTTTCATACTTTTAAAAGAATAATAAAATAACATGGAAATTTTATTTTATTTTCTCTCCAGTGGTTGAGAGGTGTGGCAGGATCACTAAGTTTTCAAGCCATTTAATGGATTGAATCTTGGTTTTTGTAACCACAACGTTGAAACATTAAATGCGGTTCATAAATGAACTGCATTAATGTTGTGAAAATTGGTTGTTTATTCTATCTATTTAATTGAAGATCGGGTGTGGGATTTTGGTATAGCTGTAAGGAACCTCTGGAGAAGTACCACAACACCTTCCACCTATGGAGTATGGAGGATTGGGTGGCAACGTACCGGGATCGACGAACATCGACAACTTCATTAAACACGAAATCTTCTTCCACCACCGCGACATCTCCATCGAATATCGAGGTAGGGCATTTAATTTGATTTAATTATAAGTGGATGTTGATGAATTTATTATTACCCTCTTATTAAGATGCTAACACAGAGGGCGCAGGCCAAAAGAACAAGGCTCAAACCCTCCGTCACTTCATTCTTGTTGCGCTCTTCAGAGGAAGAATTTCCAACTCGGTAGAACCTTGAATCTGGGATCTGCGCAGCGACAGCGGCATCTTGGGAGGCCTGTAGGAATGAGTGGAAGGGAAAACGGACCACCAGATCTTACCCGGTGGCCCATAGAAGATCTGTCGACACGACACCAGTGCAGCACCGACACGGCAGCACCGACGACCGGCGTTGGCAGTGCCATGTGGCGCCGCTGATTGAAGAGTTGAACAGATCTTTGAGCAGTTCGCAAAGCTGGGTGCCCCCCCTGGCGAGCTGCGCTAGCGTACTGGGCCGTGTCGCTTGGCGGGCCATGCCCAGCTGGAGGGTCGGGATGGTCTGCGGCCCAGCGGGCCGATCCCCCACGGCCTAGCCTAACCGGTCCGATCCAGGCCGGTTCTGGCCGAGCCGGGTCGGGCCCAGACCGGGTCTGGTCGGGTGAGACCCAGACCGGGGTAGGCCGGGCCCAGACCGGAAGGGGTTGGCCCGGACCGGTTCGGGCGGCCCGGACCGGGGCGGGGAGGCCCGGACCGGGGCGGGGCGGCCCGGACCCATTCAGGCCTAGTTTTGCTTAAAGAGCTGTATCTTGCGAACCAAACATCCGTTTGACGAACCGTCTGCAGCGATGAGATCCTTGGAGTGAGACGGTCCTTTTTAGATACTCCAACTGAGTTTTAGAGAATTTTGGAGTACATCCAGGTTGGATTGTACCCAAATCCAACCAGGCCCTCAGTACTAAAATGCTAATAACTCACAGATCGGGCGTCCGGTTGACGCGTCGTCTATTGCGTTAGAACCCTTACAACATGAAAGTACTTTGAGTTTCTCATTTGTATAAATTCATAGCAGTTGAGTCATGACTGATATCCAGAGGATCAGATACTACGGAACTCAAGCGCACCGGGTGTGGGGAATCCTGTGGCTGGCTGCCATCTGAGTAGTGACCCTATGTGGATTAGCATCATAGTGACCCTGTGTAGATCACCATTCATAGTGACCTTGTGTGGATCAACATCTTAGCAACCTAGTGTGGACCATCATTTTAGCGACCCTATGTAGATCAGCATCTTAGAGACCCTATGTGGATCAGCATCTAGCGACCCTATGTGGATAAGCATAATAGAGACCCTGTGTGGATCGACATTCTAGCGACCCTGTGTAAATTAGCATTCTAGTGACCCTATGTGGATCAGTAGTGTGTGAACCAATGAGGAACAGCCTTAGAGCGGACCATCGTGGATCATCGATATATGACCCTCTTCGGATCGATAATGGAACAACTCCCTCGTGGTTCAGTTGTGGAGCTTCCTAACGAAATAAAATGATATAGCTTAAGACTAATCATCTTTATTCCTGACCTCTGAGTTGTATAACTAGTTTGAGCCGAGTCCTTTGCATTATTATTTTTGATTGAGATCATGCTTTGTGGTTTTCCTTTATGGAATTATGAGAGACCTTCGGGGGTCTTGGGGTCCCTACAGGGTATTGTTATACTCACCCATTCAAGGGATTCGCCCACCCCTTATTGTGTCTTGTGTAGATGACGTACAACCTTGACTGGGACTCGGGGAGCTAGGACCTAATAGTGTATTTTGGTGATGGTTGACGTGGGGAGTTGTGGAGATTGATTGTACCTACCCTTCAGGTAGGAACCTTGGTGGATGATTCCAGGGGTTTTTTACTATTTTATGTTGTAGTTGTATCTTTCAGTTGGGCTTGTATTCTAGCCCCTTTACTTTTAGCACACACTTTTACTACTGCAGTTTTACTTTGTGGTTGCATCTTGTTGCATTCTTGGTCTGTGTGTTTGTACAGGTTTAAAGGAAATGCCTTCTTGTTTTAGGGATATTCCTTTCTGGTGCTAGTCACCAACCCCTGGCCTATGGAAGGCGGGCTTGGGGTAGTCACGGCATGGGCCCCGGTGGATGGGTCGTGACAAAAGTGGTCTTAAAGATTCCCCAATTCATCCCAACATGCATAGATGAAGGAGAAAAAATATTCCACTAATCCAAAGCTGGACCCTCAAACAAACCCAGGACAACAAAAACTATAATATCTTCAAGAGTTCCCAACGATCTAAAGACGTTCTCAACTCTCTCAATTCATTCAACTGCCTCTAATAGACCTCAATCACCATGATAGACAAGCAACACTTGAGAAGAACAATAAACTAGGAAAGACTCACTGGAAAACTTGGGGACCTTTCTGGGAAGAATATTCTAAAAAAACAAAGTACAAAAAACTATAATCAACATAAACCAAAAATAAAATTGAGAAAAACATTTCAAACCAACACAACAGGCTCACAATCTAAACACATACAAGAATGATAAAAAATCCTCTTTTAAAAAACACCCTTTTAATTTCACATTCAAAACTACCATCTTCTAATGCCACTTCCCAATGAAAAAAGAAACTTTTCCCAAAAAAACCCACTTCTCAAGATAAAAACCAATTTATAAAACTGGTTTCCCCTTTCATAAATCATTTTGGAAAAACTAATTCAAATCTTTAATTTCAAAAACCCACCCATGAAATCTTATAGACCATCACATATGTGTTCATTCAAATTATACTTAAACTATCTAAGCATACATGTCAATATGAACTTTCCATACATACCCACTCATATGAGAATAGCGATAAGGAATACCAAGGGTCACACTTACCATTTCCTTATAAAAACACAATAATTTACCAAATTTTCAATCCAAAAGACTTTCTTTTAAAACCCATTATTTCCAATTTCAAAACCACTGGAAATAAATCATTTGCATTTCAAAAACCAATTTCATTTTAAAATATTAATCACGTCAACTAAGACTAAAACAAAACATAACTCATTCCAAACTACCAGAGTTCGGAACAAGTATCCATGCCTAACCTGGCGACATAGTTAGTGGGCCATGCCCCAAGTAGGCATCAATAACTAGGAGGAGATTAAACTGTGTACTCAGACTACACATGGGTCACTAATCCATGTGAGATCACGACACATAACCAGCTCGCATCCATTGTCATTCACCACCCAAAACAATCCAAAAACAAAAAAAAACTCAAAACCTGGACTACTCATGGAAACTTGAGGATTAGAATGGGAAAGAGTTCACAAAGCTCTTCCCATACCTACCTCTTGAGTCTAGATAGTTCAGATCTTCAATCTATATGACACCCCTAATAACAAAGGTTCTACTCTGATTCCATTTTTTCATGAACCAAGATGGGATTTCATCCAACCCGACACCCAACCTGGCCCGAGACAAGGCCCAAAGGGCATTCCCAATCCCTAAAAGCTGGAAACTAGTGTCTTAAATCCAAGAAATCACCATGGGAACAATTCTATCCCAATAAACCAGGATCAAATAAATAAATTAAACAAAATAATAACACAAAAATAACCAACAACCGATCATAAATAAATACACAAACTAATCCATATACAAATAAAACCGAATAAGGATAAAACTAAAAACAAAACCAAACCAAAAAACTACTAACACGATCTCAATGTGGCCTCATGGTCACCACCATCTACAAACCGACCTGCTATGAGACATGACCGAACTAAAAACCTACCATGGAAAAACAACTCGGTTCTACCAAAATTTAATGACACAAGTAGGGTGTGAGTATATAACAGTTCAGTAGGAAACCACCACATAATCCATTCATTTACTTTCCCAAAACAACCCACAAACACTAGTTTGAAACATATTTAGAAAATAATCTTTTAAATCATTTCCAACAAGTAAACATAGTCTTCTAAAAATTACTTTTTAAAATAGCACACACATATTTCCATTTTAAAAATGGTTTTACTTTACACAACCCATATCAAATCCAAAACCCAAATACCAAATCAAAACCAAATAACCAAGAGGGGATATGAAAAAAGAAATTGAAACAAAACAGACAATAAAACTAGTAGGGATAATATCAGATGAAATAGAGAATAAAAAATATATATAGAGAGATAATCATGGGATATTCCTAAATATCCCTAGAGAAATCTCTGGATGTACTCAGGTTGGATTCACCTGTCAGTATATGGTGCATCTCCATAGTCAATAACTCATGGGTTGTTCTAACTACGAATCTAGTAGCACAATCCCACCTGGCCTCTAGACATCCAAGGGGTACCAAACCATCTAATTATAGTTGATAAGAAACCATCACTCGGCCCTCAAAAAGATGACCAGGAAACCCATGGTAATAGTATATGGTGAAAGGAGGAGGCTCTGGAACACATGACTCACCTTACCTTCCACCACCACACTTGCCTACCCCAAACACATACACCACCCATGTGATTAACTCACATCGAGAAATCATCTATAAGGGTGCCCATATTGTAAAAATTCTTTCACAAGTTCCAACCAGTTTTTCACACCACATGATCTTTCTAACCATTTCTTAGAACATACTAAGATGCCAACCAAGCATTTGTACTTCCAAAACCCTGATTCATTTCCAAAACATTATAAAGTTCCAAAAGGGACTTTAACATTATCAATTACAATATATTAAAAAAATATTCCAAAGAATTTCCAAAACAACATCAAACACCACTTTCATGTGCATGATTCCAAACAGGCCTTTACATTCCAAATCCAATTTCACTTTCAACACCATTTTAAAACTAGGATGAAAACACACAAATATATAAAGATACCAAATGAGATTTCATACCATTTAGAATCCAAACATATTTTAAGGTAATAAATGTTCCATAATTTTAAATATAATTTGAAACCACTTTCATGTAATTTGGGAACCAAGGGACCATTAGTAAAGCATCAAAAATTTGAAAAAGGAAAGAAGGAGGAAGGATAAGTGTTTTGAAATCTAGGTTTTTAAGTTAAGAAAGGCCATTATCATTTGTGTGCCCATCCATATGTGAACCCCATGAACATATGTATGTGCCCACATACAATGGTGATTTTGTTGAAAACCAAAAGATCACACAAGTTCTTGTTTAGAAAATCCACCATTAACACTACCACCAACACAACAAACCACACATAAGCACCACACTATAAATGTCACTAGCTTCCACACACAATGCACAAATAAAAACCAAATCCCATTACCAAACACAACCAAGGGAAAAACCACCCCAAAGCACCCATATTTTACTTTAAAATAACCTTTGGCATTTTATCAAACATGTTATGTGCATACATTTCTAAGCATAATGAAAGAATCCCTTTAAAAACCATTTTTACCAAATTTTACTAACATGAAAGAACCACAATAAAATAACCAAATGCAACAAAATCATGAAAAATATATTTATGAATTAATTAAAATCACACAAGCATCAAATTAAATGGATCATAAAGGAAATTAATGGATACACCTACCTCAACGGCGTGTGAATGCGATGAAACACTTAGAGAAGGAAGAGAACACCCCAAGGAACAATACTCACACCATAAAACCAAATAAAAACAAAAAAACATCAACCCTATCTTCTAGGGTTTGGAAAATAGGTAACTCATAATGTAAATACTTTGAAATCCAAGGGGTAGGAGAAGAAGAGGAAAAAATTGAAAAAAAAATCATGAAAAACTCACCTTTGAAGCTAGGAAGAGCATCAAAGGATGGGGGAGAACCAAAGGGAGAGTGGTTTGGAAACCCTATCATGAGCAAAAAATGACCAATGAGGGAGGGGTATTGATTTAGTTTAAAAATAGGGGAGGGTAGATTATGGATTTTAAGATTTAAAATTTTAGGGCAGCTCACATGGTTTGGCCACACAGTTTGCAAAAACATGCGAAAACTGCGCGGTTGCCACTATCCAAATGGAAAGAACCTCACATACAGTTGCTACACGGTTTACCAAACCATGTGTAACCTATGTGCATTACCCCTAGACCCTAAAATAAGCTGCACAGTTACCTGGGCTAAGCCACACAGTTTCCCATAACCATGTTCTACCCATGGGCCCTTATTTCTAAGCTCAAAACTTTATTTTCCATCCAAAAGCTCAAAAATTAAAACCTGGACTCACTATAATCTCAAAAAAGGATCCAAATCCAATAAAATAATAAAATTAAAGGATTACAATGGTCGGGGTGTGACAAATATGCATTGGTTGATCATAATATCTTTATGAACCACTATGAAGGATTGAATTCCTGGTTACTTTGAGGGATAACATTAAGAAGAAAGAGATAACCCAACTTAAGTATCCTAGGTTAAATTAATAATATTATATGTTAAACTAAATGAATTATAGGCTAAAGTGTTAATGTAAAATGTAAATACATTTTATGTTTTAATTCCTTTTTATGATTATGATAATTCTCCAATATTTTTAATGTTTTATCACACAAGTTAACCCTTTTGGTTTTAGTAGTGGCTAGAACTAGAATAAACCGAGTTAAAAATGAGTGTGAGTAAAAATTTAGGGATTGTATCAATAAAAATACATTATAATTGGATATTAAATGAGAAATTTAGTGATTATTCGAAACTAAATATCATGAAATATGATTAATAATATAACCATAGTATAAATACTAAGTTCACCAAACAAGGGAAGTATGGAGACTAATGAAAATTCAGGTAATGAAGATGATAAGAGAAGGAATATTCAACAACCTATATGTCAAAATTTTCAAAATAAGCATTAAGGGAATTACTATAAGGGGACTAGAAGATTATTTTCTTTTAGAAGAGTGGATCATCGAGCATCAAACTTCCATAGGAAAATTAAGAGTCCAATTAGCATGATAGGAGTAGAAAACATGAATTCAAAATCCCCACTAACTATCCAATGCATTAAGTGTGAAAAAATTAGACATTATCTAAGTTAGTTTCATAATACCAAGGATAATAAGGATGATAGGCATAAACAACCACCACAACTAATGGAATAAGGTTGGGTTGGTTTAATGACTATCGATGAGATGTATTTTGATAACTAAACCCTTGAATTCAAAATTTTGTATATGGGGTCTTTATTCTAGCCACTCTAAGTTAACTAGATTATTTTCTAAGTGTACCACCCTGATTTTTTTCTTATAAAATAAAACATGTAGTTTTATGATGGTTTCATTTATAAATTTATGTTTATGGGAATATAATTCTTATTATCAAGAATCTTAGATATGATTTTATAGAGAGTATTTATCAGGGAAATAGGCCAAAATTGATGGATCTCAGAAGCATTATCCACTTTGGGGATTAAAGTAAGGAATTATGCATTTAGCCCATGAGGAAGAACACCATTGGAAAAGAAAGATCTAACAATCTTGCACACATCCAAATGAATGACTTCCCAGTGATGTTGAAAAAACCCATTATTAAAGCTATCAGGACCTGTGGCACTATCTGGATTAAGACTGAAAACTATATCTTTTATTTCATGATCAAGGGGGTGCTTAAAAGAAAACCATTGTCAACCTCATCTACCATCATCGGGATGATATCAGGTCTAAGGTCCTTATTAACATCCTGACCATTAAAAATGTTATGGAAGTAAGAGAAAACATTATTTGAGATGGCCTCCTCTGATTCAATAAGTTTATCATCATGACAGAGGTTAGTAAGAGTTCGGCTGACTTTCCTAACTCTCTGAAGAGAATTATAGAATTTATTGTTTCTGTCACCATCAGAGAGCCATTTTGTTTTGAAAAATTGTTTGTGCATGTTGTCTTTAAAAGTAAGAAGATAATTGAGTTTCAAATAAATGTTTATTTCTGGTTAAGGATCAAGGGTAAAATCAAAAGTGGTATTATGAATTTTCAATTGAACGAGCTCATTTTACAGAGAAGATATGTCCATGTCAATCTGTTTAATTTTAGATCTACACCATCCATTAAGAGCCTGCTTTAGAGTTTTAATCTTGAAGATACAGGCAAAGGTATCATGCTGATGATTCATAGATTCCCAATTATTTTTTATTAAATAAGTACAGTCCAGGTCCGTAGACCATGCATTGTTAAATCTAAAGGGGATAATGGGTTTAAGGTTTTTCTAAGGGAGGGAATGTTGCTATTAAACTTTATATTATAAAAGCCTTTGATACTATAGATTAAAGTTTTATCTTCAAAGTTTTGAAAAGATTTGGATTTAAAGATATCTTTGTTAGGAGGATAAAAACCTTGTTTAAATCTGCCTCTATTTCCATTTTGATTAATGGATCTCCCAAGGGATACTTCAAATGCACCAAAGGAGTTATATAGGGAGATCCCCTCTTGACCATCCTCTTTGTCCTTGTTGAAGATTACCTCAGCAGACTTCTTACTCAACTTGTTAATCAAAATAAACTTAAACCCATTCAGGTTTCTAGGAATATCAATGTTCATACTCATCTTCTATATGCTGATGACATCATCCTTTTTCTACAAGGTGATCAAAAGAATATTTAAGTGCTTAAAAATGCTCTGGATCATTATGAGGATGTTTCTGGTCAAGCTATTTCTTGGAACAAGTCTCATATTTTCTTTGGGAAAAACTTCTCCCTGAAGAGAAAAGGTTTTATGACCCGCAATCTCGGAATTAAAGAAGGTCTCTTCACCTTCACTTATCTAGGGGTTCTTATTTTTTGGGGAAGAGCCAAATCTAGCTATTTTTTCAACACTGTTGACCAAATTATCAATCAGCTTTCTACTTGGAAAGGAAAATCCCTCTCCATGGCTGGTAGAATCTATCTTGTTAAATCGACCATTATCTCGAAAATGGTCTATTATCTTATGATATATAAGTGGCATGTTGGTAAATTTAAAAAAATTAACACCTATATTAAAAACTTCATCTGGACGGGAAGTATCCTAGAAAGGATGCTTGTCACCATCCCTTGGAAGAACTATTGTAAACCTTTAGATAATGGTGGTATTGGCATTAAAAACATAAACCTCTTTAATGATGCTCTCCAGGCTAGACTTACTTAGAGATTAATTAATAACAACTCTAATGCTATTGACTTCCTGAAATACATATTTCTAAGTAAGCTTATGAAAGGGAACTTAAATAATATTACCTCATCGATATGGCCCTCCATTAAAGATACTTTCTATAAAATTATGGAAAATTCTAGATGTATGGGTATAGCTGACTCAAACATGAATTTCTGGCTTGATAAGTGGACTGGTACTCTTTTAATTTCCATGTTACCTCCTAATTCTATTCCCGAGAATACTAATTATACTATTAAATATGTTTTACATTCTCACAGTAATGATCTACCTGATAACATTTCTCAGATCATTGATAACTACTCTTATTCTAGTTTTGATGACTTTCTTGTCTAGGAGACGACCTCCAATGGCATTCTAGACTCAAAAAATTTCTACAATCACAATTTCTTTATAACTGAATCTAACTTTCAATGGATGATTTTTTTAACAAGCCTTGGATTAAGACTTCAAGACTTACGCTTATTTTTCATATTGAAAACAACATATTACCCACTGAGGTTTGCCTTCAAATATTTGGTTTTCAACTCTGTTCTAAAGGTCCCCTATGCAACCCGCATAGGGAAGATACTAACGATCTCTTTTTTTCATGTGCTACTACCTCTTCTCTTTAGAATTATATTTTTGACATCTTTGACTACAGATGGTTTATCCCCAACTCGATCGTCTCTCATCTAAAGAAATGTGTTGATCATGAGGTCTCTCAAAAAATTAAAAAAAAATTCTCTCTGCTATTGCTGAGATCCTGCACGTGATCTAGTATGACATAAATGATATTCTTCACAATAAATGCCATCTTAATGCAGGTAAATCCTGGATTCTCATTGCGGTGCAAGAGGCTGCTTCGATTCAAAAGGTGCACTGCAAAAACTATGTTGGTGATTTTTAGATTCTGTGTAAACTGTGGATTGATGTACTCTATCGGTAACCAAAGAGAACCTTTGAAGTGTTCTAGAAAAATCCATTTCCAGTATGGATCAAGGTGAATGTTGATGGCGCCTCAAAGGGTAACCCAGGACCTGCAGGCTGTGGTGCGATTTTTAGAGACTCTTCTGGCCAATTCCATGGTTTCTTCTATAGTGGATGTGATATGGATTTGTCATTGGAAGCTGAAATGATGGGTGTTATTCATGCCGTCAACTTTACCCTTCAAAAAGGCTGGAGGAAGCTCTGGATCGAAAGCGATTAGACTACCATTTTCCAAGAAATCTGGAATGGTGTGGCTCATCTAGCATGGCCTCTTACCACTCATTGGATGAAGTGTCTTGATTCACTCCTGTGGATCAATTACATTACCACTCACATCATTTGAGAAATGAACGTTGTTGCTGATGATATTGCCAACAAAGGTTTTCACCAGGATTTGACTAGGTTTAATACCCTGTCGAATGATTTATTTCAGCTTTATGACAAAGATTGTAAAAAACTCCCTTCCTTTAGACTTCTGTAACTTTTATTTCTTTCATATTCAATAAAATGTACTTTGGTCTTTGACCAAGGCACTACCTTCTTAAAAAAACATATAATTATTATTATGGGATTTTTAGATGAATTTTCCATAATGGATTAACTATTTAAACATAGACTCCATATTCATTGATCATGGTTAGATTAACCACAAAATATTCATTATTTTAAAATTGGATGGGGTGGATAAAACAACTAGTAGCCTCTATAGAATGATCTTAACATCACTATAATATTGGATGACAACAAAGGATCATCTTCATTTTCATCTGTCAATGCACCACTACTGCATGTCAGCCCTGATGTTTTTGGATAAGTTAAAAGCAACATGCCAATGGTGGATATATAAAAAAACCTCATCCACTGCCACTAGTGAAACTGAACATGGTGGTTAGGTGAAAAGGGAGGTATCCTAGTGACCTCAAGGCTAGTATTAGTTAGAGAATCAAGTTTGATTCTCTATAGTATTTGATCCCATGCAGCTTGTGTGGGAAACAGTTCAAGTTTTCTAAGTCCTAGTTTGGTAATATAAAGATCCACCCAAAGTAAACGTGGTGGGGCATCCATCCCCCACCTACCTTTAGTCATTAGGGATTAATGTAGTGGGTAGCACTGGAACTGGCACAAAAAGAAGGTGAGGAGATGGGTGGTTATATGTTGAGGCTAGTGATGTAGGAAAGGGATAAGATAGAGAGGGTGAAGGCTGGTGTGGTAGATGTGGATACTACAAAAAGGTCCAGGATGGGTTTGAACATGAATCACAATGATCCTTATAATGAGGATATTCATTCTTCATCGACTGTATCTTTTGATCTCAAATTTTTACTAGCACCACCAAATTGAAGAAGAATAAGTGGTTGAGATATAGGTGTGTGTGGTGTATGTATTATAAAAATAAGGAATCTCATTTCATTCCTTGAACAAATTTATGATAATATGTCGCTACAATTCTAACTATGAACTCAAGGAAAAATAAAATAGGACTTAACACCAAACCATGAGAGGTATTTGACTCAAATGGTAAAGAATAAATAAAAAATTAAGACTATTTTTATTATAAGTGAATATTTTTTTATTGATATCTCATTAAAAAATTAAATCTTGAGTTATCTTATAGATACCCATATCTAACTTCATTAGTAAGTAATAATTAAAATTATGAGGTTGAAATTTATATAGGGGGCGATGTAACAATTATAGATTTCACTATATATTTTCCTTAAATAAATAAAATATTAAATATAATGTTTCATACACTATACCAAACTAAAATTAAAAAAACTTGGTATATTTTTTTGAATATTAAATATGACTATTAAAACATAGCCATTAAATTAGCTAGTATAAATTGATGTAGCCACATTAAAAAATCAATAGTAAGAAATAGATCTGAAAGTAGAAGTCTTCTTTATGAAGCCCAATTGTCCGAGTTTGAAAGGGTGGTAGCTTCACTACGGTTTTCCCTGGACTAATCCAAATCTAAACTCAATCAACTGAGTTTTGAGAAAAATCATAAACAGGAAAAGGTCAAGCTTGTGTGATTGCCACAAGATTCATTCTAGTTGAACTACCACCCAAAATTGCAGCCAAATCTTATTTGATACTTCGGTATTAAGTGGAGATCATAAGGGGTTATGTAATTATAAATTATGATCATATCAATATGTAATAAAATATCTATATGTATAGATATTTCATGAATTTTTATACTTTTCAAAATGTTATTTTTTCTCAATTCACTTTATGCTTAAAAATTAATTTTCTAGAAATTGACATTTTATTTCACGGAACTAATTTTATTATTATTGAAAAATAAGAGTATATATTTATTGTATGAATAATAATTTAACACTATATTAATTAGTAATTTATAGGAGAAATAATAGTTAATATACCAAAATCCATTTACATATAAAAATAATTTTTTGTTATATTTTATATTTTTGATTAGAAATAAATTTATATATTTTACAATTTTAATTTTATAAAATTAAATTAATTTTTTGTATTTATCATATAAATATTAGATTAATATTAATTTATAATATTTCTCTAAAATAATTGATTTTTAGGTGAATATTATGATATAATATTTATACAAATACCATGCCTTTTATGGTATTTTTAGTTTATTATAATGATTTGAAAATTTATAAAACCCTTTTATAGAGAAAATATTAATTTTATGAGATATATTATAAATTTAAAAATATTTTTTCTAGTTTAAAAACATTTATTTAATTTTTAAAAAATTAAGAAATATTTTTCTCAAAAAATTATTTTTAATACATTTTATACTTATTATTTTAAAATTAATTTTTATTAATTTGATAAATTAAATAAAATTAAATGGGTTTCAAATTTGGTATCAATAGGTCTAAATTATATAATAAGTACTATTTTATTTTTTTTAAGAATAAAAGGTAAGTTACTTAGGAAAAAACTAGTTACTACGGTAAAAGTTGAAATGGTAAAATTAAATATCTATGAGTAAATAACCTCAAACTTGTTTAAAACATGGGTGGGAATGTTTGGTTGAGGATTTGATCAAAAATTATCACTTATAATCTCTATTATTTATTAATTTGTGATCCAATTTCCTTGATATTTATTTCTTATTATTAAATAGTTATGGGTATTTACAAAAAGGTCATGCCTTTTCACGTATAAAAGGGGGTCTCCTCTTCTCAGTTATCATCATACCAAAATCTTTTAATTTTGGTCCAAATTTTACCCAAATATCATATAAACAGTCTTATCCATATTAAAGAGGTTTTTTTATTCTCAAAGGATCATCCCTCAAAGTTTTCATACCCTTCACAAAGAAGATAACCCAAAAAGTGAGGTATAAGTTTCTAACTACTCCTTTCTCAATTCTATTTCTTTATGTGCACTTATTTTTTTCTAAAATTAAATTACATAATATTAAAATAATAACATAAATATCACTATCATACTGATATTTTATTATAATTATGGTACTATAATTGACCACATTTTCCCTTATCCTCTATTAAGAAAAATGAAAATGTGAAATGTGTGTATGTACTGACTACCACCTCCAAGAAGTAACATTTCTATTTTCCTTAACCACATAAAATGGATTGTTAAAAGGGGATTAATGTGTAATTATTATATTTATGAATTATTTAATATTCTTAAATGATAAACCATATTACGCCACTCTCCCTTCTTTGAAAAAAAAATATTATCCATGCGTACATACGGACTACCACCTCCATTAAACAATGTATTCCATTTTTCATTACCACATTTCATGTATGGTTTTAATATTTTTTTAAAGGATAAAAATGATATGAATAATTTTATGGTAATTAAAATTGAATAACCTATTATTGATATGAATGATAAAAAAAACATTATAAAATTAACCATCTTAAACAAGCGAGCTAAGAAGGAAAAAAAATTATTCATACTATAAAATTGTTTTATAACCATCAATTATTCTCCTAATTCATTATAATTATAATATATCACACTAAAACACTAAATTTTATCATTATGATACTATTATAATGATATTTAAATTAAATCACCTCATAATCATCCATTAATCATGGTACATTAATGTTTGGGTCGGTTTGACCACTTACTAGAACAATAATACGAAATTATATCACAGATGATTATGAAAACATAATTAATGGTATAATATTATATAAATATTTAAATAATTATTTGGTTTTGGTTATAGAAAGGATACATCAATATTTAACTTAATAAATAAGTAAAAACCTTTCATTTTTTAATAAAATCATCGAAGTGTGCTTATTGTCGATTTAATCTTCAAGAATAAATAATTAAACACTCATAAAAAGAAATTTAAACTTCATAAATCACTATAAGTAATCCATTAAAGTATCTTTAATGATATTTTAATTATGAAATTTTAAATAAGAATGAATACTGACATCACTCCTATGAAACTAGTACAAACAATGAAAACTATAAACATCCATTATGGGAAAATAGGTAAAAACTAATTAATATACATATAGATAATGATTATAAATGAAAATTATAAATAGTGTTAGGTTTAAATATTATTATAAAATAATATATTAAGATAGTTATATAATAAAAATCTAACACAGAGTGGAATAAAAATATCAAATAATTTATTTATTAAAAAATAAAATTAAATGAAGGATCAAAATAGCTAAATAACATGAAAAATAAGTCATGAATTGGTGATAAAATTTTTAGGATCAAGAAAGGATCCTTACACCTAGCATGGTATCAAGTTGCTCAAATAAACTAGTCCCAAATGAAGTTATTGAAGTCCTTGTTGTTATTATCTAAGATCATATTCCCATCCCATAGGTGCATCATTTTAAAAACAAAGGTAAATATATAGTAGAGCAGGATCATAAGGACAAGATGATCATGCCTCATGCTAGATCATGAGCATTAACTTCCTGAAGGAAAGTGGACTTGGGAGAAGATCAAAAGGATTCAAATAGAGTGGTAAAGGATATAATGATTTCACTAAAAATTATGTGTTATTGGTGTAGAAAATTGGTACATATTCAATATGTGTTCCCCAATGAAAAAAAATCATTGAGTAGTGACACCAAATATAGGCGAGCAGTTTTTTATTAGATTCCTATGATTTTATTGGTTATTTATTTTGGTGTGAAGGATTTGGGAATAAATCATCCTATTATACTTAAATGGTTCAAAGGGAAGTATCTTAATAGACTTGGAATTAAGGAAATTAGCAGCGTGGAACTTCAATAAACACTTTGAAAATGAAAATAGATTCTCAATTTGACAAGATGAAGAGAAAATTGTTGAACTATGGGAGTAGAATATATATCAATCATCAATAGAAGTTACTCAATGATCATGGAATAAGAAAAATGTTATGATAAAAAAAACATTACTAGGATTTCTTTTAGAGAAACATACTGGTCTGGTTTATGGGTTCTGGATAACAGATATACCTCACAAAAGATTGAAAATGAAAATCTTATCACCAACATCAAATATGATAAAGGTAAAGTGTTTTGATTTTTTAATGACGAGGGGATCAAAATAATTGGCTCTAAGAAGACTAAGGTTTCAAGAAAGGGTATTAGAAATATAGATGTTCTCTTGGTGGAAGGACTTAGCCAAAATCTACTAAGTGTGATATTGTTTTGAGACATAGGCTATGCTGTGGAATTTAGTAAAAAGGGGTGCACTGATAAATCTAAATATGGTTCCCTTATTCTATAAGGAATATGGATCAAAGGGAATCTTTATCTAATTAGTGAATAAAATTATTGTATGTTTTCCAAGGAAGATGAAAATAGCCGTTGGCACAAATGGATCATCCATTTGATCCAAAAAATAATGGAAAATCTAGTGTACAATGATGGTGTGCATAATTTTACCAAAATCACATGTGATAATACCCATACATTTGATTCATGTCAAAATGGGAAGACTATCTAAAAGACCTATAAACCAAATAATAGAAAATATTCAAGAGTGTTGGATCTTGTTAATGTAAATTTTTGAAGGCCAATAACTCCTAAAGCACTTGATGGTAAAAATAAATATGTATTATTTGTTGATGATTACAACATGATAGTTTTTTTTATGGTGATTACTCACAAAACTAAAGTTTACAATTCTATCACTCAATATCAAAGCTGAAAAAAAAATTGGTGTAAAAATTTAAAAAAAAAATTATAGAAAATGGTATGAAATTTAAAAATAACCAAGTGGAAGAATATATGTAAAAACATTGAATTCAACATAAAGTTTAAAAAGTATAAACTCCTCAAAAATATAGAGTTATTTAGATAAGAAATATTATAATCAACAATAAGGAAAGGAATATGCTTTTTGAAAAATCCTTACCCGATAAATATTGGAAGGAAAAGGTTCTAATAGTGGTCTACATCTCCAATCAATTTTTTTGTTCTAATAAATACAAGAATTCATATAGAATTTTGTATGGAAAGAGACTCGCACTAAAATAATTTGGTGTTTTTGTAAGTAATTTCTTTATTCTTAATAAAGAAAATAATATAAAGTTAGAATCTCATGGTGATGAAGGAGTTTTCCTTGGATATCTACCAAAAATAAAATCCTATAAGTGATTTAGTAACAAGATTGGAAAATGAATGAAACCAATGATGTAATGGTAGTTAAAAATTAGTAGATATAAACTACACATGATAAGGTTACAAATTATAGTGATAATATTTCTCATGAAAATTTTCTAGTTTTTGAAGTTGACAGTGATAAATATATGTGTGGGTCGGGGGAGTTTTGAGGGTTGTAGAGAATTATGACGATAGTTCAAAAGATAAAGAAATTAAAGTTAGGATAGAAAGTTCAATAAGAAAATAAAATAGGGATAAAATAACTAGAAAAAACATTGTGGGATACCAAACATCCCCCATTTAAACAATAAGTATGAAGTTGCATCAACAAGTCTCTATCTTATCATGGGTGGAACCAAAATCTTTTTAAGAGGGTGCTAAAGATGAAAGTTGGGTCAAGGATATGAATGTGAAAACTCAGGTAATACTAGAAATAAATAAATATTATGATTTATAAGTATTAATTCTATATATTCATATTCATCATATTTTTATAAATTACTTTATATAATTTTTTAGACAAAAAAAGGAATAGTTTTATTTAACTAAATTTTTTCCATGAATTTCATGGTTTTATTTAAAAGATAAGTTTTTTTATTTTATAATTTTAATTTGATAAAAATGACTTAATTTTTTGAATCAATATTTTCAATTTATCTTAAGGTTATTTATTAATATTTTTTTGAAAAGATTGATTTTTGAGTGAATAGTGAAAAATGCTGATTTTTGAAAAAATGTCATTTTTTGTTTAAATAAACTAATTTAAAAGTACCATTATATTTTTGGATTTTTTTTAAATTAAAAAATATAAACTTGATTAATAATAATATAAATAATTCCATATTAATCAATATTATACTTAATTTTTGGAATAAGTTCATTTTTATGCTTAAAAATAAAATTTTCTAAAAATTGTTTTTCATTGCGTATTATAAATAGTAACCATGGTAAAAATGAGTCACCACAGTAAAGGGTAAATCGGGTTAATTATGTTAAATACTTTGTGATAAGGACAAAAAAATTATTCTTAAATATTATTGTATGATGTTATTTTAAACATTTTTACCTTATATTAAAAATTGGATAGTTTTGGATTCACTTTCCATAATTAATACTTTATATTATTTTGAAATTTTGAAAATTTACTAGTGTGCCACACTTATAAAAGGGAATATCCTCCATTTACTTTATCATGAATTTTGAACACTATATTTTGGTATAACGCTACCCAAAAATATCCACAACATCACTCCCCATAAACTGGAGTTCCTAGTCTTCTCAAAAGACAAATCCTAGAAGGCTTAATGTGAAAGCCAAAGAGAGATATCTGAGGATGATGTATAAGTCCTAACCGACCTATTTAAGGTTTATTTCTTCTCCTACATCCTTAAAATATGATAGAAACACTATAATATAATGACATTGTTATATTATATATACTAAAATATTATTATTTTGATGTAAAAACACTTTATATCTCTTTTTTATCCTATAGTGAATGAAAATATCACGCATGTGTACGTGTAGACTACCACCTCCACCAAGCGATGAGTTTCATTTTCCATCATCACCTCACATGAATGGTTATAAAGAATTAATTTATGAATATATGAGATTTTTATGACACTATTATGATTATTTAAAGATAATATAATACTTACCTTCTTATTCTTTCCATCCATTGGAAATTGATAATATTGCTCGTGTATACGTGTGCGATACCACCTCCACGAAGGGATGGGTTTAATTTTTTATCTCCATATTATAAGGTCAATAATAATGATATAAATAATTAATAAATATGATATGTATAAAATATTTATGATTCTATAAAATTAAAACATTATCTACTTTATTTATTTCTACCCATTAGAAAAATGAAAACGCCATTCATGCGTACATACTGACTACCATCTCCATGAAATGGCGTAGTTCATTTTTCATGATCACTTAACATGGTTGGTTTTAAAAGTTAATATAATGTATAAATATGATAATTAAAATATTTTTAAAATTATGTAGTTAATGAAGGCATAACCACTTTGACCATGGTCAATTCACCTATGTTGTTTTGTGGTTATAAACCAAACAACCCCAAAACGCCCAATGTGAACCCATTTTAGTAATTAAATAATTCCTAGAAATAAATTAAATAAATGGAATAGTGATAATTAAATTAACATTAAAATTTTATTAATCAATTATAAAAATAATATAGTTTTATTATTCTATAGTTAGAGAACATATGAAACTAGACAAGACTTAATGTAAGGTAATTTCTTTTAAAAATAATAAAATTTTCCATCCAACTCTTTTTATTACATGTAGATGTTCTTTTAAATTTTTTAAGAATGTTATTAATTATGATTAAAAGGTTTATAAAGTTAATTTTAAATTAGTTTTAATTCATTTAAAAAGTATTAAAAAGGAATATTTTCAATATTGTCTATATGGGTTATTTTCAAATTTTTACATAATTGAAAAAATAATGTTTTTTTACATATATGGATTGAATTCCCTTTCCCACTAGTATTTTTTATTTTTATTTAAAATATAAAAAAATGGAAAAAATTTCTCATCTTTATAAGATAACTAAAAGTGTTATTACTTATGGGATTGAATGCTAATTCAAATAGGTTTTATAATTACATTTCAAGATATATGTATTTTATTTATGTTATAGTTCTTGGAAATTTTATATGAATGATTGGTGAAACCAAAATAGATTTGATGATTGGTGAGATCAATATAGCTCTCCTATGCATTGGGTAAAGTGAAAAAGTTTATCATTCATGGGTGACTCTTAAGAGATATGGGAATTATCCTGTTAAGAGATTCGATTACAAGGGTTCTTATAAGGATAATTTACCAAGGTACCTACATGGTATACTTTAAATGGTTTATAAATTAAATCTTTTGATTTAAAAAGGTAAGAAAATGAGAAAAAAATTAGGAATGTTTGTAAAAAAATTAAATAAATGTGAAGGATTATTTTTCAAGGAAAGGTATTCATGAGTTTTCATATTCTACAAGAACCCCTTATTATTATGATTTTTTATTTATGATTTTATATGAAATTTTTTATTAAATATATTAAGAAATTAAGTTGTTTTTATGGAAATTTAAATGGGTATTTTAGGTCAAATGTTTATTATGAAAAGGGAAAACTTCCTGATGTATTTTTCACATTTAAAATTAGACTAATAAGTATATTTTATTTTATATCCCTTAGTGAGATTTTTTTATCATCCCATATTTTCAAATGATTTTTTAATAGGTCTTAAGGATGAGAAGAAATGTTCATAACTTTCGATTTCCAGTTAAGGGAGTTACCTAGAATGAATCAAGTGTGTATTTATAAAGAACTTGTTTTATAGAAGAAAATGTACATTGTGTGGAAATTTCCTCTTTGTTAAGTAATGTTTTACCTCATTCTCTAAAAATACAAACCAAAAAGATCCTAGAAATGTAATAAAGTGTAACCCTTGTTATAAATAATATACTTAAGGGCTGAATAAGGTACATGTCATTATAGTTTGTATCAAATGAAAGGTTTAGATAACTTCATAAGTTAGGATGGTGTTAAAAGATACTCTTAAGATATTATAATTTATTATTATATTATCATGTGATAGTTTTTGAATATTTATATATAGTTTCATCTAATTCATTTCTATTAAGAATGGATTTCTTCAGAGTAAATAGGGCAGCTAAGGTAGAAAGAAATCAGGAGGATAACATCCCTTTAATTCGGCAACCTAGAATGGTTGTAATAGGGTAATTTGTGTAAGTTTTAGATCACTTATTGTAGGTTATTAACGGTGTTACCCATAGAATATAGAGATTGAATTATCTATAAAGGAACATATCTATAGTAGATAATTTCATGAAATAGAACCCTTTATCTTTTGGTTGATCCTCAAGCTTAGTGAAATATTAAAGATATATTAATGATTTAGAGAAGATATTTGAAGTTATAGAATGTTTGGAACATCATAATTTAATGTTTTTTATTTATTATTTTGAAGGTGAAGTTGATAAATGGTGGTATTTGATTAAGAACACTAAGGAAAAGGAAGAAAATGATGCCATTGAATGGGAGGTATTTAAATAACTCTTCCTTGAAAATAATTTTCTTAAAGTTATTTGAATTATATTGGAAAGGAAATTATTAGAGTAAAAAAATAGGAGGACTCTTTTTCTTCCTATTAAAACATTTTTACTAGGTTGGCCGGGTATGACCTGAATTTCATTCTATACCATGATAGTAATGTTGGTTGATTTTACTCAGGATTGAAGCTAAGTTTATGAATTTTTATGGTTACTTATGAGTTCTAAATTTATGAGTAAATTGTATGGTGTACTAAGAAAGTTGAGATGTGTTGTACCTCTCGTTCCCCTCGTTGTTTGATTTTCATGATCACAATCACCTTATTATTTGTCTAATTTTGTTTAAAGTGTTTTTGGATGATAGGCAATTGACTTCCAAAAGATTGGCCCAAGAAAGCTGGTGAAGTGGACTGAAATTCAGTCCACCGGCCAACCGGTGTGATAGCACCGGCCAGCCGGTGGACCTGGCAGAGGCATTGCCCACTGCCAGGCTCCACCGGTCAGCCGGTGGCTTGACCACCGGCCAGCCGGTGGCATCTAGTCGAACAGTGTTTGCTACTGTCTTGCCACCGTCCAACCGGTGGCCTCACCACCGGCCAGCCGGTGGAGTCTGGACAGAAGCATCAACCCTGCTCCAAGGCACCGGCCAGCCGGTGGCCCTGCACCGGCCAACCGGTAGCCCAGTCAAACTAGCCGTTGGCTTTGACCAGTCAACTCCCATTTGGCCTCCAACGGCTCCGAAGCCCTTTACAACGGCTCTGAAGACTCCCAAAGGGTTCCTTGCCTATAAATAAAGGCCAAGGAAGCCCCGGACACCAACTGGATCATATTCAAAGCCACCGCACACATTTTCCATCTTTGGCGTACCTCCGGTGGACTTCCTCAAAGGAACCCTCTTTGCTCCAACAACTTCCACATCCAAGGAGCTCCATCAAAGAAGCTTGGAAGCGGCCTTCAACATCTCCAATCAATCAAAGGCGCCCAAGACTTCCTTAAATACGGTTTTTCTTGTTTATCTATTTTGAGCTTAATTTGGGTTTGTGTCTACAAACCACTCTATTTCTCATCCCCTCTTTCTTTTGGGTTTCACATCACCATTAAGGTGTGAAAAGGTTGTCAAGCTTTCCTTTAAATAGCTTGAGACATAGGTGAGCTATCCTTCACCTGTAAGAAGGATAGTGGGTTCTTGCTAAACCATTAAAAGCAAGTGGGTTCTTGCTCAACCATCAAAAGCAAGCTGTAATAGGTTCTAGTGCTACCTCAAAGCCTAGTGGGTTTCTTGCTAAAACCATTGAAAAGCAAGCGGTAGAATCTCTCAACGGTTTAGTTGGGAGCGGAGACGTAGGCCGGGTTTTGGCCGAACTCCGTTAACAATTTCTTGTGTGATTGCCTCTTTTATTTTCCGCTGCATTCTTTACTTTGATTTCAATTTGTTTTAAATTGTTAATTATTTTTAAAAGGCAATTCACCCCCCCTCTTGCCATCATTCCCGTTTTTCTTCCGACCCAACAATTGGTATCAGAGGGAACATTTGAATAATTCCTTAACCGGTTTCAAATTAAAGATCCTTTTTGATGGCTTCTACCGCTTCTTCTTCTCAAACCCTCGAAGGTCATTCATTGGGTCGTGCTCCATTGTTTGATGGAACCGACTATTCTTTTTGGAAAACCCGCATGACCACTTTTTTAAAAAGTATTGGTTATCCAATTTATAGAATTTTTATGCAAGGATTTTCCCTCTCCTCTCCCGATGAGTCTAAATGGACCCCCGCCGACATTGCAAATTTTGAGCTTGATGGCAAAGTCATGAATGCTCTTCATTGTGGTCTTGACCGTAATGTTTTTAACTGTATTTCTTCTTGCACTACCTCTTATGATATTTGGAAATATTTAGAGCTAACCCATGAAGGTACTAGCAAGGCTCCAAAGCAAGAACCCGCTCAAGAGCAAGAACTCGACGAAAAATTCAAACCCGCTTGCCCACTTCACAAGAAAAGGGCCAAGAAAAAGAAGGGAAAGAAGAAGGCTTCAAAGGCAACATGGAGTGATAGCTCCTCCTTCTCCTCCTTCTCCTCAAGCGACCAAGGTAACAAATGCCTAATGGCAAAACAAGAGGTATCAACTTCCGACTCTTCTTCCTCGTCTTTTAGTTCTTCAAATTCTTTCAATCATTTGTCATATGAAGAACTCCAACACGTTAGAGATCAATTAGAAAATGGTTTTCATGAGCTTTCTTCAAAATTTGTCGCTTTGAAAAAGAATTTCAAAAAGATTTCCTCCGAAAAAGACCAACTTCTCAAAGAGAAGGAGGAACTCTCCCTAAAAATCCAAAATTTCCCCAATGTTGATTCTTTGGAATCAACCATTAAGGACCTTAGGGAATCCCTAGCCAAGTTCACCCAAGGTGAACAAAATTTGTCCAAACTCTTATGTTCTCAACGAGTATCTAGAACCACCAATGGACTTGGCTACACCAATATAGCTTCCTCCTCCCATGCACCCACTGTTTTTGTAAGGGGGAGCTCTAGTTATAAATTTTACAATTATTGTAAAAAACCCGGGCACCTAATTTATGAATGCGATTGCAAAAATGCCCGTTATGGTATGCCTAAATCTATGTACTTTTCGGACGAATTTTATAGGAGAAGACCCGCCATGAAACAAATTTGGAATGAAAAATCCCTTTTGGCGAGTCTCTCCGGGCCAAAAATAGTTTCGTCTCCCCGGTGATTTATTGTTTTTATTTAGGGGGAGTTAGGATCTTTTAAGTTTTTTTGTGTATTCAAAATTTTTCATTTCAAACTCAACACTTGGTATCAAAATTTTCGATTCAATTTTTGGTTCAAAATTTTCATTTCAATTTTGATTCAAAACTTTCAATTCAAACTGTTATTCAAATTTTTCAATTCAATTTTCAAAAATTCCAATTGATTTAAAAATCTTGATTTTCAATTTTCCCTCAATCAAGTTTTATGCCCCGTGCTATTTTGATAATCACAAAGGGGGAGAAATTTCTTGATTGATTGGGGGAGAATCCTTTTCATCATGCTTAAGAATTTCCTTTCATTTGAGTATTTAACATTATTTGTTTCGGTGATTGTGATCATCAAAATAGGGGGAGATTGTTGTACCTCTCGTTCCCCTCGTTGTTTGATTTTCATGATCAAAATCACCTTATTATTTGTCTAATTTTGTTTAAAGTGTTTTTGGATGATAGGCAATTGACTTCCAAAAGATTGGCACAATAAAGCTGGTGAAGTGGACTGAAATTCAGTCCACCGGCCAACCGGTGTGATAGCACCGGCCAGCCGGTGGACCTGGCAGAGGCATTGCCCACTGCCAGGCTCCACCGGTCAGCCGGTGGCTTGACCACCGGCCAGCCGGTGGCATCCAGTCGAACAGTGTTTGCTACTGTCTTGCCACCGGCCAACTGGTGGACTCACCACCGGCCAGCCGGTGGAGTCTGGACAGAAGCATCAACCCTGCTCCAAGGCACCGGCCAGCCGGTGGCCCTGCACCGGCCAGCCGGTAGCCCAGTCAAACTAGCCGTTGGCTTTGACCAGTCAACTCCCATTTGGCCTCCAACGGCTCTGAGGCCCTTTACAACGGCTCCGAAGACTCCCAAAGGGTTCCTTGCCTATAAATAAAGGCCAAGGAAGCCCCGGACACCAACTGGATCATATTCAAAGCCACCGCACACATTTTCCATCTTTGGCGTACCTCCGGCGGACTTCCTCAAAGGAACCCTCTTTGCTCCAACAACTTCCACATCCAAGGAGCTCCATTAAAGAAGCTTGGAAGCGGCCTTCAACATCTCCAATCAATCAAAGGCGCCCAAGACTTCCTTAAATACGGTTTTTCTTGTTTATCTATTTTGAGCTTAATTTGGGTTTGTGTCTACAAACCACTCTATTTATCATCCCCTCTTTCTTTTGGGTTTCACATCACCATTAAGGTGTGAAAAGGTTGTCAAGCTTTCCTTTAAATAGCTTGAGACATAGGTGAGCTATCCTTCACCTGTAAGAAGGATAGTGGGTTCTTGCTAAACCATTAAAAGCAAGTGGGTTCTTGCTCAACCATCAAAAGCAAGCTGTAATAGGTTCTAGTGCTACCTCAAAGCCTAGTGGATTTCTTGCTAAAACCATTGAAAAGCAAGCGGTAGAATCTCTCAACGGTTTAGTTGGGAGCGGAGACGTAGGCCGGGTTTTGGCCGAACTCCGTTAACAATTTCTTGTGTGATTGCCTCTTTTATTTTCCGCTGCATTCTTTACTTTGATTTCAATTTGTTTTAAATTGTTAATTATTTTTAAAAGGCAATTCACCCCCCCTCTTGCCATCATTCCCGTTTTTCTTCCGACCCAACAAGATGGAGTATGTGGAATTTTATAACAATAAGGATAAGAAGCAATCTAGGTGGTAGAAAATGAGGAAGAATTCATAGAAGAAACTTTAAGGTAAGAAAATTAAATTACCCTCCTATGATAACTATGGAAAGAAACAATATAAATAATGTATTATGAGATCTAGGAAGTGTTACTAATGTGTAAATCCTAGACATATAGCTCATAACTTTAATGAAAAGAGTAATGTAAATGGTTAGGTCGGTAATGAAAAGTAGGAAGTGAAATGTTTTGATTGTAATGACTTGGTACATTATGCTAATTCATGTATGATGTTAGTTACTCAAGGTGGGAATCATCAATATTAGAAACATAAAGGTGAAAAAAATCTTTTTATACTACTATAGTATATGTGGGGCCCTAAATGGGCTGGTGATAGGTACATTTCTTGTTCATTCATATTTTTACAATGTGTTGTTTGATTTAGGATACATGTATTCTTTTATAATAGAGAAATTTTCAAGTAAAATGGAATTACCATATTAATAAATGAAGTCAAAAATCTTAGTAAAAACTCTTGGGGGTAGTATAAAGGCAATAATAATTTATATAAATCTTCCTATTATCATTTATGGAATGGTTTTTCCTATAAACCTTATTGTCTTTCTCATTATGGATCTTAATGTTATTCTAGATATGGAATTATTTTCAATTTATCATGATAATATATATTACAAATATAAAGGATTTATTTTTTAAAATGAGTTTTTGTTTGTATATAAGAATGAATCCATACCTTTGATATCATATCATAAATCTATAAAACTGATAAAAGATGGAAGTGAAAGTTATCATTCATATATTTTTGAAAAGAAAGGAACTATTCAAATTGGTGATGTTCCAGTAGTAAATGAATATATATATGTATTTCCTAATGATTTTCCTAGTGTTTTCCTAATAAATAAGTTTAATTTATTGTTGGCTGAGTTTCTTATTCTAATCTAATTTAAAACATCCTTATTTAATAGCTTCAGTTGAGTTCTATGAATTTAAAATATAGTTATAGGAGTTTTTTGATAAGGGTTTAATCTTCCATATCACTTCTTCTTAGGGTGATCCTATTCTATTTTTAAAAATAAGGTTGCTTCCATGAGACATTAAATTAATTATAGAGTAATCAATAACATAACTATTAAGAACAAGTATATATTTCTTCATATTGATTATTTGTTTGATCAGCTCTAGGGTTCTCAATATTTTTCAATTATTGATCTCATGTTCAGGTATCAGTAGCTAAAGGTGGCAGAGGAAGACATTCTGAGGATGGAATTCCATACTAGGTATGGTCATTACAAGTTTGGGGTTATGTTATTTAGGTTAAAAAATTCACCTGTTGTATTTATAGATCTAATGAATAGAGTGTTCCATGAGTATTTGGATACATTTTTGGATGTGTTTATGGATGTTATTCTGGTATAATCTAAAATATATGGAGATTATAAGAAATATCTAAGTATTATTCTACCAACTTTAAAAGAAAATAAGTTGTATAAAAATTTAGTAAATATTAATTTTGGTTAAAATATATATAATTTCTTAGGAATGTTATTTTTAAAGATGACATAACTATTGATCCTGCTAAAACCAAAGTAGTAGAAGAATGTTCAAGACCCATAAATTTCATTGATATTCAAATTTTTCTTGGATTAGTGGGTTAACACTGATTTTTTTTGAAAAATTTTCTAGGTTATCTATCCCACTAACTAAGTTTGATAAAAAAGGAGTTAAATTCATCTAGACAAAGTAATGTGATGAATGTTTCTATGAATTTCAAATAAGATTTGTTAAATCTCCAGTGTTAGCCCTTCTAACAAGAAATTGTAAATTTTTTATTTACAAAGATGCTTATTTCAAGGTAATTGGTTGTTTCATGATGTAAGATTATTTATTAATTTCATATACTTTACATAAATTGAAACCCCATGAGTAGAATTATCCTACACATGACCTTGAGATGGAAGGAGTAGTTTTTTATCTAAAAATTTAGAGGCATATTTTATATGGGGTAAAATGTGAAATATATAATAACTATAAAAGTTAAAAGTATATTTTTACTCAAAAATATATGAACCTAGGGAATAGAATATGGTTAGAAATAATAAAGGATTATTATTACATAATTCACTATCATCCATGTAAGTAAAAAATGTATTTGATTACTTGAGTAAAAAAGAAAATGTATCATTAACTATGTTGCATATAAAACATGATCCTTTAATTAATTATTTAATGAATGTTATCCTAGAAATTTTATATGCATAAATCCTTCTTTTTTGACTCAAGTACCATTACAGTCATCTTTTTCAGATAGAATTAAGAAGTCTTAGAAGGAAAATCATGGTTTGTAAGAAATAATGTAATTTTCCAAAATGGTCATGTTTCATGAGTTTAATGCATATAAATATGGTGTTATCAGATTTATAAATAGGTTATAAATTTTTGAGCGATTCCTATGAAGAAGGAATTATTAAGTTAATCTCATAACTCTCCATTTTTTTCATCCTGGCAGTACTAATATGTACAAATACCTTCAAGAATATTATTGGTTGGAAGGTATGAAGAAATATATGAATTATTTTACCACGAAATGTTTGAATTTTAAGTGGGTTAAAGCTAAATGATAACTACCAAAGGGGATGTTTCAGCCTTTGTAAATTAAAAAATGGAAATGGGAGAGCACATACATAGATTTAATGGTGGGATTTCAGAATAAATCTTGAGGTAATAATGTGATTTGGGTTATTGTTGAACATTTGACTAAATCTATGCATTCTCTTCCTATTTGAGATATTACGTATTTGGATAATCTTTCAAGAATTTATATTAAGGATATGGTTAGGTTATATGGAGTTACCCCATCCATTATATCTTATCATGGTCTCAAGTTTATATCAAATTTTTTGAAAGGACTTCATAAGTATATGGATAATGAATTAAATTTCAATATATATGTTCATCTTCAATCTAATGGAAAATCAGATCATACAATTTAGAATTTATAGGATATGATTTTATCTTGATCATTAGATTATCAGGAAAGTTTAGATCAACATATGTATTTTATTAAATTCTCTTATAATAACTATTTTCATTCAAGTATGTAGATGGAAAATTTTGAGGCATTATATGGAAAATGGTGTCAAGCTTCAGCATGTTGGGATGAATTTGGTGGAAGGAAGTTGTTGGGACCAAAATTTGTAGAAGTGATGGTTGAGAAATTAAAGATGATTAAGTACCATATGAGGGAATAACATATCAGGAAAATAGTTATATAGATAACTAGATTAAATACCTCTCATTTGAGGTAGGTGATCACATATTTCTTAAAATATCTCCTTGGAAAGGTATAATATGTTTTGGTAAAAATAGTAAAGTTCAGAACATGATTCATTGAACCCTATGGAATTTTGGATAAAGTTGGATTATTTTATTACTAGGTATCCTTACCTTCAAATTTTTCTCATTTATATGATGTGTTTTATGTTTCTTTGCTATAGAAATATATACTTGATGCATCTCATGTTTTGAGCCCTGAAGTGGCACAATTAAATGAGAGTTTCTCTTATGAAGAAAATGTAGTTAAAATTTTGGATCCTTAAGAGTAGGAGATTATAAATAAGGTGATTTACTAGATTAATCTTTTATATAATAATCATATTATTTAGAAATCATCATGGGAATTAGAAAATACTATGAGATAAAAATACCCTCACTTGTTTAAGTAATGAATAAAATTATAAGGATATAATTTCTTAAGGGGGAAAATGTGAGAACTCAAGTAATCCTAGAAATAAATAAATCTTAGTATTTATAATTATTCATTTTATTGATTCATATTTATCATTATTTTATAAATGACTATAATTTTTCAGTCAAAAATGAGATTAATTTTATTTAATTAAATTATTTTTCTATGAATTACATTATTTTATTTAAGAGATAAAATTATGATTTTTAATTTTTAATTTTATAAAAATTATTTCATTTTTATAATCAACATATCTAATATATATTAAAGTGATTTTTTGGGATTTTTTTGAAAAGATTGATTTTTGAGCGAATAATGAAAATGTTGATTCTTTCAAAACTCTCATTTTTTCTTTAAATAATATAATTTAAAAGACCCATTATTTTTTTATTTTGTTTTAAAAAACACAATATCCATTTGATAAAAAATATTCTAAATAATTCTATAGGAATTAATATTATACTTTATTTTTTCATAACTTCATTTTTATGCATAAAAATCAATTATCTAAAAACTATTTTTCATTTCATTTTTCACACTTATATTGAAAATAATTTCTGAACATATAAAAATTGAATCTTTAAAAATATATTTCATATTTAGAATCACAATATTTGACTTTAGTAATGATTTCATTTTCATTTTTTTTCATTATGAATAGTAACCATGGTAAAAATGTGTCACCATAATAAAGGGTAAATATGGTTAATTAAGGTAAATATTTTGTGATAAGGCCACAAATTTTTATCTTGAGAATTATTTTATTATGGTATTTAGAACCTTATAAAATTATCTTTTAATTTGTGTAGTTTTGGATCCACTTTCCCATGATTAAGACTTTATATTGTTTTAAAACTTTGAAAAATTACAAGTGTGCCACTCCCCTCACTTATAAAAATGGAACCTCTTATCCTCCCTTCCTCACACATTTTTAGGACTCTAGTTTGGAAAATACCTAGAAAAATATCTCCCCAACATCTCTCCCCACGTTTTACAGGTCCTAATCTTCTCAAAATAACAATCCTAGAGTGTTTAAGGTGAAATCCAAAGGGAGATATCTAAGGAGGAGGTTTAAGTTCTAATCGGCCCATTTCAAGCATATTTATTAATGTACCTCATTAAAATATACTCTAACCACTATAAAATAATGAAATATATATCTTATCTATAGAAAAATTTTATCATTTATATGTACAAACTCTTTTATATCTCTTTTATATCCTATGGTAAATGAAATAATTGTGCGTGTGTAAGTGTGGACTACCACCTCCACAAAACAATGTGTTTCATTTTCCATCATAGTCTCACATGAATGGTTATAAATAATTAATTAATGAATATATAATATTTATAATATATTATTATTATTATATAAATATAATATTTACTTACCTTCTTACTCTTTCTATCTGTTGGAAATTAATAATGTTGTTTATGCATAAGTGTGGAATACCACATCCATGAAGTAATATGATTCATTTTTAATCTCCACCTTACAAAGTTTGTCATAAGGTTGGAAATAATGAATAAATATAACACCTATGACATATTTAATATTCTATAAAATTAAAATATTATCTAATTTATTTTTTTCCACCTATTATAAAAATGAAAACATTTCCATGTGTATGTACAGACTATCGTCTCCATGAAATGACATAGTCCATTTTTCATTACCTCCTCATATGGTTAGTTTTAAAAGTTTATATAATGTATAATTATGATAATTATAATATTTTTAAAATTCTATTATTAATGTAACTATAACCCCATTGACCATGGTCAATTAATTGGTGTTATTTTGACATTATAAATTGAATAGTCCCAAAACGTCCAACATGAACTTAACCATTTTATTAACTAAATAAGTCATGGTAATAAATGAAATAAAAGGAATTATAATAATGAAATTAATATTAAAAAATTTATTAATCAATTATAAAATTAATATAATTTTATTATTCATGAGTTAGAGAACATATGACGCAAGAAGGGACTTAAGGAAAGGGACTTTCTTTTAAAAATATTAATGTTTTTATTACAACTCTTTTTCTTCTATGTCGAGGTTCTTTTAAATAAATAATTAATGTTATTAATTATGAATAAAAGTTTTATAAATTTCATTTTCAATTATTTTTTACTTTCTTTACAAAGGATTAAAAAGTAATCTTTTCAACATTTTCTACATGGGTTATTTTTTACTTTAAACAAAAGTGAAAAAAAGAATATTTTTTTATTTTTATAGATTTACCACCCTTTACCAACATCATAAAAATTATTAATTATCAAGTTTAGTTTAAAATTTTCCATTTTTATTTTTAGAGAAAATATTTCTCTCAATGTTTTGGGAGTTTTTAGTTTTAAATTTTTTTTCTAAGGAAATGGAAAATTATTCTCATCTTTATGAGATAAATGAAAGTTTTATTACTTATGGGATTGAATGACAATTAAAATGGGATTTATTATTAAATAGAAAACTATAAGTGTTTTATTCATGATATGGTTCTTGGACATTTTATATAAATGATGGGTGAGCCTGAAATAGCATTGATGACAGGTGACCCCGATATATCTCTCTAATGAATTGGGTAAATTGATGGAGTATACCTGTGATAGGTTACTCCTGAGAGATAAGATAATTATCTAGCTAGGTGATTCTATTGTAAGGGTTCATATAAGGGTGAATTTAAGGATAATATCCCAAGGAACCTACATGATATGATTTCAATGGTTTGTAAAGGAAATCTTTTTATTTTAAAAGGTAAGAAAATGAGAAAATGTTTTTAAAGAAATTTTATGAACTTTTATAAAAAATAAAGGTACAAATATTATTTTTCAAGGAAATGTATTCATGAATTTTCATGATTTCCAAGAAAACCTTTTGATTATGATTTTTTCTTTATGATTTTACATGAAATGTTTTATGAAATAAATTAATAAGTTAAGTTGTTTTAATAGAAAAGTAAATGGATATTCAAGGTCAAATTTTTATTGTGAAAAAGAAAAACTTTCTTATGGGTTTTCTAGGTTTACATATGGTCTAATGGGTTTTTTTTTATTTTACATCCATTACTAAGATTATTTTTTCTTATCCTATGTTTTCAAATGATTTTTTCATAGGGATTAAGGATGAGTAGAAATTTTAATAAATCCAAAGTTCCACTTATGGTATTTACCTTGAATGAAGCAAGTGTGTCTTTATAAAAAGTTTGTTTGTGGAAAAAAATGGAAATTGTGTGGAAATTTTCTCTTTGATATGTAATTTTTTACCTAATTATCTAAAAATATAAACCAAAACGGTCCTAGAAATGTAATAAAGTGAAAACCTTGTTATAAATCATATATTTATGGGTTTAATAAGGTAGGGTATTTATAATAAATGAGGAACTTTACAATATTGAGAAAAACAATACTTGTAAAGTTATATAAAGACTAAATAATAAGAATGTGATCAGAACCAAATGTGATTTTTTTAAAACTCAATGAATATGGAATATTGATAAGGAATAAGTCATGTCTTGTGTAAAAAGGCTACTCCCGGATTGATGGTATTGATATTGATAAAACATATCTATCGATGTCTTGGTTTGAAACTATCATATTGTTTTTAGATATGAATATACAAAAGGGTTTTAAATTATATTATATGGAAATTAAATCATAATTCTTGAAATTATTCCTTGAGGATGAAGAATTCACAAAAAACCATATGGATTTATCATTCATAATGATAAGAAAAAAGTGTTTCAATTGAATAAATCTTTATATGAGCTAAAATAATCACTGAAAACCTGGTACTCATGACTAGATCAATACCTAAAAAAGATCATTTATCATAGAGGTGAGGTTGATCACATTCTCTATATAAAGAAGGATAAAGGTAATTGTATATTAGTGCTCAAATATGTTGATGAAATCATCTATGGAAGATACAATGACACCTAATGAAAATGGTTTTCAGAATTGATGAGGTGAAAATTTGTGATGTATCTCATTGGTGAACTATCATTTTTACTTGTCTTGCAGATAATTAAAATAAAGGATGGGACATTCATCTCCCATAATAAATATGAAATTAAAGTGGTAAAAATATTTCATATGTATGTATAAAGGCTAGTGACAACACAAGTAGAATCTCATGAACAATTTTTAAGAGATAAAGAAGAGAAGGTGGTTGATGTGACACTTTATCGATAAATTATTAGAAGTTTGATTTACTTGACAACCACTCAACTTGATATTATATTTTCCATGTGTCAAGTCATATGATACCAAATTTTTTCCAAAGAAAGTCACATTAAATATATGAAAATATTTTTTAGATAATTCAATCATATAGTGTATTATGGGTTATTTTAAAATAACAATTCATAGTAGTAGTTATTGGGATTTACTGATGCTGATTGGGAAGATTCGGTTGATGACTGAAAGTTAAAATATGGTGTTGTGTTTTACCTTGGAGGTTTTTGAATCTCATGTATCAGAAATAAGCAAGATTATATATCCTTAAACACTATGGAAACTGAATATATTATGACATCTCAAGCTTACACTCAATTTCTTTAGATGAAACAATAACTTGAATATATTTGAATTGAAGTTGGATCTCCTGTTCTAATTATGTGTAACAACTTGAGTGTTATAAACCTTAGAAAAAATATCATTCATCATTTGAGTACCAATCACATCGATATTAAATATCATTTCATAAAGTATAAATTTGAACAATGCTTAATGTAATTGGATTATATGAAAACTTAATAACAAGTGGTAGATATTATAAAAAATGCACCACCCAAAGTTTATTTTGAATGAAATCGGTTGGATATTGGAGTCCAAATGAATCTGTCTACTTAGACGGACTAAAGAAGGATCCCCCACTCCCCCCATGGGAATTTCTCTTAATGGAAAGATATGGAAGGTTTTTTTTTCATTTTCATGGTTCTAATCTTATTCCATAACCTTTTCAGATAAGTTATCTCTTTGGGTTAATTGATAAAGGGGTAGAAATATCCGCATAACTTTTTTTGAGAAACTATGTGAGTAAAATTAAAATGAGGATATCTTCTCAATATCGAATCAGTTGGATAATGTGTGTATTAGAAGTTCAAATATATAATCATGAGTGTCTTTTCATTTAAATCTTATTTCTCACACCAAAAACGGATCACATGGTGTTAGATTTAATGATTATTGAATCATTGATGCATGTTCTTGAAATTGAAGGTTCTAAATTGGAGTGTTTCTTTTTGACAAACCCAAAGGGGGGTATTTTTAGCAAAAATCCCCTCTTAGGTTTTTTTGAGGAATTTGGTCGAGGATGCTAACCCAAAATAAAAGATGTTTAAAAAAATGAGGATTGTGATTATTGTTTATTCTAGTGAAGTAGGAATTCATCATAGTATAGAACACACCATGGTGAACTCATCCAAGCTATTTTATGGTTTTTAATGGTTATAGTAAATATTGTTTCGTCAGTGGGTCTTTTGGTCTATAAGATCACCTATGAAAAATGGAATAGCCTAAAACAGGTTTTGTGTCATAAGTGGTGGCCATGGTCAGGAGGTTTTCTTTATAGAATATCTAGAGTTTGAGATGTCCATAGAAACCAACCAAAGTACACCACACCATTTCACCAAGTTTGGTGGCCTATAATTCCACTTGATATAAATGGGGAGGCCTATAATGTATGTGGATCTAGTCATGATGTTATTGCACTGGATAAAATTCCAGAAGACCACTACACTATGGTGAAAAAATATTATCCATTTTGATGGTTGTTGTGGACCTATACAAGGAGAGTTTGATGTTTTGAGGGTGACAGGAAAAAACAACCAATAGTCCATGAAGATAGGTAGGTAAAAGGGTGTTCTTTTTATATATTCTCATGATATTCCATGGTGTCTATAGGTAATGTTTTTTTATCCATTTTGGATTTTGAGTCAACAAAATATGGATAATACGCATCACAGTTATTAATGGATTTATATAAGTTTTAATCATAAATTTTTGAATATTTATGGTGAGTTTTGAAATCAATATTAAGTCTCATAAATTACTTAGAGGTGAATTTTCAAGAGAGGAGATTTAAAGGAGGTAATATTCATCAGGACATGATATAGATGGTGGTCCGTAGAAAACAGAGTGTGATAAAAAGGGATAAGGGGAATTCTAGTTCTAACTAGAAATATTTAAGGGTATTCTAGATCTCTTCTAGAAGGTTAAAGTTAAATAAAGAGGTGTTATAGAAGTATATTTTCACTCTTGAAGTTATACTTGAAGGACCCCAGGACACCCTGAGAGGGGAGGGGTGAATCAAGGTGTCAAATTTTTCTTTTAAAGTTATGGATCTTGTTCCCACATTGGTAGGAACTTGTTAAACCTGTATGATGGATATGAACAGAAAGCAATCATTCACATGTAGAGAGACAACACATCGCTTTTTACTTGGTTCACCACTAAGGGCTGCGTCCAAGGAGCATACACCGACATGTTTTTAGTCGTACCAAATTCCACTAATCTTCACTAGTTGTGGATTACAAAGGTTCGGGAATAGTCACTCTTTCCCAGGATCACTGCCTTTACAAAAGTTCAGGGATAGCTCACTGCGTCCCTCGGGTCACTCCCATTGACTCCCCGTGGCTCACTGCCATTGGTGAAGTCCCACTCAGTTTATAGACATGAAGGTCTCTTCATTATTTCAAGAGAATGCATCCTCTGTTGTGTGTAGATTCTCTGTTGAAGTCCAACTTTCACTCATAGACAAATATCACTTTGCACCAAAGATATCGGGCAATCTTCCAGCTTTCCTGCAGCTCCAAAAAGATCAGCGTACTCTAACCTCTCATGGTGCGCTTCTCCAAGAACGACGCGTAAGTTTCAAGAATGGCGCACAAGTCACTTGCGCGGTACAAAATCGGCCTGTAGGTGAAACCAACCAACTTGCGTGAAACTGCCTCTTTCAACTCCAAACTTGCGCAATGTTACACCTTTAACTCCCAAACCGCCTTGGTAGCGCAGCCCACAACCGGTGCGCAACCTCTACTTGCACGACCCAAATACCACTTGCGCGAATCAACCACTTGCGTGATGAGAGATCAAAAAATATCTAATTCTTGAACTTAGTTACAAATGAGGATGGGTGGTCCTCTATTTATAGGCAAACTGGACCCCCTGCGTGGTGGCATGAAAGTATCCTCTCGGCGTGCAGGTTCCGGTGCGCAACTCATCTCCCCTAGCCTCTGTCATGAAACTAACTTGTGCAACCCAACCAATACTTGCGTGACCCTTATCCCTTTTTAATTTTACCACGTTCTGATCTTGAAAAACTCTTGGTGCACAATTTCCCTCTCATTCAAGTACACGGCATGCAAGTCTCTTTGCCCAAAAAAACTTTTCTCCATTTGTCAATTTTCAGGCCCAAAAATTTGGAAAACACTAGGAAATGGCGCCACCTTCAATACTGTTGTCTGCTTGAACTGTATGATCACTTTGATGGTACTCATTCTGAACTTCCACTGAGGATTGTCAACAAACCCAAACCATAATCCAATTCATTCATAGAAGACCATGGTTCCAACAATCTCCCCATTTGGGTTTGTTGGAAATTAGAAAATAAATTCAATAGATCCCCATCCATGTGCAAACCAAAAATGCAAGAAACAACTCATCCAACACTCTAAGTCTACGTGAGAAATTATCAATTTAGAAAACAAGAGAGGAAGCTTGAATTGGGCTCCAGTGTTTTGAAATTCTCAATGATGACCAAGAAGCATTACATGACCGACGTATTCCTTCTCATCCTTCTCATCCTATCACTGAAACTGAATTCGCATCATGTCACAGGAGCATTACATGCCTGAACATGCATGAATTTATTCCTTTATCCCCCATTGACAATAAACCCAAAGACCGTTAATTTTTCCAATTTTCATATTAACCCATACTCCCCCTAGATAGTATCTTCCCCACAAACCTGCATCACATCCATAAATAGATGAAAACAGTTATCATAATCAGGGAGAGGGGTATTGTGAAACCTCCTTATGCACTGGGAGATGGCTGAACACCGATGTTCAACTGATGCTTCTCAAACACAGCCGTTGATAGTGGCTTGGTCAGGATATCAGCCACTTGCTCATCAGTTCCCACATGATCCATTATAATCACCCTTTGTTCAACTTTTTATTTGATAAAGTGATACCTGATTTCAATATGTTTCGTACGAGAATGCTGAACAGGATTCTTCGTAAGATTAATTGCGCTCTTATTATCATAGTAAATCACCATTGGTTGCTTTACCTCATCACCAATATCTGTTAATTGTTGCTTCATCCATAACAGTTGAGTGCATGCCTTTGTGGCAGATATATACTCAGCTTCAACAGTACTAAGAGAAGTACTTTCTTGTTTCTTTCTCAACTAGCCAACACATTTATTCCCAATATAGAAGGCTCCACCACTGGTGTACTTTCTGTCTACTAAATCACCAGCCTAGTCAGCATCAAAAAACGCTGATAATTCACTATCCCCGCCTGCATCAAAATATAACCCAAAGTTATGTGTACCTTGAGTGTACCTCATGATTTTTTTGACTACCGCTATATGTTCCTCTAGATTACTCTGAAAGCGGGCCGCAAGACATGTGGAAAAGACAATATCAGGTCGTGTCATTGTCAGGTACAGTAGGCTCCCAATGATCCTCCTGTACATGGTGGGATCTACAGAGGTCCCATCCTCATGCTTTCCAAGTTTAGTTCCAACTGCAATCAGAGTTGACATTGGTTTAGAGTCTTGCATATTAAACTTCTTCATCAGCTCTCTTTCATACGTTTCCTGAGAAATGAAAGTGTAATCCTTATTTTGAATCACCTGTATCCCCAAGAAATATGTGATCTCCCCAATCATAGACATTTTAAATTTTGATTTCATGTGATTGGAAAATTCATCCACTGATTTCTGCCTACTTCCACCAAAGATGGTATCATCAACGTAGACTAGAACCATGAATTGATCTTTTGGAGAATTCTTCACATATAAATTGTGATCCACTCCTCCTCTTTTGAACTCCAGCTTCTTGAGATACGTGTCCAGGCGGGAATACCATGCTCGCAGTGCCTTCTTCAAACCATATAGGTCTTTCTTCATTTTGCATACCTTTGTCTCATCAATACCAAGTTCAAAACCCACTGGTTGTTCAATGTAGACTTCTTCGAGTAAACCATTCAAGAATGCTGCCTTGACATACATTTGATATAATTTATATCCTATTTGGAGTGCCATGGAAAGGAAAAGTCTGATTGAATCCAGTCTATCCACTGGAGCAAAGGTTTCTTCAACATCAACACCTTCAATCTGGGAATATACCTTACATATCAGTCAAGCCTTGTTTCTAATAACACTTCCATGCTCATCAAACTTGTTCTTGAAGATCCATTTCGTACCAATCACATTGTGACTTTCAGGTCTCTGGACAAGATCCCATGTCTGATTATTGTCAATCTGATCTAGCTCTTAATTCATGGATTTCACCCAAGATTCATCCTTTGCAGCTTCTTCGAATGAGGATGGATCCACAATTGACAGAAATGCAGATTGCGTGTTATTCCTCATCCTCTTTGTTTGAGTGGGTGCACTCCTGTCTCCAATTATGTTAGATGGATCAATCTCAGTTCTACAATTTCTTCTGTGTGGTTCAGTTGCATTCTCTCCAGCCATAGTTTCTTTTTCATATTCTTCTTTTGAGTCAACATTATGATGTGACTGCTGAGTGTTTTGTATAGCTTCCTCTATTTCTGTATTTGTATTTACTCCACGTTTACTTTCTTCTTCACTATCTATCACATCAGCATATGAATTCCTTGAAGCGTTTGTGGTTTTCTCTTCAATTATATTAACATCACTGCTTACAAAAATCCTTCCTAATCGCTTATTGAAACACTTGTAGGCTTTTCTATTCATTGGATATCCAAGAAAAATTCCTTCATCAGCATTGTCACCAAACTTCCCTTGATTTCCTTCTTTGTTCCGGATGAAACATTTGCTTCCGAAAACTCGAAAGTATTTCAATGAAGGCTTCCTTCCATGCCACAATTCATATGGTGTCTTCGTTGCTCCCATATAAAGCCTTGTTCGATTCTGAATGTGTATTGTAGCTTCAACAGCTTCCTTCCAGTAATAGCGAGAGATACCACTCTCAATTAGCATAGTCCTGGTCATATTGTTAACCTGTCGATTTATGTGCTCAACAACTCCATTTTGTTGTGGAGTTCTCATGGTAGCTACCTCATGTTGTATCCCATTCTTCTCTAGGTAGTTTTTAAATTAAATGGATGTGTATTCCTTTCCATTGTCTGATCACAACACTTTGATTGTTCATCCAGTATCATTCTTGGTGATACGACGATATATCTTCATGCAGTCAAGCACTTGTCGTTTCCTATGTATAACCATTACACATACCATTCTACTATAATCATCTATGAAAAGGAAGAAGTACCTTTATCCATGATTTCCAACAACATTTATCGGTCCACAAACATCTGTATGAATTAGATCAAGAAGATGAGATGCCCTTTTATTCTTTGGCCGATATGAAATGCAGACCAGCTTTCCTCAAATGCAAGCATCACAATATTTTTCACGCTCACGCTTCAGGTTAGGAATGTCCATGACAATCCTCAATTTTGATATTTTCTCCATGTCTTGTTGATTGATGTGACCCAGTATCCTATGCCACAAATTGTTTTCTTCTTCAATAGTCATGTAGCAAACATTTTCTTTACTATCAACCTGATACAAGTTGTCTTCTGTTCTGCATCCTTTCATAAGTGAATTTCCTGTCTTTCCCTTAATAGTGCAACCTTTCTGATTAAAAGTAACAATAAGTCCTGAGTCACAGAGTCGACTCATGCTGAGTAGATTATGATGTAGGACATCTATGTAAAGGACTTCAGTCTTCTTTAGCTCTCCATTAGCTAATTCAGTACTTCCACTGCCTTTGATTTTCAGAGCTCCATCATTACCAAATTGAACTGTTCCATCAACCTTACTTTTGATATCTGTTAACAGGCTAGTATTACCTGTCATATGGGATGAACAACCGCTATCCAGAATCCAAGTACTGTTGCTTTTTGTAGCTTTGAGGTCCACCTCTGCAAGGTTGGGTTTCTCAATTTTCTTCCTTTCTTTCCATGAGACATTGGAATGAGTATAGAGCACTGATGGCCTTTTAATTATCTCATCTGTGTACATTGGTTCTTCATAGTTGAAGTCTTAATTGAGAGAAGAAAACCTGTTTGAAAGAGAAACACTATCTTGTCGGTGAGATATGACTTGTCTTGAATTCCAGTATGAGGTGTCTATGTCCCTTCTCTACCTGCAATTAACAGCCTTGTGACCAAAGTTAGAGCAATGAAAACAGTATCCATAGAAACTATTTCTTCTATAAGATGGAGGATATGAAGTCAGTCTCCTTTGTTGATGTCCCAGATCTTCCCCATTCAGGTAGCTCCTTGCCTCTTCGCAATATGACATGGTATGGCCCAGATAGCCACAGAATTGACACTTCATGGGAGGAAATGTCTTCTCACTTGAATTTCTCCACATACTTTCTTCCTTGGGAGAATAGTTGGACTGCCTGTCATTTCTAAATGTTTGAGGATATTTTTCAGTTCTCCTTTTAGCTTGGATTGAGGGTTTCTTTTTCATCACTTTAGGCAACGTTTCAACATGTACAAATTTCATCTTGTCTTTCCTTTGGCTCTCTTTACTTACATCAGTTGATGTCTCAGCTTCACAGCCAATTCCACTCTTTCCCATGAAAGCGGGTCTTTGATCAATCAAGATTTTTTCAACCCCATCTGAACCACTCTTGGCTCTTTCTAGTAATTCAGCATCTAAGAATCTTCTAAACTGTATTTTCTTCTTTGATTCTTTTGAGACTGATTCAGTCTCAAGTTTACTCCTGAGAGTAACAACTTCCTCCTCAAGACCCTCAGCAGTCTTGGATTTTTCTTCTAGTCTGTAGGTGAGGTCATTGATGACCTTTGCATGCTCTTTAATTATCAGCTTCATATCCACTAAATCATCGTTGTTTTCAATAATTTTAGATTGTACTTTCACAAATTCTTCCAGTCGTTCAATTTCATCTTCAAGTTGATCAACATATTCAGTTGATTCTTCTACCAATGACTTCCACTTATTGTAACTCTTACATTTAATATTAATCTTGCTAACAACATCCTTAAGTTGCAACTTAGGATCTGTACTAGTTTTTAACTGATTTTCTCCACCAGTATCTTCTGATTTTTCAACAGTGGCCATCATGGAAGCATGTTTCTCAGTTTTAAATTTTGGTTCTTCTTCATCACATAATTCATTATCATCTTCTTCCTCTTCACGGACAAAACTCTTCTTCAGAACTTTCTTTCTAGATTTGAAGTCTCCTTTCTTGAAAAACCTTTTCTAAGGCTTTTCAAATTTTTCAGCATCGCTATCATCATCATCGATCTTTCTTAAGCACTGCGAAGCAATGTGCCCGACTTTTCCACAGCAAAAGCAAGCTAGAGGTAACTTCCCTTTGAATTTCCCTTTTCCCTTCTGGAACTTCTTGGCAATGAGAGAAAGAATTTCTTTTTCGTCTTCATCTTCACCACTACTATCTTTTGAGATTTTTAGTTTCTCCATGGATTTGAATGCCATTTACTTGATTACTCATGTAGTAGCATCTTCTGGTTTGACCCTCATTTCATATGCCACTAAACTGCTCAACAGATCATCCAAAGAAAGTTTGGAAAGATCTCTTTCCTCAAGGGATGACACCTTTTCATTGTACAGGGGTGGTAGTCTTCTCAGTATTTTCTTCACAATTTCAATGTCTCTGATTTCTTCTCCTAGGCCCCGAATTGCTCCAACCACTTCAGTAATTTGATTGAAGAAGGAGTCTGCATTTTCATCAGGATGCATCTTCAGATCATTGAACCTATTGTGTATCACTTGTAGTTTCGCCTCCTTCACTTTTCTATCTCCTTCATAAATATTTTCAAGTTTATCTCACATGGACTTAGCTGAGGTGAAACTCATAACTTTTAGATAGATCTGATTAGAAAGTGTTGCGGTGAGAACATTCTGTGCTTTAGAATCTGCATCAAGAATTTTCTTATCTGTATCAGTCATAGCCAGCCCTGTTGGATCAGAAACATTAATACCTTGCATAGTGGAAAACAGAACTTCCATTCCAAGGGATCTTAGATGAGATCTCATTCTGTTCTTCCATATCTTGAAATTACTTCCATCGAAGAGAGGGACTCCCCTGACATTGACTGCATTCTCCATAATGATAAAGGATAGATTCAACACCAGCAACCTTTACACTCTGATACCACTTGAAGGACCCCAAGACACCCTGAGAGGGGAGGGGTGAATCAGGGTGTCAACTTTTTCTTTTAAAGTTATGGATCTTGTTCCCACGTTGGTAGGAACTTGTTAAACCTATATGATGGATATGAACTGAAAGCAAGCATTAACATGCAGAGAGACGACGCATCGCTTTTTACTTGGTTCACCACTAAGGGCTACGTCCAAGGAGCATACACCGATAGGTTTTTGGTCGTACCAAATTCCACTAATCTTAACTAGCTGTGGATTAAAAAGGTTCGGGAACAGTCACTCTATCCCAGGCTCACTGCATTTACAAAAGTTCAAGGATAGCTCACTGCATCCCTCGGGTCACTCCCGTTGACTCCCCCTGGCTCACTGCCTTTAGTGAAGTCCCACTTAGTTTATAGACATGAAGGTCTCTTCATTATTGCAAGAGAATTCATCCTCTGTTGTGTGTAGATGCTCTGTTGAAGTCCAACTTTCACTCATAGAAAAATATCACTTTGCACCGAAGATATCAGGCAATCTTCCAGCTTTCGTGCAACTCCAAAAAGACCGGCATACTCTAACCTCTCCTGGTGTGCTTCTCCAAGACCGGCGTGCAAGTTTCAAGAATGGCGCGCAAGTCACTTGTGTGGTACAAAATCGACACGCAGGTGACACCAACCCACTTGCGCGACACTACCTCTTTCAACTCCAAACTTGTGCGACGCTGCGCCTTTAACTCCCAAACCTCCTTGGTAGCACATCCCACAACCGGCTCACAGCCTCTACTTGCGCGACCCAACTACCACTTGCGCGACTAAACCACTTGCGTGAAGAGAGCTCAAAAAATCTCTAAGTCTTGAACTTCATTCCAAATGATGAGGGGTTGTCCTCTATTTATAGGCAAACTGGACCCCCTGCGCGGTGGCGCGCAAATATCCTCTCGGCGCGCAGGTTCTGGTGCGCAGCTCATCTCCCCTAGCCTCTGTCGCGCAACTCACTTGCACGAACCAACCAATACTTGCGCGACCCTTATCCCTTTGTCATTTTTCCACGTTCTGATCTTGAAAAAATCTTGGCGTGCAAGTTCCCTCTCATTCAAGTACACGGTGTGCAAGTCTCGTTGCCAAAAAACACTTTTCTCCATTTGTCAATTTTCAGGCCCAAAAATTTGGCAAACACTCGGAAATGGCGCCACCTTCAATACTGTTGTCTGCTTGAACTGTATGATCCCTTTGCTGGTACTCATTCTGAACTTCCACTGAGGATTGTCAACAAACACAAACCATACTCCAATTCATGCATAGAAGACCATGGTTCCAACAATACTCAATGGTGTATAAGAGAAAAACCATCTATGGTGTATATTTTAATCATTATCTTTTGAATAAAAGGAAAACTCCATGGGGAGAAGTGAATTACTTAGTGAATAAGAGTAGTGAGCTTTCCATCCCTTCATTATTGTAAACTAGGGGGTTAGTGAGGTCACTCTGAATCTATATTCTAAAATAAGTGAGCTTTATTATTTTTTCATGCATAGGCACATTGATATGCATCCTCCTTGGAGTATCCCATTGAGGGTGAACCAAGTAAAATCACTTGTGTTCTTTAATAATTTCAACACTCTTGGAGATATTTTAAGGGAGATATTGAAGTGTTACTAAAGTTTAGAGAACGATATCAAGATCAAGGGTTTAAATTAAATTATTCTATATTACCCTAATTCACCCCCGGGGTATATTCCTTAATTAGGTACCAAAAATCACTATATATGACAAACCCTTATACATTATTGAGTAATGTGAGTATAGGTGTAATGAACAACCTCTTATTTATTTCCTTGAATATTTCTTCACATTATTTTATCTATAATAGCTTTATTCCTTTCTGAATTAACTTGGTTAGAGGATTTGAAAATCATGAGAAAAATCTAACAAAGCATAGATGGTATCTATCTAACCTAAGAAAAATATATATCTATATAATAGTGGTTGGCCTGGGAAATTCTTAAATCACATATATCTTTGATGGATCCATAAATATACCATCTCTTATGATCACATGACATAAGAAGAATACGTTTTGTAAGAATAATTCACACTTTCTGAAAATGGAATACAATTTCTCCTTTTGTAAGGTCTTTATCACAATCCTAAAATGCTCTTCATATTATTCTTTTATCTTGGAATATATGATAATTTCATTAATAAATACTTCCATGATTTTTTATAGGTAATTTCTAAATACCATGTTCATCAAATCTATCAATATTATAGGATAATTTTTAAGTTTGAAAGGCATCACTATGAATTTATGGTGTCTATATCTTATGAAGAAAGTTTTCTTGAGTATATATTCTCCCTTAACCCTTAATTTATGGTATCCATATCAAATATATGCCTTTAATAATTATTGATCCACTATAATTTGATAAAACTGATCATCACTATGTGGTAAAGGATACCTATTCTTGATCTTGATTTTATTAAATTCATGATAATCAATATAAAGAAGCATTGATCCATCCTTATTCATGAAAAAAGAGGACCGATACAACCCATGGTGAATCACTTGAGAAAAGAAAACCCTTTTCTATATCCTTTATAAGTTTCTTCTTTAATTTTTCTAATTTAATGGGGGTTATTCTATAAGGACTCTTTGATATGGACATAGAACTTAGTATGAGTTCAATTAAAAACTCAACCTCACACTCTAAGGGAAGACTACATATTTCTTTAGGAAATACATCAATATACTCTTGTATGATTTTCATATCTCTGATGCTGAGTTCCTCCCCGACCATTTTATTCAAGTATCACTTGTTATTGGGTATTAATGCTCATATCAAGGAAGTTGTTTCTAAAGGTTGTTCACAATCATCCTTGCATTGATATTTGATAATAGGATAATTTGGGATATGAAATGAGATTTCCTTTTCCTAATAATTGATATGTGCTCTATGTAGAGAGATTCAATCCATAACCAATATAAATTTGAATTCCAATAAGGGAATAAGAACTAGATCTATAGGAAGTATTTTCCTATAAAACTCAATTGGAAAATATTTATATACTTTGGATGTAGTTATTGCAACAGAATATTATTTCACCAATAATTAAATATCTAATTTTTGAGGTGGTGGATCAATATTCTTAGAAAACTCTTATGATATGAAATAATATAAAGAAAAAAAATAAAATAATACATTTATAAATCTATAGTAGAGAATAATTATACCTTTAACCACTTCATTATAATGATCTACATCATTAGTAATGATTGTATAAGTTATTCCCTGTTTCCTTGGTCTTAGAGGTTCCTAATGCCTATTATCCACATTAACCCTTATATTTGGGCATTGATTTTTGAAAATTCCCAAACTCTTTGAATTTGAATCATTAAATATTGGGTGGTGAATTAGTTGGGACCTTCTTATCCTCTATTGTGTTATTCGACCTCTTCATATTTCATCAAAAATTGCGAGCTTGGTGGATTTCTTTAACATATATAAAACACTTCCTTAATCTCTTAAAGTAATTTCCTAGGTGTTTCCTCCCACATTTTCTACATGTTGGCAATTAAACTTTATTTCCTTCATTTTATTTACCATTTAACTCTTTATGGGACTCCATTTTTCTTTTCTTATCTCCAAATATTTGGGAATAATTACAGTCTCTATTTTCCATATCTACCTTAAGTTCAAACTGAAAATTTTTCTCATAGATACCAAAGTCTCTTATAGTTAATCCCTTTTGAAAACTTAGTTTTATGCCAGTAAATAAATTATTGATCTTTCTTTTAGGATAAATAATAAAAACAAAGTCCTAACATTAAATTATTGTGAAGATTACTTCATAAGTACCGATGGAATCATCCTAATTTTTTTCAACTCCAAGAATTATCTCTCCATTTTCAAGTGAATATTTTAAGGAAAATATTTCATGAAGATTTTTTTCTTAAAAATGTCCCATTACATAGAGTTAGATTTTTCCTTTTGAATCATATTCTTAATTATATTCCACCATTGGTCATCTTCTTATTCCAAGTGGTAAATTACTAAACCACTTTTTCATTCTACAACTATTGGAGAATGGAAAATATATTTTCTATGAAGTTGATCCATTTCTCAAAAATTAGTGGATTAAATAACTCACTAAAGGAGGGTGGATATTGTCACATGAAGGACTTGAGTGAATGTTTCTCCTTCCATGGCATGTTCAAGATATCAGTATGATTTAGGTTATTGTTCATAACCTGAGAGAACATTTCCGTGAATTTTTGCACTCCATCTCCCATCACATTAGGTTTCTCATTCGGATAACCATTATATTTTCTGTCAGACCCATTTTTAACTCGGTTCCTCCTGGTTCTGACCATTTACTAAAACAATAAAGGGTTAACATGAGAAATAAACAATAATATCTTAATAAATCAGGGAAAAAAACTATATGAATTTGATAAGTCTATATTATGAGGTAATACTCTATGAAACCTTCATTTCAGACTAGGATACTTTCAGTTCGACCTATATAAATTTTGATTCAACCTGGGTTATTAACCAAATCCACAAAAATAAATAAACCCTACTATGATACCAACTGAAATGACCCAACATAACATGCATATATTTTATATCATTTTTATAATATTGCACATTATATCTCACAATAATCACACAATGCCAGAACTCAAATGTTTAGTGTCTTTGGAGATTAGATACATAAAAAACTTATTACACATTATTGCTTCAATATCTCCCAAAAATATCTCTACATTATACTTCCTTATACACATAATTCTACATATAATTTCATGGGGAAGTGGAAAACAAAAAGAGTGGGATTGAAATATTAGTAAGGAAAACTTATCAATGATTTATAATGGGTTAAATCATAATCTAGTGAGAAAACTGGACATGGGATAAATATTTGATTAATAAGAGAATAGGATCATAAGTGGTCATAATAATACATGTATGAACATCATAGATCATGGAATAAGAACATAATACCTTAAAAAGGTCATCATTAAAGCATAACAATTATACCATGGCTTAGAAACATGTAAAAATAATCATGAACCATGGAAGCATAACATAGGAATGTGGCATAACATAGAATTTTTGCACTATCATAAGCATAAGAAATCATAAAACTGTGAGTAAACCCAATCATTATCACACATTTAGTTATGATAAAGCCTAATAATTCCCATGAACTTAGTTGTGAGAAAACCCAATCATGCCCACACATTTAGCTGTGAACAAACCCAATGATGTCCATGCATTACATTGTGAACAAACCCAATGATGTCTATGAATTATTTTGTAAAAATTTCAATTATGTACAAGAATTATTTCATGTAAAAACTCAATGATGACCATGAATTGTGTTTTAAAAATCCCTATAATATCGTGAATTATCTTTTGAACAAACCTAATCTTGTCCACACATTGCATTTTGAACAAACCCAATCATGTACATGCTTAAAATCAATATCTCATGAGATATAAATCTTTACTAATTCATTGGACAGATATATAGTACCCCACCTATTTGATAATTATAAATCATACTTATGTATGACACATGAAATCAATTATATATATCATGATGAAAAACTCATAAAAATAAAATGGGTTTCATAACATGAAATCAAGAGTAGATTGGTCGATACCCAGAATTCAACCTCAAAGAAACAGTATAAAATCATTTGAAGGATTATCACAAATATTACTCCATAAGATATAGATCCATTAGATATAAAAAGGAACATGGAAGTGAATGTATTTTTATAAGGCTTTTGCATAAGGATTGTAAAACAAACTCATAAGTCGGTTAAAAATTCCATTTTAAGGGAATGAAAAATAGAACATTGAAAACCTTAATTTTAAAATAATTCTAAATAATGAACCCTTTAAAATAAATGTATGGAAAGGTAATAAATGTGGAGTAGAAGATAAAAATATAAGTGGAATGAAATCCCTTTATTTATTCTCCTAAAACATTAACCTTTATTTTTAAAATGAAAAATTCACAATAAAATGGGATTATATATTTCTTTGTAAAACCATGAAACCCTGAAGAGTAATATTTATTAAGTAAAATGGTTATAAAATTGTGAAAATTTTCTCAAGTGGTAAATGTTGAAAATGAGATTCTTTTCACAATATTGTAAAGAAAGTCAAAAATAACCCATGCAGAAAATTTTTAGAAGATTCATTCTAAACCCTTTTAAAGAAAGTCAAATATAATTGAAAATAAACTTAAAAAATAATTTAAATATAGAGAATAAAATTATTATAATAATATAATTAATATATATATGTTTGAGAGATATCCATTAAAAAGGATGAGAATTATTCTTAATAATGATATATTTTTATAGAGAATAAAATCCATCTGGGAATAATAATTTTATTTAAAGATGTAATTTCCATATATAGAAAGATAAAATATCATATAGGATAATGACATGGTATAAAAAAGAAACTTAGAAGCGCATAATCAATGAATTTTTTTTATGACCCAACAAAAAAGGAAATTGAGTCGATATAACCCTTACAATTTTGGTAAATTTTGAATCAAAATCCCTTAAAGGGAAGAAATTGAAATAGAAATTTAAATAACATAAATTAATATTTAATTATAAAATAATATTTCAAATATAAAGTATATACATCATACAAAATAAAATTGTTGAATAATATGAAACATGTCTCAAAGAATGAAAATTGAGATGAAAAACCAGTACATAAAGTCTCGAATCCCTTAGTGTGTGTGTATAATCTCCAAAATAACCAAATCAAGCTCTTAATTGATTGATTCATATGTTATAATATGTCATTCATTTATTGTATAATTTTTTCTTTCATCGATCACCTGGGGTTATTCGGTCAATTCCTCCAAAACTGCTTTGGTATGTTGATCATGGTCAAAGGGATTATAAAATAGTTTCAAAATATAAATCATTAGAGATATATTTTATTTATAATTTCAATGTCATAAAATTTATACAATTCAATAGATCATCAAAAAATATATTCAAATTAAAAAAAGTGTCTTGGTATGCCTGTTTTAAGAGGTTAATATTTAAAATGACCATTTATTGTTAATATTATTAATAAAATGACTAATTTATCTTTCAAAAATATTAATAATTTAATATTTATTTATTAAATACATTTTTAGAACCATCCATATAAGGTGGAGATGAAAAATGAAATATGTCGTTCATGGGGGTGGCAGTCCGACCATAACACAGATGATGTTTTCATTTTCTAATGAATGGGAGGAAGGTAGATAATGGTTATTAAATAAACATAATACCATTTTAATATACTAATTATACTGATGAAACTATATTAGTATTATTATTATTGATTTGGAGTAGGTGTAATAATAAATAAATTTTAAATAACTCGATAAAATAATTACTTCTTCCTTGGATATCCTCCTTTATACCACTCTTTAAGCCTTCTTATATGGGTCTTTTGCTAAGACCAGAACCTATAGGACTTGGAAAAGAGGTTTAGGAAGGTGTTTTTTTATATTTTGGTCAATATAGTAAGCTTTATGTGTGTGGATAAGTGGGGTGGTGAATGAGTCCTTTTATAGGTGAGAGGGGTGCCATTTTTGTAAATATTAATTTCCTACAATAGAAAGAGATTCATTATTCAAGGAAAGTTGATCAAAAATTGATAATTATAGAGTAAAAGATAAGTAATGGTTGATAAATCCCTCATCCATCTATTTATAGATGAGTTTTTTTATATTTTGAGACGTTACCTCTTGATTTAACATTTTTACCTCATTTTAACTTTTAAAGTGGTGACTAATTTTTACCTTGGTAACATGTTTTTATGACCAAAAATGAAATTAAATTTATTACCTAATTTGGAAATGATAATTCTAAATATTAAATCCATTTTACTTTATTCAATTTATAAAAGTTATAAGAATTAATTTCAATATAATAATTCTTAGTGTGAAAAACAATTTTTAGAAAAATATATATATTAAGCATAAAGTGAATTTATTATTATTCTTTGTCAAGTGAAAATAATAAAATGAGGGTAAATTTATTTTTTATATATATTTCGAATACATTTTATTAAATTCATTTTTCTTAAGTTATCAATTTATTTTATTAATAAAAAATGCATAGTATATAAAAAAATATAATTCATCAAAAAATAGCTCTTTTAAACATAAAATAATTTTACTCCTAATTTTTTAAAATTGATTAATTATTTACTAGGAATTAATAAAAACATTGTATTAAAAAACCTTTCAAATTTATTTTTAAATAAAATTTTATAAAAATTCTAAATAAAATAATGATAACATATATAAGATTTATTACATTTCATGGTCATATCAACCTAACATCCACTTAAAAACCCCTAAATACCTTCATATAAGATCTAAGGATAAGATAATAAATTCTGGAAATTGTGGGTTGTGATTCATCTATCATAGACCTTGTAGGGATTTCTAAGATCTTGAAATTCTATTGTAGATGATTTCTCTCAAATCTTACTTGTTGAAGTTTCGTTTTAGCTTAGTCTATGAAAAACCCTAGGGATGCTAATTCCTTCCAAATCTAAAAAAAATGAGATTTGTAAGGAATAATCCCAATTCTTGATTCCATTTATTCTCCTTTCTACATAGATTTCATAATGAAATTACTTCTATTTATAACTACTAATTCAACAACTATGTTATAACTGTCACATTTAATAATTTAATATATCATGGTTTGTTTTATTTCAGTGTTTCATGTGAAACATGTTATCAATCACATAAAATTTATTTAAGAATAAATATATACTAAAATCATGATTTTTTAGAGAGGATAATGTGGTGAAACCATTTATTAAAGATTTATCTCCAAGGAAGCATGAATATCATGTGAGAACTAATGGACTGAAAGTCATTAGAATATGGATTTAGTCCAAGTGGGGGTCTATTAGAGTTTGTGCCCCATAACCAACTGATTTTTAGTTTTATTATTTATATATTCAAAGTACTAAAAATTAATAAATATATTATCATAGACTAAAGATTCAAACACAAGGACACCCAACCCGAGGGGCCTTGATCCATGATCCATTTGCGACAACCAGTCGCGTCTCCGTCCACCATCACATCCAGATCGCTTCGCCATCCACCACACCCTGGTCCCGTCACCGTCCGCCATCGCAGCCAGAGCCGATGACCAGAGAAAATCCCACCGAAGACATCCCACCACAGCACCCTTAAGAAAACATTCACACCGTCGTCGTTTCACCCTCATCGCCACCGTCAACATCGCTGTTTGACACCACACCAGAAATGAAAATCACCTCAACCAGAAAGAAAAATCGAGATCTTCCCCGAGCGAACATAAAATGGATCAATCATCTCGCAGAAAAATAGAACAAACCTTCATCGATGGAAAAGAGGAAGCAACAAGAAGATCGACCAAACCGGTAATTGCCTTCAAACCAACACATGTCGCGCCTGGAGTGCCCACGACCACCGACCCACATCCCAAAACCCCATAGTTCCACCACTCCGGATCCGACTAGGAGAGGCGCAGAGGAACGCGGGGCCAGAGCAGGGTATTGAGCGGCTGAGGGCTTCGAGCACAGGCATCGGTGATGAAGAGGAAAACTAGTAGCTAACAGAACAAGAGAAAAGTGACTGTTGAGCGCCTGAAACCCATCGACCACCGAACCGCATAACCCAAACCCTCTTTGTTACAACCACTCCACCTCCGACACGGAGAGGCGTAGAAGAACGTGAGGTCAGAGCGGGGTTTGAGAGGCTGAGGGATAGAACTAGTGAAAAAGATACACCATAGATGATCGGAGGAAAAGAGGAAGAGTCAGACAAGGGCCTCGACACCAAACCGTGACCGCCAACCATCAACACATCTAAAACCACCGAGAAGAACGCTGAACAGGAATGAAATTGGAGTCCGGCATGGCGAATCCGGTCGGCAGAGCAGCCGAGATCGCGGTCAAAGGTCGATAAGAAGTGGGCCAGAAACCTAGGTGCCAAAGGAGAGAGTTCCATACGAAAAGAAGCAGAAGCATGGAAAACGAGAGAAGAAGGAATCAGGGGTCGGAGGAAGATGCACCGTCGTTAGGGGGAGGAAGAGGGCGCTCGGGGGAGCTCCCGGGAGAGAACGGAGCCATATCGGGATATTTAGTTTAAATATATATATTATATATATAATATATTGATGAAATATATCTAATTAGACATAGAGGATGCATGCTATAAAGCGTTGGGGCTCATAAAACATTGATAAATCTTTTCATGAAGTTCACAATTGGTAATCTATAATATAGGAGGCTATGAGAATATACCCTCCTATAGGAATCCAATAAGTTATATGTGTAATTGGATATTCCTATATGTAGATATGTGTATCGGTACTAAAACTTTAGATTATTATCGATGTATATCGTGAACTTTGATGTATTATCGAAAACTATAGTGACATATGATCATGATGAGGTAGGGTATGTTGGGTGCATCACAAATGATATGATATTAAAGAATAATTCAAGAAATTATTTAACCCTTCCAAGTTAATGGAAGTGGATATATCATACCCTTTAATTAGAATGGAAATGTTTGATTAAGTCTATGTCCATGGTGGTATTATCAACAAGTCCATTTTAGAAAATTAAAAGAATTATATTTGAGAATATAGGTTGATGATGCAAGTATGTAACCTGTTTGATGAGATATAAAGACAAAAGAGAATATATTATATGGAGATCATGCACAAGAGATTATTTTCATTGTGACATTAATGACTTTATCTATGGGTTCCTTGATGTATTTCTAAATGTTGGTCTTTGATTTTAGTCTATTCAACATAATGCCACTGAGAAAGAGGCCTAAATGGTTACACACTACGTGTATCTAGAACCTCAGTTAAATTATATTTGAATTTAATATTAGAATAAATATTATTCTCTAATTTTTAGGGATAATATTTATTTGGGTTATGTTGATCACATAATTATTTAAGGAATGAGTAATATAGTGATATTTCCAAATTAATTTTTTTTTTCTATTTCCAAAGCACTTTTAAGGAAAAAGTGAAAAGTAAAGAAGTTCATAATACAAGAAAATATAAACCTCATATGAAATTATTAGTCCATTCCATACTAATTTAAAGCAGCTAGAATCCTTTACCTTAAATATCTATCATTCGATGGAGGTAACCACTATTCCTAAATTGTCCTTAATGAGGTCCTCAAAGTGTAAATCCATCTTGTCCCAAGTCTAAACATGATCATCCAGGCTTGTTTTCCCCTCATTGAAACCACATATCAAAAATCTATTCTATTTTTTGAATCTGAGAGGATTGATCTTCATTCAAATAAACTCGAGACGGTATTTCGAACATCTTATGAGCACCATCCTTTGCTACCTTGATCATGAAAGACTCCTCTAAAATTTCTTCATTAGAGTTCATGAGAAGATTCTAGGTGTTGTTTGATTCATCAGCCTACTTTTCTACATTCTCTGGATCATTGGCAGTCAGTTACTCTATTTGTGTTTCAATCGTGACATTAGCTATAGACTTCATAAGAATAATAGACCCATTAAACTTACTCTTTTGATTTTCGACAACCGTATTCATTCTCTTTTGGGGGAGTTTAACTTTACTTGAGGACCTTGTAACATGAGGACTATGCAAATTAGAGTAGTCCTTCTGTCTCTGTGGTCTCTGAAAATGATGAATAAAACTGTCTGAATCTATAATGGTGTTCTTTCCCTTATTTGAGCTGGATTGAAAGTACTATTCTATGAGTTCCGCTTCCTTGGGCTACGAGGCCCAAGAATCTGAGACATAATCATTATCCATTCCATTATCATACAAACTTCCTCGTAGAGGATTATTTTATTTATATCCTACCTCTTCATCCTTTCATTCTTCGAAATGAGGTGAAACGTCATCACCCAACACCAAAAAGAGGTTCTGAGAACCAAAAACAGAAGCCCCATATTTACCAGTGCTAGTAGGAGAGGGAGGCTTTCTGCTCACTGATCTCAACCCATCTTCATGTCTAGATAAAACCCCCTGCCAAGAATGTACCTACCTATTGACATCATATGAACTATCCTTACCTATTTCCTAGTTCATAATACAGTGATATTTATTTATTTAAATAAATATATATTATTAAAGGTTTTATAATTTCCAAATAGGATTTATGGGGTAGGTTAAAGGGTCTAGAAGAAATTATATATTTAATATCATTTAATAACTAAATTATATTTTAATATTCATGAGTTGTCCGCATGTTAAGGAAATAATAATAATAATAATATTATTATTATTATTACTATTTGATGTGGGGTATTACTTAGAATTAAGAGATTATTTAAGGGATTTTATGCAATAATTAATTCTATGAATTAATAATATAAATTTCATTAGATCATTCTATGTGAATCAATTTTTTTTTTCACAAAATTTATTCCTATAAAATCATCACAATCCCTAGATAAAACTTTCTCTAGACTGCTCTCAAGAATGAAGATCATCGATCCTCATTCTCCCTCTCCAGTCCCCAAGAGAAATAAATAGATTCCTTCCATTATAGAATTAATTTTACTTGTGATCAATAGGAACAATGCAAGGTGATTGGTCTTTAGTGCTAACACACAAAGATTCATCGCAATGATGGAACCTTCATCACCATGATGGTACGACAAGAGTGTTTGGTTGATTTGAAGATGAAGAAATAATTCTAAGATAATAGATAATTTTTATTTATAAATTTATTATAAACTATGTGTGAAAGATCATGTCTTGAGGATTCTTGGGTTTCTATTCATCTAGATATGAGAAATATGAGGAAGCTGACAAAAAATGAAATGTTGGGATCGGGCCCAAATGCTTCTACTACACCTCGAGAACTTTATACTTTAAAAGTGTTTTAACTATACAAGATTTTATAATCATTGTAAGAATTGATAAAGCTTGTTTCTTTCATTCAAGTGATGATGAAAAGAGTTGCTACATCAAAGATCTGAATGTAGAGGTATTTATCAATCTCAAGTGAATATAAGAAAAGGATGTGCATATTCATCTCATTTCTATTATAATATATGATAAGTTTTCCATTAATAAAGATTTGTTGTGAACAAAATGATATGAATAATTGTATACACATGTTTTATGATTCATCATATTCTATAACATGTTTTGAAAATGTGACAAGGATAAAATTGTTTTGTCCAGGATAAAGTGTTTATCCATATATTTATTAAAATATAAGGGAAGATGTTCCTACCACCCATTAGTGTATTTATTTTAAATTATAAAGTCTTATTTTCAAAGGAAAATGATCCAGAAACATTGAACACCATGTATGATGTGGATTCAATAGTTCATTTTTTAATATTCCTACTAAAAGGAATAAGATTTATTTCCTAAACACATAGAATTTTATGTATCCTTCCATGATATTCTAAAGAGAATTTCCTAAATAATTTAGGATATGTGGTAGTAAAGAAAACAGTAAAGAGTTGTATTTAGTTAGCATGAGAAAGTTAATATCACTATTTCCTAAAGGATTATGATAGTTAAAATAAAAATTGAATTTCTCTTAGTATCTTAAAAGATTTTTAGGGTGTGGTAGAGAAGATAAATATAAAGAGTTATATTTTGTTATCATAACTAAGTGAATGTCACTTTATCCTAAAAGAGTTTAAGATGTTCTAGTAAATAATAATGTAAATAGTTACACTTGATTTCAAGGGAAAAGTTTTATGGAAATGTTCCAAGGATGATGATATAAATTTTTTAAAACATCTAAGTAAACAATAGAAGTTAACATCATAACATTTTTTGTTGTGAAGTTAAGAAGTTTGAATATGTTCAAGGAGTTGAACATTAAGAATATGATTCCTAAGTCTCACTATTATTTAAACTAGTTTATTTAATAGATGTTTCTTACTAAAAAGTACAGTGAGAGGGTTTTATTGGGTGGTCACATAGAGATATGATAAGAATTACATATAGATATAATGAGTTAACAAAACCCCCAAAAGTGTAGCAAACATAAGGTGGATCTAGAATTCTATCATGTATGATATGATAGCCCAGTTCTTATGTAAGGTTTTGTTAAGTAGGGAATTTTAAGAGTATAGAATGTATCATATAAAAGGAAATATCTATTTGATCATTCCTTCATGTTGGTTATATAAATATATATATACATGCATTTTTTGAAATTCAATGATGGTTGGCCTCTCAAAGTAAGAGTTTGAGATGTCCTTAATTAATTCCCTTCATGGATTATTATAGGTTATAATGAAATGTTAAGTTATCATGAGTAGGATTCTTGTATGAGATATAGAATATGCTCATGAGGCACAAAAAGTATATTTGTGTGTTATATATCCCATTAAGTATGCCACATGAAGTGTCTTACATTATGTATTTGATATACTTGAGGTGAATAGATCACACAAGATTCTCTATTACCTAAGGTTAGTGTGATACCTAGCATGAGATCCTTCATACTTTGATATATTTCTTACAAAAGTCATTATAGCTTATTTAATCAGGGTTGGTTGGGTATGTTGTTGATTGTAACACCCCAAAATGATAAAGGGTTAAATGAACAAATGATATAACTCATGTCAACAAGGTGCACCTTTCCTTTCAAGAGTTTACATGATTAGAACTCCATGGATAAGCATGCTTGGATTGGAGTAGTGATCAAGATGGGTGACATTCTCAGAAGATTCTCAGGGTGTGTGTGAGTGAGAACAAAGGACACTAGAAAGAACACATGTTGGCATGTGGGGACAATCATTGGTCGGATGACCTGTTTGGGTATGTGGGTGGGTCCCAGGGAGGGGACCACGTGTCTGCAGGGTAACTAGTGGTACCTGGAGAGCTAGGAACTGACGACCATGTTAAGGAAAGGTGTTTGTGCTATCAGGGGCCTAGTTTTTACATTGATTATGTATTTGGTTGGAGTTCAACCATGATGATATTTATCCACTCATATGATGAGTATAACATATGAGACCTTGATTGAGATAAAATGGGGAGTGTTATACTGCACCTAGATAGTACATATGATGTGCTTATCTATTCATATGAGGGGCATGTGATATGCTCATCCATAAAAGTTTAATAACATGTGATATAATAATCAAACTAGTCAGTCTATACTCAGAGATTCGAGAACATATGTGTTGTCTATATGGGATTTACATACTTCATGACTCATGGTCACTCAATGTCTTAGACAAAGAGAACTTATAAAAATTCATGCTAGCATGAGATGTGGTTGTTGGACATGGGTATTTAAATGCATGTGTTTGATTGAGATCATGCTAGATCCCTTTATAGCTTGAGTAGCATTGATTATTTTCAAGAGGCATCCCTTTTCTTACATTTATGGATCCAGTGATTCATATTTATTATCATTTCTATAAAGTCCCATGGGGTCACACTTTGTGGTTGACTGAATGACACTACTACAAAACTGGGTTTATCCAACACTAGGGCTTTAACAGTGCTAAAAAAGCATTGTTAAAGGGGGTCTTTAATAATTATTTTTTTAGCATTGTTAATGGGGGTCTTTAATAGCACTAGAAAAAATGCTATTAAAGGAGTAACTTTATCAATGCTTGTAAAAAGCACTAATAAGGGGGGGTTATCAGGGCTTTTTTAGAAGCGCTGATAAAGACCCCCTTTATCAGTGCTATTTTACAAGCACTGATAAAAGTATACTTTAAAAAATTATATTCCATTAAAAATAATATATAAATATATAAATATATTTATACTGATATAAATTTAATATATATATTTTAAAATATGTTTTAGATGAGGTAAATAGGCATTTACACTTAATATATAAGATATTTAGTTAAAATGGCATATAAAATAAATAAATTTTTTAATAAATAATTTTTTAATTATTAAGGAGTAATAGTCATTTAATATCAATTTGAAGATAAAAGAAATAAAAAAATTAACAAACGATCTAAAATAAGTTTAAAACGTAACTCGAACTTTAAACATCCATAACTTTTGATCTAGGTGTCCATTTGGGCTCTACCACATATCAAATCAAATACTGCAGTGAGTTTTAAACCCTAAATGAAACAAGTAAACCTTTTTTGCTTTTTTTAGTCCAAAAAATGCCGTGAAGGCCTCCAAAACTGAGTTTTTAGTCGGGGTACCCTGATTTTTTAACATTCTATGGATTTTCAACCTCATTTAAGGGGGTCGTATTTCCTTTTTTTGGTAAATAATGAATTTATTATTAGGTTTTACATTCATATTGATATTATGGTTTTTAAATTTTATCATTTTTCACAACGTAATTTTATTTATAATTAAATAAATGCATGTTTTCTTACATTTACTTATAATAAATAACTCATATAAATACATATATCAACATATTTACATAATAATGTATATTATAATATATAAAAATAAATAAATATTCTAAAAAAGTATTTAAAACAATATTTAATCATTTTTTACATTATAGATACATATACATATATGTGTGTAGTAATAAACAGGTATATATTTATATTATATTCTAGTATATGTAAATAAATATAATATATAAAATATTTAAAAAATATAAGTATATATATCACACAAAAATATATATTGTATAAATGTAATTAAAAATAATTATATAGATATACATAAATATATATATAAATAAACAGAAATATCATTAAACATATAGAAAAACAACATGGTGTAGTGGTAAAGGAATTCCACCTTTAAAAGAGAGGTGCAAGGTTCGAATCCAGGCAGGCGCTTATGAGACTGTAAATTCGCAAAGCGCTGATAAAGGGGGGTGAAAATTGTTGATAAATGAGGGGTGAAAAGCACTGATAAAGGGGTCTTGGAAGCACTGATAATAGGGTTCAGGCTCATGGATGTCTAAAAAAATATAATTTTACCCCATTTAAAAGTGATGATAAAAGTTTTGATCTTTTAACTGCACTAAAATTATCATCACCTTTTTAGCATTTATAAAGGCATATTCTAGCATTGTTAAAGGCCTTTTGTAGTAGTTTGAAGATTTAATTTGAATTATATAGATACTCTAAAAGTGTTTTAGAGTTAATCCAAAAAGGTTTTGGATGGGAATTCACAAGGTATTGAATATGATGTGGTACAATGTGATACTGAACCTAGATAGTACATATGATATTGAATGGGGAGTGTGAGACTGCACCTAAATAGTACATATGATGTTATTATCTATCCAGATGAGGGGCAAGTGATATACTCATCCATAAAAGGTGAATGACATGTAATATAATCATCAAATTGGACAGTCTATACTTAGATATTTGAGAACAAATGAGTTGGCTATATGGGATTAACATACTCCATGAATCGTGTTCACTCAATGTCTTGGACAAAGGAAACGTATGAGAAATCATGCTATCATGAGATGTGGTTGGTGGACATCGGTATATAGATTCATGTGTTTGATTAAGATCATGCTAAATCCCTTTGTAGCTTGAGTAGCATTAATGATTTTCAAGAGGCCTCTCTTTGATTAAATTTATGGATCCAGTTATTCATATTTGATATCAATGCTATAATAGACCATGGGGCCACACTTTTTTGGTTGACTTAATAAGGATTGAATTTTACTTAGATAGATACTCTAAAAGTGTTTTAGAATTAATCAAAATAGGTTTTGGATGGGAATTCACAAGGTATTGCATATGATGTGATACAATGTGAAGTTGATGATAGCTTTCCAAAAAGTGTTTTGGAAGATATCAAAAAGATTTTTGCATATAATTTCACAAGTTATTATATAAGATATAAGATAAAGTTAAATGGTGTGAAGTCTATTAGGCTTTAGTGCAAGTGGGATATTGAAAGAAATATCCCCTATGTGTGTGTGTGTGTGTAATATATATATAGGTATATCATATGGTACAACATAACTAATTGAAGGGTATGATATATATGATAAAAATAGTTTTTTATATACATATAAGTTGTATATTATTTTACAACTTAATAGGAAATCATAAATCATGGATTGAGAATCCATTCCACTTCCTATTGCCAATCGTATGAAACGATTGGGGTAATAGTAAGGTATATCAAAAGGTAATGAAATGTATGACTTTATTCTACTATACACTTATTATTGGCTTGGGGGGATAGTAATTAGTCAGGTGATCAGTTTGGGTATGTGGGTGGTCCCTAAGGAGGGGACCACGTGTCTGCAGGGCAACTGGTGGTACCTGGAAGACCATGACCCAATAGTCATGTTAAGGCTGGGTGTTTGTGTTGTCAACGAGCCCCAGTTGTTACATTGATCATGTCATCAATTGGAGTTTAACCAATATGATATTTATCCTCTCATATGATGATTATAACATATGGGACCTCGATTGAGATCGACTGGGGAGTGTGAGACTGAACCTAGATAGTACATATGATGTACTTATCTATTCAGATGAGGGACATGTTATATGATCATCCATAAAATCTGAATGATATGTGATATAATCATCAAACTAGTTATTCTATACTCAGATATTTGATAACATATGTGTTGGATATATGGGATTTCCATAGTTCATGAATCATGGTCACTTAATGTTTGGGACAAAGGGAATGTATGAGAATGCATGCTAGCATGAGATGTGGTTGGTGGACATGGGTATATAGATACATGTGTTTGATTGAGATCATGATAGATCATTTTGTAGGCTGAGTATCATTGATTGTTTTTAAGAGGAATCTCTCTTCTTGTATTTATGGATCCTATAATTCATATTTGTTATCAATTCTATAAACTCCCATGGGGTCACACTTTGTGGTTGACTGAATGAGGATTGAATTTGACTTAGAGAGATACTCTAAAATTGTTTTAGATTTAATACAAAAAGGTTTTGGATGGGAATTCATAATGTATTGCATATGATGTGGTGAAATGTGAGACTGAACCTAGATAGTACATATTAGATTGATTGGGGAGTGTGATACTACACCTAGATAGTACATATGATGTGATTATCTATTCAGATGAGGGGAATGTGATATGGTCATCTATAAAAGGTGAATGACATGTGATATAATCATCAAATTGGTCGGTCTATACTCATATATTTGAGAACATATGAGTTGGATATATGGTATTGACATACTTCAGGGATTGTGGTCACTCGATGTCTTAGAAAAAGGGAATGTATGATAATTCATTCTATCATGAGATGTGGTTAGTGGAAATAGGTATATAGATACATGTGTTTGATTGAGATCATGCTAGATCCTTTTTTATCTTGAGTAGCATTGATAATTTTCAATAGGCCTTTATTTTCTTGCATTTATGGATCCAGTGATTCATATTTGTTATCAATTTTATAATATCCCATGGGGTCACACTTTGTGGTTGACTAAATGAGGATTGAATTTGACTTAGAGAGATACTATAAAAGTGTTTTAGAGTTAATCCAAAAAGGTTTTGGATGGGAATTCACAAGGTTTTGCATATGATGTGGTACAATTTGAAGTTGATGATAGCTTTCCAAAAAGTGTTTTGGAAGATATCCAAAATATTTTTTTATATAATTTCATAATTTATTATATAAGATATAAGATAAAGTGAAATTTTGCGAACTCTCTTAGGATTTAGTGCAAGTGAGAGATTGAAAGAGATATCCCCTATGTGTGTGTGTGTGTGTATAATATATATATATATATATATATAAAGGTATATCATATGGTACAATATAACCAATTTTAGAGTATGATTTGTATGATAAAAAATAGTTTTGTATATACATATAAGTTGTATATTATTTTACGACTCAACAGGAAATTATGAAGCATGGATTGAGAATCCATGCCACTACCTATTGCCAATCGTATGGAGCAATTGGGGTAATAGTAAGGAATATCAAAAGGGCATCAAATGTATGATTTTATTACACTACCCCCTCAATCATAAGATACCATTGTGTGATGTCATAAGAAGATTTCATGGGTATGTTATAATAGATAACAACCATATTGTATGGCATACTTCATGTTATTACCTTCGATTGATTGAACATTAAGAGTTAATGTTCGAATGATTCTTACCCACATTGTTTATCATCAATGTATCATTAAAATAGTTTTAATGAAAGGTGATAACACATTCATAAAATGCATGTATAGTTTGAGGCATTAACTCATACATTATAATGCGTGAGTTAAATGTGTCCATGTACATCGGGGAGTATCCTCAAAGGTTCTATAAGAATCCACTTCCATGTGATGGAAGCGTATGTGTGGATGCTTGGATGATACTCCCAGATGTTTGATGTTGTCTTCTTTTTCATACATTACACTCAAGGCACTATAATGTCATGAAGTTTAAGAGAACCCCATATGTATGACATGTGATTCAGTAGCCCGTGGATTTTTCGGAAAGAGGGGTGTCATTTGGATACCCTTGGTGATCTTCATCAAACCATTAAATGGTATGTAGATGTTTCAATGACACTTCAGCGTAAGGTATACATGGTTTTACAATTTCTTTATTTCTAGTATGAAAAAAAATGATCTATGCTTGGTGATTCTTTGGTTGGGTTTCTATTTTCATTAATTGGTTAAACAAATGATGCTTGATCCATTATTAAACCTATCAACACCACCCTTTCCCACAATCTCAATAGTTTCATCATCCAAAATATACACCCCATCGAACCTTCCATAATTATAATTTCTCAAACTCCCTCTCTCAAACATAGGGTGAAAAGAAACTCCAAAATCTATAATCTAAGACTCAAGTTAATTAGAAGCATTCAACAATGGACCTCTCATATATTCTAAAATGGGATTTGTGGATGAACTTCTAGAAGCATATCTTCTAGAATTGAATCTTTACACACTGTAATATTTCTTCAAATAGAATTGCTTCCCATAATGGAAACACATGGGACCACCTTCATCCAATATAATTTGACTTTTCTTGTGACTCTTTCATGCAATGGAACCCCCTACCTTCTACACTACATTAATTTCTAATAGATTGTTGGATCTCCTTCCATCGAATCTCCTTGTTCATAATTAGATCCCTAGAATCTGAAAACACTAATTCCTTATTACCTCTTGAGTTACTTGTAGGTTCTGGGTGTAGCGGAAGCGTGGTTGGGACGGTACCCAACTTTAATTTTTACCATGATCACTGATTATTTTGGGATCAATACAATAATTAATTCCACTATCCATGGAATAGAATCAAAGATTTATATAAAGAAAGAAGAGGCCCGAAACCTTTATAGACGATCTTTCACATCATGTTTATAATTAATTTAATTAATTTCATAAAGAAAAGAATACATGGATCTTCGATACTTTCTTTGTTGATGATGTTGATCATCCAAAATGACCCTTCTATATTATCTCATTATTCTTGTGAGGATCCAAACCAGAATCCCTCTAGCAGTGATCCACACATGCTTCGATGACCTCCGATCGACACCACTCGTTCTCCAGGTGCTAGTGCAGCGAAGCGAGTGTCTTGTGTCGGTCGTTCATGATCACTTGTTCTTCAGTCTTGAAGAATGTCTCTCATTATTGATAGGGGTAGGAAGATTATTTGTGCGAGAAATCCTTTAGCTCAACAATTCTCAATTCAACGGGCGTGCAGTTCGGTGCATGGAACAATAAACATACGTGTCTATTTATTGGCATGGGGCTTCAGTTACAATATTTAATTGTGTAATAGTAATTAAATACCTTGATAACCTTAGATAAAACCCATGATATTAATAATAATACCACGCCATTATTTATGGTGTTCCAACTTGTGCAAAATTTAATTATAAATAAAATTCTACGTCACAAAATAATAGCAACATTATTATTATTTTAACTTATGCCAACTAGTCAAATAATTATTTACTATCATGTAAATAATTATTTTACTACTGGACCAACCTTGGTCTGCTCGAACTCTACTTCCATTTATTGAACACCCGAATAAATAAATTATTCTCTTAAAAAAATATTTTATTTACAAACTAGTAAATAAATATTTATTAAATGTTCAATAAAATAAATAAATATATTATACTCACAATCCAGTGAATAAATTTTTATTTTTATTTATACGATCATTTTAACTTGAATAAAATTATTTCATGGTCTTGAGAATAATATTTATTTCATCAATTAAATTCAAATAGAATTTAACCAAAACCACCAAAAACACTTAGTCTGTAACCCTCTATGATTATTTCTCGTTGGTATTAGGCAATCTTGCCTAAATTCCAAGAGTAATGTCTAGCAATGGGTCAAGTCACCCAAGAGAAATAACTTAAAGTCGCAACAATGACATCTACATATGAACACTCACTGTTTAATATAATTCCTTTGTATCAATATCTCATTAAGCAGGTTTCATGATAGTGTCGTCAACCTTTGTGCTTGATACATCATTCTTTGACTACCTGAAATAAACTCGTTGTTACACCATTTCTATGAAATTTCACACAATTGTTCTATTTCAATCAAAGGGATGAGATATTAACTCTCATAAATGTAAGGAACAAATCCTTCCCCAACTTATCCATTAATAACATGCCACTTGTGACGCACCCAACATACCCTACTTCCCACCAACTGTCTGTATGACGGTTTTCATCAGTAAATCAAATTGTGTGAGTTATGACACGTATTAATGATAATATTAAAGTATAAGTATCATTACACATGCTCGTAGATAGGAATATTTTATGACACCAAAACATGGGAATTCCTACTGGCAGGTCTGTTCTCATAATCTCATGTCTTATAGATTACCAAGTACGAACTTCGTGAGAGGAAGTCTCATCTGCTTATGAGTACTCACACTTGACTGTCTATATACTATGTGTCCCATTATAGTATTTCATCTGACCACAGAACTATATTTAAGAATATTGTCATAGCACTTCAAGGTTCTCATCATAGCAGGGAACTGTTATGACCTTGTCAATACAAAAAATACTTCAGGATATTATCACACTATAGTCATGTAGAACAATGAACAATATGTAATAATATGTTTAATATTTAAATATATTAAATATTCATGTAATCAAAGTACAACTAGTTGGTTCTAGGACACCAACTCTTACAAACTCCCACTTGGACTAGAGCCAACTACCTATGACTTTCAGTCTGCTAGAACTCACATGATGATCATGTTTCTGCTGAGTCAAGGCTTTAGTCAAGGGGTAATCCATGTTTTCTTACATGGAAATAATGCTCAATGTAACTTCACCTCTCTAAGAAAATCCCTCAAGAGATGATACTTCTGAAGTATGTGCTTCATCTGCTGATGTGACCTTGGCTCTTTTGCGAGGATCACCGCTGTAGTATTATCACATTATAGTGTGATTGGATATTTACTACTATGTATCACATCCATCTCCTAGATGAATCTTTGCATCCAAACCACTTATTTAGCTACCTCAGAAGATGCAATATACTTAGACTCTGTTGTAGAATCTACGACCACACTCTACTTTGAGCTCTTCTAGATCACTGCACCTCCATTCAAAGTGAAGATGTATCTCATTTTCAACTTCATGGCATCTTTGATTAGTCTGGAAACTATCATATGCATATCATCTAATAACTAGTTCCTCATATCCTCCATAAACCAGGAACATATCCTTAGTACGCCTCAGATACTTTAAATGGAGGTCACCTGGGTCAGCTTGATATCTTCCTAATGCACTCAATGTGTAGGCGACATCCATCCTAGTACATAGCATGGAATACATGGCTGGCCTAATCACTGGTGTGTATAGATTCCTTGTCATTATATTTCGTTCCTCATGTGTTTGAGGACATATTTTCTTGGAAAGGTGAATGTCACGTGACACTGGAAATAATCCTCTCTTGGATTGTTCTATACTGAATCTCTTTGGTATCTTATCAATGTATGTACTTTGAATTAGGCCCAAAAATCTCTTGTATCTATCATGATGAATCTTTATCCCAAGAATATATGATTTCTCACCCAATTCCTTCATGGAGAATCATTGATTCAACCATTCCTTAACAGACTATAAGACTGGTATCTCATTTTCAATAAGTAATATGTCATCAACATATACTATTAGGAAAATGACTGCACTCCCACTAAACCATTTGTAGACACAAGTATCACATTCATTCTTGATAAAACCATATTTCATTATGGCTTCATCAAAACGAATGTTCCATGACCTAGATTCTTTCTTTAATCCATATAGTATTTCTACAACTTGTATACCTTATTGGAATCCTTTGGAGTCATAAACTCTTCTGGTTGTGTCAGGTAGACATTTTCCTAAAGGTTCCTGTTAAGGAATATTGTTTTGATATCCATTTTAAAAATCTCATAATCATGGTAAGCCGAAAAGTCCAATAGAATTTTTATGGATTTCAGGGTTGAAACTTGTGAAAAGTTTTTGCCATAATCAGTGCCTTGATGCTAATTGAACCCTTTTGAAACTATTAGTGCCTTATAGGTACTGACTTGTCCTTCCATGTCCAGTTTCTTCTTGAATACCCATTTGCAACCAACAATATTTACATCAATTGGAGGATCTACCAAAATCCAGACTTGGTTTTGGTACATGGAATCCATTTCATAATTCATGGCTTCTTGACACTTAGCAACATATGTGCCACTTACTGCTTCCCTGTAGGTTAGAGGATTATTATTATCAACTAATAATGAGTCACCATTCTTAGTAACTAGAAAACTGTACTATTCTAGTTCTATAACTTCTCTTATACTCCTACATAGTTCTTGTTTCTCTAGAATGGTTCTTTCTTCCACAGGGCTTTGTGGAATCTGTTCTTGTACCAACTCTTGTGTACCTTGAGCCTCGACTTCATCAAAGTCTATCTCGCTCCCACTATCTATTTTGAAGATGTGATCCCTCTTAAGGAATATGGCGTGTCTTTCCACTATAACCTTTTTTTCTGAGGGGTTTTATAGGTAATATCTTCTTGTTTCCATGGGGTATCCTATAAAGGTACACCTTGTGCCTCAGGGTGAAAGTTTATTACCTGAAGAGGCCTTAACAAACGCATCACTTACCCACACATGTAAATTCGACAACATGAATTTCTTTCCACTTCAGAACTTGTATAGAATATGTAACACCCCAAGCTTCCATAGTACGCTTCTCTTTCAATAATGCAATAGCTTGCATTGTACGCAAGTTCGAGATTCTAACACAACGCAACCAATCAAAGTAGCTGTTATGAATAGAAATACCCGCTTTTTGAAATTTTATAAATTTTATTATTCAAATTGGACATCATTTTTGGATTCCGAATATCGAAATTATCCTAATTTGAATTTTTTGTATTTTTCTGTGCACTTCCAATTTTCGATGAATAGTGAAAAATACTTAAAAACAACTTTTTTAATAAAAATAATTTTTAGTGATAAATTATATTATTTAGTGGTTTTAAAGTATAATTATAATATAATTTTACCATTTTATCCAATGGTAGTCATTAGAATTAATTTCACTTTGAAATTGGACATAAATAATTGTCAATCTTTTGATAGATATTGTTTCTTAAAAACACGCTATTTGTTTTGACAGCGGGAATAATTTTTAAATTAATTACTAAAATTTATGTGTTTGGAATTTGGTAAAATGGATTACATATTTGGAATCAGAAGGTCCAAATTATGTAATTAAGACACTTTTGTTTTTTGACATTATGAATAGTAACGACGGTAATTATCTTTAATTATCGTGATTAATTAGTAATCGGGTAGTTAAGGGTAATAAAATAATATCATAATAATAACAAATGACCCCAATATGTGTCCTAATTCTAGTGGTTGTGTCATGTCCGACCATGGTATGCCTTGTGCCAAACTTTGGGACCCTATGGAATCACTTTTGGGTGATAGTGACATTTTATTATATTATTTTTTTAAAGGGAAAGTATAACCAAAGTATGTATCACCCAAGTAAAAACAATTTAGTTTTGTGTGTGTAAATTATATCTTATACTATAAATAGTCATTGGAAATATAAAAAAATTTCCTACATCATGATATTTTTTATAATTTTTATACATTAAATAATTTAAATTTTTTATGACACCATGATGATGCAGCGATTACCTCATTAATTAATGATTTAAATAAAATGAAAAGATAATGTAAAATCTAAGACTTACACTTGTCAAAAACCTATTATATGAGTAGATTTATAACCCTTATCACCTTATCCTCGAAATATATAATTGTGGGACCTTTAAAATCCGAAACTCGTTATATAATAAAGTAACATTTCTTGACTTTCCAAAAGTGCCCCTCCTCTCCTCTTATAAAAGGCCCCCACCTCTACCACCTTATTCACACCTTCAAAGACATTTGGCTCAGCCAACCTCTGCTAAAATACTCTCACAACTTCCTTGTCTTACTTCTAGAAGCCTCACTTTGGGCAGAAGTCTTCCCAAGGAAGCCTTTTGATCAAATCAAAAAGAGTTACCCGATTTTAAGGTAATGTCTTCTCTTATGTTCTTTTGTTTTATTTTGCTTCTCTAGCCCCTTAAACTCTTTTTATTCCTTTATTTTGTAAAAACACCAGTATCTTAAATGTACTAGGATTTTTTTATGAGAATTATTTTATTTACACTTACACACACCTTCATCTAATGGTTAAAGAACATATTGTTTCTGTGGGTGGCGAATTACTACCTCACGAAACGATGATTGTTCGATATTCTTTTAACACCTCTCATGGTGGCCATTAAGATGTCACTATATTTATATATGATATATATTATTTTTACTTTTTCCTTATGCTTATGTATTTTTCATTTATGGCATACCTTTATGATTTCCATTATGGGTAAACACGATAATTTCATTTTAAGAAGTGCGGACTACCGCCCCCTCAAAGTGATTTGAATCATTAATGCCATATGTGGGACATATAAAGGATGGAGTTAATGATATTATATATGATATTATACTGTAATTATAATATACATTTATATCATTATAATTTCATTCCATTAAATACGAAATATAAATGAATGTAGCGTTCATGTTTACGTACGGTTTATCGTCTCCATGAACAGTGCATTTCATTTCTTACCTCTAAATGTTATGTAATATTATAAATGCATGTATCTATTGGATATATATGATATATATGATATCTACATCATGAATATAATTCTGGATATAATGGATATTTTACCACATGAACAACTTGTAATTATAATAATTTTATTGTTGACTCAAGTACCAAAGATCGACAAAATGACTGTTATTAACTTAAATGACTACATAATGTTCATAACATGGTAATAAGTGGTATAAAAGGAATAATGAACTTGAAAAAGGTTCTTAATCAAGTAGATATTAACTCTAGTTTATTATTTAGGAGATTAAAGAACGATCGAGTCAAGTCGGACACGAGGTAAGGGAATTCGTCTCAATCTCCTTTCATTGAGACATATTTTGTTTTATACACAACTTTATTTTATATGGTGTATAAACACCTTTTACTTTTACTTTTATTCAAAATAAATATTTTTATATGAAGTGTTTTACTAAATGAAAAAAGGGAATGTTTTTGTCTTATGTATGCAGCGACAACGACTTCTCCGCCGCTGTGACCATTATTTGAGTTTCGGCTTCCTCTACAAGCCATAACTTTTTTTAAATGAAAAATAAATACCATGTTTTAATTTTCTTTTATTTTGGTATTGAAAATGGTTTTTATAATGTTTTTATTATATCAATGTGTTTTATTGATATCTTGTGATTGAAATGTGGAAATGTTATCTTTCCTTTATGTATGTTTTATGTGATACGATTAGGTTATGGTTTTTGGGCAATGTTTATGTTATGTTTAAACCTGTTCATATGAGGAATGAATTAGACTTAATAATTGAATGGTGGAGCCTGCTATAGCTCCTCGATGCATCGGTAGGTCTCATGAGACAAACTAGTGTCTTGTCATGAGGCCTTGACAAAATCTTATTTGTAGTCTTGTCACGAGGCCTTGGCTACGTGGTTATGATAGTCTGACATTATGCATTCCCTCATTATGAAAGTGGTTATTGATATTTCATGTGATTATTCGACTAGTAGAATATCCATGTGAATAAGTAAATGGAATTATTTCATTTTATTATTTCCATATTATTCTGAAGTTCAAGTTTAAAAGGCTTTTGTTTTAGTTATACATTGCCTTAAATATTTATGTTTATTTATGAAAGTTTACGCTGTATTGTTATCCTTACTAAGCATCTGAGCTCACCCCTTTCTATGTTTTATTTTCCCAGGATGTAAAGAAATATTTTATGACTGACCTGTAGGGATAGTCTTAAGGGGATATGAGTGTGGACTATGGAGACTGTGTTATTTTATTTTTTCACTTTATGATGTAATGTAACATTTATGAATGTATCTAGTGTTTCCAAGGCTACTAAACTAATTGGTATTTCGAGACTTGATCTTTTGTGATCATGCCAATGTTACGTAATAATGCACCGAATCTGGGTAACTGGGGTCGGGGCGTTACAGTTAGTATCAGAGGCAGTTTAGTATTAACCTTGGAAGCTAGATTTAGATAAACTCTGATTAGAGCACATATCCCTAAGATAGACTTTGAGGATTAGTATAGAAGAACATCCTAGAATTTTGGTAAATTATAGATTTTGTGTATTTTCTGAGCAATACATCCCTGTCTGGATATGAGCAGGTAGAGGCAGTTCTGGCACAGATGTACCTAGGGGTAAAACCCAAAAACACCACTTTGAGCTAGACTCGAACGAGAACTGGTGCATGACAACGAGCCTTGCTTCACTCTTGGTTACGACACTCCCGGGGGATATGCTTAGAATAATTCACGATTTAGTTACAAACCATTATGAAGGGTTTATGAGTATATACTTCCTCAAAGAAAACATTTTTATGATTATGGATTATATCCATAAACTGTTCAATTTATGTTAGGTGTTTTTCAAGTTTGTTATTATGTATTTCGATTCATAAACTAATCTAGTTTATGACATTGTTTAGAAATGGTGCCTAGTGGAAGGAATGGGAACTGTATCAATATAGGCACTCCATGTAGGCATTTCCCTCCTACTCAAGATAATTATGGTGGAGCTGGTGATGCAACTGGTGCTGATCAGCTAATCACCATACTGGGACAACTCACTCAGGTTATGAATAATAACCTTACTCGTATGAAGCACCCTGATCCGCAACGTGGAGGATCAATGTTAGATCGATTCATGAGGAAGAAATTACCAACATTCAATGGGAGTACAAATCCATTAGTAGCTGAGCAATGGATAAATTCCCTAGAGAAAATATTTCAGGCTTTAGGGAGTAGTGAAAGGGAAAAATTTGTCATGGCAGTTTACCGCCTCATTGGAGATGCTGATCAATGGTGGTCATTGATTCAAAATACAAAGGAATATGAAGAAGTGTCAAGTATGGAATGGAGAGAGTTTAAAGAAATTTTCTTAGAAAAATACTTTCCTCATGACCATCGAGTGGATATGGAAAGACAATTTCTCAGTCTGAGGAAAAAGGAGGATGAGAATGTTGCAAAGTATGAAGCTAACTTTACAAGGTTAGCGAGGCATGCGACAGATTATATACGTAACCCAAGAAGTAATATTGATCGTTTCTTTGATGGGTTAAAATCGTTTCTCCGTCGAGCTTTAGTATCACAATCTTTCTCAACGTACGAAGATATAGTCTCGTGTTCTATCAAGACAAAAAAAGAATTCTCTAAATCTTATGACAATAAAGTAAAGTAAGAGAAGAAGATAATGGTGGAACAAGAGACAGATAAAGAGAAAAAGGGAAAGAAGGATTTTCCATTATGCGATAATTGTGGGAAGAATCACCTCGGTACTTGCCTAAAAGGAATGGGAGTTTGTTATAAATGTGGAGAAAAAGGTTCACCAGGCTCGTGATTGCAAGGGAAAGAAAGAGGCTGTCAATGTTAAATGATAAAATTGTAGAGAAATGGGGCATTATTAAAATGAATGCCCTAAGTGACAAGGAAACTTACCTCAGAAAAGTCCAAGATAGAAAGGCCAATCTTATGCTGTTACTACAGTTGAAGTGGAATAATTATTGTATTTGTGTTTTTTGGACTCAAGAAGTATATTATGGTTATAAGAATAATGTGATATATATAAGGATTGTACTGCAGTACTTTTTGTTTTCATTAAGGTTTTAATATGATGAAGGTAATCATATTTTTAGTATGTGACAATAAGAGAAACTTTACTTTGTTTGGGGAATCTGATGTTACAATTGATTTTGGAATTTAAAGACCTTTTAGAGAAAGTCTAGACAGAGGTATTTTGGATAACTATAAAGGTTGGAATGGATTAAGTTGAACTTTGGATAGTATTGTTTAAGGTTAAAACATTTCTGAAGATTATTTTTGGAATATTATAATACTATAGTTTTAGGAAAAGGACAACCTGCAGGTCAGGGGATAACCTGTCGCGTAGGACAAAGCTGCAGAAATAGAACCCACAACCATAGTGAGACATGCCTTTATTACCTACCACTAGCCTATAGGAAGTCCCTGGTTATTAAAAAATAGTTTTCCTAATCTAAATGGTATGTGCTAATATTTGGAACCTTATACAATTATGATAAATAGAATATTTTTGAGTTTTATTACCTTTTGGAGTGAAACATGGGTTTGTGGTAAAAATTTATTAAAGAATGAAAGTCTATATGACAAGTAAGTATATTTCCATACATTCTTAGTAAATCTCCTAAATAAATTCCTCAACTTTATGAAAGGTAACTTAAAACAAAAATGTTGTCGGTTAACTTTTCCAATTGGGGAATCAATGACCGTTTAACCAATCACAAGTTTGTGATTTTCTTGTAGTTAACTTTCTCCTAATCCTGTTTTCTACAACTCTCCATCAGACCTTGATGGTTTGTTTCTACTCCATATCCATGTTTTTATAGAATCCTAGTATGGGCTATCTCGGGTGACCTTTGTACTTCTCTTTCTTTCTTTTAAAGTTATATTTTTATTAACCCTATTTCCGATATGAGTTTTCCACAAAGGTATTTTCTATTTTCAACCTTTTATTTTCGAAGAACATTTTCAAATTGCGAGGACTCAATTTATTGAAGTATGGGAGAATGTAACACCTCAAGCTTCCATGGTACGTTTCTCTTTCAATAATGCAATAGCTTGCATTGTAGGCAAGTTTGAGATTCTAACACACCGTGACCAATCAAAGTAGCCGTTATGAATATAAATACCCACTTTTTGAAATTTTATAAATTTTATTATTCAAATTGGACATCATTTTTGGATTTGGAATATCGAAATTATCCTAAGTTTAATTTTTCGTATTTTTTTGAGAACTTCCAATTTTCGATAAATAGTGAAAAATACTTAAAAACAACTTTTTTAATAAAAATAATTTATAGTGATAAATTATATTATTTAGTGGTTTTAAAGTATAATTATAATATAATTTTACCATTTTATCCAATGGTGTTCATTATAATTAATTTTACTTTGAAATTGGACATAAACAATTGTCAATCTTTTGATAGATATTGTTTCTTAAAAACACGCTATTTGTTTTGACAGCGGGAATAATTTTTAAATTAATTACTACAATTTCTGTGTTTGGAATTTGGTAAAATGGATTCCATATTTGGAATCATAAGGTCCAAATTATGTAATTAAGACACTTTTTTTTTGACATTATGAATAGTAATGACGGTAATTATCTTTAATTATCGTGATTAATTAGTAATCGGGTAGTTAAGGGTAATAGAATAATATCATAATAATAACAAATAACCCCAACATGTGTCCTAATACTACTAGTTGTGTCATGGATGACCATGAAATGCCTTGTGCCAAACTTTGGGACCACATGGAATCACTTTTGGGTGATAGTGACATTTTATTATATTATTTTTTTTAAAGGGAAAGTATAACCAAAGTATGTATCACCCAAGTAAAACAATTTTAGTTTTGTCTATGTAAATGATATCTTTGACTATAAATAGTCATTGGAAACATAAAAATATTTCCTACATCATGATATTTTTTTATAATTTTTAGACATTAAATAATTTAAATTTTTTATGACACCATGATGATGCAGCGATTACCTCATTAATTAACGATTTAAATAAAATGGAAAGATAATGTAAAATATAAGACTTAAACTTGTCAAAAACCTATTAGATGAGTAGATTTAGAACATTTATCACCTTATCCTCGAAATATATAATTGTGGGACCTTTAAAATCCGAAACTCATTATATAATAAAGTAACATTTCTTGAATTTCCAAAAGTGCCCCTCCTCTCCTCTTATCAAAAGGCCCCCACCTCTACCACCTTATTCACACCTTCAAAGTCATTTGGCTCGGCCAACCTCTGCCCAAATACTCTCTAAACTTCCCTCTATTACTCCTAGAAGCCTCACTTTGGGCAGAAGTCTTCCCAAGGAATCCTTTGGCTCAAATCAAAAAGAGTTACCTGATTTTAAGGTAATGTCTTCTCTTATGTTCTTTTGTTTTATTTTGCTTCTCCAGCACCTTAAACTCTTTTTATTCCTTTATTTTGTAACAAAACCAGTATCTTAAATATACTAGGATGTTTTTATGATAAGTATTTGATTTAAACTTACACTGTAACATCCCAGGTAAATAAAGAATAAGACATTTTCATATTTATTAATATTTTTTTAATTAAGTATTAATTTTACTTTAATGGGGTTGCTATGTTCAATGGAGAACCCTCTTTAAATATATTTTTGGTCACTCATATACATTCTATTAGACCAAATAAAATTCTTCTTTAGAATTGGGACATCAAAATTTACTTTGTGTACATTTTTGGTTTTTTTTTTATAATGTTCATTTTTTTATGAATAGTGAAAAATGTTGTATTTTAATTCAAAACCTATTTTAATATAATTTATTAATAATGATATATTATATTTTTAATTGTTTTTAAAGTGAAATTAGAATATATTTTTACCATTTAATCCAATGGTGGTCATTTTAATTATTTTCACTTTGAAATTGGACATAAACAAGTGTGAGTCTTTTGATAGATATTGTTTCTTAAAAACACGCTATTTGTTTTGACAGTGGGAATTAATTATAAAATTAATAAATGCAACATATATTTTTAGAATTTTTCAAAATAGCCATCATTTTTGAATTCATAATATCAAATATATCTTAGGGTGAATTTTTGGTATTTTTCTGAAGAACTTCAATTTTGATGAATAGTGAAACCACTAAGTGGTAGTTAAGCAAACTGATTTTTCATTTAAATGAAAGTTTACCGCTTCTGTGTATTGAATTTCAAAAATCTGACATACATGGTTATCATTATTAATTAAAATGTGGTTAAAAGGGATTAAAATATTTTTTTTGGTGAATAGTAACTTTTGAGTTTTGTTAACCGCGATTAGATGTAATTAGTGTAATTTAAGATAAAAATGATATTATAAAAATATAAAAATATATTGACACATGTCCTAACCTTATTGGATAGGTCATGGACGACCAAGAAAATCCATGGGTCAATTTTTGGGACCCCATGGAGCCACTTGGGTAAGATAATGACATTAATACCTTTTATTTAAAGTAAAAATAAAAATGTCACAAACATGTATTGTTTTACTAAAACAAATATTACATGGGGTTATATAAGTTATATTTTTGACTATAAATATTAATTTAAAATATAAAAAGATTTCCTACATCATGGTAAATTTTTTATAATTTTTAGACCTCAAAAAATATATTTATGACACAATGATGATGCAGTGTTTACGTCATTAATAAATGATTTAAATAAATAAGAAGATAATGTTTAAAATAATATTAAACACCTATCCAATTCTTATTGGATGATTTTATTTCGAACATTTACCACCTTATATTTTACTTTAATGAATTTTGGAGCTTTAGAAACCAAATTTCATTTTATAATAAAATAATAGTTTCAAGATTTCCAAAAGAGCCCCTCCTCTCCCTTATAAAAAGACCCCACTTCCTACCCATCTCTCACACTTCTCAAGCCCTTTGTCTCGTCCAACCTTTACTCAAATAAGCTCCAAATATCCCTCTATTCATCCTAGAAGCCTCAACTTAGGCAGAAATATCTTCAAGAAACCCTTTTGGTTCAAACGAAGAAGAGTTACCCGATTTAAAGGTAATGTCTTCACTTGTGTTCTTATGTTTTATTTTACTGATCCAGCCCCATAAACTATTTTTATTCCTTTATTTTGTAATAAAACCAGTATCTTAAATATATTAGGACATTTTTATGAAAATTATTCGAGCTACACTTACACACACCTTAATCTAATGGTTAAAGAACGTACTGTTTCTATGGATGGTGAATTACTGCCTCACGAAACGATGATTGTTCAATCTTCTATTAACACCTTTCATGGTAGCCATTAAGATGTCACTATATTTATATATTATATATAATATTTTTATGTTTTCCTTAAGCTTCTGTATTTTTCATTTATGGCATACCTTTAAGGTTTCCATTATGGGTAAACGTGATATCTTCATTTTAGGAAGTGCGGACTACCGCCCCCTCAAAGTGATTTGATTTGTTAATTCCATATGTGGGATGTGTAAAGGATGGAGTTAATAATATTATATATGATATTATACTAGAATTATAATTTACCTTTATATCAATATGATTTAATTCCATTAAATACGAAATAGAAATGAAAGTAGTGTTCATGCGTACATATGGCTTACCGTCTCCATGAACGGTGCATTTCATTTATTACCTCTAAATGTTATGTAATATTATAAATGAATGTATATACTGTATATATATGATATATATGATATCTACATCATGAATATAATTCTGGATATAATTGATATTTTACCACATGAACAACTTGTAATTTTAAGGAGTATTTTTGACTCAAGTACCAATGATCGACAAAACGACCGTTATTAACCTAAATAATTACAAAGTGTTCATAACATGGTAATAAGTGATATAAAAGGAATAATGAACTTGAAAAATTTTCTTAATCAATTAGAAATTAACTCAAGTTTATTATTCAGGAGATTAAAAAACGATCGAGTCAAGTTGGGCACGAGGTAAGGGACTTCGTCTCAATCTCCTTTCATTGAGGCATATTTTGTTTTATACACAACTTTATTTTATACGGTGTATAAACCCCTTTGAATTTTACTTTTATTCAAAAGGAATATTTTTATATGAAGCATTTTACTAAATGACAAAAGGAATGTTTTTTCTTACGTATGCGGTGACAACGACTTCTCCGCCGCCGTGACCATTATTTGAGTTTCAGATTCCTCTACAAGCCAGAACTTTTTTTAAAAATGAAAAATAAAAACCATGTTTTACTTTTCTTTTATTTTGGTACTGAAAATGGTTTTGATAAAGTTTTGATTAGATCAGTGTGGTGTATTGATATCTTGTGATTGAAATATGAAATGTTGTGTTTCCTTTATGCATGTTTTATATGATACGATTATGTTATGGTTCTTGGGAATTGTTTATGAAGACGGGTGGTTCCATGATAAACTAAGGAAGGGTGATCCCGATATAGCTCTCCAATGCATTGGGTAACGTGACGGAGGTAAACATGACTGTTTCTCCTAAGAGATTTGGGTAATATACTATGATGGGTATTCCAAACGTAACCATGAGGGTTACTCCCTACATAAAAATGTTATGAATGCCACAAGTTACCTTTATGTCTTATGATTTCTATGAGTTATTCATAAATCTTATGATTTCATGAGGTATGATTAAAGTGCTTATGTTTTATGAGTAAACTATGATTTCATTGATTCTTATGTATACATGAACTAATGTTTTCATTCCGTATTTTTATATCCCTTACTGAGATTTTTATGCTCATCCCAAGTTTTTGAAATGTTTTCCACAGGTCAAGGGAAAGGTACATGATGTGATTATAGGGTCAAGAAAGTGTCAAGAAAGAATCCATATTTTATTTAAAATATTTTTCCTTTAATGAGAAGAGTGAATATTGTCTTTGATGTAACCACCTTGTTTACAAGTGGAATGTAGTGCATGATATATGATCTAATTCTCTAAAACTCTAAACCTGAAAAGATCCTCAATGTGTTTTTCTTGAAATAACCCAAGATTAAGTAATGTTTAAGGCTGGGGAATTATAGTTGGTATCAAAGGTCCATTTAGATAACTTTAGGAGTTAGAATTCTATTAAATGATTATCCAAAAATATTTTTTTATGGTCAAATTTAAATGGTATAGAATTTAAATATTACCATGTTTCTTTATCTAAGACATGTTTGTTCAGAATGGTTTTCCGCAGAGGAAATACGGAAGCAGTGCTAGGAAGGCATACAGAAGGAAATGACCTTCCGAATCAGCATCCTGAGATTGTCGGAATTGGAACTGAACAGTTTTTTACAGTAATGGCATAGTTGAATCAAGCGATAAATGGTGGTGGTATCCATGCACGAGATCAGCTAGATCAACTGCAGAGGAACATGTCAGTGGTGGAACATTTCATGAGGCAACATCCCCCATCATTCATAGGATCATCTGACCATGTGCTAGTTGAAGGGTGGATTAAAGCACTGGAGAAGATTTTCGATGTCATGGGGTGTTCAGACAATCAAAAGGTAAGTATTGTTGTTTACTGTTTGGAGGGTGAAGCAGGTCAGTGGTGGTCGATGGTTAAAAATATCAGGGATACTGATGGGATTGATGCTCTTGACTGGGATGAATTCAAAGGAATGTTTCTTGAGAAATATTTTCCTAAGGCTGTTCGACTTAGGACGGAAACAAATTCTTGGAATTGAGGCAAGAGGACGACTCAGTGGCTGCTTATGAAGAATAGTTCACTCGATTGGCAAGGTATGCTCCAAATTTTATCTGAGACCTTGATAGTAAAATCAATCATTTTTACTCGGGATTAAAGCCGAAATATCGAAGGGCATTAGCTTCTCGTGAGTTCAAAATTTATGAAAAGCTTGTTCGATGTGCTGAGAAGGTGGAAATGGAGTTTGCCGATGATCAAGTGTTCTATAATAACCAACAGAATAAGAGACCGAGGTGGCAGGAGAAAGGGAAGAATCCTTCAAAAAGGTCTGATGGTAAGAAAACTATGTTTTCAGTTTGTGATACATGTGATAAAAATCATGCTGGGGAATGTCTTTTGAATTCTGGAAAGTGCTACCGATGTGGTAAGATAGGACATAAGGCTCGTGATTGCACTGGAAAAGATCAGGGTGATGGTAAGACCAAATTTGATTTACAGTTAGTGAAATGTTTCAAGTGTAATGAGATGGGTCATTATGAAAACGAGTGTCCGACAAAGAGCTTGAGTGATGGGAAGCAGTCAGACTACAAGAAGAAAGGTGTGGTGAAATCCTTTGCAACTACTTCAGCAGATGTTGGGCCATCAAATGAAGTGGTATCAGGTACTTTGTTTGTTTTTTCAGATTATGCCAGTGTGTTGTTTGATTCAGTGTCTACACATTCTTTCATCTCTGAAAAATTTTATAGTAAATTGGGAATACCATTTCAAGAAATGACTCCTGAACTTTTGGTAAAAACACCTGGGGGAAATTTTGAGGCAAAAAAAATTTATAAGAATCTTCCTATCCTTATCTGTGGAAAGAACCTACTTGCAAACCTTATTTTGTTACCACTAGTAGAGCTTGACGTTATCCTGGGTATGGATTGGATCTCTGTTTACCATGATAAGATTGATTGTAGAGCTAATGAAAATTTTTTTAGAAAGACTTTCAGTTTGTGTACAAGAATGAACCATTACTGTTGATAACATATAAATAGGCTGAGAAACTTGTAAAAGATGGAAATGAATGTTACCTTGCACATATTGTTGAAAACAAAGGAACTGTTCAGATTAATGATGTGTCAGTGGTAAATGAGTATCCTGATGTTTTTCCTGATGAGTTTCCTGGAATAATACCAGATCAGGAAGTTGAATTTACTGTTGACTTAGTTCCTGATGCTAATCCAATTTCAAAACCCCCTTATCGAATGGCTCAAATTGAACTTTTAGAGTTGAAGGAGAAATTGCAAGATTTATTAGAGAAAGGTTTCATTCGACCTAGCACATCACCATGGGGTGCTCCTGTCTTATTTGTTAAAAATAAAGATGGTTCAATGATACTTTGAATTGATTATAGATCCTTGAATAACATAACTGTTAAGAAAAAATATCCTTTGCCTCATATCAATGATTTGTTTGATCAGCTCTAGGGGGCTCAGTATTTTTCAAAGATTGACTTGAGATCGGGGTACCATCAGTTGAAGGTAAAAAAAGCAGATGTTCTGAAGACTGCATTTCATACAAGATATGGCCATTATGAATTTGTAGTTATGCATTTTGGGCTAACCAATGCACCTGCTATATTCATGGTCCTTATGAATAGAATTTTCCATGAGTTCTTGGATAAGTTTGTAGTTGTTTTCATTGATGATATTTTGGTGTTTTCAAAAAGTAAAGAGGAGCATGAAATTCATTTAAGGGTTATTTTGTAAACCTTAAAAGAAAAGAAATTGTATGGGAAATTCAGTAAGTGTGAGTTTTGGTTGCAATAAATTTCTTTCCTTGGTCACATTATTTCTAAAGATGGAATAACTATTGATCCTTCAAAAACAAAGGTTGTTGAAGAATGGCCAAGACCCACAAATGTAACTGATATTCATAGTCTTCTTGGTTTGGCAGGCTATTACCGAAGGTTTGTTAAAAAAATTTCACAGTTATCTAGTCCAATGACTAAGCTAACTCAGAAGGGTGTTAAGTTCATCTGGACAAAATAATGTGATGATTGTTTTCAGGAATTGAAAAGAAGATTGGTGAATGCTCCAGTTTTGGTACTACCTTCCATGATTGGTGAGTTTTTTATCTACAATGATGCTTCATTGAAAGGACTTGGTTGTGTCTTAATGCAAAATGATCAGGTAATTGCTTATGCTTCACGTCTGTTGAAAACTCATGAGGTAAATTACCCTACACATGATTTGTAATTAGCTGGTGTTGTTTTTTCTTTAAAAATTTGGAGGCATCATTTGTATGGAGTAAAGTGTGAAATATATACTGATCAAAAAAGTTTAAATTATATATTCACTCATAAAGAATTGAACATGAGACAGAGGCGATGGCTAGAATTAATCAAGGATTATGATTGTACAATTCATTACCATCCGGTAAAAGCAAATAAAGTGGTTGATGCTTTGAGTCAAAAAAGTAATGCTTCATTAACCATGTTATGTTTGGAACGTGGTCTTTTGGTTAAGGATTTGATGAACTTTGGCATAGGAGTTGTTGGTGCAAGATGTTCTTCTGTTTTGTTTCAGGTATCAGTGAAATCATCTCTATCAGATAGAATTAAGCAAGCACAGAAGCAAGAAAGTGAGTAATAGAAAAAGGTAGATCTGGTTCAGAAGTGTAAGTTGCCTGAGTTCAACATTGATAATGATTGTGTTTTGAGATTTATGAATAGATTGTGTGTGCCTTGTGATTCACAGTTGAATAGATAGTTGTTATGTGAAGCTCATAGTTCTCCGTTTTCAGTTCATCCTAGCAGTACTAAGATGTATAGAGATCTTAGGGAGTATTACTGGTGGGATGGAATGAACAGAGATATTTCTGATTTTAATGTGAAGTGTTTGACTTGTCAACAGGTTAAAGTAGAGTAGCAGTTACTGAAAGGGATGCTTCAGCCTTTACCAGTTCGAGAGTGGAAATGGGAGAATATATTCATGGACTTCGTTGTGGGATTACCGAAGACACCTCGAGGTAATAATGCAATCTGGGTTATTGTTGATCGCTTGACTAAATCATCTCATTTCCTTGATATACGAGATACTTTTTTACAAGATCAACTTTATCGTTTGTATCTTAAAAAGATAGTCAGGTTACATGGAGTTCCCCTCTCCATTGTATCTGATTGTGATCCTAGGTTTACTTCTAACTTTTGGAAAGGCCTTCAGAAGTCGTTGGGTGCTGAATTAAATTTTAGTACAGCTTTTCATCCTCAATCAGATTGGCAGTCAGAACGAACGATTCAGACTTTGGAGGATATGCTATGTGCTTGTTCGATGGATTATCAGGGAAGTTGGAACCAACATCTTTCTTTTGTTGAGTTTTCTTATAATAACAGTTTTCATTCCAGTATACAGATGGAACCATTTGAGGCATTATATGGGAAGTGGTGTCGAACTCTAGCTTTTGGGGATGAAGTAGGTGAAAGGAAGTTGATGAGACCAGAATTGGTAGAAGAGTTGGCAGGAAAATTTCAGCTCATACAGAGACACATGAGAACAGCTCAGAGCAGGCAGAAGAGTTATGCGGACAATAGGAGGAAGGATCTCTCTTTTGAGGTAGGTGATCATGTTTTTCTCAAAGTTTCACCATGGAAAAGTGTGATGAGATTTGGTAAGAAAGGAAAGTTGAGTCCAAGGTTCATTGGACCATATGAAATTCTGGAGAGAGTTGGATCAGTTGCATACCGAGTGGCTTTACCTCCGAGTTTATCTCAGGTACACAATGTCTTTCATGTTTCAATGTTAAGGAAGTACATGCCAGATCCATCTCATGTTTTGAGTCCAGAGGTAGTTCAGCTGGAAGAGAATCTATCTTATGAGGAACAATCGGTCCAGATTCTTGACCATAGGGAGCAGGTATTGCGGAATAAGGTGATTCATCAAGTAAAGGTTTTGTGGAAAAACCACATGATTGAAGAGGAAACATGGGAATATGAAAATGTTATGAGAGATAAATACCCCCATTTATTTAAGTGAATAAATTGTGAGAACGCAATTCCCAAAAGGGGGGAAGGATGTAACATCCCAGGTAAATAAAGAATAAGACCTTTTCATATTTATTAATATTTTTTGAATTAAGTATTAATTTTACTTTAATGGGGTTGCTATGTTCGATGGTGAACCCTCTTTAAATATATTTTTGGTCACTCATATACGTTCTATTAGACCAAATAAAATTCTTCTTTATAATCGGGACATCAAAATTTACTTTGTGTAAATTTTTGGTATTTTTCTGATAATGTTCATTTTTTTATGAATAGTGAAAAATGTTGTATTTTAATTCAAAACCTCTTTTAATCTAATTTATTTATAATTATAGATTATCTTTTTAATTGTTTTTAAAGTGCAATTAGAATATATTTTTACCATTTAATCCAATGGTGGTCACTGTAATTAATTTCACTTTGAAATTGAACATAAACAAGTGTCAGTCTTTTGATAGATATTGTTTCTTAAAAACACGCTATTTGTTTTGACAACGGGAATTAATTATAAAATTCATAAATGCAACTTATATTTTTAGAATTTTGAAAAATAGACATCATTTTTGAATTCGTAATATCAAATATATCTTAGGGTGAATTTTTGGTATTTTTCTGAAGAACTTCAATTTTGATGAATAGTGAAACCACTAAGTGGTAGTTAAGCAAACTGATTTTTCGTTTAAATGAAAGTTTACCGCTTCTGTGTATTGAATTTCAAAAAACCGACATACATGGTTATCATTATTAAGTAAAATGTGGTTCAAAGGGATTAAAATATTTTTTGGTGAATAGTAACTTTTGAGTTTTGTTAACCGCGATTAGAGGTAATTAGTGTAATTTAAGATAAAAAAGATATTATAAAAATATAAAAATATCTTGAAACAATTCCTAACCTTATTGAATAGATAATGGACGACCAATAAAATCCATGGGTCAATTTGTGGGACCCCATGGAGCCACTTGGGTAAGATAATGAAATTAATACCTTTTATTTAAAGTAAAAATAAAAATGTCACAAACATGTATTGTTTTATTAAAACAAATATTACATGGGGTTATATAATTTATATTTTTGACTATAAATATTCATTATAAATCTAAAAAGATTTCCTACATCATGGTAAATTTTTTATAATTTTTAGACATCAAAAAAAATTTATTTATGACACAATGATGATGCAGTATTTAGGCCATTAATGAATGATTTAAATAAATAAGAAGATAATGTTTAAAATAATATCCAACACATGTCCAATTCTTATTGGATGATTTTATTTCGAACATGGACCACCTTATCTTCTACTTTAATGATTTTTGGAGCTTTAGAAACCGAATTTCATTTTATAATAAAATAATAGTTTCAAGATTTTCAAAAGAGGCCCTCCTCTCACTTATAAAATGACCCCACTTCCTACCCATCTCCCACACTTCTCAAGCCCTTTGGCTCATCCAACCTCTACTCAAATAAGCTCCCAATATCCCTCTATTCATCCTAGAAGCCTCACCTTAGGCAGAAATCTCTTCAAGAAACCCTTTTGGTTCAAACGAAGAAGAGTTACCCGATTTAAAGGTAATGTCTTCACTTGTGTTCTTATGTTTTATTTTGCTTATCTAGCCCCATAAACTATTTTTATTACTTTATTTTGTAACAACACCAGTATCTTCAATATTCTAGGATGTTGTTATGAAAAGGATTCGAGCTACACTTACACACACCTTAATCTAATGGTTAAAGAACATACTGTTTCTGTGGATGGTGAATTACTTCCTCACGAAACGATGATTGTTCAATATTATATTAACACCTTTAATGGTGGCCATTAATATGTCACTATATTTATATATGATATATAATATGTTTATGTTTTCCTTAAGCTTCTGTATTTTTCATTTATGGCATAACTTTATGGTTTCCATTATGGGTAAACACGATATCTTCATTTTAGGAAGTGCGGACTACCGCCCCCTCAAAGTGATTTGATTCATTAATGCCATATGTGGGATGTGTAAAGGATGGAGTTAATAATATTATATATGATATTATACAGGAATTATAATTTACCTTTATATCATTATGATTTCATTCCATTAAATATGAAATATAAATGAAAGTAGTGTTCATGCGTACGTACAGCTTACTGTCTCCATGAACGGTGCATTTCATTTATTACCTCTAAATGTTATGTAATATTATAAATGAATGCATATACTGGATATATATGATATATATGATATCTAAATCATGAATATAATTCTGGATATAATTTTTATTTTACCACATGAACAACTTGTAATTTTAAGGAGTTTGTTTTTGACTCAAGTACCAATGATCGACAAAACGACCGTTATTAACCTAAAGAATTAAAAATTGTTCATAACATGGTAATAAGTGATATAAAAGTAATAATTAACTTGAAAAAGGTTCTTAATCAAGTAGAAATTAACTCAAGTTTATTATTCAGGAGATTAAAGAACGATCAAGTCAAGTCAGACACGAGGTAAGGGACTTCATCTCAATCTCCTTTCATTGAGGCATATTTTGTTTTATACACAACTTTATTTTATACGGTGTATAAACCCATTTTAATTTTACTTTTATTCAAAAGGAATCTTTTTATACGAAGCGTTTTACTAAATGACAAAAGGAATGTTTTGTCTTACGTATGCGGCGACAACGACTTCTCCGCTGCCGTCACCATTATTTGAGTTTCGGCTTCCTCTACAAGCCAGAACTTTTTTTTAAAATGAAAAATAAATACCATGTTTTACTTTTCTTTTCTTTTGGTATTGAAAATGGTTTTGATAAAGTTTTTATTAGATCAATGTGGTGTATTGATATCTTGTGATTGAAATGTGAAATGTTGTGTTTCCTTTATGCATGTTTTATATGATACAATTATGTTATGGTTATTGGGAATTGTTTATGAAGACGGGTGGTTCCGTGATAAACTAAGGGAGGGTGAGCCCGATATAGCACTCCAATGCATTGGGTAACGTGACGTAGGTAAACATGAATGTTTCTCCTAAGAGATTTGGGGAATATACTATGATGGGTATTCCAAACGTAACCATGAGGGTTACTCCCTACATAAGAATGTTATGAATGCCACAAGTTACCTTTATGTCTTATGATTTCTATGAGTTATTCATAAATCTTATGATTTCATGAGGTATGATTAAAGTGCTTATGTTTTATGAGTAAACTATGATTTCATTGATTCTTATGTATACATGAACTAATGTTTTCATTCTGTATTTTTATATCCCTTACTGAGATTTTTATGCTCATCCCAAGTTTTTGAAATGTTTTTCACAGGTCAAGGGAAAGGTATATGATGTGATTATAGGGTCAAGAAAGTGTCAAGAAAGAATCCATGTTTTATTTAAAATATGTTTCCTTTAATGAGAAGAGTGAATATTGTCTTTGATGTAACCACCTTGTTTACAAGTGGAATGTAATGCATGATATATGATCTAATTCTCTAAAACTCTAAACCTGAAAAGATCCTCAATGTGTTTTTCTTGAAATAACTCAAGATTAAGTAATGTTTACGGCTGGGGCATTATAGTTGGTATCAAAGGTCCATTTAGATAACTTTAGGAGTTAGAATTCTATTAAATGATTATCCAAAAATATTTTTTTTATTTTCAAATTGAAATGGTATAGCATTTAAAGATTACCATGTTGCTTCATCTAAGACATGTTTGTTCAGAATGGTTTTCCGCATAGGAAATAGGGAAGCAGTGCTAGGAAGGCATACAGAAGGAAATGACCTTCCGAATCAGCATCCTAAGATGGTCGGAATTGTAACTGAACAGTTTTTTGTAGTAATGGCGCAGTTGACTCAAGCGATAAATGGTTGTGGTATCCATGCACGAGATCATCCAGATCAACCGCAGAAAAACATGTTAGTGGTGGAAAATTTCATGAGGCAACATCCCCCATCATTCAGAGGATCATCTGACCCTGTGCTAGCTAAAGGGTGGATTAAAGCATTGGAGAATATTTTTGATGTCATGGGGTGTTCAGACAATCAAAAGTTAAGTCTTTCTATTTACTGTTTGGAGGGTGAAGCAAGTCAGTGGTGGTCGATGGTTAAAAATATCAGGGACGCTGATGAGATTGATGCTATTGACTGGGATGAATTCAAAGGTATGTTTCTTGAGAAATATTTTCCTAAGGTTGTTCGACTTAGGATGGAAAAACAATTCTTAGAATTGAGGCAAGAGCACGACTCAGTGGCTGCTTATGAAGAATAGTTCACTCGATTGGCAAGGTATGCTCCAAATTTTATCTTAGACCTTGATAGTAAAATCAATCATTTTTACTCAGGATTAAAGCCGAAATATCGAAGGGCGTTAGCTTATCGTGAGTTCAAAAGTTATGAAAAGCTTGTTTGATGTGCTGAGAAGGTGTAAATGGAGTTTGCTGATGATTAAGTGTTCTATAATAACCAACAGAAGAAGAGACTGAGGTGGCAGGAGAAAGGGAAGAATCCTTCAAAAAGGTCTGATGGTAAGAAAACTATGTTTTCAGTTTGTGATACATGTGTTAAAAATCATGCTGGGGAATGTCTTTTGAATTCTGGAAAGTGCTACCGATGTGGTAAGATAGGACATAAGGCTCGTGATTTCACTGGAAAAGATCAGGGTGATGGTAAGACCAAATTTGATTTACAGTTAGTGAAATGTTTCAAGTGCAATGAGATGGATCATTATACAAACGAGTGTCCGACAAAGAGCTTGAGTGATGGGAAGCAGTTAGACTACAAGAAGAAAGGTGTGGTGAAATCCTTTGCAACTACTTCAGCAGATGTTGGGCCATCAAATGAAGTGGTATCAGTTACTTTGTTTTTACAGATTATTCCAGTGTGTTGTTTAATTCAGGGTCTACACATTCTTTCATCTCTGAAAAATTTTCTAGTAAATTGGGAATACCATCTCAAGAAATGACTCCTGAACTTTTGGTAAAAACACATGGGGGAAATATTGAGGCAAAAATAATTTATAAGAATCTTCCTATCCTTATCCGTGGAAAGACCCTACTTGCAAACCTTATTGTGTTACCACTATTAGAGTTTGATGTTATCCTGGGTATGGATTGGATCTCTGTTTACCATGCTAAGATTGATTGTAGAGCTAATTAAGTTTATTTTTAGAAATACTTTCATTTTGTGTACAAGAATGAACCCTTACTGTTGATAACATATCAAGAGGCTGAGAAACTTGTAAAAGATGGAAATGAATGTTACCTTGCACATATTGTTGAAAACAAAGGAACCATTCAGATTAATGATGTGTCAGTGGTAAATGAGTATCCTGATGTTTTTCCTGATGAGTTTCCTGGAATAATACCAGATCGGGAAGTTGAATTTACTGTTGACTTAGTTCCTGATTCTAAGCCAATTTCAAAACCCCCTTATTGAATGGATCAAATTGAACTTTTATAGTTGAAGGAGCAATTGCAAGATTTATTAGAGAAAGGTTTCATTCGACCTAGAACATCACCATGGGGTGCTCCTGTCTTATTTGTTAAAAAGAAAGATGGTTCAATGAGACTTTGCATTGATTATAGAGCCTTGAATAACATCACTGTTAAGAACAAATATCATTTTCCTCATATCGATCGATGATTTGTTTGATCAGCTCCAGGGGGCTCAGTATTTTTCAAAGATTGACTTGAGATCAGGGTACCATCAGTTGAAGGTAAAGGAAGCAGATGTTCTGAAGACTGCATTTTGTACAAGATATGGCCATTATGAATTTGTAGTTATGCCTTTTGGGCTAACCAATGCACCTGTTGTATTCATGGACCTTATGAATAGAATTTTCCATGAGTTCTTGGATAAGTTTGTGGTTGTTTTCATTGATGATATTTTGGTGTTTTCAAAAAGTAAAGAGGAGCATGAAAGTCATTTAAGGGTTATTTTGTAAACCTTAAAAGAAAAGAAATTGTATGGGAAATTCAGCAACTGTGAGTTTTGGATGCAAAAAATTTCTTCCCTTGGTCACATTGTTTCAAAAGATGAAATAACTATTGATCCTTCAAAAACAAAGGTTGTTGAAGAATGACCAAGATCCACAAGTGTAACTGAGATTCGTAGTTTTCTTGGTTTGGTAGTCTATTACTGAAGGTTTGTTAAATATTTTGCATAGTTATCTAGTCCAATGACTAAGCTAACTCGGAAGGGTGTTAAGTTCATCTGGACAAAAGAATGTGATGATTGTTTTCAGGAATTGAAAAGAAGATTGGTGAATGCTCCAGTTTTGGTACTACCTTCCAAGATTGGTGAGTTTGTTATCTACAGTGATGCTTCATTGAAAGGACTTGGTTGTGTCTTAATGCAGAATGATCAAGTAATTGCTTATGCTTCACGTCAGTTGAAAACTCATGAGGTAAATTACCCTACACATGATTTGGAATTAGCTGATGTTGTTTTTTCTTTAAAAATTTGGATGCATCATTTGTATGGAGTAAAGTGTGAAATATATACTGATCAAAAAAGTTTAAAGTATATATTCACTCAGAAAGAATTGAACATGAGACAGAGGAGATGGCTAGAATTAATCAAGGATTATGATTGTACAATTTACTACCATCCGGGAAAAGAAAATAAAGTGGATGATGCTTTGAGTCGAAAAAGTAATGCTTTATTAACTATGTTATGTTTGGAATGTGATCCTTTGGTTAAGAATTTGATGAAATTTGGCATAGAAGTTGTTGGTGCATGATGTTCTTCTATTTTGTTTCAGGTATCATTGAAATCATATCTATCAGACAGAATTAAGAAAGCACAGAAGCAAGACAGTGAGTTACAGAAAAAGGTAGAGCTGGTTCAGAAGTGTAAGTTTTCTGAATTCAACATTGATAATGATTGTGTTTTGAGATTTGGGAAGAGACTGTGTGTGCCTTGTGATTCACAGTTGAAGATAGAGTTGTTATGTGAAGCCCATAGTTCTCCATTTTCAGTTCATCCTGGAAGTACTAAGATGTATAGAGATCTTCGAGAGTATTATTGGTGGGATGGAATGAAAAGAGATATTTCTGATTTTACTGTGAAGTGTTTGACTTGTCAACAGGTTAAAACAGAGTGGTAGTTAACGAAAGGTATTCTTCATCCTTTACCTGTGCCAGAGTGGAAATGAGAGAATATATCCATGGACTTCGTTGTGGGATTACCGAAGACATCTCGAGGTAATAATGCAATCTGGGTTATTGTTGATCGCTTGACTAAATCAGCTCATTTCATTGCTATACGAGATACTTTTTACCTAGATCAACTTTCCCGTTTGTATCTTAAAAAGATAGTCAGGTTACATGGAGTTCCCCTCTCCATTGTATCTGATTGTGATCTCAGGTTTACTTCTAACTTTTGGAAAGGCCTTCAGAAGTCGTTGGGTCCTGAATTAAATTTCAGTACAACTTTTCATCCTCAATCAGATGGGCAGTCAGAATGAACGATTCAGACTTTGGAGGATATGCTATGTGCTTGTTCGATGGATTATCAGGGAAGTTGGGACCAACATCTTTCTTTTGTTGAGTTTTCTTATAATAACAGTTTTCATTCCAGTATACAGATGGCACCATTTGAGGCATTATATGGGAAGCGGTGTCGAACTCCAGCTTTTGGGGATGAAGTAGGTGAAAGGAAGTTAATGGGACCAGAATTGGTAGAAGAGTTGGCAGGAAAATTTCAGCTGATACAGAGACACATGAGACCAACTCAGAGCAGGCAGAAGAGTTATGCGGACAACAGGAGAAATGATCTCTCTTTTGAGGTAGGTGATCATGTTTTTCTCAAAGTTTCACCATGGAAAAGTGTGATGAGATTTGGTAAGAAAGGAAATTTGAGTCCAAGGTTCATTGGACCATATGAAATTCTGGAGAGGGTTGGATCAGTTGCATACTGATTGGCTTTACCTCCGAGTTTATCTTAGGTACACAATTTCTTTCATGTTTCAACGTTAAGGAAGTACATGCCAGATCCATCTCATATTTTGAGTCCAGAGGTAGTTCAGCTGGAAGAGAATCTATCTTATGAGGAACAACCGGTCCAGATTCTTGACCACAGGGAGCAGGTATTACAGAATAAGGTGATTCATCAAGTAAAGGTTTTGTGGAAAAAACACATGATTGAAGTGGCAACATGGGAATCTGAAAATGCTATGAGAGATAAATACCCCCATTTATTTAAGTGAATAAATTGTGAGGACGCAATTCCCAAAAGGGGGAAGGATGTAACATCCCTGGTAAATAAAGAATAAGACATTTTCATATTTATTAATATTTTTTGAATTAAGTATTAATTTTACTTTAATGGGGTTGTTATGTTCGATGGCGAACCCTCTTTAAATATATTTTTGGTCACTCACATAAATTCTATTAGACCAAATAAAATTCTTCTTTATAATCGGGACATCAAAATTTACTTTGTGTAAATTTTTGGTATTTTTATGATAATGTTCATTTTTTTTATGAATAGTGAAAAATGTTGTATTTTAATTCAAAACCTCTTTTAATATAATTTATTTATAATTATAGATTATCTTTTTAATTGGTTTTAAAATTCAATTAGAATATATTTTTACCATTTAATCCAATTGTGGTCATTGGAATTAATTTCACTTTGAAATTGAACATAAACAAGTGTCAGTCTTTTGATAGATATTGTTTCTTAAAAACACGCTATTTGTTTTGACAGCAGGAATTAATTATAAAATTAATAAATGAAACTTATATTTTTAGAATTTTGAAAAATAGACATCATTTTTGAATTTGGAATATCAAATATAGCTTAGGGTGAATTTTTGGTATTTTTCTGAAGAACTTCAATTTTGATGAATAGTGAAACCACTAAGTGGTAGTTAAGCAAACTGATTTTTCGTTTAAATGAAAGTTTACCACTTCTGTGTATTGAATTTCAAAAATCCGACATACATGGTTATCATTATTAAGTAAAATGTGGTTCAAAGGGATTAAAATATTTTTTGGTGAATAGTAACTTTTGAGTTTTGTTAACCGCGATTAGAGGTAATTAGTGTAATTTAAGATAAAAATGATATTATAAAAATATAAAAATATATTGACACATGTACTAACCTTTTTGGATAGATCATGGCCGACCAAGACAATCCATGGGTTAATTTTTGGGACCCCATGGAGCCACTTGGGTAAGATAATGACATTAATACCTTTTATTTAAAGTAAAAATAAAAATGTCACAAACATGTATTGTTTTACTAAAACAAATATTACATGGGGTTATATAATTTATATTTTTGACTATAAATATTCATTAGAAATCTAAAAATATTTCCTACATCATGGTAAATTTTTTATAATTTTTAGACATCAAAAAAAATTATTTATGACACAATGATGATGTAGTGTTTACGTCATTAATGAATGATTTAAATAAATAAGAATATAATTTTTAAAATAATATCCAACAATTGTCCAATTCTTATTGGATGATTTTATTTCAAACATGGACCACCTTATCTTCGACTTTAATGATTTTTGGAGCTTTAGAAACTGAATTCCATTTTATAATAAAATAATAGTTTCAAGATTTCCAAAATAGCCCCTCCTCTCCCTTATAAAAAGACCCCACTTCCTACCCATATCTCACACTTCTCAAGCCCTTTGGCTCGTCCAACCTCTACTCAAATAAGCTCCCAATATCCCTCTCTTCATCCTAGAAGCCTCACCTTAGGCATAAATCTCTTCAAGAAACTCTTTTGGTTCAAACGAAGAAGAGTTACCCGATTTAAAGGTAATGTCTTCACTTGTGTTCTTATGTTTTATTTTGCTTCTTCAACCCCCTAAACTATTTTTATTCCTTTCTTTTGTAACAACACCAGTATCTTCAATATACTAGTATTTTGTTATGAAAAGTATTCGAGATACACTTACACACACCTTAATCTAATGGTTAAAGAACATACTGTTTCTGTGGATGATGAATTACTGCCTCACGAAATGATGATTATTCAATCTTCTATTAACACCTTTAATGGTGGCCATTAAGATGTAACTATATTTATATATGATATATAATATGTTTATTTTTTCCTTAAGCTTCTGTATTTTTCATTTATGTCATACCTTTAAGGTTTCCATTATGGGTAAAAGCGATATCTTCATTTTAGGAAGTGCAGACTACCGCCACCTCAAAGTGATTTGATTCGTTAATGCCATATGTGGGACGTGTAAAGAATGGAGTTAATAATATTATATATGATATTATATTGGAATTATAATTTACCTTTATATCATTATGATTTCATTCCATTAAATACGAAATAGAAATGAAAGTAGCGTTCATGCGTACGTACGGCTTACCGTCTCCATGAACGGTGCCTTTCATTTCTTACCTCTAAATGTTATGTAATATTATAAATGCATGTATATACTGGATATATATGATATATATGATATCTACATCATGAATATAATTCTGGATATAATGGATATTTTACCACATGAACAACTTGTAATTTTAAGGAGTTTATTTTTGACTCAAGTACCAATGATCGACAAAACGACCTTTATTAACCTAAATAATTACAAAGTGTTCATAACATGGTAATAAGTGATATAAAAGGAATAATGAACTTGAAAAAGGTTCTTAAGAAAGTATAAATTAACTCAAGTTTATTATTTGGGAGATTAAAGAACGATCGAGTCAAGTCGGACACGAGGTAAGGGACTTCATCTCAATCTCCTTTCATTGAGGCATATTTTATTTTATACACAAATTTATTTTATACGGTGTATAAACCCTGTTGACTTTTACTTTTATTCAAAAGGAATCTTTTTATACGAAGCGTTTTACTAAATGACAAAAGGAATGTTTTGTCTTACGTATGCGGCGACAACGACTTCTCCGCCGCTGTGACCATTATTTGAGTTTCGGCTTCCTCTACAAGCCAAAACTTTTTTTAAATGAATTATAAATACCACGTTTTACTTTTCTTTTAGTTTGGTATTGAAAATGGTTTTGATAAATTTTTTATTAGATCAATGTGGTGTATTGATATCTTGTGATTGAAATGTGGAATGTTGTGTTTCCTTTATGCATGTTTTATATGATATGATTATGTTATGGTTCTTGGGAATTGTTTATGAAGACGGGTGGTTCCGTGATAAACTAAGGGCGGTTGAGCCCGATATAGCTCTCCAATTCATTGTGTAACGTGACGGAGGTAAATGTGAATGTTTCTCCTAAGAGATTTAGGGAATATACTGTGATGGGTATTCCAAACGTAACCATGAGGGTTACTCCCTATATAAGAATGTTATGAATGCCTCAAGTTACCTTTATGTCTTATGATTTCTATGAGTTATTCATAAATCTTATTATTTCATGAGGTATGATTAAATTTCTTATATTTTATGAGTAAACTATGATTTCATTGATTCTTATGTATACATGAACTAATGTTTTCATTCCGTATTTTTATATCCCTTACTAAGCTTTTTATGATCATCCCAAGTTTTTGAAATGTTTTTCACAGGTCAAGGGAAAGGTACATAATGTGATGATAGGGTCAAGAAAGTTTCAATAAAGAATCCATGTTTTATTTAAAATATGTTTCCTTTAATGAGAAGAGTGAATATTGTCTTTGATGTAACCACCTTGTTTACAAGTGGAATGTAATGCATGATATATGATCTAATTCTCTAAAACTCTAAACCTGAAAAGATCCTCAATGTGTTTTTCTTGAAATAACTCAAGATTAAGTAATTTTTAAGTATGGGGCCTTATATACACACACCTTCGTCTAATGGTTAAAGAACATATTATTTTTGTGGGTGGCGAATTACTGCCTCACGAAACGATGATTGTTCAATCTTCTTTTAACACATATCATGGTGGCCATTAAGATGTCACTATATTTATATATGATATATATTATTTTTATGTTTTTCTTATAATTCTGTATTTTTCATTTATGGCATACCTTTATGATTTCCATTATGGGTAAACGCGATAATTTCATTTTAGGAAGTGCGGACTACCGCCCCCTCAAAGTGATTTGAATCATTAATGCCATATGTGGAACGTATAAAGGATGGAGTTAATGATATTATATATGATATTATACTGGAATTATAATATACCTTTATATCATTATGATTTCATTCCATTAAATACTAAATAGAAATGAATGTAGTGTTCATGTGTATGTACGGCTTACCGTCTCCATGAACGGTGCATTTCATTTCTTACCTCTAAATGTTATGTAATATTATAAATGCATGTATCTACTGGATATATATGATATATATGATATCTACATCATGAATATAATTCTGGATATAATGGATATTTTACCACATGAACAACTTGTAATTATAAGAAGTTTATTGTTGACTCAAGTAGCAAAGATTGAAAAAAACGACCGTTATTAACTTAAATGACTACATAATGTTCATAACATGGTAATAAGTGATATAAAAGGAATAATGAACTTGAAAAATGTTCTTAATCAAGTAGAGATTAAATATAGTTTATTATTCATGAGATTAAAGAACGATTGAGTCAAGTCGTACACGAGGTAAGGGACTTCGTCTCAATCTCCTTTCATTGAGGCATATTTTGTTTTATACAAAACTTTATTTTATACGGTGTATAAACCCCTTTGACTTTTACTTTTATTCAAAAGAAATCTTTTTATACGAAGTGTTTTACTAAACGACAAAAGGGAATGTTTTTTTCTTACGTATGCGGTGACAATGACTTCTCCGCCACCGTGACCATTATTTGAGTTTCGGCTTCCTCTACAAGCCATAACTTTTTTTAAATGAAAAATAAATACCATGTTTTACTTTTATTTTATTTTGGTATTGAAAATGGTTTTGATAATGTTTTGATTATATCAATGTGTTGTATTGATATCTTATGATTGAAATGTGGAAATGTTATGTTTCCTTTATGCATGTTTTATGTGATACGATTAGGTTATGGTTCTTGGGAAATGTTTATGTTATGTTTAAACCTATTCATATGAGGAATGAATTGGACTTAATAAGTGATGGGTGGAGCCCGCTATAGCTCCTCGATGCATCAGTAGGTCTCATGAGACAAACTAGTGTCTTGGCACGAGGCCTTCACAAAATCTTATTTGTAGTCTTACCACGAGGCCTTGTCTATGTGGTTATGATAGTCTGGAATTATGCATTCTCTCATTATGAAAGTGGTTATTGATATTTCATGTGATTATTAGACTAGTAGAATATCCATGTGAATAAGTAAATGGCATTATTTCATTTTATTATTGCCATATTATGCTGAAGTTCAAGTTTAAAAGGCTTTTGTTTTAGTTATACATTGCCTTAAATATTTATGTTTATTTATGAAAGTTTCCACTATATTGTTTTCCTTACTGAGCATCTGAGCTCACCCCTTTCTATGTTTTATTTTCCCAGGATGTGAAGAAATATTTTATGACTGACCAGCAGGGATAGTCTGAAGGGGATGTAAGTGTGGACTATGGAGACTATGTTATTGTAGTTTTTCACTTTATGATGTAATGTAACATTTATGAATGTATCTAGTGTTTCCAAGGCTACTAAACTAATCAGTCTTTAGAGACTTTATCTTTTGTGATCATGCCAATGTTACGTAATAATGAACCGACTCTGGGTAACTGGGGTCAGGGCGTTACAGAATACCATTTATCAATTTAGTTGTTACTTGGTTTAGTATGTGTGTCGCTGTTTGTAACGCATATCCCCAAATGGATAATGAAAGACTTCCATGACTCATCATTGATCTCACCATATCCAACAAGGTGCGGTTCCTCCTTTCGCTCACACCATTCCATTGGGGCATGTAAGGAGGAGTGAGTTGGAATAGAATCCCAAACTCTCATAAGTAATCAATGAAGTCTTGATTAAGATATTCCCCACCTCAGTCTGAGTGGAGTTTCTTAATCTTCTTACCAAGATGGTTGTCAAATTCATTCTTGTATTCCTTGAACTTATCAAAAGAATCTGAATTATACCTTATTAAGTAGATCTATTCATATCTACTAAAATCATCAGTAAAAGTTATGAAGTATGAGTACACTTCCCTTTGTTCAACTGGAAATGGTCCAAACACATCGGTATGAACCAATTCAAGAAGCTCTTTAGCCCTTTCACCTTTCCCACTAAATGGGTCTTTGTTCATTTTGCCTTGTAAACATGCATGACATATGCCAAGTGGTTTTAGTTCAAATGAATCTAAATATCCATCTTGATGTAACTTTTTCAAGCGTTTCTCATTTACATGACCTAGCTGTTGATTCCAAAGTTGGGTATGGTATGAGTCATGTGAAGTATCTTTGTTATTGATTTTAATTACTTGGTTTGTGTAATCCAAAAAGTAAAGACCGTTGTATAAATGAGCCCTACCAAAACAAATAACATATTTTTAAAGGAAGTAACATTCATTTCCAAACTTGAAAAAAAAATCCATCTGTATCTAATATGGGTATAGAAATAATGTTTTTAGTAATAGAAATCACATAATAACAACCCTTTAACACCAAGATCATACCAGTTGGCAACGTGAGGTGGTAGTCCCTGACAGCTACAACAACAAGTCTGGCTCCATTGACTTCTCATAGATCTACCTCCCCTTGGTCAATCTTCCTGAATCTACTTGGTTCCTGTATTTGGATACATATGTGAGCACCAAAATCTATTTCTAATACCCAATTTTTAGAAACAGAGAGATTGCATTTGATAACAAATGCACCTGAAGCTTCCCCTTACTTCTTAGGCTAGGTGCAGTTTTTCTTCCAGTGGCCCTTCTTTCCACATGCAAAACAAACAGCCTCATGTTCCCTTGCCTCCCCTTTGATCTTCATTTTCTTAGAAGGGTGCGAAGAAGCTTTAGTCTTAAAGATCTTTGCCTTCCCTTTCCTCTTATTCACCATAAGGATAGAAAGCTTTTCGCGCTTCATATCTTTTTCCACTTAGCGAATGAGGATAAGAAGATCAGATAGAGACTTCTCAATGTTGTTCATATTGAAATTAACAACAAAGATGGAGAAGCTCTGAGGGAGTGATGCGAGAATGAGATCGGTGTCTAGTTCTTTGGGGAGTTTAAACCCTAGAACCTCCAGGCGCTCAATGTAGCCAATGAGCTTGACTATATGAGGCCCAGCCGGGGCACCCTATCCAAGATTACTCTGAAAGAGTGATTTGGAGATCTCAAACCTTTCTTGTATTTCTCTCTCCTGGTAAAGACCACAAAGGAGCTTGAGCATGCTATAAGCATCCATGTTTTCATGAGACTTCATGAGCTCACCAGACATTGATGATAGCATCAAACATTGAATGTCGACTGCATCGTTCATATGTTTATCATAGACTAGAAAATCCTCATCACTCACCTCTTTGGCTAGCGGATCAGGTAATGTTGACTCCAACATGTAAGACTTTCATCCATGGCGTAGAATAACCCGAAGGCATCTAAACCATTCCTAAAAGTTACTTCCGGTGAGGATGTTGTCTTTATCCGGAATTGATTGCCGAGATAGTGTGGTTGATGAGCTTGTCATTTTTATTCTACAATTAAAAGAGAATATCATTAGTACTTTCTTGATTACATTTTATGAGAAATAATAAATTAATTTTATTAAGTCTCCCACTATTTTATCAATTCCCAATGGCCCTCACCATTAAACTCAGAATGTCTAGTTGTCATGACATTCTAGTGGTAAGGATCCATATTCTCCTTCTTATAACCCCAACAAGGGTTGGTCAAGCTATTTGAAGGTATTTAGGTAGGCGGGTCTTTTCCAACTATGGGCTTGCAGCTCCTTGATTTGTTGAGTGGACTCCCCAATCGTGAAATCCTGACTTTGGATTTCCTCAACTCTTGCCTCCAATATTACACCAAGTCTAGTAAGGGCTACTCCTCTTGATATAATATGGTTAAGTAAACCTAAAACCTTTCATAAGGGCTTCCTATGTAAAAATATGTTTCCAAACAAGGGTTGTTCAAACACATAGTTTTATTGAGTTTTTCCCTTAATCAAGTAACAAATGGCTCGGTCTGACTAAATATTTTATTTGAGGGATTTTTATCTCTTATGCATGAATTGCTTATTATCATTATCACATGCTTGTTAATATTAAGTGGAACTTACTTAAGTGATTAATCATGTCTTTATAATATTTACGCATAATCCTGGTTTATTTTAGTTCCATCTTACATGCTTGTTTAATTCATTAATTATGTGATTGTGACAACACATCCATAATGATAAACCATGCAACTGACAGAAATAAAATAAAGAAAATGGCATGATCATTAGATTTTCTAATGGTTAGTTTATCTAGCGATTGGTAAACTAACCCTGACCTAGGGGAGAAATACCTTGAACCTTTTGGGTTTGTGTTTACATCTTTCCACATGTCCACCTCTGTATCTCCTAAGATTGGTTTCGTCACGACTCCATCTTGAACCGCCTCCACTAGCTTGGGAGTTCCATCCATTATATATGCTTCTAAACTCACACGCAGGTGAAGGGTAAAAAAGGGGGTTTACATAAAAGAAACAATGGGCACGCAAACCCTATATATTAATGAGGAGAGATGGCTCGCAGGCCAACAATTAATTTAATAAATAAATTAAAAGTAAACCAATCATATACAAAGGTCTTGGTCTAGCTCATGATCACCCACATACATGCAACGGGTTACATATTTAATAAAACTAGAATTAAATTCTTTAATCGTTCTTATTAAGATAAATTGTGATTGAATCGATTAATTATTATCTTTAATTAATCAATCATTTTATCTTAATCCTTTTTTGAATTTCCTTGAGATTCTCATCATTATACATAAATGCACCTTGGAGGTATCCTAGTAAATACCCATTTGAATCTATCCAACATGTATTATATTCACATATTATCTTACTCTTATGACATATGGCATATAAGATGTTTTAATGTATAGAGTAATAACCTGTAGTACGATTTATACATGATGTGTAGTTATGAACATTACACAAGCATTAAAGTTTTAACTTTGTATAATCTGGTAAAGTACGCGACGTGTAGTTCCCACTACATGACATGTACTACCTTCACCGTCTGTACCAAAGTACATGCCTAGGGACTCGGCGTGTGAAGTGCACTTCAGAAATTTTGGAGTACACATCATGTGCAATGGGCTACACATAGTGTTGTCTCCGCATTACATGATTACCGGTCAGCTTAGTCGTGTATGGGATACACGGTTTGGCCCCCTAACCCGAAGGGACTACACACTGTGTGCAGTGGGCCACATGACATGTAATCCGGTAAGTGTGTGCCTATCTGTCTTGGTCAACACGCGGTGTAGAATTAACAACACCACGTGCAATAAATGCACACAACTTGAGAGTAATTGTTGAATTGCTCCTGATGCGTTGAACATGACTACATGGTGTGTAGTCTGGATTACATGGCATGTATGGTAGAGAACATGACATGTAAGTCCGAACACATGACGTGTACTTTCGTATCACTTGGGCAGAATCATCGGCACCTCCTGATGAGTTCTCCATTTTAATTTTAATTAAAAAATTATTTGTTTCTATGAAATCTATGAGAAACGAAAAGAGAGAGAACAGATCTCGAAATCAGATTACAAAAACGATTAACCTTGAATTGAAAAACTAAATTATTAAACCATAAATCATCAATGAATTATTTAAATAATTATAAACTATGATGTAACCCCTCTGATACCACTTGTAGGTTCTGGGCGCAGCAGAAGCGCTGTTGGGTCAGCACCCAACTTTAGTTTTTATCATGATCAATGATTATTATGTGATCAATATGACAATGAACACCAGTTTCCACAGAATAGAATCAACGATTTTGATAAAGAAAGAAGATGTCTGAAACCTTTAGAGAGGATCTTTCAAATCATGTTTATAATTAATTTTATTAATTTTATTAATTTTATTAATTTTAAAAAGAAAATAATACATAGATCTTCGGTACTTTCTTTGTTGATGATGTTGATCATCTGGAATGAATCTTATGGATTGTCTCGTTGTGCTTGCGAGGATCCAAACTAAAATCCCTCTAGCGGTGATCCACACGTGCTCTGATAGCCTCCGATCGACACCACTCGTTCTCCAGGTGCTAGTGCGGTGAAGCGAGTGTCTTGTGTCGGTTGTTCTTGATCGTTTGCTCTTCGGTCTTGAAGAACGTCTCTCATTCTTAAGAGGGGCGGGAAGAAGATTCGAGAGAGAAATTGTTTAGATCAACAAATCTCATTTCAATGGGCGTGTAGTTCGGTGCATGACACAATAGATGTACGTGTCTATTTATTGGCATGGGGCTTCAGTTACAATATTTAATTGCATAATAACAATTAAATACATTCATAACCTTAGAGAAAACCCATGATCTTAATAATAATACCATGTAATTATTTATGGTGTTCCAACTTGCGTAAAACGAAATTATAAATAAAATTTCACGTCACAAAATAATAGCAGTGTTATTATTATTTTAACTTGTGCCAACTAGTCAAATAATTATTTAATGCCTTGTAAATAATTATTTTACTACTGGATCGGTCTTGGTTTGCTCGAACTCTACTTTCGTTTATTGAACACCCGAATAAATAAATAAATAATTTATTCTCTTAAATAAATATTTTATTTACAAACTAGTAAATAAATTTTTATTAAATGTTCAATAAAATAAATAAATATATTTTACTCACAATCCGGTGAATAAATATTTATTTAATTTATACGATCATTTTAACTTGAATAAAATTATTCCACGGTCTTGAGAATAATATTTATTTCATCAATTAAATTCAAATAGAATTTAACCAAGATCACAAAAAACACTTAGTGTGTGACCCTATAGGATTCTTTCTCATTGGCATTAGGCGGGCTTGCCTAAAGTTCAAGAGTACTGTCTAGCAATGAGTCAAGGAACCAAGAGAAAGAACTTAAAGTCGCAATAATGACATCCACATATGAACGCTCACTGTGTAATATAATCTCTTTGTCTCAATATCTCATCAAGCAGGTTTCGTGATAGTGTCATCAACCTTTGTGCTTGATACATCATTCTTTGACTACCTGAAATAAACTCTTCGTTACACCATGGCCATGACAATTTGTGTGGCGGTTCTATTTCAATCAAATGTTCAAGATATCAACTTTCATAAATGGAAGGGACAAATCCTTCCCTGGGTTATCCATTAATAACAAGTCACTCGTGACACACCCAACGTACCATACTTCCTACCAACTATCTGCGTGATGGTTTTCGTCGGTAAATTAAAGTGTGCGAGTCGTGACACGTATTAATGATAATCTTAAAGTCTATGGATCATTACACACGCTCGCAAATAAGAATATCCGATGACACCAAAACATGCAGAATTCCTTCTGGCGGGTCTGTTCTCATAATCTCTCATCTTGAAGATTACCAAGTACAAACTTCATGAGAGGAAGTTTCATCTGCTTATGAGTACTCACACCTGACGGTCTGTATGCTATGTGTCTCATATATTTAAAAATATTTTCATACCACTTCAAGGTTCTCATCAGAGCGAGGAACTGCTGTGACCTTGTCAATGTGACAAATACTCCAGGACATTATTACACTATAGTCATACAGAACATTGAACAATATGTAATAAGATGTTTAATATTTAAATATATTAAATATTCATGTAATCAAAGTACAACCAGTTGGTTCTAGGACACCAAATCTTACATTACTTACCACGGTAACAATCACATCTCATGATTTCGGGAGTGATGAAAGCAACAACAACACCCTCTCGGGATCCATGCAATTTACTTTCACAGATTCCAATTGACCCGGAATCATGTTGAAGTCATTAAAATGATCACTAATTAGATTTCCTTCCCACATTCTCTTGTTGAATATCCTCCATAATAGAAACACTTTGTTTATTATAGTTGGATTCTCATATATATTAGGAGTTCTCATCAGTTCTGAAGTTGTCACCACCTCATAGATGTTAGAGGACACATTTTGGACTAGTGACATATGGATCAACACTTTGTTTATTATAGTTGGATTCTCATATTTATTTATATATAAATGTTTATAAATGAAATTTATAATTAATCAAACATAAGTGTTATTTGCTCAATCATATTAATTTTTTGTAACAGTTTATTAATTGAAGATGGAATTAATTGCAAAGTCATTAATTGTCAGAGTTTATATAACCACAATTTATTCATTTATTGATTTTTTTTTTCACATCGTACCGTGGGATATTTTTTAACGACCCTGGAGATATTTTTGAAAGAGGAAAATATCCCCTCGCCGCCTCTGGGAATATCTCGCCTCCCACGGCTTCTCTGATTACGGATGCTCGACACGTGTAAAAGAGCAGACATCTGGAGCGGCCTTCTGTCCCAACCGTCTCATTTTATATAATGTTTTCATTTAATTTAAACAAAAAACATTCCAATTCGTAGAAAAATCTAGACTACAAAAACATACAAAACTCTTGTGATGAAAAAATATCTTTGATGCGCTAAATTATTTTAATGAAAGATATTCTTCTTGGATATTTTAGAACTGTCTTTTTATTTTTAATTTAATAAATAAATATAAATTTATTTTAAGAAAATCTCCACATTTAGGCAAATCAAATTTATGTTCATTTTTTTGGCATTTTCAATACGCCCATCTTTACTTTTTTTGCCGTGATAAATCACACATAGATATATATATTTTTTTTCCTCTGGACCATTCCCTTCCCTTATAAATTATAACTGACGGCACTTGTCTGGTGTTTCACCTTCTTCAAATTCAATGCGCGGAGGATTTTAAATCTATGGAGACCGGGAAGAGCTCGCAGCAGATGTTAGGGTTGACGCTTGACGCACCGCGCGCCTCTGCGGGCCGGACGGAGACCTTGAGTCAGGTTGTTCGTCATCAGTGCCATGTTTTTTCTTGATCAGTACTTCATTTTGTTTTTTGCTTGTTCATTGTCTCGTTAAATTCCACTGGTGACGGCTGCTAGTTGAATCATAAGCGCATTTGTGATTATGTGGTAATGGTATCGTTTATTTTTAATTCCCTCGCTTGTTTGATGAATTCCAGTTCTTCGAATTTTCGTTTGCATTTTGATCTGGCGCGTATTTAATATGAGTTTGAAGGTTTTTCTTGTTATATGGATAGGCGTATCGAGGCTTAACGTTTTTTTCAGTGAGTTTAAATTTGCGCTTAGTGATTAGTGTTCTTACATAATTGTGGATAAGCTATTTGTAGGAGATGATTTGCTAAGATTTTCCGTCGTTCGGCAACAGAATTTACTCGTTCATCTAGTTATGTAATTTCAAATTTAGATTAACATTGGGCCGGAGATCAATATTTTTACATTCTGATAATGGATGAAGGTTGCTTTCTGTTGATTGAAACTATTATGGTTTACACAAATTGATATTCTAGTCATGTTTGTTGTCAAAATTACCATTCCCATCAATTGATTGATTTGCTGAACCGCCGGACAGACGCTCGTAAGATCCGAAACAGACTTGGAATTCCGTTTCCCTTGATTGAGCATTCTTGATTTCCTGTCCTTGAACGTGATTGTATTTTCTAACCTTTTTGCTTACGCAAAGGTTCGGTTATTTTTTCCTTTGTTTTTCAGGGCCCTCAAATGAAGGAACCCTTGCCCACGGAATGGACAGATGAGAAGCATCGTTTGTACCTTCAGTCCATGGAAGCTTCATTCGTCGACGAATTGTACGGTTCTTCCGATTTTGGTGCCCGGCAACCAGCACTAAAGAAACTTAAGAAGTTATATGCACATCCAACTCAGAAAAGACATTTGACCACTGTTGCCCCTTATTGTCAGGTTTGTGTTCCTTTCCCGCGATCTGCCTTCATGTTTCATCTTCTTGTTTGGGGAAATTTTCTATCATCTGGTCACTTCTCCTTTGCGTTCTTACTGACGTTTTAGTGTCTCTGTGGTTGCCCTTGGCAGAGTATCTACGTTGATGAACATGAACCTCAAGCGGTCAAAGCAATTGGTCGTTATCTGACCTGCAGAAATCCGTCGATGCAGCATTTCAGATCTTCATGCAGACAACCTGACCTTTCGCCTTCTCACCAAGACCGTTCTCGAGATGATCGGAGAATGATGAATTTCAGCATGGAAGAGGGATCGCACGGTCTATTATCTGCTGTTCGGAAGCATCTTCCAGACGGTTACTTGCCGATAAACCTTCAGGTTTGCTGTCACAGAGGTATTGTCTGTGTTTCTATTATAATTTGCATTAAAAGATAGTGAATCCATGGCCTCAACAACCTTATGATTTCATTTTATCTAAGAAATCATAGCTTGCTTCATTTTATCTAAAAAATCCTAGCCTCCTTAATCGCGATCTCAAATGATGCTTTTCGTTGAAAGCCCGGTTATCTATTATAGAATATTCTGTTTGATCTCCTCTTTCGTCCCTTCGTAATTTACTAAATGGTCAGGCTGTACTATATTTCAGACCGCTTGTATTAGGCAAGGTTGGTTACTGGTAATAATCTTTGCTCTGGGATGTTGCAGAGGTTTCCGATCAGAACTTTGTGGGCGATGGAGAAAAGGCCGGCACTGCTCGCGGTCAGGAAATGAGTAGTGATTCAGTTGATGTTTTATCTGATGACCAGGTAATGCTTTTTATTGATATCAATACTTGATTCTTTAATATTGTGTTTTCATTTGAATTGCGATGTGAACCATCAGTTTCTTGTTTTGCTATCAGGTAGTTCCTTCGACCGACCCTGCAGTTCTGGATGATTCGGCAGAGTTCAGAATGGGATGGAGTTCTGTCTTGTTGGAGTTGAAAAAAAAAAAAAAAAGTTGGTGAAATCTGAAATGCGGTGAATATCGTAAAATTTATCAAAATCTGTATTTATCATATCTAAATATAAATGTATCCAATAATAAAATAATTAACATTTAAATTCGAACATACCTTCATCCTTCGAGATGGCTTGATTTTCTCCCACAAAATATGATTTCTATTCTTATGCCCTGTTCTCTCACAAAAAATGAGAAGGGAAGGGATACAACAGTAGCAGTATGAATAGCTATCAAAGCCAACCAATTTGATGATATTACCCCCTTTATTATCCCATTACTTATTTACTAAACAAATATGTTCATGTAAGTTAATTTTACATTCTTCCGCACTTTATGGCGTTTAATGAATTGTTTGATTATTATGTGTATTTATATCCATTCCATGATGTATATAAATCACAATTAAAATTAAGATCAACATGAGTCACGAGGTCATAAATTATTCCATTCTATATGCTACTATAATAATAAACAAATATAAAAACTCAATTAAATGGGTAACTACATGGGTCAAATGTTATCAATTTGTTAAAGTTCATATTTTCATAAGAATAAGATCATTTTGAATGATTTGTTTAAATGTCATTTTAGGTCTCTAATTTTTTAAATAGGTGAATTTCTCATTGAACATATCATATTAAAACAAGGGTCAAACATCTTTATTTGGGGGGGGGGCTTTTAAAAGGTGAGGAACTCATTACATAACAAGGAGCTTGAAACATATAATGTCACGACCCGTTCTCGGGGCCCGTGCCGTAACTACCCCAAACCCGCCTTCCATAGGCTAAGGGCTGGCGACTAGCACCAAAGCGTAATTTTCGGTAAAAAGGGAAGACATTGCCTTTGTAAAGTAAACAAATACCACAGAGCAAGCAAGCAGAAGTAAACACTAAGTAAAAACTGGGTACAACAGTAAGTGCAGAAAAGTAAGTGAGCCAGTATACAAACTCAAACTGAAAGTAAAGTACAACTGGAAAGGGAAAACAACAACTGAAAGTAAAGCCGTAGCCTCGAGCCGTCCACTGGAAGTCCCACCTGAAGGGTGGGTACAGATAGCCTCCACAGCTCCTCGGGTCCAGCCGTCCGCTCTGAGTACGCCCCGCCCAATGATCCACCTCCGGGTAACGACCTGCTCCTTGTGCCTCAACCACGATCAGCGTTGTCCGTCGTCTGCAACCAACACAACGTAGTGCGGGCATATCCCGTGCATGGGTGAATATAAGCTACTCAGTAGGGACCCCGAGACTCCTGAAGGTCTCCCGGAATCCACAAAGGAAATATACAAACACGAAGTAACATCCGACACTACTTAGGTATATGCCCATACATATACCTAAGTCATCCATTCTCGTTCGGCTCCAACATCCGAGCTCAAGTACAACCCAGTCCACACAGGAAAATATAACGTAATCCACACAGGATATCAAGTCAATCTTATCGAAGATAAGGATTGAAAGTCAAGATTCAGCTCACACAGGTATACTTCTTCGTAAGACGATAAAGATGATCAGATGTAGCCACTGATTCATCTAAGCCGTCGGACCCACACAGAATCGATAGATACTAACCCCCGCAATGACCCACAAAGGATCGATAAGTAACTAACCCCCGCAATAACCCACACAGGATCAGACCCACATAGGATCTGTAGGCGCTGACCCACACAGGACCGCTGAGCGCTGACCCACACAGGATCGGTAGCACTGATCCACGTCGGATCGTTGAGTGCTTTAGTCGTCGCCGTCGAATCCACGAAGAATTTCTGTACATTCGTCATCGTCGTCGCAGTCGCAGCCAGCTCTAGGGTTCCCGCACACAGCAAGCTCGTTCGGGAGGGTCCGCTCCACGAGCCGAAGGGTTGATACATCTACTGACACATAGTCCGGAGTTGATGTATCCAAAAGTTCCGTATCGTCAACAGGAACTCAACGCGACAGACGACGCGTCGATCGGACGCCCGGTCTGAGAGTTATTGGCTTTTTCGTTCCAGGGGCCCGGTTGGTTTTTAAGTCAAAACCAACCCGACCGTACTCCAACTGCGTCCAAACCTCGAGCGGAGTAAGCAAAAAGGTCCGTCTCACTTAGAAGAATCCATCAAAGTCGACAGCACGTCAATCGGACGTCCGGAGCTCAAGTTATAAGCGTTTCCGCTCCGAAGGCCCGGTTGGTTTCGTGTACGAACCAACCCGGCCGAACCCAAAGTACTCCGAAACCTTGAGTGTAATATATCAAAACGACCGTCTCGTTCCAAGGATCGCATCGCCGCTGACGGTGCGTCGATCGGAGGTCCGCATCCCTAGTTATGGGCAAAAGACTGTGAGAGGTCCGGAAGTGGGGGGGGGGGCTGCCCCCTATTTCGTAATCGCGACCCCCATGATGGGGGGCCGCTCCTGCTGGCCAGCCGGGGGTAGTAACCCCAGACTCTTCCCTTGACCGGCCGGCCCGCTCCGGCCGACTGACAGTTGGCACCACGGGACCGGCGCTGGCCGGTCCCCCTGCTCCGACGCCGGCGGCCTGGAACCGGCTGCCGGTCCTTGCTTCGTCGCGGCTTAAGCCGCGGCCTTGGTTCGTCCGGCGCGGCGCCGTCGCCGCGCCCCTCCGCCGCGGTCCCGCTCCTGTCGCGGTGTCTTTGGGTTTTTCCGGCGCGGCGTGACGGCGTCGCGGCTTGGTTCAATTTTCAATTGCGCGGCGCGACGACGTCGCCCATCCTTGCCGCTCGTTCCCGCGCAGTGCGACGACACCACGTCATTTTCCTTTGAACCGTAATCAACACAAAAGATAAGGGAGGAGGGTCGGCCGTGTTTGTGCGGTCCGGCCCCTCCCGTTAATTGATAGCAAGCGGTCCAATTGAACGAGTAACGTCGACGGAAGAAAATCACAAATATCATCAACAATTAAATTCCCCTACCTCGAGTGTAGTTTGAACGGAGGTTCGTCGCAGAAATAACTGTCGCGGAAGAAGGCGTCGCGGAAGGAGAATCGTCGCGTCGCGGAGAAAAGATTCGTCGGCGTCGCGTCATCGATCTCCGAGGATCCGACGTTCTTGTCGACCTTCGTCGGAGGTCGGCGTTTTTCGCGTTCTTCGCGTTCTTCATTGAAGAAGAAGAAGATTTTCAAGCCCCTTAGCTTTTCTCCAAATCCTCTCAATGCAACAAGTTCCAACCAAAATAAAATAAGTACTTCACTTATTTTATTAACATGACATAAGTAATTGAATTTCAAACATTCAAATTAAACTCACCTATTTAATTAACATAAGTTATCAAATTAATGGCGAGTTGAAGGAGTTATGGAATATGAAGAGGTGGGGTTCGTGTGGGCCCCACCACCCTCATAACCTCCCATGGGAAGTTGGGTGGTTTCCCCCAACTTCCACTCAAAGGTTTTAACCACTTAGAAAGAAAAAATAAAAAATGTAGCTAAATTTTTATTTTTAACTTCCACAATTTTTAACAACTTCTCCTGTGTAAATGCAACTCCAGAAAAGGTGTTCCTAAGCAATTACCGGCGCTGCGAATCCATCGGTGCCCTCGGAATTCGATTCCGAGCACCGGTTCAAAAGTTAGAAAAACCCGCCCGTTCGTTCACTGAACGTACCTGAACTAAACTTCGGATAGAAATTCCGGGCACATCGGGCCTCGGAATCAAGTGCCATCAGAAACCGTGTTCTTGTAAAATCCCAAAGAAAATTAAGAAAAAAAATTTCCCTTGAATTTTATGGGTCTTTACATTACTCCCACCTCAGGGCTTTACGTCCCCGTAAAGATACATAAAAAACTAGGGGAACAAATGTGGGTACTGTGCACGCATCTGAGCCTCCCGCTCCCAAGTGCTCTCCTGGAGGTTCCCGTGCTGCCATCTGACGCGCACTAGAGGAATCGACCATCCACGTAGGAGCCGTTCCTGTCGATCCTCGATCTCCAGTGGGACCTCTGCAAAAGTCGCTCCATCGTCTATGTCCAGGTCCCCATAGTCAATGATATGCGTTGGGTCATGCACATATCTCCTCAGCTGAGATACGTGGAAAACGTCGTGCATCCGGTGCAACTGAGGTGGTAGAGCCAGGCAATAAGCCACCTCGCCAATCCTGCTGAGGACCTGGAATGGTCCGATGAAGCGCGGAGATAACTTGCCGCCTCGGCCAAATCTCCGTATTCCACGTCGAGGTGAGACTCGCAAGAAGACGTGGTCGCCATCCTCGAACTCCAGTGGCCTCCGCCTCCTGTCAGCATAAGACTTCTGTCGGCTCTGAGCTGTCCTCATCCTCTCCTGGATGACTTGGACCTTCTCTGTCGTGGCCTGGACCATCTCCGGTCCCACAAGTGATGACTCCCCAGGGTCTGTCCAGCATAGAGGAGATCTGCAAGGTCGGCCGTACAACGCCTCGTATGGTGCCATCCCGATGGTGGAGTGATAGCTGTTGTTGTACGCGAACTTCACCAAGGGTAGGTGGTCCTCCCAGCTGCGACCAAAGTCGAGGACACATGCGCGGAGCATGTCCTCGAGAGTCTGAATGGTCCTCTCCGTCTGACCATCTGTCTGAGGGTGAAAGGCGGTTCTCAGACGTAGCTGCGTCCCGAACGCCTCCTACAACCCCTTCCAAAGCCAGGAAGTAAAGCGATCATCTCGATCGGAGACGATAGATGATGACACACCATGAAGCCGTACAATCTTCTGAACGTAGAGACGTCCCAATCTCTCCACTGAGCCCTGTTCTCTGATGGGTAAGAAGTGAGCTGACTTGGTGAGTCGGTCGAAAATCACCCAAATGGAGTCGTGACCTCTGGAAGTGCGTGGAAGTCTGGTCACGAAGTCCATAGATATGCCGTCCCATTTCCACTCCGGAACCTCCAAGGGCTATACCAAGCCTGCTGGTACCTGGTGCTCTACCTTCACCTGCTGGCAGGTGAGGCATCGAGAAACGAACTCTGCCACATCCTTCTTCATGCCCAGCCACCAGTGCTGTCGTCTGAGATCCTGGTACATCTTCGCCACTCCAGGATGTACCGACAAAGGGGAAGTGTGAAACTCTCTCAGCACCTCCTCCCGTAAAGCAACTGGTACCAAGGTACGTCCTCTGAAAAGGACGTCGTGCTCTCCTCCTAAAGAGAAACCATCAGGTGCCTGTCCTGAGGATATCTGCACACGCTACGTCTCACAGTCGGCGTCCCCACGCTGTGCCTCTCTGACCCGCTACAGTAGTGGAGGAGTGACTGAAGAAAGGCTGCTCCATCTCTATCCACGAAGGATATCTGCAAAGTGGCTAGCTGCTCTGTCGCCTCCCCAAGTTGCTGAATGCCCGTCCTCCTGCTGAGAGCATCAGCTACCACGTTCCCCTTTTCAGGAGTATAGACTATCTCAAAGTCATAGTCCTGGAGGAACTCGAGCCATCGCTGCTGTCTCAGGTTCAGGTCCTTCTGTGAGAAGATGTACCTGAGACTCTGGTGGTCAGAATAGACTGTAAAGCGCTCGCCCATCAGATAGTGTCGTCACATCTTCAGAGCGAAGACCACTACTGCTAACTCCAGGTCATAGGTAGCGTAGTTCTGCTCATTCTGCCTCAACTGACGTGATCCATAGGCGATCACGGTCCGCTCCTGCATTAGGACACATCCGAGTCCGGTCCCTGATGCATCGTAGTAAACTACGTACCCAACTCCCTCCTCCGGTAGCCTCAAGATAGGCGCGCTGGTCAATCTCTGTCTCAGCTCCTGGAAGCTCTGCTGACATCTGTCTGACCACACAAAGGGTTTCCCCTTCTTCGTCAAAGCTGAGAGTGGTGCCGCAACTCTGGAGAAGTCTGGAACAAATCTCCGGTAGTACCCAGCTAGTCCCAAGAAACTCCGCACCTCCGTCACGCTCCTGGGTGGCTCCCAAGATAATACTGCCTCGATCTTCGCAGGGTCCACCGCAACTCCCGCCTCAGAGATGACGTGTCCCAAGAAGTGGACCTCGTGTATCCAGAACTGACACTTCGAGAGCTTACCATAAAGCTGGTGCTCTCGGAGTGTGTCCAGTACAACCCGCAAGTGGTATGCGTGCTCCTCCTCAGTCATCGATTATATCAAAATGTCGTCGATGAAGACCACGACAAATCGATCAAGGTATGTCTGAAAGATCCTGTTCATGAGGGCCATGAACACCGCTGGAGCATTGGTTATGCCGAATGGCATAACCAAGAACTCATAGTGGCCATACCGACACCTGAAGGCCGTCTTCTGCACGTCCTCGTCCCGAACTCTAAGCTGGTGATATCCTGAACCGAGGTCTATCTTCGAGAACCACCGTGCTCCCTTGAGCTGATCGAAGAGGTCGTCAATCCTTGGTAGCAGATACTTGTTCCTCACGATCACCTGGTTCAGGTGACGATAGTCGACACAAAGTTGCAAGCTCCCGTCCGCCTTCTTGGAGAACAATATCGGGGAAGCCCAGGGTGAAACACTGGGTCGAATGAATCCCTTGCCCTGAAAGTCCTCCAACTGTACCCGTAGCTCTCAAAGCTTGGCGGGAGCCATCCGATATGCTGGGGTGGATATCAGGGTTGTCCCGGGGTACAGATCAATATAAAAGTCTACCTCTCTGTGAGGAGGTAGTCCTGGAACGTCGTTGGGGAAAACGTCCGCATACTGATCCATCACTGCAGGAAAACCAGGACTCCGCACGTCAACTGCTCCTAGGATGAGGCTAGCCAACTGATGAGTGATGGGCTGTCCTCTCCTCTGCGAGAGTCCATCCTGTGCTGCGAAGGCTCCCTTCTTGCCGGTGAAGGTGAACCTGCTCCCGTCGGTGCGTACACACCGCACCTTGCGCCTAATACAATCAATCTGAGCATGGACTGTAGATAACCAATCCATGCCCAAGATGACGTCGTAAGGCCTCGACGCTGCTACAAGAAAATCTCTGCCAAAGCTCTCGCCTCCTAGAGTAAGCTCACACTGCCGGCACCAGTGCGTAATCATCGAGTCTGCTCCCGTAGGAGTCTCTAGCCATAAGGATCGAGCCAATGGCTCTATCGGAATCTCTGAGCTCCAAACAAGGGCAGCAGCTATGAAAGAATGACTCACTCCTGTGTCTATAAGAACTTCAACAAGGGTGGAATAAACACAGATAGTACCTCGAATCATCTCGGGCGCGTCGTGGTTGTAGGCCTCCGCTTCCTGGAGTTGTGCCTGTCTCTGCCCGCCATCTCCATGTGGTCGGGGTGGACCTCCTGGTGGTGGTGGTGGTAGAGCCTCAAAGCGTCGCCCACCACCTGCTGCTCAGCCAACTCCTCTACCTCGTCCGCCTGCTCCCTGCGGACCGCCATGGTCGACCCTCTGCCTTTGCCTGGGTGGTCCCTCAAACGTCTGCTGCTCCTCGGTATGACGGGTCGGGCAGTCACGAGTCATGTGGCCCTGCCCGCCGCAAGCGTAGCACTGTCTGCATCTCGAAAGACAAGCTCTGCGCTGTGTGCCCCGCACCCCTGAGCTAGTGTCCTGAGGTCGTCTGTCTGAGGGTTTGGTCTGCCTGGACCCATGAGTCATCCATCGACTGCCTGCTGCAGAAGACTCTGCTACGTACCACCCTGCGGTAGGTCTCGCTGCTGATGTAGGCTCAGCAAGGAAGCTCTCGATCAGAAGGGCTCGCTCCAGTACCCCGGCCTGTGTTAGAATGCTGAGGGAGATCAGCGATGCCCTGATCTCATGCCTCAATCCCTGCTCAAAGGTCCGGGCCCAGAAGAATGGGTCCCGTACCATGTCCGTCGAATAACGTGAGAGATCTGTAAATCTTGACGAGTACTGGGCGACCGTCAAGCTGCCCTACTGCAGCTGTAGAAGCTCCTGGATGCGTACCACATAGAGGGTGGCTGGGACGAACTCCGAGCGGAAGAGGCTCTCAAAGTCCGTCCAGAGGAGAGATGCCTCATCGTGCACCTGGAGCATCAAGCTCCACCATATGCCTGCTGCCGCGTGCAGGAGGCTCACTGCAAGGATCACCATGAGGTCTGCTGGTGTCCTCACTAACCTGAAAACTCGTACAATTGCCTCCAGCCAATCCTTAGCGGCCTGAGGGTCCGTCTCCTTGCGGAACCTGGGTGGTCGCTGACACTGAAACTCATGCATTGCACTAAGGCGACGTGCATCGTCAGCGGCTGGGGCTGGTAGAATCGGTGGCTCGGCGGGTGGAGGTACCGCCGGAGCCTCTACTGTCAAAGGGCCCTGTACCGAGGCCTCGTCGCTCGGTGGTCTGTCGTCACGCAAAACGCTCGGAACCCTAGCTGGCTGCCGTCATGGGGCCATCCTAAAAAGAAACAGGTGCGCCACGATCAAAAAGTATAGCTGGTGAGATGACATAAAGTAATCACAAAGAAAACTTGAAACACACATGCAATCAATGTTTTCGTGCATTAAGTCGGAAATCAGAAGTCAGGGTCCTGGTGTACGGATACGTCGGCCGCCGCACCAACACTGGACTCCCTGGACTGATAACCACACTCAATAAACTCAACACTATTGCTTCACATAGAAAAAGATCAGAGTCCCGAGTTCTGCGGTAGAACCGAACTCCTCTGATACCAATTTGTCACGACCCGTCCTCGGGGCCCGTGCCGTGACTACCCCAAGCCTGCCTTCCATAGGTTAGGGGCTGGCGACTAGCACCAAGGCGTAATTTCCGGTAAAAGGGAAGACATTGCCTTTGTAAAATAAACACCACAGAGCAAGAAAGCAGAAGTAAACACTAAGTAAAAACTGGGTACAACAGTAAGTGCAGAAAAGTAAGTGGACCAGTATACAAACCCAAACTGAAAGTAAAGTACAACTGGAAAGGGAAAACAACAACTGAAAGTAAAGCCGCAGCCTCGAGCCATCCACTGGAAGTCCCACCTGAAGGGTGGGTACAGATAGCCTCCACAGCTCCTCGGGTCCATCCGTCCGCTCCGAGTACGCCCCGCCTAGTGATCCACCTCCGGGTACCGACCTGCTCCTCGTGCCTCAACCACAATCAGCGCTGTCCGTCGTCTGCAACCAACACAACGTAGTGCGGGCATAGCCCATACAGGGGTGAGTATAAGCTACTTAGTAGGGACCCCGAGACCCCCGAAGGTCTCCCAGAATCCACAAAGGATAATCCATAAAGGAAAGATACAAACACGAAGTAACATCCATCACTACTTAGGTATATGCCCATACATATACCTAAGTCATCAATTCTCGTTCGGCTCCAACATCCGATCTCAAGTACAACCCAGTCCACACAGGAAAACATAACGTAATCCACACAGGATATCAAGTCAATCTTATCGAAGATAAGGATTGAAAGTCACGATTCAGCTCACACAGGTATACTTCTTCGTAAGACGATAGAGATGATCAGATGTAGACACTGATTCATCTAAGCCGTCGGACCCACACAGGATCGATAGGTACTAACCCCCGCAATGACCCACAAAGGATTGATATGTAACTAACCCCCGCAATGACCCACACAGGATCGGACCCACACATGATCTGTAGGCGCTGACCCACACAGGACCGCTGAGCGCTGACCCACACAGGATCTGACCCACACAGGATCGGTAACACTGATCCACGTAGGATCGCTGAGTGCTGTAGTCGTCGCCGTTGAATCCACGAAGGATTTCTGTACAGTCGTCATCGTCGTCGCAGTCGCAGCCAGCTCTAGGGTTCCCGCACACAACAAACTCGTTCGGGAGGGTTCGCTCCACGAGCCGAAGGGCTGATACATCAACTGACACATAGTCTGGAGTTGATGTATCCAAAAGTTCCGTATCGTCAACAGGAACTCAACGCGACAGACGGCGCGTCGATCGGACGCCCGGTCTGAGAGTTATTGGCTTTTTCGTTCCAGGGGCCCGGTTGTTTTTTAAGTCAAAACCAACCCGACCGTACTCCAACTGCATCCAAACCTCGAGCGGAGTAATCCAAAAGGTCTGTCTCACTTATAGGAATCCATAAAAGTCGATGACACGTCAATCGGACGTCCGAAGCTCAAGTTATAAGCGTTTTCGATCCGAGGGCCCGGTTGGTTTCGTGTACGAACCAACCCGGCTGAACCCAAAGTACTCCGAAACCCTGAGTGTAATATATCGAAACGACCGTCTCGTTCCAAGGATCGCATCACTGCTGACGGTGCATCGATCGGAGGTCCGAAGCCCTAGTTATGGGCAAAAGACCGTGAGAGGTCCGGAAGTGGGGGTTTCGGGCCTGGACCGACCCGGCCCGAGACCCCCTGGGTCGGCCTGAACCGGGTCCGAGTCTGGCCCGCTTGGGTGCGGCCCGGCCCGGCTGGTGCGACCCGGTCGCTAGGTGGCTCGGCCGTTTCGGCCGAGTGGATGGGGGGGGGGGGGGGGCGCCTGCCCCCCTGTTTCGTAACCGCGACCCCCATGACGAGGGGGCCGCTCCTGCTGGCCAGCCGGGGCTCGTAACCCCCGTCTCCTCCCTTGACCGGCCGGCCCGCTCCGGCCGGCCGGCAGTTGCTGCCACGGGACCGGCGCTGGCTGGTCCCCCTGCTCCGACGCCTGCGGCCCAGAACCGGCCGCCGGTCCTTGCTTCGCCGCGGCTTAAGCCGCGGCCTTGGTTCGTCCGGCATGGCGCGACGGCGCCGCGTCCCTCCGCCGCGGTTCCGCTCCGGCCGCGGTGTCTTCGGGTTTTTCCGGCACAGTGCGACGACACCACGTCATTTTCCTTTGAACCGTAATCAACACAAAAGATAAGGGAGGAGGTTCGGCCGTGTTTGTGCGGTCCGACCCCCTCCCGTTAATCGATAGCAAGCGGTCCAATTGAACGAGTAACGTCGACGGAAGAGAATCACGAATATCATCGACAATAAAATTCCCCTACCTCGAGTGTAGTTTGAACGGAGGTTCGTCGTGGAAATAACCATCGCGGAAGAAGGCGTCACGGAAGGAGAATCGTCACGTCGCGGAGAAAAGATTCGTTGGCGTCGCATCGTCGATCTCCGAGGATCCAGCGTTCTTGTCGACCTTCGTCGGAGGTCGGCATTCTTCGCGTTCTTCGTCGAAGAAGAAGAAGATCTTCAAAACCCATAGCTTTTCTCCAAATCCTCTCAATGCAACAAGTTCCAACCAAAATAAAATAAGTACTTCACTTATTTTATTAACATGACTTAAGTATTTGAATTTCAAACATTCAAATTAAACTCACCTATTTAATTAACATAAGTTATCAAATTAATGGTGAGTTGAAGGAGTTAGGGAATATGAAGGGGTGGGGTTCGTGTGGGCCCCACCACCCTCATAACCTCCCATGGGAAGTTGGGTGGTTTCCCCCAACCACTCAAAGGTTTTAACCACTTAGAAAGAAAAAATAAAAATTGTAGCTAAATTTTTATTTTTAACTTCCACAATTTTTAACAACTTCTCCCGTGTAAACGAAACTCCAGAAAAGGTGTTACTAAGCAATTACCGGCGCTTCGAATCCATCGGTGCCCTCGGAATTCGATTCCGAGCACTGGTTCAAAAGTTAGAAAAACCCGCTCGTTTGTTCACTGAACGTACCCGAGCTAAACTTCGGATAGAAATTTCGGGCACACCGGGCCTCAGAATCAAGTGCCGTCAGAAACCGCGTTCTTGTAAAATCCCAAAGAAAATTAAGAAAAAAAATTTCCCTTGAATTTTATGGGTCTTTACACATAATTCCTGAAGTCTTAATATAATGTTGGCCCGAGAGCCCATTGACAACCAATACAAAATATCACTTGGCTTTAGCCCATCTGAATTGACCCGTAGGCCCTTCCAATCAGAAAGACCAGACAAAACTCTAGGGAGTTGAATTGCATCTGCTAGTGTGATTGTCTCCGCCATTGCTTACCCTATTAACAAATGTATCCCTAAGTCTTCTATTAACATGTAAAAACCATCTCTGTCAAAACCATCTCAATCTAGTCTCGGTTATCATCTCGTCAATTGAAATCGCTCCAATTTTTTTTCGAACTCTTCATTTCTAGTACTATCTATTTTAGCATGCTTACATGTTTGTCTTAACATTTTCATTTTTACTACCTTTTTTTTGTTAAAGGTGTCCTATCAAAGTTCAAAACCCACTACCATATATAATAACTGGTCTAATAACATTTCTATAAAATTTACCCTTCAAATTCAAATGAATTTTATGATTATGAAGCACTTAAGAAGACTTTTTACATTTTATTTATCCAATTTGAATCCTATAAGGGACATCTACATTAATATCTTCATCACATTGCAAAAATGAGCCTAAATATTGAAAATGATTAACTTTTTAAATAATGTGGCCGCTCAATCTCACATTTATAACATCACTAGACAATATTTAATTAAAACAACACTATATATTATGTCTTATCCATACTAAGACTAAAACCTTTCGATTTTAAAGTCTCTATCCAAAGCTCAAACTTTAAATTGATTCTTTTTGGATTCTACAAAGAGAACTATATCATCTGCAAAAAAAACATGTTTTAAGTATCTCAATCCGTCACAACTCAAGCTACCACGAGAGCCCCCACACCTGACCAAGATGAGGACTGGTATGTTAGATCAAGAAGCAAGAGTAGAGAAGAAGCGAACTAAGGTCACAACAATGAGCCATAAATACAAGAGCAAAACTAATGAAGCCAAAACCTAAAAGCCCGAGCAACAAGACACCCAAACACATGCTCCACCATCACATCTCAATCCATTAGAAAAATTTATTTACAACTTTCCAATGATCCATTATAGAATTGCTTCGATATCTTCACAACATACCAATTGTAAAGCTAATATATGCCTTTTTGCAAGTGAGCACACATCAAACTTCCAACAACAAAAACATAAGGGATTCCTTCTATTTATTTTCATTCCAAATCAATTTTGAGACATTGATTGAGATTGAATTTATCTTTTTTTTAATTGAAATGGGTGATGTTGAACATTTTTCCTCCTAAACCTCTAATTTTTTTAATATATGCTTTATGAGATAATCCCAACAAACCTTGTGATCTATTACAAAATATTTATATTCCATAACCCATATCCTTCATTTCAAAATTAAGGAATTTCTTAGTCTCACTTAATAGACTGAGATCATTCACAAAAAGCAATATGTCATCAACATACAAAATAAAGAATATAAACTTACTCCCACTAGACTTTTTGTATATACATATGTTTCTGGCACTTTCTTCAGGGCTGCAGCTTCGTCCTTCCACCTGGCAGTGATGCACTGTGTTTCTGTTGCCTCACATTCTCGCTTTCCAAAGGCTAGCGGATTTCATTACTTTCATCAATGATGTTTTATCCTTAATCGAAACAGGGCAATGAGATGTCAGTTCCTCCTTCCATGGATTCCTCCTTGGAGCTCGTTTCCTAGTCTGAGTCCCCCCATAAATTTATGTCATGTCTATGGAACTCATTCCCGACGCCATCCCTATGTGGACAGTGGTTAATTATGTTGCTTCTATTTTGACAGGGCAACAATCTTTGGTCAGGAGAGTAGGCACGTTGGACATCTCTGGGCATGTCTGGACATTGGGTATATTGGGAACCTATAAATTCTTCCTCTTTGGAGGATATCTCATACGAGGCATCTTGGGTGTGTAACCCAATAAATCCTATGTCGATCACGAGGTAATTAACATCATGGCCATAAGTCTTCCAAGGTTTTTTTTGCATGGGGTAAGCATTATGGACCAGGGAATGAGTTTAACATCTTTTGGAGATCGGCATGTGGTTAATATATTGCAGGGACATGATGGAGGGGTGTGTCCTTTAGGTTTAACATCTCACGGAGATGGACCAGGACACTTAATTTAGGCAGATCAAGGAGGTGTGTCCTTAGGAGGGAATATGTCACACCTGGGTGAAGGGGCGTGTCCCATAGGTTTAATGTCTCACAGTGACGGATCAAAAACACCATATTGAGGTAGATTAAGGAGGTGTATCCCTAAGACGAAAGATGCCACACCTGTATGAAGGGGGGTGTCCTACATTCTAAACGTCTTGCAAAGATGGATCAAAATGCCCTATTGAGGTGGATCAAGGAGGTGTGTCCCTAGGAGGGAAGATGTCACACCTGGGTGAAGGGGCGTGTCCCACATGTTTAATGTCTTGTGAAGACGGATCAAAACACCCTATTGAGGTGGATCAAGGAGGGGTTTCCCTAGGAGGGAAGATGTCACACCCAAATGAAGGGGTTAGTCTCACATGTTTAACATGTCATGGAGATGGATAAAAATGCCCTATTTAGGCGGATCAAGGAGGCATGTCCTTAGGAGGGAAGATGTCACACTTGGATGAAGTGGTGTGTCCCGTAGGTTTAACATCTCGTGGAGATGGATCAAAATGCACTATTGAGGCAGATCGATGAGGTGTCCCTAGGAGGGAAGATGACACACCCGGATGAAGTGGTGAGTCCTACAGGTTTAACATCTCATGGAGACGGATCAGAATGACCTATTGAGGTGGATTAAGGAGGTGTGCCCCTAGGAGGGAAAATGTCACACCTGGGTGAAGGGGTATGTCCCATAAGTTTAACGTCTCGCAAATATGGATCAAAATTCCCTATTGAGGCAGATCAAGGAGGTGTGTCCCTAGGAGGGAAGATGTCACATCATGAAGGGTCATGTCCTGCAGGTTTAACGTATCACGAAGAAGGATCAGAATGCCCTATTGAGGCAGATCAAGGAGGTGTTTTCCTAAGAGGGAAGATGACACACCTGGGTGAAGGGGAATGTCCCATAGGTTTAACATATCTTGAAGACGGATTAGATCACTCTATTGAGGTGGATCGAGGAGGTGTACCTAGGAGGGAAGATGTCACACTTGGATGGAGGGGAGTGTCCTGTAAGTTTAATATCTCATGGAGATGGATCAAAACACCCTATTGAGGCAGTTCAAGGAGGAGTGTCCCTAGGAGGGAAGATATCACATCTGGATGAAGGGGCATGTCCCACTGGTTTAATGTCTCACGGAGATAGATCAAACCACCCTATTAAGGTAGATCAAGGTGGCGTGTCTATAGGAGGGAATATGTCACACATGGATAGAGTGGTTATTGGGATTGAACCATAGGGAGGCATCTTATATACCCTTTTATGAGACAAGGATCAAAATCCATGTAGTTCGATGATTCATTTTAAGGTCATGTGATAGGACCAATCCATGTAGTTTAACATCATGCACTAAAGACGCTCGTGTCGTAAAAGGAGTGTCTACAAGGGATGGTGTGGGTCTTACGAATGGAAGTTTTTTTTTCTGTGGGTGGCCATATCCCATGGCGGTAGAGATGGTAGGATCCCATGTGAGTCATACATGGGGAATCCTATGTTAATCAGATTCATCCCATTTCAGTCATACATGGGGTATCCTGTGTTCATCAAATAGGGTAAGGTTACAGTTTTATGTCATGTGTTGAGAATGTTGTCATGCAATTTAACATCGTATGACTAGGACTTAGAGCTAGGTAGCTTTACGTCATGCAGATTAGACACAGAGGATGGAGTCACTCCTTGATGGGGACCATGTCAAGGTGAGAGAAAGATTCATAAGGAATCCCTACCGAGATAGGTGCACAATTTCCCTCAAAGATTTCACCCATAGGGCTTACGTGACCAATGATCATGCACCTCTAGGTGGGACATGGCGCTAGAACTATCATGGATAAGTTTCCATCTAGAGGCTGGACGTTAGGGTACATATGCTTAGAAGTAATATGCATTAGGGTACCTATGCTTAGAATAAATAGGTAGGTTGGAGGCCTAGGCCGCACTTAGAATGAAGTGGGCAAACACTGGAGTGGGTGGTATCAATGGCATGAGAATTCGAGGTGCGGCTGAACCGGTATTGGATCAATATGGGGGCCCCAGGCACTCAAATATCGTGAAAGGGTGTCAGTTGAAGGGAGACACCATGGAGAGGTCCCAGAGAAGTTCTTCGCAAATATTGGGCCATCACAAAGGGGTATATCTCAAAGATTAGGTGACTCATGGAGGTTAGGGGTTTTGAAAAGGAGTAGGCTTCACGAAACAAAGTTCCCCTACCTCAGGTTAAAGTCCTGAGTCCCATAGAGTGGGCTTTGTGAAGGGTATGTACCTCGTGGAGCCTCAAGTGCCTCAGGGGGGATTCTTCTTCCGTGAAGGGAATGGGCCTTCATGAAAGGAATCTCTTCTTTGGGTGGAGGATCTCATGAACCCAAGGGTGAGGTTTTGTGAAGCTTGGATACCTTGGGGGATCCATTTTTCTCTTTCACTCATGGAACTTAGGAGTATCGTGAACTTAGAGAATTTATTGAAAGTCAAAAGGTCATGCATACCCCAAAATGTTGGACATAAGGGTGTATTTATAGGGTGTGGGTTTCATGAAGGCTGAAGCCTTTCACAAAGCTGTATGAGATTCATGAGTAACTGGGGATCTACAAACATGAATTTCAATGCGCAGAGGTTTATGTTAGACCTCTGTGAGAAATGGGGCTCTATGAATTGGGATTGATGCTGCGTGGATGTTACAATCAGGCCTCCATGTGGCCGAGACCTTCGTGAGCTTCGGTCGTTCATGAAAAGTGTGAGCTTCACGAAACAAAACCTTAAATGGATTTTTGGGATGTTTTCGCCCGAATTCTCTTCAAACCAGTTGTTCCTTCCTTGACCACTCATATGACGTGTGTTTTATAATGCCCCCGATTCTGAGGCAAAATCGCTAAAAATTGGAAATTGACTCACGTTTGTGAAGCCCGTTCGTGAAGATTTTTCATGACACTCGCTCACAAAGCCCTCTTGCGAACCACAGGTGGTCATATTACTATAAATAGTAGAGGGTTCCCTTAGAGGGACCATGTGAATTTTACAAAAAGAAAATCCAGAGTTCTCTATTTGCAAATCTCAACCTCTTTGCATGTGTTTTGTGATTCCAATATCCATCTCTCATGAAGCTCAAAACCTACATGAGCTTAATTTCATTAAAAGTGCTCTATGAAACTAATATTCACAAGACAAACTTCATGAACCGAACTTCGCGAACCCCATCTTCACAAGTAGAGCTTCACAAACCAAACTCTTAGAAACTCCTATGTCTCAAGCTAAATTGCCACTGAAGGTGCCAACATTGTTGCCATTCATCGGGAAGGGATGTTCAGGAACATAATGATCAGGGAGAGCATTCAAAGTGAATTAGAACACGAATCACTCACTGAGATATTTATGGAGGCTCATTTTGAATAACCACTTTGAAAAAGGTTGTCGCTTTATGGATTTGGGCTAAGGGATGATTTATTTATCCCTGAGGCGAGAAGAGACGAGTCTGCCTACTGGTTTAGAAGCATGCCCATTCAGTACTAGTGGCGTAGGGATACTATAGGACATATCCTAAAGGATCATGCATCTCTCATGGAACAAGATCTTTGGAACCATGTTAATAACATCAATGGGGAGAAGTTGGAAGTTGATACATCCCCCCTGTGCGTAGTATGAGATGATTCTCAAGGCGGGTTTGGGGGATCCGCTCAAGGGATGGAATAATGGCTGGGATCTATGTCAAGGCAGTAATTTTACTGAATAATGGGCTTGGGATTATTGGTCATGTGCATTGTGACGTGAATTTGAGCCTTATATGAATCAAGTATGGATTTACGAGGTGGTATGAGCCTACCAATTCCACATCTACCTCCACCAAGATACCATGCTGGAGTTGCTGATCCGGTGGTCACAAGGGACCAACACTTTCCATATGCATCATGGGGAGGTTGGCATCAGCTTGTGGGATCTTAAACATATCTCTAGGATCCCCATTCAAGGTTCCTAGTATGATTAGTTCCTCCCCGTAGAGAACATGTGGGAGGACCAAGAGAAAATGTCAGATCTTGCAAGGAAATTATTGAGATTGGTGAAAGGGACCAATGAACACAAGATGGGGATGAATGATATCCCCATTCAAGGAATGGTTCATCTATTTCCTGAATGATCCAATGGGAAGGCTACCTATAAGGTCACACACATACCCTGGGGAATTATATAAAGGAAAAGAGCACTCCTACTAGAGGATCCTAGAGGAGAGATAGTGGAAGATGTGGGGCTATAACATAAATCCTGAAGCTTCTACAGTCAGAATGATAGGGTTTATTTCCACATTGATCTGTGGCTGGATTCTCCTAGTGAGGTATGCACACATGGGGGTGTGTCCAAGTAACTTTATTATGGTAGGGATGTTGAAAATGGGGTGGTGCATCAACCTGGCTATCCTGGTATTGGAGAAGCTATATAAGGTTCTTCTCCACATCAACCAAGGGAAGACTCCACTTCATGTGTGTAGGACCTTACACTTTCTGTACAGCTGGGTAGCCACACACATGGGGATATATGAATACCTGAACCCCATTTACCCTCCCAGCACAAACTTCCGGCCGATAAGTATGAACATTTTGAGGAGTCGCCCGCTCAACTTGGACCCTGCAGATGCACTGGAGAGAGTTGGGTCAGTGAATTGTTTCATATTTCACCCATCCCCCTCCTGAAAATGATGTTGATTAATGATGGTATGGGGACCATCAAAAAAGTATTGTACATCCTGGACTTATGAGGTGGGGTAATAGTGGCGAGGGTTGACTTTGAGGTGATTTGTGAGCTGTACAACCCACATCGATTCACATGATAGTTCAAATGCCTACAACCGATGACCCCGAAGGTGTACACAGAGGTGCACCATGAGCGCACAACTTTGGTATTGAGGTAGATTTGGTGCATGTTTATGCATGAATACGGGAAAGGGTGGTACAAGATTCCCCCAACTACCTCCATCTACGACCTCACCCATGAATATGCATTGAGATTTGAGAGCGCATATCCCAGGGAGATGCTGAGCCACTGAACCACCCGGGTCGGTGAAGGAGAGGATCTAAAATCATGGGGTCAAGGAGGAGCGGAAACTAGAGCACACTATTGAGTTAGGGTTGGATCGGTGGGTAGAGTAGCAATTGCAAGTTCAGAAGTCATTGCTCCAACACAAGTGAGGACTGTAGGGAGAGGAACGGCAACATGCTCAACTTTCTTGGGAAAGAGGTCGCAGGAAGAAGGTGAAACCTCTGGGGTGGTTCCAAGGATGTTTTTATAGGGTCTAGGGAAGTAGATGTTCTATCTAGATATCCCCAATGATGTATTCTTTCTAGACACTTGGGAGAGTTGGGTGATTTTTAGATAGATCAACACTCTCCATGCAATGTGGATACATCTCAATAGAGGGAATATTTATCATTGATCTAGGTCATGATAGGGTCAACTTTCACATGAATAGATATGAGGTGGTGCATTACATTATAGAATTAGAGGATCTGGTCCACTCTTGGGGCACTGTATGTTCACTGAACACCCGAGTGAAGGTACTGCCAGGGATGACCTCCTTTTTGGATCTCTAAGACAGCGAGTTGGATACTCGCGTGCCACCATAGGGAGAATTAGAAAAGTCATGGGGGATCGACACCTATTATAAATCTCCTACATAAGGAGTCCCGAAGAACAAATGGGTAAATGATCTGATCCCATGTAATTTGGAAGCTACCAAACCCCTAATAGTGTTGTCTAACTCTTCTTGTAATTGTATAGGGATCAACGAGCATTGAGGATGGAGTGGTTCATGATGAACCTCAGGAAGAGGTCAAGGGAACCTCATTCCTTTAGGGGGTGAGTGTGGCGTTCCTCACTAATTTTTTGACCATGGGTGGCCAACCATCAGCTGAAGTAGTGCCTGCGACTGAGGTAGTGACAGTTGGAGCAATTCCCTTTCTCAAAGGATTGCTTGTGAATCTTCCCGAGTCACTGACCGAGCTATAATATTCATGAAATCCTATCCCCCCTTAAATTTTTCCAATCATAATTTGTCTATATTCATTTTACTAACTCATATTTAAATGAAATTTAAAACTATGTTCGAGGCTCAACTGTCAACTCCATGTCCTAGTCGGTGGCGCTAGAGGCCGAGGCGGCGACAACAGGTGCTATCCTTCATAGAAATGGTCGAGGAGGCTGCGGTGGTTAGGACAAACACAAAGGTACCACTATAAGGGAATACTGAGACCATTCCCTCAATGGAGGGGGTTTAAATGGTGCCCACAAATGGGATAGCTGAGGGGGTTATGGTGGCTGTCAGAGTTGAAGCCTCAATGGAGGATGCAGTAACTGTGCCAACAACTAGAGAAACTAGTGAGATTGCGTTGGATGCACCTACCCCAAAATTTACATTAGTGGTATCTATGGTAGTTGAATCTAAGATTGAGACACCATAAGGGGTAGCTAATGTGTCTAGGATGGTTTCATGTACCTTGAAGGTGCCACAGGGGGAAACATAAGCTTCTTCTACAGGTGAGGGGGATGGTGAGGATCCATTTCCTATGGAAATGATCTTCGGCCTGCCTGCGCCCAAGGAAATACCTGCAAACAACCCATCCACTGACGTATTGGTAGTATTCCTTCTATATGATCATGCACCACCTGAAGACTTCAATGATTCTAGCTCCAATGACACTGAAGAGAACCAGATCATTCATCACAAGGCATGGATAAACACGTGGAACTTCATTACCCGCACCCCAATGGATGACCGACCAAACCATGTGGGATCTCTCTACCATTGGATAGTCATCCTAGGGACTGATGGGGTGGACTCCAATGACCTTCACACACTAGTTAGAGACTTACTCATCAAGTGAGAACATGCTGAATGGAAGGTATTTGATATATCCTGGAAGAAGAACAAGGCCAAGGGCTCCAAGTCACTCCAGGAAGCTAAAGGGTAGATTTACTGTCTAGAAGGGTTGGTTCAAGAGAATGTGACCATGGATCGTTCTCAGGATGAGATCACTAATCACTTGAAGGCCCAATTGGTGGCGACTGAAGCTAAGGCGGCAGAGGTGACATACTTGGTGGTTTAATGTTGGGCCGAGCAGAATCAGATGTGGATCGAGGCCAAATATGTCTGTCCTAAAGCTAAGGAAGAGATGACTGAGCTAGCAGAGCAACAGCGGACTCTAGAGGCCACTCAACAGAGGCTGGATGAGCCCAAATTTCTGATCGTTGGAGTTTTTCTTTAGGGGAATTTTTCAAAGGAGAGGCTCCAATGTGTGGATGACCCTCCAGAACTTTGGTTATTTTTTTTAAATTACCGCATGTTCAAACATATTTTTTTGTCTCATTTTATTATCATACTTCAATCATATTCATGATATAATCAAATACCAATCTCTAAGCTCACATGATTCATGTTTGGTGTGAGAAATAAGTGACGAACATGTGATTTCTCATTTATATGGGAGTGTCAGACAATCATCGAACACTTGGGGTTTTCATTTGCTGACTAACCACCCAGAGTGTTTAGGCTGAGAGGGGCTATGGCTGGAGAATGGGGCTCTCTAAATAGACAACTTTCTTTTCCAATGTGTTCTAGTTCATGAATGGGGTAACTACAAGGGAGTTGAATTCTACCGAAACAAAGGGGAATGGAGAGCATGAATCATGATGATCAATATATAGAACAAAAGGGGAGTGGCGTGATGATGGAGGATAACTGCTGAAAATGTTTGAAACATAGCATCCATTATCGTCTTGTCGAGGATGGGGACAAAAAATGAGGGTCGACCACTATCCATGTTCAAAACTTAGGACCTGTCTCAAAACATCATTCAAAGTCCTTTGGGGTGTGTGCCCAGGATGGTAGGTGATTCAATTTGGTAGGAACCATTACCGTTTTTGTAACGTCCCGGTTCCGGAAGCCACCCAGAGGCGCCCCGTACCCGGTTGGTCACATGGCCTCAAGTGCATTTCCTCAAACGCCATAGGCTGCTGACTAGAAGCGAGGGCCTTGGGTGTGATAGTGGGGGAAACTATGCCCTCATTGGTAGAGTACACAGTGGAAGAAAAATAAACATGCAATAGTGTAAGCAGTAATAACCAACAATATAAAAATGGAAGACTAAATCAACAAACTGGAGCACATATGTATATATGAAATGATGCATGATACATAACTAGGAAAGTAGCCAAACAAGTCACAATGCTAGAAAACACTACAGTACCAAAACAAGTACAAAATAAAGTAAACAACTCCTCAGCATCACAAGCCAAAGCTTGGTCCCATGCTCTCCTTCTCCAAGCAATCAAGTTCCAGAAGTAAAAGGGCACTTTCCCTTGTCTATACCTGCAACAACATAGTCTGATTGAGCCCAAAATCATGAACCAAATAGGGTGTGAGATAAAATCCCAGTAGGCAACCACCCGAAGATCTGTGCCTAATAGTCGGTGAGTATATGGCAGGTAAAAGTACAATAAGCAGTAAACAACAACAGCAAGCAGTAGGTAGTAAACAGTAAGCGGTAAAACAGGATGATACATAGCAGCAATCAATCCACAACCAATCAACAGTAGTGAAACAAACATCTAATAAGCCGAAATCCCACTGGGAAGTACTCGCAGCCATCCCCTCTGGTCCTATCCAAGAAGTACCACAACCCTCTGGGCAGTGCACTCAGCCTAACCCCTCTGGCTTAGTCATACAAATTTATGAGACTCTCTGGGGAAGCTCACTCGGTCAATTCCCCTTATAGTCTAGGGTAGTAAGGGACTCTCTTGAGGAAGATCACGCGGTCTAACCCTCTTAGCCCCAAGGTCTAGAGACTCTCCGAGGAAGCTATCTCGGTCAATTCCTCCTATAGCCTCAGGTATACCACAGACTCTCTGAGGAAGATCACTCGGTCAATTCCTCCTCTAGCCTAGGAAGGTTCTTAAAGAGATTCAAACAAGGTAAGACTCTCTGAGGAAGCTCACTCGGTCTACCCTCCTGTAGTATATAAAATTCAAGACTCTCTGGGAGCTCACTCGGTCCATCCCCTCAGTAGTCTGTAATATCTATGACTCTCTGGGAAGCTCACTCGGTCTATCCCTTATAGTCTATAGCACCAGGTTCTCTTAGCCCCGTGCCAGTCAGTGCATAATAATGCTATAAGGCCAAAGTACACCTATAGAGCTAATTGTCTTAACCAAATTACACCTATAGAGCTACTTAGCTAAATAGTCTATAAGGCAACAAGCATGTCACGAGTTTCACTTCAACCTATAACCGCAAGGCATGAAAACAGGTGTAGCAGCCAAAGGCAAACGAGACCCAAAGGTCGTAAACAGAACAAAGCAAGGAAAAAATATATCCAAGCACAAAAAATTATCCTCTAACATGGTCAAATCACCTCTACACAAGAATACAAGAAAGGAAGGAAAACAACGAAGGAAAAAAGGGGTAACATGCAATACCCCATTCACGGGTATCGGTGGAAATTCGCACATAAATTTAGAGACTTTGAACGGTAAGGCACAAACCACCTACCTCAATCCTAGAAGATCGATATACTTGAACCACAACGGCTGATTCTCCCTAGAACGTCATAGATATGAGAAAACGCACAAAACTTTCATCCTTAGATAACTTGAGAAGGAGGAAGAATTGGAAAACAAGGCTCAAGAAGAAGGAAGAACTCACCGCTGCGCTTCCAACACAATCAACAGAGCTCAAATCGGAGAACGAATGGAGGCTCGGGAACCTGGAGAAGTTTCACGGCCGTACGACATCTCTCTGTCGAACCATACCTAGAAGAAGACGATTATGATGATTAGGCGCGACCCCGGTCCGTTTAGTGAAAAAAAAGAAAAGTACACAGCATGTATTTTTAAAGTACATGACGTGTAGTGGGTTTTTTCGTACTCCGCCAAAATTGGCCTCCACGTCACCCCTACACACCGTGTGTGTGGCCCGGGCACGACTAGCACACGGCTTCGAGCGGGAAAAGAGTACACGTCATGTACTCAGAAAGTACACGGCGTGTACTTCAAAAATTTCCATAAACTCGAAAAAAACTCAAAAAATCCAGAAAAGGAAAGACATACCTAAAACGAAGATCTGGGTTCTTACAAACTTCTCCCCTTAAAGAAATTCATCCCCGAATTTCCCTAGATGGGCGTAGAAGAAGAAACCTCGAACAGCTCCGGCCACTGCGATCGAACCTCGACCTCCCTCTCCCAAGTCTCATCCTGTACTCGCCCGTGCTGCCATAACAATCATACCAAAGGAACAGAATGGCCTCAGAGAACCTTTGTACTGCGATCGACAATCTTGATAGGATGCTCTTCAAACAACGCATCCGCTTCGAGCTCAACCTCCTCGGGCTGAAAGAAATGAGACGGGTCTGAAAAGTAACGTCAGAGCTGAGAGACGTAGAAGACGTCGTGCATAGCCCGATACCTCTGAGGTAGTTGCAACCGATAGGCAACCATCCCAACTCTCTCCAATACCTCAAACGGCCCGACGTACCGCGATGAAAGCTTACCTTGTCTCCGAATCCTCTTGTGTCCCAACCTCAGTGCGACATGCAGAAAAACCTGATCTCCGACCTTGAACTCCAGAGGTTGTCTCCACTGATTAGCATAAGACTTCTGTCGAGACTGTGATATAGCCATCATATTTCGAATCAACTCTATCTGCTCTGAGGTTTCCTGAAAAAGATGAGGTCCTAGCAAAGCTGCCTCTCCTGACTTCAGCCAGCATAAGGGTGATCGGCATGGCCTACCGTACAATGCCTCATATGGTTCCATCTGAATGGTCTCATGAAAACTATTGTTGTAGGAGAACTCCACAAGAGGTATATACTTCTCCCAAGAACCGACGAAGTCTAGAATGAAAGATCGGAGCATATCCTCAAGCACCTAGATCATGCGCTCAGACTGGCCATCAGTCTGGGGATGGTATGCTGTACTCAAAAGTACCTGTATACCCAAGGCCTTCTGAAGTCCCTTCCAGAACTGAGAGGTAAAGCGCACACACCTATCTAAAACAATGGAGTGTGGAACTCCATGTAGACATACAATCTCTCGGATGTACAGTCATCCCAGATCATCAACACTGAAGGTTTCCTTGATCGGAGAGAAGTGTGCTACTTCATAAGTCAGTCGACGACGACCCAAACAACATCACTTCTCTGAGGTGACCTCAGTAACCCGGTCACGAAGTCCATCGCGACATCGTTCCACTTCCACTCCGGAATGGGTAACTGCTGTAGAAGCCCTACTGGTCGCTGATGCTCTACTTTCACCTGCTGACAATTAGAACATCTCATGAAAAAACCAGAAACATCTCTCTTCATACCTGGCCACCTGTACTGGCGATGTAGATCACGATACATCATGGTGACGCTAAGATGAACTGCCCAAACCGAGGAATGAAAATCCCACATCAGCTCCTCGTGTATGTCTGTTGGCACCCATACGCGTCCCTGGAAGCACAAGATCTCATCCTTGCCCACTGTCCATCCAGGAAGAGGGTACCCTCCTGACACACTCCCCCGCAGGACCAAGGCCTCTAAGTCTGGCCTCATTCATACACGATCAATAAGTGTAGAGGTAATAGCCACAGAAGATAGGATAGTCTGTCCCTGCCTGTCGTGCACCTCCAGATGCATCTCAGAGAACAGAGCCATAAGCTTCCACTCACTGCTGGCCTCCTGAACTGTCTGAATTTGAGTTCTCCTGCTCAAATAATTAGCCACGACGTTGCCCTTTCCCGGCGTATAGGCGAGCTCAAAGTCGAAAGACTGAAGATACTCAACCCACCTGTGCTGTCTCAAATTCAGATCGCACTGAGTGAAGATATACTTGAGACTCTTGTGGTTGGTAAAAACCACAAAGTGATCTCCCATAAGATAGTGTCTCCAACAGTGTAAGGCATGAACAACTACTGCCAACTCCAGATCGTGCGTCAGGTAGTTTCTCTCGTGTGGCCTCAACTGCCGAGACCCGTAAGCAACGACCCCATCTCCCTGCATAAGCACAACTCCTAGCCTGATACCCAGAGCATCATAGTAAACAGTGTAGACCTTGCCCGGCTCTGGTAATACTAGTATCGGTGCTGACGTCAACCACCCCTTCAGCTCCTGAAAGGATGACTCACAAGAATCTGACCATAAAAAACTTCACCCCCTTCTTGGTCTGACCTATCAACAGTGATGATAGGCGTGAAATGTCCTGTATGAAGCATCTGTAGTATCCGTCCAGCCCTAGGAAACGCCGCACCTCAAATAAGTTCTTCAGTTTCTCCCAGGAAACTACAGCTCTCACTTTCTCTAGGTCTACAGATACTCCAGACTCTGAGATGACATGACCCAAGAAGTGAATCTGATCCATCCAAAAGTGGCACTTTGAGAGTTTAGCATACAGTTGATGCTCTATCAGTGTACTCAGAATGATATCAAGATGTGTGGCATGGTCGTGTCGAGTGTGAGAGTACACCAAGATATCATCCACAAAGACCACGACAAAAGAGTCCAAGTACGGATGGAACACTCGATTCATCAATGCCATGAAAACTGCAGGCACGCTCGTGAGACCAAACGACATGACTATATACTTGAAGAGACTATACCTTCTCCTAAAAGCTGTCAGAGGTATATCTGATGGTCTAACGTGCAACTGATAATAACCGGACCTCAAGTCGATCTTCGAGAACACCCTGGATCCTCGAATCTGATCAAAGAGGTCATCGATCCTCGACAAGGGATATCGGTTTTTGACCGTCAACTGGTTCAGCTTCCGATAATCTATAAAAATATGAAGGGTACCATCTTCCTTCTTTGCGAACAGGACAGGCGAACCCCAAGGAGAGGTACTGGGTTGGATGAAACCCTTTTCCTGCAACTCCTCCAACCGCTTCTTGAGCTTCTGCAACTCAGGTGTAGCCATCCTATAAGGAGGAATGGACACCGGTGCCACTCCTGGCATGAGATCAATCGAGAAGTCTACCTCACACTTCGGAGGTAAACCTGAAAAGTCTTCTGGAAAGACATCCCTGAAACGATCCACCACTGGAGGAAAGTCTAACTGTGAAGTCCCCTGGTCATCCAGATAAAGACTAGAAATCTAGGATGTAACTCTCCCTAGACCATGATGCTCTGGTCTAGCTCTACCCACCTGGACATCCCACTCTCCTCTATGAAGGAAATATATGCCCTCTGGTGATATGAAACTCACCCTATAGCGATAGCAATCGACGATTGCCTGGAAAGGAACTAACCAGTCCATCCCAAGAATGACGTCATAGCCCGTCATCTCTAGGACATAGAGGTCCCATAAGAAATGATAGCCCGCAACCTCAAGAGGGCACTCTCTGCACTGACGTACGCTAGATGTCCTCGTTCCCAAAGGTGTGTCTAGAGTCAACAAGTCGGCAGACGAAAAGACGCAGAGCCCAAGGCTCTCCACAATAGCAACAAAGATAAATCTATGGGAAGAACCGGTATCGAAAAGGGTTGAAGATAAAACTGAGGCTACTAATATCGTACCTCGAATTGTAGAAGGTCCGGGATCCTGCTTCTGATAGGTCTGCTCCACGGCGAAAGACTGGCCTGCACCGTGGCCCTGTGCCCCTGGATGACCGCTCTGAGCTGATCCACTCTGCTGTCACTGATGACTAGTGACTGACCACCACAGCCACAACCTCCACCTCAGCCTGAATGGCTGGAAGAACTCCAGTTCCTAGACTAGTGGGAAACTGGTGAAGCATCTCCAGAACGCGGGGTCATAGAGGAACCCCTACCACCAGCTGAAGGTGAGAATATGTGACAGAAGCGCTGAAGATGGCCCATCTTTCCGCAAGACCGACACTCCATCAGATCTCTCTGGCACTGAGGCCTAGTATACCCACTCCTACCGCACTGATAGCATACAACCTAGCTGCCAGAAGACGCATCCCACGAACCTCGATCTCCTCGAGAAGAATCTCTGTGACGCTTCCTACTGTCCATAGGATGAACACCAGCTATGGATGACGAACCGCCCTAGATCACTGCTCTAGAATCCCTCATATTGCGCTCAGTGATCAGATCCTGGTTGACGATGGAGGATATAAAAGTTAACTGGAAGATATTCACCTGTGAACAGATCTCCTGCCTAAGACCATACTCAAACTTCCTAGCAAGAAACAACTCATCACCTGCTGGGATCAGTGTGAAATGATGCAGCTCAGTGAAACGAGATGATTACTCCATAACAAAAAGAGTACCCTGCTGCAGACTCATAAACTCCCGGGCTCGATCGGCCCTCAGGGTCTCTAGATAGAAGTAGTCATAGAAGGTGCGTCGAAACTCGTCCCAAGACATATCCCGCCGACGCCCTGACCGTGAGATCACCTCTCACCACCTCTTGGTGGTTTCCCAGAGCATATAAGTATCCAACTTTACCCTTTTCTCTGGAGGGATCTCTAGGTGCTCAAAGATGGTCAATGTGGCCTCTATCCACGAATCTGCAGCCTGGGGTCCTCCATCCCCTAAAAAAGTAAGAGGATGCTACTGCTGGAAAACTCGCGTTAAATCAGCCATCGATGGGGCAGGAGGCAGCGCTCCCTGAAAGGTCTGCATCATCCTTAGGAAGTCCTCCCTAAACTGCGCATCGGCACCTGCAACGGGTATAACTGCTGGTGCCAAGGCTGGCACATTAGGAGGATCTGCAGGAGGTCCCCGATCGGCCATATCTGGTGTCTGATCACCGTCTGGCAACTGACATACAACCGGAGGACGTCTTGGAGGCATAGCTCTGAAAGATTGAAAGAACACCTTAGATCAGGATTAACAAAGACATAAAACACAAGAGTAAAAAATGGGAACAGGGGGAATAAACTATCAAGTTTTACAAAACACGACTACACAATGTGTATAAAAACTACATGGCGCGTCTACTTAAGCCATTAACATGGGCGTGTACCCCTGCTCAACAGGTCGTGTAACACCCCAAACTACAAAGCGTATTTTTCTCACACATGACGTGTACTTGAACTTTAAACCCCTGCCCGAGTCTCCTTACATGGCTAACCCACACGGTTCAAACTAACCTCAGACTACACAGCGTGTTCCCTAGGGACACGGCGTGTACTAGACACTGCCTCAACGGCCCGTGTTGTTAGTTACATGGCCATCTACACGGCGTGTTCCGAACAAACACGGTGTGTATAGGTGAAGGTGACACCGTTCCGTGTTGTTTGTGACACAACTGGGTACCTGGGAAAGACTACACGGCGTGTTTCGAAAGCAACACGGCATGTCTTAGAGAAGGTCACGCCGACCCGTGTTGTTCGTGACATGGCTGGGTATCTGGACAGAACTACACGACATGTTCCTTCACAACATGGCATGTTCTACTCGAGATTCCCCGACCCGTGTTGTTAGTGACATGGCCGGGCACAAGGCTCTACACTACATGACGTGTACATATCGTACACGGCATGTTCCTGAAGTTATTTCCATAACACCATGTTTCTGCTCACACGGTCAAAGACACGACCTGAAAACTACACAACGTGTAACCAGAAATTACACGCCGTGTATTATGGGTTTTTCTAGGAAATAACTCAGAAACTACACAGTGGCCCAGAAACACTGAAAATAAGGCAAAGAGGTTCCAAATTCCGATCCGTGGGGGCCTACACTTCTCGCGAATCAAAGCTTGGAATCCCCTCCAGTCATGTACAAGAGAAAACAGGATCATGATCCACCAATTTCTGATTTAAGAGGGCCCATAACACCTCAAGAATCAAAATTTGGTGTTCATATAAACAAAGTACAATACAACAATCCTCCAACAAATCAGTAAATATTCTATCAAGCATCTATCACAACAACATGCATAATCTACAAAAAGTCTATCACAACATCATGCAATCACTAATGCACCCTAGATGGCATGGAAAGAATTCATGGCATGTGATTTCTACAAGTGACTATATGATTTATGAGATGGCATACCCTCATCTCATAGGGTTGCGACAGAAATAGAACCGTAATATCAAAACAATAACAGTACAAAGCATGTGAATCAATCTAGGTGAAATCGTATCAACCGTAACATCTCAAGACTAGAAAACTGCAATAAATGAGGTAGTATGGCTTTTCTCAGTACACGGGTTAGTTACTCCCGGGCATAGCTTATTACGAAGTACCGAATCCTTCCTATCCCTGGCTAAGTCTCCAAACAGTAATGTAATAGAAAAGAATTCCTTTGATACCACTTTGTAACATCCCGGTTCCAGAAGCCACATAGAGGCGTCCCGTACCCGGTTGGTCACATGGACTCAAGTGCATTTCCCCAAATTCCAGAGGCTGACGACTAGCAGCGAGGGCCTTGGGTGTGATAGTGGGGAAACTATGCCCTCATTGGCAGAGTACACAGCAGAAGAAAAATAAACATGCAATAGCGGAAGCAGTAATAACCAACAATATAACAACGGAAGACTAAATCAACAAACTGGAGCACATATGTATATATGAAATGATGCATGATACATAACTAGGAAAGTATCCAAACAAGTCATAATGCTGGAAAACACTACAGTACCAAAACAAGTACAAAAGAAAGTAAACATCTCCTCAGCATCTCAAGCCAAAGCTTGGTCCCATGCTCTCCTTCTCCAAGCAATCAAGTTCCAAAAGTCAAAGGGTGCTTTCCCTTGTCTATACCTGCAACAACATAGTATTCTTGGGCCCAAAAGCATGGCCCAAATAGGGTGTGAGATAAAATACCAGTAGGAAATCACCTAAATATCTGTGCCTAACAGTCTGTGAGTATATGGAAGGTAAAAGTACAATAAGCAGTAAACAACAACAACAAGCAGTAGGCAGTAAACAGTAAGTAGTAAAACAGGATGATAGATAGCAGCAATCAATCCACAACCAATCAACAACAGTGAAACAAACAGCTAATAAGCCGGAAACCCTCTGGGAAGTACTCACAACCATCCCCTCTGGTCCTATCCAAGAAGTACCACAACCCTCTGGGCAGTGCACTCATCCTAACCCCTCGGGCTTGGTCATACGAATTTATGAGACTCTCTAGGGAAGCTCACTCGGTCAATTCTCCTTATAGTCTAGGGTAGTCAGGGACTCTCTTGAGGAAGATCACGTGGTCTAATCCTCTTATCCTCAAGGTCTAGAGACTCTCTAAGGAAGCTATCTCGGTCATTTCCTCCTCTAGCCTGGGAAGGTTCTTAAAGAGATTAAAACAAGGTAAGACTCTCTGAGGAAGCTCACTCGGTCTACCCTCCTATATTCTATAAAATCCAAGACTCTTTGGCAGATCAATCGGTCCATCCCCTCTGTAGTCTGTAATATTTATGACTCTCTAGGAAGCTCACTCGGTCTATCCCTTATAGTCTATAGCACCTGGTTCTCTCAGCCCCATGCCAATCAGTGCATAATAATGCTATAACGCCAAAGTACACCTATAGAGATACTTGGATAACCAAAGTACACCTATAGAGCTACTTAGCTAAACAGTCTACAAGGAAACAAGCATGTCATGAGTTTCACTTCAACCTATAACCGCAAGGCATGAAAACAGGTGTAGCAGCCAAAGGCAAATGAGACCCAAATGTCGTAAACAGAACAAAGAAAGGGAAAAATACATCAAAGTACAACAAATTATCCTCTAACATGGTCAAATTACCTCTAAACAAGCATACAAGCAAGGCAGGAAAACAACGAAGGCAAAAAGGGGTAACACACAATACCTCGTTCATGGGTATCGGTGGAAATTCGCACATAAACTCAGAGACTTTGAACGGTAAGGCACAAACCAATTACCTCGATCATAGGAGACCGATATACTTGAACCAAGATGGATGATTCTCCCTAGAACGTTGTAAATCTTAGAAAAAGCACAAAATGTTCAACCTTAGATAACTTGAGAAGGAGGAAGAATTGGAAAACAAGGCTCAAGCAGAAGGAAGAACTCACCACTGTGCTTCCAACGCAATCGACCAAGCTCGAATCGGAGAATAGATGGAGGCTTGGGAATATGGAGAAGTTTTGCGGTCGTACGACGTCTCTCGGTCAAACCAGACCTAGAAGAAGACGATTATGGCGATTAGGCACGACCCCGGTCTGTTTAGTGAAAAAAAGAAAAGTACATGGTGTGTATTTTTAAAGTACACAAAGTGTAGTGGGTTTTTCCGTACTCCGCCAAAATCGGCCTCCACGTCACCCCTACACACCGTGTGTGTGGCCCGGACACGGCCATCACACGGCTTCGAGTGGGAAAAGAGTACACAACATGTACTCAGAAAGTATACAGCGTGTACTTCAAAAATTTCCAGAAACTCCAAAAAAACTCAAAAACTCCAGAAACGGAAAGATATACCTGAAACAAAGATCCAAGTTCTTACAGTTGTGGGGGGGGGGGGGGAGGGGGTGTTCAGATGTGGAGGAGGATGATGATCCAAATAAAGGGACACATAAAGCATGGAGATAGAGTTATGGAATATTCAAATGGATTCCAACCCTCTTAGAATTATTCCACCGTGGATTTGGGCACATTGGGCAGGTGTATCGGTTTGAACAAAGGTCGGACTCATCTTCCAGAGGGAGTGTCACTTCAGATGCCAAGCGACGATAAAAAAAATGAACAATGCGGTAGGTCACTAGAAGCAAAGGAAATGGATCCTTGGGAAAGGTCCTAAGGTGCCTCATAGTTTTATGTTGTGTAATGAGGATGACAGAAAGACGGTTTAATGTCATAGAATGAGAACATTGGATGCACAATTTAACATCATATGGTGAGGATGTTGGATCACACAGTTTATCATCTTGTGATTGGGATATGTGACCAACATGAATAACACCCACCCATACATAGTGGTGGGGGTGTAGGAGGGAAGCATGAAGGGGGTGATCCTTGGAATCTCCTATAAGAAAAAGGGATCTTAGAAGACCCTTCAACAAGAAAAAGAATCTGGGGTGAGTCACACATAGTTTAAGGTCATGATGCTTGGACTTGGACTCATAGTTTAGGGTTTTGGAACTTGGACTGTTGGGTGCACATCCTAAAAGGATGTGTGTAGTGAGACAAAGTAACAACCTGATGTGAATTGAGGGACAAGGGACCCAATTCCACACAACACATTTCTAAGAGGACCGGAACATAGTTTAAATCCATGATTCTTGGACTTGGACTCCTAGTTTAATATCATAAAGTTCAAACCATGATCTCTTAGTTTAAGGTAATAATTCTTGGACCATGGAAAATAATTTAAGGTAATAATGCTTAGACCACATTCCTTAGTGTCTCGAAGGAATGTGAGAGGCACTGAAAAGTTTACCCAATGCGAGAGGATGGACCTAGGAGGGACACCTGATGCCACAAAAAATATCCTTGAGACAAATTTCACACAGTTTAAGGTCACTATTCTTGGACCAGGTCTTCTAGTTTAAGTTCGTAGATCTTGGACCTATTGAAAATATTTTAAGGTCACAGTTCTTAGACCATGGATGAGCATCTCAAACAGATATGCGTAGTGTGTAGGAGTGACAAACCTGATGTGAATTGAGGTCCAAGGAGGAACAACACTACACAACACATTCTTGAGGATACTTACACACATTTTAGAGTCATAATACTTGGAATTAGACACCTAGTTTAAGGTCATAGAGTTTGGACCAATGGGGAACTCATGTGTATCAACCTTGCTTGAGGAAAATCCCCTCCCAAATTATAATCCCACACAATCCATGATAAGTGTGAGAAACAAGGAGCAGTATATAGTCCCTATTGCTTCTACGGGAGAACACAAAAGGGGAAAAAGTGACTAACAAAACCCCATGTGGGAGATTTTGATTTCCCATACCTAGATAGTGAAATGGGATTAACCAAAAGATGGGGAACAACTAATGATCATGTTAAAAACAAAGGTTATATACCTGTATCGGTTAAGGATGGGGTGAATAAATTAAGGATCAACCATTGACCAAGTTCAAAACATGGGACACTCTATTTTCTTCCAAATATCCTTCAAGGTGTGGGCTTAGTATGGTAGGTGAGCCAATTTGGATAGGCACCATTGCCGTTAAGGAGCCTGTTCAGACTAGGAGGATGACGATTATCCAAATTGAAGAAAGCATGAAGCATATATATGGAAGCAGGGAATTTTCTAGAGGAAAAAATTTAGTGCCTTGGGAGAAATTACATCACATGATCGAACACGCCAAATGAATGTGTGGGTAGGTGATAATCAAACTTGGCCCAGAGGTGAGAAACCCCAAAAAGAGTTAATGGTAGGACTAGGCCCAAGATGAAATGTCCAGGCGTCAATACATATCCCATATAGATGATAATTGATCCACACATAGTTCTGGAACTCGACGTGGTAGGATACTGATGCAGGTAAAGTGATGCCCTCTCTGGTAAGGATTTCAAATCATACCACATTAGGAGGAATCCTGGTTTTATACGGGGTAATGTGTGGTTTATCTCATACTTATCATATGAGGTATACCAGTTTTGTACGAGGTAAAATCATCTCTCATTAATAGGCATCCCAATTTTATACTGGGTAAGATCATAGTTTAACATCCTTCACTAGGGATGTTGGGATTTTCAGTTTAAATTCATACAACTTATAATGTGATTGCTAGTAGTTTAGATCATGGATCTCAGACAGTAGGGGTAGCTACTGGTTTAAGGTTGTAGAGCTCTAACTAGGGGGAACAAGTGTCTTAAGGAAGTTTGTGTGGCATGAAAGAGTGATAACCTGATGTGAAAGGGGGTATAAGGGACCCTATTCCACATAAAACTCAAAAAAACATACCTCAAATCAACATGATGACACTAGGGAAGGAAATGCCTCACAATGAGTCAACAAAAAGGGGCTGGGACTAGGATGAGATATTCAAGCATCACTATACATCCCATGAGGATGAGAATCAAGCTGTAAGTAGTTCTATAATGGGAGTGGAGGCATAGTCTTATTGAAACACCAGGGATAAATCCAACCATGTGAATGAGGTGTGAATACACAACTTCAAGTATGTTCGTGCAGTGTAAAAGAGTTAAGACCCACTGTTAATGGATCCAAGAAATCCATGCACCACATGAACTGATCCTAAAGCCGGTTGCACATAGTTTAAGGTCGTACAACCTCAAGCATGGAAAAAGGTTTAAATTCATGATGCTTGGACTAAGAGGAGTGTTTTTTTAGGTCACTTGCATGATATGAGATAGGTAGAACCAGACATGAAATGAGGTCATGCGGGCCCACATACCACACAAATACCACAGAACAAATGGAACATATTTTAAGGTCGTAATGTTCAGACTAGGGTGAAGGTGGAAAATAGTTTAAAGTCGCGATTCTTGGACTGGGATTATGTTGGTATCAAGGGTATCTGTGTGTAATGAAAGTGATAAGACTTGATGTGAAATGAGGTCCAAGGGAGGCCCGTGTACCACATAAATACTTGATATGAACTTCACATAGTTTAAGGTTGTAAATCTTGGACCATAAATGGGATGAAAGGTTGATAAATTTGCAGCTGGACCTGAAGATGGTAAGTCTATACATCACTACATATCCTATGAGTATGGGAGTTAAGCCACATGTAGTTTTGGAAAGCGATGCAGTAAAAGATCGACACTAGGAGTGGGGGAAATCCTCTCTGACGAGGGAGCTAAGGCATCCCATAGTTTTCATGGGTAATCCCATGTATAATACATGGAGTAAGGCTATAGTTTAATGTTGTGTGCTGAGGAAATTGATTTTGGTCTAATTCATATCATATGAGGCATCCCAATTTCAGATAGGGAGATGTTTTTGACTATCCCATATTTATCACATGAGGCATCCTAGTTGTATATGGGGTAGGATGTTTTGGATCATCTCACACTTATCGTATGAGGAATCTTGATTTTATATGGATTAAGATTATCTCTCATTAAAAGGAATCCTGGTTTTATATGGGGTAAGGTCTCAATTTAACATCATGAACTAAGTATGTCAGGATTTTTAGTTTAAAGTCATACAACTCAGACTATAGGGGCTGAAAATAGTTTAAGGTCATAATGATTGGACCAATTAAAAATAGTTTAAGGTCATACTTCTTAGAATATGAGTTTGCTGTTAGTTTAAGGTAATAAATCTATGACCCTTGAAAACAATTTAAGGCCATGTTGCATGAACCACTAAAAATAGTTTAAGGTCATGTTAAACGAACCATGGATTTGTGCGGCTCAGCCACATAGGTACACATCCTACCAAGACTCCTAAGCCTATGTGAATCATGATCAGTGTGGGAAACAAGGAGTAGTGAGGGGATTTACCTAACACATGGAGGCACACAAAAATGACAAAGAGATGTTGGGTTGATAATATCCCAACGACACTACCCTACTTACTCAATGCACACAGATGCAAGGAGGGGTAACACCAAGGGTGTTAGAATTCCACCAAAACATATAGAGGTGGAAAGGATGTAAATCAATAATTTTGAGAGGTGGACCCCGAAATGAGGGTGACTAAAGGGTAGGGAGAAACTATTTACCATGTTAAAAAAAAGGTTTTACAACCACATAAATCATGGATGGGGTGATCAAATGCATAATTTACCATTGACCATGTTCAAGACACGAGAACTGTTATTCTTCATAAGCGATCCATCAAGGTGTGTGCCCAAAACAGAAGGTGAGACACTTTGGCTAGGAATCATCACCATCAGGGGGGAATTTGGATTTTAAGGATGAAGAGGATCAAAATTTAGGAAGACTCTAAGTGTTGAGATGAATCAGTGGAATGTTCTTATGTAACTCAATACTCAAGGTTCCATACCATAGCACATTTGAGCATGTCAATGGGGTGTATCAAAAAAAGGGAGTTGAACCCATTCTCAAGGATGAGGTTCCTGAGGTAGGTTGAGGATCAGGATGAACCCAGGTTATAGGACCTAGGTGTAACTATGTGGTCTCTCCCAAATTTACCCAAGTTTTTAGGGTTAAGTGGTCACTTGTAGTTTAGCTTGGGTTGTCGGATCCTTAGAGACCCAAGAAGTAACCTACAGACACATACATTATATGAATTGTTTTTGGCTATTAAGTGGCCAACTTTGGGGTTGATTTTAGATATTTTTAATTTAAAACTAATATAATTAAGTGAATTAAATTTAAAAGAATAATTTGATCCTAGGTTATCTCTTGGGGGCGGATTGGATGGAATTATTTTTTAATGATTTCAATTTCTTATATTCGAGATGAGTTTATTCAAGAAGATCAAAAAACTTTATCACTTACTATTTTAAAACCAACAAACCATAATAATAATAACCTATAAACTTAGAGGATAAAATTTATGATCACTCCAAGGTAAAGGTTCTTATTAGCACTTTAAGTATGTGACCTTAAAATTCAACAAGGATGGAGAAGTTTTAAAATCATCAAATAAAAATCTCAATTAAAAGAAGTGATTAGACATTAATGGGGTGATAAATAAAATCCAATATAGCCCATTTATACTCACTTGGATCAACAAAATAATAGTGTTAGACCTCCATTGATGACATGTTCTCAATAGAATCGGGAAGTAGACTTACGAGAGTGGAATTGAAGAAGTAAATACAAAAAAATAACAATCACTCCACCGTTGTGTGATAAATTTCACAAGGTATAGTGTGAATAAATCCACACCTTGAGTCAATGGTATCAACATGATATGGAGAAGAACATTATAAGAGTAAATTAAGAACTTTTATTAAGAAACTAAGGTGAATTGAACAACTTACATGAGAAAGAAACGTGATTTAAAACACAAAGCGACATCATAACACTACAATAAAACCAATCAAAAAAGATGATAAACTACTCCACCAACACTACCTTAAATAGGAATTTCAAGAGTCTTGGGTAGATACCCCAATAGTTCAATTCTTCCCACTTGAGTATGGTAGGCCTAGGGTGGTGAAAACTTTGTGGAATTTAGACTTTTCCACCCTTGAACCGAAATGACATCCAGCTTGCATCCAAAAATCAGAAGCGCCTGAATGAGATTCTAGATGGACTAATTGGAGTGAAAAATATAATAAGAAAATTAATATCCAGATGTTACCTAAGTTTATGTAAAGTTTCAGCCCAAAATAGTTTATTTTTTACAATATATGTGTAAAATGGTGGGATCTTTTTCTGGGCCGTAGAATCTGGCCCAAAATTTTATCTCCAACTTGGGACTCCTGGAAATACATTAAAAAATCCTAATTAGATCTTGTAACTATTTGATTAAATGTTATAAATGATGGACTATATCTTCAGTTAAATTTTTAGAATCATTGAGCTTGTATCTTAGCAGCTACAGTCTCTTTATTGGGCTGCTGTCTAGTTTACTTTTCCCAGAATGTGTTGGTATGAAATCCTATTTTGGTGGTCTTCCAATGTGAATCTTCAATTACTAAAAAAGTATGAATTGTTCCCAAAGTAAATAGAAACCTGAAAGTTAAATATGAAAATAAAATCAAGATCATTGGGTATTTTATACGCTGTTAAAAAATGTACCATGTAATAGTGCATTTTAAGGACTTACAATCATAATGTGAAATGATGTTCAAAGTGTAAAATTCACTAAAATAGTGTTTATGAATAATAAAGAACATGGATATTATATACATTAACAATTAATATTATCCTCATTGTATGGATAATAACTATGTATCCCATGAAACTAGGAATCAATCCATACATAGTTCTTAAATGTTGTACAGTAAAAGACCACCACTAAATGTGGAGCACTCTCTCATGTGGGGGATCATAGCATTATGGTTTTATATCATGTGATAGGGATTTGGAGTTATCTCATGATTACTACATGAGGCATCCGGTGTTTTCCACATAGGGTAGGGCTATAGTTTAACTTCATTCATAGAGGAAGTTAAGATTTGTAGTTTAAAGTCATACAACTCAGACTATGGAGCTGATTCTAGTTAAGGTTATAGAGATTGGACCAATTACATAAAGTTTAAGGTCATGATTCTTGGAACAATTTCATACAATTTAAGGTCATGATGCTTGGACCAAGGGGTCTATTAGTTTAAGTTATTAAATTTTGGACCCTTTCAAACATCTTAAGTTCATTATTCATGGACCTATTGGATTCTCATGTGATGTACTACTTGAGAAACATAGCATCAGTGGGATGTGTGATACGCTATCTATCCATGGTGATCAAAGAGTATAATATATTGGAATAGACCTTATAAATGATGTAAGGTCCTTCTCACTTGGGCTCAAACTTCAGAATATTTTTTCTAGGGATCATCGACATTCTAAGAGCTAGTACCATATCACATTAGAGGAAGGAGAAGAGGAAAACCTTCTTATTTAACACTCTTGATATCCTATTCTGGTGACTCTCTAGATTGTGAAAGTTCTGGAGCCTATTCTCTTTGAGGACTTGAAACTCATCTAGATATACTTTTTCCATTCTTTCTGGAATCTACTGGTCATATACAACTATTTTAAGTGATGAAAACTGAACCTTGATGGGAAATACTACCTTTGTTCCATATACCAGGGAGTACGGGGTCACCTGGGTGGAATTCCGAGTCATAGTTCGATAATCCCAGAGGGCATTGGGGAGCTTGTCTGGATAACCCTTCTTATTCTGGCCTACCATCTTCTTTAGAATGTTACAGAGGGTCTTGTTGAATGCCTCAATATTCCCATTTTCCCATGCATGATAATGAGAAGTATGGTTGGACTGGATTTTGTACATAGCATACAATTTATTCATCTTGGTAGACTGAAAGTTGGTATCATTGTCTGTAAGAATAATGTGAGGAAATAAAAATCTATGGATGATGTGGGAGCTCATGAACTCGATTATAGACTAGGATTTGGATTCCTTTAGGGGGATTGCTTCTGCCCACTCGGTGAATAATTCCATTAAATTCAGAATGAACCTGCACTGGAAAGATATAGCTGGTGGGTATGACCCTAAGACATCGAGTTCCCATACTTTAAAGGGAAAAGAAACATCTTTAGAGAATTTTCTCAAGGTTAGGACCACTCTAGAGTATAAAACACATTTCTCGTTGACAAATTCACTCATGTTCATCTCAGTCTAGTGGGAGAATGTCACGATGAAGATACTCAATGAAAGGAGTTTTCCAATTGGGAATTTTATCTACTGTAGGGGGCCCTTAGGGACCTAGAAAAGAATTACTAGAAAATAGTTCATTTACATATTTCCTTTAATCATTATCTAAAATGGTAGGGGTGAAGAACTTTTGGTATGCCACATGAATGATTAGGCCATCCTGGTCAGGCTTTAAAAAATTTGTAGCTAAACTAGACAAGGCATTGGTTTGACCATTCTGTGATCAAGGGACATGAGTCACTTCCAGATGGTAAGGGAACTGGGCCATCAACTAATGGGTATGCTCTAGTAGGGGAACAAACTCTTTCTTTCTGAAGATATAGTCACCATTGATATATTTGATGAATAGATCAGAGTCTCCATTCACATGTAAGCAGGGGACATCAATCTTGAGGTCCAACTCAAGACCAGTAATGAGAGATTGATACCTTGCCTCATTATTGGTGTAGCCTTCTAACAACAGGAAAGAGTATGGAAGGATGACCTATGTTGGGGTGATGCAGATGATTCCTAGACCCACTCTATTGAGATTAGGATTGTTGATCCTCTAAGGCACCATCAAAATGAATCTACCAAAATGAAATAGATTTATCCACAAAGAGGATAACCTCATCTAGGAAATCAACATCCAGGGGCAGTTCTTCAAGGGTCGAATTGGTGGCCAAGAAGTCTTCCAATGTCTGAACTTTGAAGGCCTTCTACAGAATGAACCAGATGTCTAACTGCAAGAGGATCACTACCCAACATTCCAATCATCCCGTTAGTATGGGGGGATTGAGAATATACTTTAGTGGGTCCACTCAAGAAACTATCTGTATCTCATGATACTATAGACAATGCCACAACTTCTACACTGCAAAAACCAACATGGTCCAACTCTTCTCAATAGGGGAGTATCTAGTCTCTGTGCCTAGGATCATGAAATAGAGATAGTATAAATTTTTTTCTCTACCCAAATTGTTTTTCTGGGCTAGAAGGACACTGAGGGACCATTCCAAGGTGATCACATAGAGGAATATAGGCTTTTATGTGATAGGATACATCAGAACCATAATATGTAGAAGGTAATTTTTGATATCCTCAAACGCGATCTAGAATTCCTCATCCCACTTGTAAACAGTTCCTTTATTTATGATCCTCAAGAAGGGATTTCACTTTTTGGCTAGATTTATGATAAATTGGAATATGTAGGCTAAGTAACATTGGAGGCCCTATAACTCCCAGAGGTTTCTCAAGGGTGGAATCTGATTGATTGCCTTGATTTTATCTAGGTCGATCTCAACGCCTCTTTATCTTATGAAGAATCAAGAAATTTACCAAAGGAAACCCCAAATGCACACTTAAAGGGGTTCATCTTCAAATTCTAGTTTCAGAAGAATTCGAATACTTTTTCAAGGTCCTTGAGATAGTTCTAATGCCAAAGATATTTTACCACCAAGTTTTCCACATAGAATTCCACCAATGTCTTGAGAATTGGTTTGAATATGTGGTGCATGGTCTGTTGATAGGTGGATCCTTAATTCTTCAAGTCTAAGGGCATTACCTGATAGTAGAAAGTACCTTGCGGTGCCCTGAAGGTGGTGGACTCCTCATCCTCGAGGGTCATCTAGATCTGATTATACCCGAAGTATCCATCCATAAAGGATAGGGTCCGGAACCCGGTTTTAGTATCGACCAATAAATATATCACCAGAAGGGGGAAAATCATCCTTCAAAAAATGACGATTGAGTTCTTGGAATTCGATACATACTTTAATACTACCATTATACTTCATGACTGGGATGTTGTTTACTAGCCATCTGGAGTGATGGACTTCCCTAACGAGGTTGGATTTGATAATATTATCAACTTTGGCCTCAACCATAGCACCATGAGAGGGGTGTATCTTTCTAAGAGGCTTCTTGAACCCATGATGACTCACTGGGAGGAAAATATGGTGAATAGTGACATGAGGGTCCAACCATGACATCTCGTTAAAGCTCCAAGTGAAGAAGTTGGAATGTTATTTCAGGAAGGACACATACTATTGCTGCTTCTCTAGATACATGGATGCACCAATTAGTATCACCCTCAGATCTTAAAAAGGTATATATGTTCAACTAGGTTAAATCATCAATGGTGGTGGAGACACCCTCTTCAAATATGGGAGGAAATTATTCAAAATACTCTTCATTGTATGAGGAAGGATAATTAGTGGGAGGAGGTGGCTCTTCTCAGCTAGTCGAATCATGGGAAGCACTAGTGACTGCTTGATAGAACACAAAATTCTTACTAAGGGGTTCCTACTCTACAAAAACTATAACGAAAGAATCTGTCGAGTCAATTCTATCTGGCCTATGACCACAAGGGTCATTATTAATGTCAAAGAAATGGTGTAGATTAATCTTTCATCAAGACATACTTACTCTACAGAACATGCATAAATTACATGGATTGGTGGTCATAGGGTGAACCTCTCAGTAATTCACCAGAGTGGGGTCCTCTAGTATTACCTGGGTATGTCCAGTGTTGGAGTACGAGGTAATCTACAAGCACTCTTTATTAGTGATGCTGAAACCCTTTTTCTTAGAGACCACGAAGAAACCCCCTTAGTATGGAATGGTGGTCTCTAACCAATTAACTGGGAGTATGAATCTTTCATCCAAGTCTTCCCATAGATTGACCATGGTGGTTATTAGATCATTGGGATCATTAATATTCTCAACCCCATCAGTCTAAACCTGTTTCCCCTCTCTCTTGTAATAGCTTCAATCTAGATAGTGGGATTTGTAAGAGTCAAAGGGGGATGTATCACCCTGAATCACACTTACTCAGCCATTAAGGGAGTATTTGAGGCATTTATGATATAAGTAGGGGTTACTGCATGAAAATGAAGCCAGGGACTACCTAGAACCGCATTGTAGGTAGTATCCTGTGATACAACCATGAATTTGGTTCTCAATATTAATCCACCAAAATAGGGAATTTAGAAGAAACATTCCATTCATTTTCTACTCACTCTTATCACAACCTTGAATTTTCAGGTTAGGGGGAGTTAGTTCTTATTTTTTCAGATCCAACTTGTGGATTGTCCGGGCCAGAATGAGGTTCATCCTAGAACCAGTGTCCACTAGGAAATATTGGATTTCCATGCCATTGAATTAGCCTATAATGTATAGTGGTCATATGTTACCCTATATGAGGATTCCATCATCTTCCCCAGAGAATGAGACGATGGCTAGGCATTCCTCTTTCTTGGCCTCCTCTGCATAGTAGGTCTCTACGACAGCTACCTCTACTTAGAATTGGAGGGAAATTTTCAAGGTGCTTACAAGGGTCTCATGCATTTATTTTTATAATAGGAGATCCTAGAGGATCTAAATCCTCATGGGTACATCAATGAGGTTCTTAAACACATAATATTTCCATATTAGGGCACACATTTTCCTATAGAGGGCCTCTCTTTGGCAGGGAGTACAATAGATGATGCCGAATGAGCTGACTAAACCACTGAGTGTTAGAAATATTCTATTACTGACTAGATAGTCTACTTTGAACAAATTCTGGATGACTTCATGTTGGTAAAGGACTGGCTCTAGATGGACGTGGCTAATCATGGAATGACTGTGGTTGAGATGCTCGGTCAACTAACACGGTCGGTTATAGAGGTGTATCTTATGGTGTAGGATGGGAGGAAAATTCCTATTGATCTATGCACAAAACTTGATACCTTGGTCTCAGTAGTATGTATGAACTATCTTGAGGCACTTACCTAAGAATTCCAATGGAATTACTCACTATCAGGCATCATGAAGCAGTCTACTAGATTGATGGAATTCACAGATGTGTCCTCATGCTCATCATTAGTGGGGTATTCTAGGGATGGGTTGATCATGGGTGAATTTCCTAACTCAGGAGGCATGATGTCACCAACGATGCGAGATGTATTTGTCACGGGTGTGGGACTCTGATCTCCCTTACACCATCACCACCTATTATTCTGAGACTTGGAAGGCCACGAATCAGATGCAGAAGTAGTGGACAGAGGGGGCGTGAAAACCATAAAAGGTTTCGGCTTTCCTAGGTGGACATAGATGACACTATGGACATGAGAGGATTCCTTTCAAGACAACCAGTTATCATATTTTTACATCTCACTACTAGGATCCTACTAACACTCACTAGATCCTTTTTTGTCACTATTGAGATTGGAAGAGACATGTGTTACCTATGCCAGGACGTCATCCAACTTGACCAAGCCATGATTCACTTGGTCCTAGAGCCAAAATTTGAACACAAAACATTCCTTGATGGTGTGTCTAAGGATTCTGTGATACAAAAAATGATCAAGATGACTAATGAGTCTAGCCTCTTGGGGCCTCCTGCACTTTGGAAACTTTTTAATTACTTTCTCCAGGACACATATGAAGTAGATTAGGACTTATGAATCCCTAAATGTATAGGTATAGTTTCTCCTATCTGGGAATGATACTTTAAGATTCTGGCCTTGATGAGGGATTGGTGCCACGTTTTCTCATCTAGGTTCCTGAACTTGGTGAGGTGGTGCCTAAAGAATCTGTGTTAGGAGAGACTGCACTTAGTTGGGATACACTTGGAAAGGAACTTTTAGCAAAGGATCTAGAAGGTGTACCAGCTCAGGAACCTCTATAAGTATTATGATGATAGTATCTACTTTTTTAGGTCTTCTCATGGGAGTTAGAAGGGGAAATGGGCATGATTGTTGTCTAATACATTGTAAGGATTCCTCCAGATGCTAATCCTTATTGAAAAATTCTCGGAATCCACCTAGGTAGTTATAGGTGATGAGGGTAGGGACTAAATTGCCCTTAATATTCCCCACACAAATCGTAAGTAGCTATTCTTTGGACAGTGACATGTCAAATGAATACGTGAGACCTTTCCACTGAGAAAAAATGTCTAAAAATTTCTCATCAAGCCTCTATTTTCACTTAAAGAGGTCATCAATACATGTATTTCATGTGGTGGAGCTTAACTGGTAGAGGAATTATCAATGAAGGTCCTCCCAATCAGAAATGGACCCTATGGGTAGCCAGTTGTACCAGACGAATGCAGGTCCTTCTAGTGTTTGAAAAAAACACTGAATATTGGTGGTTTACTATATTTTAAGGGTTCCCAAAATTGGTCTAAACCTTTAAATAAAGTGGTTCAGGTGCTGTAGTGGGTCTCCTATCCCATTGAATAGGGTGAAACTGGGATTTATAAACTATATGGGCACTCAGATATTGTCCAACCATGCTGGTTATGACTTTCCATCTGGCAGGATTTCCACCGGTCATGTTTCCAATCCCTTAATAAGAGTAGTGAGAGAATATATCAATTCACATTGGAAAGTATCTATGGATATTAATGCATTGAAAGGCTCATCAACTCAGGGAGTAGTCTTATCAACTTAGAGATTGGTATGACTTGTATCCCAAGGAGGATAATCATGCTGCTCGAGTAGGTTCGGTGACTTGTACCTTGGTTTCTTACCATATAACCTAAAATACACTCTGAATGGATGCATGGGGCCACCAAGGTTGAGTGTATCTTCTTGGACAAGGAGAATTGGGTGCCCCACTAGGGGAGATATGGGGTCTCATAGGGCATTGCTATAATCCAGGTGTCGCTCAGCGATGAGTTCGACGATAATCCTTTTGTATTCCTCAACCAGTTGGAGAAAGGAAGCTACCATGGGCTCCATCTCTACCTTAATCACAACCTCAGATGGGTCATAGGGCTCAATATGTCCCTTTCCCTTAATGATATACCGATGAGTAGGCAACAACATCTCATTGGGGGGATCTCTGAGGCCAAGTACCCACCTATGTGGAAAAGTGAGTACACCTGCATGGGGGTATACATGGTATTGTGATACCCCTGGAGGTGGATCTTCCCTGTTATTACCTGCATCTATTCCCTTGTTCCTTTGATCCTCTTAAATTTCATTGAAAACCATATTAAATATGGAGGTAGATGGAGGGTAATATTCATCATCAACAGATGGGCCGGTCTATCGCAAGATAAATCTGAAATGGTGAGCATCATACTCTCCCAAACCTCTAATCTATACGTGTGGAGATGTATCTTCAATAACTTAGTGTAAAACTATGAGCCTATTGACATAGGTCTGCTAAAGGGTCTGGCAGTAGCGGTATCACTCATAGTGTTGTGCAATTGGGAGTGCTGAAATCCCAACCTTTCTGCACTGCTGATCGATGAAATTGACATGCTCCTAACTCCCTAGATAGGAAAACTGATGATCATGGGGGTGGTGAAATTCATACTTGATAATCTAGAGGAAACATATTTCTTATTCTTCTATAAGGTACTTTGGGATGTCATAGTTTGAAGCTGAAGGTAGCCAAAACAACACCAATAGTTGGTCAACAGACAAAACCTCCCACATGCCCTCTTCCTCAGAGAAAGGGTCCTTATATTATTCGTCCCAAGACCTTATTAGAGTGTTATGATATATGGGTATTAGCACCAATTTAGACTAATTCTGTTGTTGGATTAGTGAGAGAGGATTCACTTCATGATTCAAATGTCCACTGCATGCTGAGACATCTCTCAGAGGTGGTGAAAATATCATCATCACATACATGTAGGAGGTTCACCAATACCTCATGTGTGAGGGAAACAACATCCATCTATGGCTCAACGGGTTGCTCATAATCTAAAGGTGTTTGCTCAGACCTTGAAATATCTCCAACTTCTAGGGTGGAGGTAGAGAGAATGGAAGATGGAATTGATGAAAACGACTATAGTGTGATCCCCTGGAAGGGCCCCAGAATGTCCTCCACCTTCAAGTACCTATGGAGGGATATAAGGATCCTTTAGAGCTTGGATTTTGGGACCGTGAACCTTAATTTTTGGGCTCTTACCCTAGAATCTAGAAGCTGGGGTGAAAGCTCCATTATCGATTCATCCATCACCTTGGAATCTAAGAGATCAATGAGGTCAAAAATGAAGTGTCACTTCCTAGGGTTCCACCTCCGATGGTGGGTGTTCAACCTTTTACCCTAGTATAGTTCCTCAGGGAAGGGTATGTCTTCATCATAGGTAGGGCCTTTGTGATGGTTGGTTTGAACATGGTTAGAACCTACGTGCTGGCTAGTGAAAGAGTGGAGAAGACCTTTTCTCTAATTGGCAGTGACAAGAGGAGGAATAATATGCTGACCAGTGGGAGCACAAGGAGGATCTATGTACTGGATGTTAAAAGATGGGTAGGAACTTCAATATAGTTTTTTATGGCATGGGGAGGACCATCGTGATAACTTGTGGTGGTGTGGGGAGAACCTCCTCTCTGATTCTCCTCATCATGGGTTATCCTGTAATGAATATTAGTAGTGCCGATGATTGAGAGAGTTAACCCAGCCTGCCTATGATGCGGCTAGGATATCAATCCCAATCAAGAAAAAATGGATCCTTGTTTACCTATCACAGTGATCTAGTGGAATACACTGAGGGTGGTAAGATCCATAAGATCTGTAAAAGATTCCCCTTGTTTGGAATTATCCATGGTCTTCCCCTGATGTTAGTGTCAAGTGCTTCAGATCAGGGCCAAAAAAGAGGGGAAGGAGTTGACCGATTCCTCATCCTGAGGTACCAGTCGGTGATGGAATTGATGAGTCATGGTGGGAGCCCTTATAATAGGCTCTCGGGAGGTGGTCACTGTCATCATGACTTGAATGTCCCTACCTACTCGACACAGGGGAGTGAGTTGTTAGATCACTTTTGGAAGATACTCCTGAAGCGGTTCGTCATCAGAATGGGGGGTGTTTCCCCCCTGCATGACCCTTGGGGGTGTCAGTGTTAGTGAGACACTAATGCCTCTAGGTTCTGGTGGGCTATGTTCCTTATGAGGATGAACCTCTCCTACTCGTATCAGTGTATTAGGGTGTTGATCACCCTCTGAATTATTTTAGAGGGTGATACACGGCATGGTAACCTAGTAGCTGAAGGCAAGGAATATGTCATGGTGGGAGTGTAGTTGTGTGGGATCACCATATCAACGTTTCTCCTACCTCAATGCCTATGAGTGTTAGGTTGATGTCTTCCTATTACTTGAGTCCTATAAGGAATTTGGATTCATCTATTAGTACTGGTATAGGAAAAGCAATGCCCAATTCCCCAACATCATCAAATATTCTGAAGCCGAGAAGGATCTACATAGATAATGTCATAGACCAAGGATATCCAATCCTAACTACCTCAGTTCATAGGTGAGTTTCATGATGGGCCCACCATTTTCTCGATGGGCCATGGCACTGAATTTCTAAATCCTATGAAATGAAAATACATTGATTTCCCAAACTCTACTAGTCCCCATGGTTGAGGAGAAGAGTTTGATGATGGGTTTACCATTTCTATTTCTGATGCTTTCACTAGGTCTGTAACTTCTTCCTTCCACCTAGAAGTGATGCATTGCATTTTTTTCCCCATATTCCTACTTTCCAAAAGTGGGTGACATTCATCACTTTCATTGGCTATGTTTGCTTCTTGATCGAAACAGGGTGATAAGATGTCAGTTTCTCCTTCCATGGATTCCTCCTTGGATATCTTTGCCCAGTCTAGGTCTCCCTCATAGATTTAATCCATGCTCATGGAAATAATTCCAAGTTACATCTCTATTAGAAAACTGATTAATTATTCTTATTCTGTCTCATCAAGGTAGAAATCTTCGATCAGGATAGTGGTCACATTGGGCATCTCTGGGCATGTCTAGAAATTGGGTATATTGGGAACTTATAAATTCTTCAACTTTGGAGGGAATCTCATATGAGACATCTTAGGCGTGAAACCCAAGGAATACCTTGTCAATTGCGAGGTAATTAATTCTAGGTCTATAATTATTCCAAATATTTTTACCTTTGGAATCCCATGTTTATTTCTTGGGGTAAACATTATGGACCAGGGTATGAGTTTAATGACTTATGGAGATGAGCAATAGGTTAATGTCTTGTGGGGATAGGATGGAGGGGTGTGTCCCATAGGTTTAACATCTCATGGAGACAAATTATGATTCCCTATAGAGTTAGATCAAGGAAGTGTTTCACTTGGAGAAAATATGTCACACTTTGGTGAAAGGGTGTGTCCCATAGGTTTAACATCTTGTAGAGACAGATCAAAATGCCCTATTGAGGTGGATCAAGGAGGTGTGTCCCTGGGAGGGAATATTTCACATTTGAATAAAGGGGTGTGTCTTTTAGGTTTAATGTCTTGCAGAGATAAATCAGAAGGCCCTATTGAGGAAGATCAAGGATGTGTGTCCCTAGGAGGGACGATGTCACACCTGGGTGGAGGGGCGTGTCCCACAGTTTTTAAATCTTGTGAAGATGGGTCATAATTCCCTATCGAGGTAGATCAAGGTGTGTCCCTAGGAGGGAAGATTCCATACCTAGATAAAGGGGTGTGTCCTACAGTTTTAACTTCTCATGGAGAAGGATCAAAATGACCTATTGAGGCTAATCAAGGAGGTGTGTCCTTAGGAGGGAATATATCACACCTGGATGAAGTGTCATGTCTAGAAGGTTTAACATATCACATAGATGAATCATAATTTCCTATTTATGTGGATCAAGAAGGTGTGTATTTAGGAGGGAATATATCACAACTGGATGAAGTGGTGTGTCCAACAGGTTCAATTTCTTGTGGAGATGGATCTGAATTCCCTATTTAGGCGGATCAAAGAGGTGTGTCTCTAGGAGGGAAGATGTCACACCTGGGTGAGGGGGTGTGTCCACTAGGTTTAACATCTCACAAATATGTATTAGAACACCTTATTGAGGTAGATCAAGGAGGTGTGTTCCTAGGATAGAAGATGTCACACCTAGATAAAGGGGTGTGTCTTGTAGGTTTAATGACTCATGGAGACAGATCAAAACACCCTATTAAGGTGGATCAATGATATTTGTCCCTATGAGGGAAGATGTTACACCTAGGTGAAGGGACATGTCCCATAGTATTAAAATCTCATGGAGATAGATCAAAATAACCTATTGAATCAGATTAAGAAAGTGTGTCCCTAGGAGGGAAGATGTCACACCTGGATGAAGGGGAATATATTATAGGTTTAATGTATCAAAGAGATGAATCAGAACACTCTATTGAGGTGTATCAAGGAGGCGTGTCCCTAGGAGGGAAGATGTAACACTTAGATGAAGGGGAATGTACCGAAGTTTTAACATCTTTTAGCAATGGATGATAATGACCTATTGAGGAGGATCAAGGTGGTGTGTCCCTAGGAGGGAAGATGTCAGACCTGGATGGATTGGTTTTTAGGATTGAACCTCAGGGAGGCATCCTACGTACCCTATTTAGGTTACATGGATCAAAACCCACATAGTTCTATGCTAAAATTTAAGGATGTGTGATAGGATTAGTCCATGTAGTTTAATATGGTGTGGTAAGTATTCTCATGTCGTGAAAGGAGTATCTACAAGGTATGGTGTGCAACTTATTCAAGGAAGCTTCCCTCTGTGGGTGGATCATATCCGATGGTGGGAGATATGGCAGAATCCCATGTGAGTCATACATGGAGAATCCTATTTTTATAACATAGGGTAAGAGATATGGGGTCATCTTATGTTAATTATACATGGGGTATCTTGTGTTCATCACATAAGGTAAGGCTTTAGTTTTATGTCATGTGCTGATAAAGTTGTCATACAGTTTAATTTCATATGAGTAGAAAGTGGAGCTAGGTAGTTTTACATCATGAAACTTGGATGTGGAGTATGGGGTAACTCCTTGAGGGGGACCATGTCAAGGCGAGAGGAAGATTTATAAGGAATCCCCACTGAGATAGGTGTTCCATTTACCTCGAAGACGCCACCCCTAGGGCTTATGTGACCACCGCTCATGTGCCTCTAGGTATGACATGGCATTGGCCCTGCTATGGAGGTGTATCCATAAGGAGGCCTGACATTAGGGTAATTATGCTTAGAAGTGATAGATATTAAGGTACTTATTATTATAAGAAATAGGTAGTACAGAGTCCTAGGACACACTTAGAGTGAAGTGGGAGGACATAAGAGTGGGTAGTATTGGTGGCACACGCATTTGGGGTGTGACTGAATTGGTCCTGGATTGGTATGGGGGACTCAGGCAATCGACCTTCATGAAAGGGTGTTAGATGAAGGGAGGAACCATAGAGAGGCCTAGGAGAGGTGTTTTGTGAAGCTTAGGGCGTCATAGAGGGGTGTATCACAAAGCTATGGTGCCTTGAGGAGGCCATGGGTTTTGTGAAGGAGTAGGATTCACGAAATAAAGTGACCCTTCCTCAGGGTAAAGTCCTATGTCCCATGGATTGACCTTTGTACAGGGTAGGTGTCTTGTGGAGCCTCAAGTGCTGTAAGGGGAATTATTCTTTCACAAAGGGCATGTTCCTTTACAAAAGGCATCTCCACTTTGGGTAGAGGCTCTCAAGAATCCAAGGGGGGAGGTTTCTATAATATTAGATACTTGGGGGGATCCATTTTATCTTTCAATCATGAATCTCAGGAGTTTTGAAAAATCAGAGCATTTATTGGAAGTCTAAAGGTCACATGTACCCCATAATTTTAGACATAAGGGGGTATTTATATGGTGTGGGTTTCATGAAGGTTGAAGCCTTTTGCAAAGCTGTATGAGCTTTGTGAGTGAGAAGGTCTCCCCAAACCCAAATGTCATTGCGCAGAGGTTAACGTTAGGCCACCACATGAAAAGGAGGATCTGTGAATCGAGATTGACACTATGTGGAAGTTACCATCAAGCCTCCATGCTTCTTGGACCTTCATAAGATTCAACCATTTTAGGAGGGGGTGAGCTTCACAAAATAAACCCTTAGATGGAGTTTTGGTCCGTTTTGGCCCGAATTCACTCCAAAATGGTCATGCCTTCCTTGAACACTTCCACGACATGTGTATTTCAGCATCAACAACATAAATCAATGATTTTTTACTTTAATTAAAAGAAATTAATGGTATTATTAAACCTAAGATACCATTATCGGGAAACTTTTTTAATTTAGAATATTTTTTTTAATTTGCATACCATGTGTTCCTTTTCTTTAATTGAAAAAACCATTGGATTCATATATACATCCTTCTATAAGTTCCCATTTAGAAATAATATTTTAAAATCTATTTTATGTAACTCTAAATCATAATGAGCTACTAATGTCATAATAATTCCAAAGGAATCATTCTTATAAATGATGATAATAATTCCTTATAGTCTATGTAACATCATTGGATCAAGACCACTAATTGGTGTCTAGATTGAGTTGTAACATGACCTTAAGCACACCTCCCTATATACCAAAGGTTTTTTAATAGAATAAAGGGTCTAAAGTGATACCATGGAGAGATGATATCCTCATATTAGAGTAAATAAAGATGAAAATAACCAAACATCATCCATAATAATAATCAAAGTATATAGAATCCAGTAAATAGCAATCATACTATAAAAAATGAAATGAAGAAGTATACAATCATACATCTCAACTAATCACTCATCGACTGATCACATATACAAATAAACAAAGGAATAAAAAACAAGGAGGCTCTACCACCACCCTCGAGATTCATCACATATCAGTATCCAAATCCTCATTGAGATGATATAGCATAATCATGTAATACCAGGCCTCAACCCCACCTAAACCTGGGAACATGAGGTCTTCCTAGGTTCCAAAGTGGAAGGGATTCTTGATAAGGGTATGATTATAACTCATTAGGGAAACAATAACAATATCCCTAAAATAACTGATAAATATAATGTATTCACATGTGGTATGCTCAGAATAATAAATAAAAAATGCGGTAGTGTAATAAAAAAATCACCGCTAAACCTCGGGTTCTAAGGTGACACCTGAGGTTGACTATACCTAATTCAGTCAATGTTTTATGTCTCTGATCATGAAGCATACCACCTAGGGATAAACATTTCTATCCCTAAAACCATATAAGCAACACCTAGGGGGAATCGTGTCCTTAACTAGAACCAAGAAAATATCATACACTTGGGGGACCCCTGTCCTACCCAGAAACTGTTATACATCCATCCATCTGAGGGGTCACATACCCAACCTAGAACGATCATATATCCACTAACTATAGGGTCAAATACTCTATTTGGAACCAGAATATCCATTCACTTGGTAGGTCACATCCCTTTCTTGGAACCATAATATCATACACCCAAGGGGAATTCCACCCTAGAGTGGGAAGACACTACCTAAGAGGACCCATGTCCAGCCCCATAATAATAAAAATACTACTCGGGGGGGGGGGGGGTCATGTCTATCCCTCTAACCATAAAATCATACACTAGAGGCATCAAATACCCTATCCATAACAACTTCCAAGTCTTAATTACATGGGGAATATATCCTACCTAGATTCCTGAACCCTCATTCACTTACACCTGAGGTCACAGCTCACCCATAACATTGTATAACATATACCTAGGGTATCCCACCCTATAACCTTATATATATCATACATACATACATACATACATATATATATTATGTATGTATGTATGTATTTATGTATGCATGCATGAATTCATGTATGACATATACCCGGGAGTGTGAATCCTCCCTGAAACCTTGTATCATACCACACGGGTTGGCCACTCACCTGAACCTGATACACATCTCCTAGGTTATCCTCCCAAGAGCACAATCTAGACCCATAATAACATCCATTTTGGACTATCATTGTCAAAAATTGGGTTCTAAGGTGAAACCCAAAATTGATATCATCAGCTTCCCTGCACTAACCCTCTAGGGTTAACATGGAATGGAGACACCCACTGATGTCCCCTGGACCACACCACAATCTATATGCCTTACAGGGGATCCTCTATCACACTCCAACATCTATATAAAAATCTACCACTCAAAGGTAAGAATGTTCCTCAACACCACCATGATCACATCATGGCATCATCAATCTCATAGGCCATAACATGCATGTGTTATTCTAGAGGGATGACCTAAACCCCATCTCCCTTCGAAACCAAACCAGGTCTCTCTACTCTCACCCAAAATTTCCATAATTATTACCTATGGTATAACCTCTCAGTAACTCACATAATAGTGGGAGAGTAACACCCAACCCACTCTCTAATAAACTACCCTAAAGGCTATAAGGAATCTCAAGGTTCCATATGGATTATCCTTAGGCCAATTGTTCAAATCAATTACTCACACTTACTCAAGAGAACTAAGGGAACCTACCAAGGTTCATTACGTTCTTTTCATCACATTAGTGACCCTATAGGGTCAATTTATCTCATAAATCACATTTATTCTAACACCTTAGGTTTTAGAAAATATTTTCTTTCCATAAATTAAATTTCTATCATTCTTAATTTTTTCTATTCTTTCAAAATAATTAAACTTGAGTATAAAATAATTAATACAATATATGAATCAAACTAGTAACTCTTTATTCATTCAAAATTGAACATTGAAAAAAAGTACATGAAACTGTGTATCGTATTCCATGCACTATTTCATACCATAAATGATTACATCTCTTAAAAGTGAATAAATTAAAAATGAACAATAAATAAAAAATAATAATATCTTTAAAACTAAAAAATCCCCTTGGCCGTCTTCACTCTTGAGAATCACCATATAATGACAAAAAACATCATGAAAGAAGAAAATATATTGAAAATATAAAATGAAAAGTATAAGAATGAAAAATGTGATTTGTGAATATAGAATGAGATGAATTTATATGATGTAATGGGGGTAATATAGACATTATATGTCCATTATAAAAGGGGTGTATAGCCTTTCAACATAATATCAGCAAACTTGTTACCATATTTGAATTACCATTATATATTTAATATACATAAAGTTTAATTATATATAAATTTTCATTATAAATAATTTACTTGAAATAAAATAAATGATTTTTTAATTAAATTAAATGATACTAATTCATTTTTGAAAAAACCTTTTATTTTAAAGAAATTGTTTTTATGAAATATGCATTTTCATTTAACTAATTACTTTTAAATAATGATTTCAAAAAAATGGATTGATAAAAATGGATGATTAGTAAAGTAAATAAATAAAATATAAGAAATAATTAAGTAACTATAATCAATACTAGTTTAATTATTCATACCTAAATAATTTTTTTTTTTAAAATAATTATCTTTATTATATATTATATATTTTTATTTAAAAGATAAATTTCTCAAATTTAGCATATTAAATGAAAATTTTTATTTATAAATATAAAAAAAGAATAATAATTGATAAATTGATTATAAATTGGTTATAAATGAACATAAAAATCATTTAATGGAAATTTATTTTTTAAAGAATTATTTTTTTATGTGTAATATATTTTTATCTTAATAAATTAAATTAATCATTAATAAAGAATTATTTTAATGAAATGTATTAATAATGTACATAATAAAATAAATTAAAATTCATCTAATTTTTATTAAATGGAATGTTATAAGAATAAATTCATTTTATACATAATTTTTTTTTAAAAATATCCACATTATGCGCTCTTATATTAAAATTAATTTTATCAATTTTTTAAATTAAATCCAATAAAATGGATTTAATATTAAAAATTAGATTTTATAAATTAGGTAATAATTTTAACTTTATTTTATACAAAGGAAATAAGATATAGAGGTAAAAGTTAGTAACTACGGTAAAAGGTAAAATAGTTGTTTTGAGAGAATTATTTTATTAAGTGTTTTATATTTTTATCTAAGTAAATTAAATTTATATATTTTAAATGGTTAATCTAATTTAATTTTTAAATTTATAATTAAATAGATTAAAACTTACTTGATTAGTAATTAATAGGAAACAATAATAACACTTAATTTTTAAAAATTCATTTTTCTACAAACTTCTTTTTTCTATATATCTTTTGTTTTAATTGTAAAATTTTATTTTATAATATATATAAATTAAATTAGATTAAATAGAGTCTAAATTTGAAACCATAATATTGAAATTATCTAATAATTTTCATCTTATATTTTTGGTAAAAAAATAATTACCATGGTAAATAATTAAACAAGTTAAAAGGGTAAAAAGTGGTAATTTATCATGGCTCAAATTTTGGTTAATTAAATTGTAATACATACATTAAAGAACACCTTTGTTATGTGTGATATTAAATCCTACCATTCTCATCAATATTTCCTCACCTAACTCCCATGTGATTCCATCTTTACTCTTTAATTAACTTAAGTTTCCAAGGAAATGTCCCTCAATTTCACTTATAAAAGGATCCCTATTCAACCCACTCCAAACCACTCTTATCCTTTGAATATCTATTGAATACTTTCATATTTTTCCTCTCATAAATTCCTATCACATTTTTTAAGTCTGTAGTTATAATAAGGGGGCCTAAGACCTTCATTCCAAGGGAAGTTATCATTAGAAGGAGAGATTTCATCAAAGTAAGTAATGAGTTCTTATTCATTATTTTCATTTATTTTATCACCTAAAATATTCATAAACCTCATTTTCCACTCTAATGATGACTTATTAACATCATCATTATTTTTTAAAATGATATTATCATAATATGACTCTACTTTCTTACTCATTCATCTATTATAACATGTTCTCATTTGGGTCAGTTCTACCACCTAAATGAATGAAGTTATAATTATTATATCATAAATGTAACACCCCAATATTTCATAGTACGTTATCTCATTAACGTAATTCAATAGCTTACACTACACGCAATACTGAGTTCAAGCGCACTACAACTTACCAAACTAGCCGTTCAAAAAGCAGTTATGAATAGTATTAATTGTATTTTGAATCTTATATACTCTATATAAGTTTAAAATCCATATTATGTGTTTCTTAGACATAATATAAGAACAGATTTATTTTTCTAGATAAAAGAAGTATTTTTCAAAAAATGCAATTTTACCGCCTTTTAATGGCGAACCTTTTTTAAAACCAATATTTGACACTTTTATATATTCAATTTAATAAAATTAAATTCTTCTTTAGAAGAGGGATATAAAAATTTAGATTGGATAAATTTTTGGTACTTTTCAGATAACTTTCATATTTTGATGAATAGTGAAAAAATACTATATTTTAATTGAAAACAACTTTTTTAATCAAAATAATTTATAGTGTTAAATTATGCATTTGAATGGTTTGAAAGTATAATTAGATTATATTTTTATCATTAAATACAATTTAGGTCATTATAAGTAATTTCAAATTTAAATTTGACATAAACACATGTCATTCTTTTGATAGTTTTTACTTTTTAAAAAACCCGCTTTTTGGTTTTGACAATGGGAATTAATTTTAAATTAATTAATGCAACTTATATGTTTTGAATTTGGTAAAATAAAATTAATTTTTTGAATTTGGAATATCAAAATTAGCTTTGGGTGAATTTTTGGTATTTTTCTGAAAACTTTCAATTTTTGATGAATAGTGGAAAACACTACGTTATTATTTAAAACCAACTTTTTATTTAAATAATTATTCATTTTATTTAAATTTATTTTAAGTCAAAATAGATATATAATACCTATATAAGTTCAATTCAATTAATTATAGTCATTTTATAATACATTTAGATATATAAAATTTTGTTGAACTTTTTAACGTTTTTTACCCACCTTTAAGGAGCATTTGCAAATTTGCATAAAACTTAATTTTATTGCTTCTGTGAGTTGAATTTAAAAATTTCAAAAGACATGTTTGACATCAGTAAGTAAAATGTGGTTCAATAAGATGAAAATAATTTTTGTTGAATAGTAACTTTTGACTTTTATTTACCACGGTTAAAAAATAAATACAGTAATTAAAGGTAAAAATGATATTATAATTACCCTAACACATGTACTAATTCTATTGGATAAGTGTATTTAGACCAAAAAACCTTAGGAATAAAATATTATCCTTTAGGTCCACTTGTATTAGATTAGGACATTTATTATTATTTTATTTAAAGAAGAGTTAAAAATGTTAAATTCAAAGTTTAATAACTAAACCATTTTTATATAGGGTTACACACAATATAAATTCAACTATAAATATTCATTAGAAATATAAAAATATTTCCTACATAATTTTATTTTATTTATAATTTTTAGACAATAAATAATTTAATTTATTTATGACACAATGATGATGCAATAATTATCTTATTAATGAAAGAATCAAATAAATGATATTATAAATATTAAAATAAAAATCATTTCAAAGTTTTTATGACATAAATATATTTTCTAGGTGAATATGACATGTTAGAATTGATTCAATGTATCATTTTCTAAGTAATAAAGTTGTGATGACTTTCAAAAAAACCAAAAACCAAATAATATCAAAATTGACATAAATTAATTTTTAAAACAAATACTATATTATTGGTTGTTATAATATTTATAAAAATATAAGGTTAAGAAAAAGGTCTTAAATAATATTATATATGCCATTAATGAACCACTTGAGGTTCTCTTGGATGTTTACAGTATGTTTATTAACCATATAGTGTAAGAATACAAGAAGACACGGTAAAAGTTAAAATATTTAACTAAGAGTTAAATCTAAAAGATAAGGTTAATATGGTGACCTAAACCTGTCTAAAACCTATTGGTTGAGTGGTTTTAGACCCATAACCACCTTTAACTAGAAATAAATCATTTTGGAGCCATTATAAATAGAAAATGATTTTATTATAAAATAATATTTCAAGATTTTCCTAAAGTGACCCTCACCTCTTATAAAAGAGTACTTCCCCTTCTCTCAAAATCACACCTCCAAATCCATTTGGCTTAGGAAAAACCTACCAAAATATCCTCCCAAATTCCCTCACATATAACTAGAGTCCTTACTTTGATCAGAAATCCAACCTAAGGATCCCTTTTGATCAACTCAAAAGGAAACACCCGAATAAGAGGTAATAATTTCACCACCCTCTTTCAAGTTCTTTTCATATTACACTTCCTCTTTATTTGTTGTTTCCATAACAAAATAATAAATCCAGTACATCCTACATAACATGATGTTATTATAAATATGGAACAACCATATTCGTTATTCTATCCATCCTCTAAATGACAAAGTCACCATACGTGCGTACGTACGACTTACCGTCTCCACGTCGTGGTGTAGTTTGTTATTCAAACACTTCATTATTTGTATGGGTATAATAATGAGTATAAATGATACAAATAATAAATATAACATTTTAATGATTTCTTATATATGATATACCATACAATTACATACTATTTCATCATCAATATAATTATATCGTCTCTCGTGCATACGTACGGATTACCGTCTCCACGACGCGATGAGATTCATTCTCACATTCACCATTCAATGATGATTATAGAAATATATATTATTAATATGTATGTAATATATGAATTAATAATTCTAATGGATTTATATATATATATATGTATGTAATTATATATGTCTTATTCACTTACTTTTGTTCAATAAGATATGAAAACTGAAACAACGTTTATGCGTACGTACGGTCTACCGTATCCATAAACGGTGACTTCCATTTCATATATCTATCTATTATAAATATTTATATTCTAAATATATATGATATATAAATCAAGGTTTATATTATAGAAGTATTTAAATCATGATCTATATGATACGATAAAGAATCACAAGTTAAAACACGTACGATAAAGAAAGCGATTATTACCCAAAATGTTAATTTAACATGGAAATAATTATTTAATGGGTATTATAAAGTCATAAATGAATCATGTATGATATAATAAATATGAATATGGTTTTGGTATAATTTAATAACATACTATGGTTATTATACAGGAGGTTAAACGTACCCTCCACTAAAGGAAAGTGCAAGGTAAGGGTTATTTCCTCAATCTTATTATTATCCAAGATTGTTTATGTGTATGTATTTACTGGGACATATTTATAATCGATATCCATATTTCATAAAAATGTTTTCAAAAGAAATCTTTTACGGCTTTATTTAAGAGACTCTTTAACTAGATCATCATTTTAAATTGTTTAAATATTTATTCTTCTAAATCATTCTCATTAATGTCCACATTTTCAAAATGGTTTTTAAGGATTTATTTATATGGACCTGAATGTTTTTAAAATGTTAATTACTTTCAAAAGTTTCAAAGTGGTATGGGACAATTTGATTCAAAAATTTCTTTAAATGTATTCCTTTATAAATTGTGTGACTTTTAAATTTTTTCATAAAAAGGGATATTTCTCTCAAAGAGTTTTACAAATAATTTTCATCTATGTCAACATCCTTTGATGAATTTTAAACTTGTTTGAAGTTGATTTATTATGATACAAATCTTCCAAATTGTATTGAAGGTTTTGTGATATGTTTGACTGTGGATGTGTTATTTTTATACCATTCATGGTTTATTGATAAAGTATTGACATTTCGTATGCTAGTTTTAATACGAATGTTTATGTTATGTTTAAAACTTTTCATATGAGGAATGAATTGGACATAGTAAGTGATGGGTGGAGCCCGTTATAGCTCCTCGATACATCGGTAGGTCTCATTCGAAAAACTAGTGTCTTGGCACAAGGCCTTGAAAAAATCTTATTTGTAGTCTTGGAACAAGGCCTTGACTATGTGGTTATGAAGTTTGGAATTATGGGTTCCATCATTATAAAATTGGATATTGATATTACATGTGATTATTCGACTAGTAGAATATCCATGTGAATAAGTAAATGAAATTTTTTGATTTATCTTTTCCATATTATGCTGATGTTTAAGTTTAAAAGGCTTTTGTTTTAGTCTTATACACTACCTTAAATGTTTATGCTTATTTATAAATTTTTCGTCAATATTGTTATCCTTACTGAGCATCTGAGCTCACCCATTTCTATGTTTTAATTTTTCCCAGGATGCGAAGAAGTATATTATGACTGACCTATAGGGATAGTCTAAGGGATATGAATGTGGTCAATGGAGACAATGTTGTTGTTGTTTTTTATTTTATAATGTAATTTAACATTCATGTATGTAATATATTTTCCAAGACTTCTAACTGATCGGTCCTTCAGGACTTGATTCCTTGTAATCATGCCAATGTATTAAAATAATGTGTCGACTCTCGGTAACTGGGGTCAGGGTGTTAGAGTTGGTATCATAGGAAGTTTAGTACAAAACTTGGAAACTAGATTTAGATAAACTCTGATTAGATCACATTACCCTAAGATAGACTTTGAGGATTAGTATATAAGAACTTCCTAGAATTTTGGTAATGTAGAGATTTTGTGTATTTTCCAAGCAATACATCCCTGTATGGAAACGAGCAGGTAGAGGCGGCTCTGACACAGATGTACCTAGGAGTGAAAAATCTGACAAGGAGTTTTGGGCTTGACCTAGGGTATCCTAGTACACAACAACGGGACTTGCTGCACTCTTGGTTACGACACTCTCGGGGGATATGATTAGGATAATTCACATTTTTATTACAATCCATTATGAAGGATTTAAGAGTAAATACTTCCTTAAAGAAAACATTTTATGATTATAGATTATATGCATAATCTTTTCAATTTACGTTAAGTATTTTACAAGTTTGGAATTATGCATTGTTTTTTATAAACTAACCTAGTGTATGTCATTTTTTAGAAATGGTGGATAATATAAGGAATGAGAATTCCAGTAATACACATGATTGAAAGATTAAGAATGATCATATCTTTCATGGTATTAAGACAAAATTTAAAAGAAAAATAGTCTCCCACATATTCTCATCATATGAAAAATGGTATCATGTGTTAATAAGATAAGTAAATATTTCTTTGAGTCTTATGGATTTGAAGGGAATCAAGAGAAAAAAAGGATGGTAGAGATAAATATGGATAAAGGGAATAAGGTAAAGAAAGATTTTCCCATATGAGATAACTGTGGAAAGAATCACCTTGGTAAATACTTGAAGGGAATGGGAGTTTGTTATAAGTGTAGAGAAAAAGGACACTGAGTACGTAATTGGAAGGTTAAGAAAAAGGTTTCAAATGTACATTGCTTAATCTACAAGGAGTTGGGACACTATGCGAAGCAATGTACAAATCATCAGAGTATACCCGAAATGCTGCTATTGGATAATAATCAAGTTATGATACTATTGAAGATAAAGAGGAATGATTAGATTTCTTATGTTGTTATTAAAGTATTGTGTCATTTGAGTACTGTATTTATGATGTACATGTTATAATAATTAGAGAGTATAAAATGATTGTATTGTAGTACTATTTCATTAAGGACTTGAGATTGTGTGGAACCAAGAAAAGTGTCTCAATAGCAGGTTATTTTTTTTGGAAAATATATGGTTGAGAGAAAGATAAAACTTAATATGATTCTGATACTGAGTTAGTGATTTTGGAATAATATATGATTTATTTGGATAAATTATATTGGATATTCTTGACTACCTTGAAACTGATTAATGATTTGTATATTCCATTATTGTTGGAGTTTACAAAAATTTTAGATATAAGGAGTATATCCAGTATTCTATAAGGAATAAGGGAGAATGAATGTAATCAATAAGGTTTTATAGTAATTCAGGGTGTTACTGTGTTTTAAAAGAATACCTGATGAAGGTATTCACATATTATTACATGGCAAAAAAGATCTTCATTGTGTTTACCTTCCATATAAATTTTGGACTGTGAATTTAGACAAAAGTATTTTGGATAGGTCTAAAGGTTGGAATGGATTAAGTTTGAAATTGGATACTATTATTAAAGTTAAATCATTTCTTAATATTATTTTTGGATTGTCATAAAAAGGACAACACAGAGGTCGGGCGACAACCCGTTGCGTCCGATAAGGCCGCGAGACTTGAACCCGCAACCGAAGGGTGACAAGGGTGCATCACCGACCACTGACCTACATAATGTCCTGGTTTGTATAATGTAGTTTTTTTTAAATAGTCTGAAAAATGAATTATAAATTCATTATTTTTGGAACCCCATATGATTAAGATAAATATAATATTTTTAATTCTATTATCTTTTAGAGTGAAAGATAAATTTGTGGTAGGAATTAGTTGAAGGACGAAAGTATACTTGTCAAGTATATATTTTTTTCTCTTATTCTATGAAGAAATTAATTCTTAAACTTTAGGGAATATATCTTAAAACCAAAAATATTTTATCATAATACCTTATGTTTTGTTGAACTGACAATATTTTAAATCATCATAGATCGATGGATTTGAGGCCCTCAATTGTACACTTGTTTGTGATTGATGACCTCAATCACCCCTACAAATATTTATGTTTTTCCTCAAATTAAATGTCTCTAATTTCCACCAATGTTCTCCTAATCTAGATCATAATTTGGTGGTGACTTTTTTATTTCCCTTTCCCTCTTATTAAGACTAAATTTTATTAACCCAATTTCTGATGTTGGTTTTTCACAAAGGTATTTTTCTATTTTTAACCTTTTATTTTTGAAGAAAAATTTCAAATTGTGAGGACACAATTCATTGAAGGAGGGGAGAATGTAACACCCCAAGATTTCATAGTACTTTATCTCATTAAAGTAATTCAATAGCTTGCGCTACATGCAACACCAAGTTCGAGCGCACCACGACCTACCAAACTAGCCATTCAAAAAGAGGTTATGAATAGTATTAACTGTATTTTGAATCTTATATACTCTATATAAGTTTAACATCCATATTATGTGTTTCTTAGACATAATATAAGAACAAATTTATTTTTCCAGATAAAAGAAGTATTTTTCAAAAAAAGCAATTTTACTGCCTTTTAATGGAAAACCCTTTTTAAAACCAATATTTAACACTTTTATATATTCAATTTAATGAAATTAAATTATTATTTAGAAAAAGGACATAAAAATTTAGTTTTTATAAATTTTTGGTACTTTTCTGATAACTTTCATATTTTGATGAATAGTGAAAAATACTATATTTTAATTGAAAACAACTTTTTTAATTGAAATAATTTATAGTGTTAAATTATAAATTTGAATATTTTTAAAGTATAATTAGATTATATTTTTATAATTTAATACAATGTAGGTCATTATAAGTAATTTCACATTTAAATTTGACATAAACACATGTCAATCTTTTGATAGTTTTTACTTTTTAAAAAACCTGCATTTCGGTTTTAACAACAGGAATTAATTTTAAATTAATTAACGCAACTTATATGTTTTTAATTTGTTAAAATAGAATTCATTTTTGAATTTTTAATATCAAAATTATCTTAGGGTGAATTTTTGGTATTTTTCTGAAAACTTTTAATTTTTGATGTATAGTGAAAAAAACTACGTTATTATTTAAAACCGACTTTTTATTTAAATAATTATTTATTTTATTTAAATTTATTTTAAGTCAAAATAGATTTTTAATACCTATATAAGTTCAATTTAATTCGTTGGACTCATTTTATAATAAAATTAGATGTATAAAATTTGTTGAACTTTTTAACGTTTTTTACTCACCTTCTAGGAGCATTTGCAAATTTGCATAAAACTTAATTTTACCATTTCTGTGAGTTGAATTTCAAAATTCTTAAAGACACGGTTAAAATCAGTAATTTAAATGTGGTTCAGTAAGATGAAAATAATTTTTGGTGAATAGTAACTTGTGACTTTTATTTACCACGGTTAAAAGTAAATAGGGTAATTAAAGGTAAAAATGATATTATAATTACCCTAAAACATGTCCTAATTCTATTGGATAAGTGTATTTCGACCAAAAAAAACCTTAGGAATAAAATATGATCCTTTAGGTTCACTTGGATTAGATTAGTACATTTATTATTATTTTATTTAAAGAAGAATTAAAAGTGTTAAATTAAAAGTTTAATAACTAAACCATTTTTAATATATAGTTACACACAATATAAATTAGACTATAAATATTAATTATAAATCTAAAAAGATTTCCTACATAATGGTATTTTATTTATAATTTTTATACATTAATAATTTAATTTATTTATGACACAATGATGATGCTGTAATTATCATATTAATGAAATAATCAAATAAATGGTATTATAACTATTAAAATAAATATAATTTCAAAGTTTTTTATGAAATCCACAAAATTTCTAGGTGAATATGACATGTTAGGGTTGATTAAATGTATCTTTTTCTAAGTAATCAAGTTGTGATGACTTTCACAAAAACCAAATACCAAATAATGTCAAAATTGGCATAAATTAATTTTTAAAATAAATACTATATTATTGGTTGATATAATATTCCTAAAAATATAAGGTTCATCCAAAGGGATTAAATAATATTATATATGTCATTAATGAACCACTTGAGGTTCTCTTGGAAGTTTAGAGTAAGTTTATTAACCATATAGTGTAAGAATACAAGAAGACATGGTAAAAGTTAAAATATTTAAATAAGAGTTAAATCTAAAAGATAAGGTTAATATTGTTACCTAAACCTATCTAAAACCTATTGGTTTAGTGGTTTTAGACCCATCCCCACCTTATAATAGAAATAAATCATTTTAATCTTTTCCTAAAGTGACCCTCACCTCTCTTATAAAAGGGTAATTCCCCTTATCTCAAAATCACACCTCCAAAGACATTTGGCTCAGCCAACACCTACCCAAATATCCTCCCAAATTCCATCACATAAACCTAGAGTCCTTAATTTGATCAGAAATCCAACCTAAGGATCCATTTTGATCAACTCAAAAGGAAACACCCGAATAAGAGGTAATAATTTTACCACCCTCTTTCAAGTTCTTTTCATCTTCCACTTCCACTTCCTCTTTCTTTATTGTTTCCATACCAAAATAATAACTCCAGTACCTCCTACATACTATGATTTTATTATAAATATGGTACAACCATATTCTTTATTCTATCCATCCTCTAAATGACAAAGTCAACATACGTGAGTATGCACGGCTTACCGTCTCCATGTCGTGGTGTAGTTTGTTATTCAAACACTTCATTATTTGGATGAGTATAATAATAAGTATAATAATAAATATAACATGTTAATGATTCTGTATATATTATATAACATCCAATTACATATGATTTCACCATCAATATAATGATATTGTCTCTCGTACGTACGTACGTATTACCGTCTCCACGACGGATGAGATTCATTCCCACGTTCACCATTCAACAATGATTATAAAAATATATATTATTAAGAAGTATGTAATATATGACATAATAATGCTATATATGTATGTATGTATGTACTTACATATGTATTATTCCCTTACTTCTGTTCAATACGATATGAAAACGGAAACAACGTTTATGCGTACGTACGACCTACTGTCTCCATAAACGGTGCCTTCCATTTCATATATCTATCTATTATAAATATTTATATTCTAAATATATATGATATATAAATAAAAGATTATATTCTGGAAGTATTTAAATCACGATCTAAATGATACGATCAAGAATAACAAGTTATGTAGTTGGGGTTTGGCTTAGTGGTAAGCACCCCATAATCCTACATGAAAAAACGGGGGTTCAAAACCCATTGGGTGTAGGTACTATAGCAGTACTATAGAGGTACTGTAGAAGTGGTGGTAATGTAGATCGATGGATAATATAGCGATAGCAGGACACTGTAGTGGCGACATGGCACTATAGCAGTGACGGGTACTGTGCAGTACTGTAGCAGCTGGGTTACTATTCACAGAATGGGCATTGGGCCAAAAATTTGGGCCTATGGGATATGTAATGGGATACGTGCCCACTGGGACTTCGGGCTCTGTAATGGGTCTCAATCTACCTAGTTAAAAGGAGTTATTTTCTTGGCTTTAATAATAAAATGAGGCTAAGGCCCCAACCTTAAAAAAATAATAACAAGTTAAAACACGTAAGATAAATAAAGCGATTATTACCCAAAATGTTAATTTAACATGGAAATCATTATTAAATAGGTAGTATAAAGTCATAAATGAATCATGTATGATATAATAAACATGAATATGGTTATGGTATAATTTAATATCATACTATGGTCATTATACAAGAGGTTAAAAGTACCCTCGACCAAAGGAAAGTGCAAGGTAAGGGTTATTTCCTCAATCTCATTATTATTCAAGATTATTTATATGTATGTATTTAATGAGACATATTTATCATCGATACCCATATTTCATAAAAATGTTTTCAAAAGGAATATTTTAAGGTTTTATGGAAGAGACTCATTAACTAGATCATCATTTTAAATGGTTTAAATATTTATTCTTCTAAATCATTCTCATTAATGTCCATGTTTTCAAAATGGTTTTTAAGGATTTATTTATATAGACATGAATTTTTTTAAAATGTTAATTCCTTTCAAAAGATTCAAAGTGGTATGGGACACTTTTATTAAAAAATGAATTTAAATGTATTCCTTTCTAAATTGTGTGACTTTTAAATGTTTTCATGAAAATGAGATATTTCTCTCAAAGAGTTTTATCAAATCATTTTCATCTATGTCAACATCCTTTTATGGACTTTAAACTTGTTTAAAGTTGATTTATTATGATACAAATCTTCCATATTGTATTGAAGGTTTTGTGATATGTTTTATTGTGGATGTGTTATTTTTATACCATTCATGGTTTATAGATAAAGTATTGACATTTCATATGCTATTTTTAATACAAATGTTTATGTTATGTTTAAAACTTTTCATACGATGAGTGAATTGGACTTAGTAAGTGACGATTGGAGCCCGCTATAGCTCCTCGATGCATCGGTATGTCTCACGAGACAAACTAGTGTCTTGGCACAAGGCCTTGACAAAATATTATTTGTAGTCTTGGCACAAGACCTTGAATATGTGGTTATGAAGTCTGGAATTATGTATTCTATCATTATGAAATTGTATATTGATATTACATGTGATTATTCGACTAGTAGAATATCCATGTGAATAAGTAAATGAAATTTTTTGATTTATCTTTACCATATTATGCTGAAGTTTAAGTTTAAATGGATTTTGTTTTAGTCTTTGTTGAAACTCCTTTCCATCACAGAGTCTAACGAATTGAAAAGGGAAATACATTGAACCCAAATTGATTCATCCTTTGAAGAAAACATCAAAAATTGACAAAGGCATGAACAAGGGTTATTTTCCCTTTGGGCCGCGCAAGTTCCCTCACTGTCGCACAAGTACACTTGCGCGCCTCCTAATGGTCACGCAAGTACACTTGCGCACTGCCTAATGGTCACGCAAGTGACTTGTGTTCCCTCTTTGAAAACCACCCAGGGTCTTCTCCAACCTATAAATACCCCTGGTGGGCCCCCCATTTCAGGAGGATTTTTTCCAGAATTCACATACAGAGCTCTGAACGCCCAAGTCTATTCTTCAGGTATTCCGAACACTTATAAGGTAATTCCTTACCTAGAATGGAAGGTCAAAAAAAGAGGAGTAAGGTCTAAGTGTTAGAATTCACTAACACTTGCGTGCCTAAGTGGTTTTACCCTTAAGGGAAATGGACACACTTGCGTGCTGCCCTACTTCTTCACCAGAACTTGCGCGCCATATTCTGGAAAGCCTCTAGGGATAATACCAAGGGTTTCAGCCAAGTCTCACCCAGTATTACTCTAAGGGATGAAAATCGGACAAGTAACCATGTGTCACACAGGTATACCTGCGCGACCAGGACTTGCGCACCCACACAGTACCTGCGCGCCTGCCGGGACTTGCGCGCCCCTACCTTTTTGGGTGCCTTTCCTGCCCACTTCACCCCTCTTATGCCATTACACTTCTCCTATTCAATATTCAGTCTTCAAGACACTCTTCAAATCCATTTATGACATGATTTCTTGATTTGGATTCCTTATCTGAAAGGAACTCCATGGAACATCTCTCAAAATCTAGTGATTTACACATCTTTATGTCACTAAAGATTGAGATTTCATTCATTCAACCTCATCCTTTAAGATGAGAGAATCCTTAACATGGACCTCCTTTTCAAGAGTAATCCACAGTCCAAATTCTCATTAATATGGGCATCCTCCTTAGGAGTAAGCCCCAAGTCCTCTTTAATCTGGTCCTCCTTTACAGGAGTAATCCCCAGTCTCAAATATGGGCATCCTCCTCAGGAGTAAGCCCCAACCATAATTATCTTAACCTGGGATTCCTTTTCAGGAATAAGCCCCAGTCTCAAATATGGGAATCCTCTTCAAAAGTAAGCCCCAAGTTCCTTAATTTTTGAAGTCCCTTAACCTGGGCCTCCTTTTCAGGAGTAAGCCCCAGTCTTAATTTCTCTTAACCAGTCCTAATTTACTTTTGATTTGGGGCTTCTTTCTCAGGAGTAAAACCCAATCATAAGTCCCCTCTTAACTTGGGCATCTTCCTTAGGAGTAAGCCCCAAGATTAGAGTATCCAAATCTCCATGAAGCACATATACCTTTATGGACCCTGTTCCTGGATTTCTTCCCTGAAGTAAATCTTAATCCTTATCTATTTGGGCAGTCATAAACACATAAGTCCCACATCATTGCATCTTTCATGGCACAATTGTTTGGTTTAACTAATACCTCTTGTTTCTCACACCGAACATGACTCACGTGAGCTTAGAGTGTAAAAGTAATCATAACTTCTTTCTTTGATCCATCAATCATGAATAAGCATCATACTCCCTTACTCAAACTACGTGGGTTCTGATTCCTTTTCCTAAACAAAGGATACATAGGTAGCCCATCTGCGGGTACGATCCCAACTTTGAAACAATCTATGTCCTTCTGAATGACAATAAACTTCAAGTTCCCCACTGAGTGGATTTAAAACCAGTATGGTCATCATAATGACGAAGAGACTTTTATGTATTAAAGGATACCATTGGCTAAGAATCTCTAAACAAATACAGATGATTCTCTATCGATGAAGAACCTCAAATACATATAAAATATTCTCTAAATTTCATACATATAAATCATTGATTGTCAGATCTAAAGGAAATCTCATTTTATACTTGGTAATGTAATAAGGATTCACGAACATAACTTAAATCTATAAAGAGAGTCCCAGAGTAGACAATAATTCCCCTAAAAAAGGTGTGATGAGTCCGACCTCCCATCCTCTCGACCAATGCAAATTACTAAGGCTCATCAGTCCACAACTAATGAGCACCTACCTTTGGAAAGTAGGTCCAAATGGATATGGAATCATTGGATGTTTCCGGTTCAATGAACAAACCCGTTAGAAACTGATTGGAATGTTTGAACCTTTAATCAAAGAGGTCATCCCCCATTCCAGAGGAAAAAAAAAATGGTGAACCCGACGTGAATCCTTAACCAAGTTAAAATAATTTTTTGCTTATTTGTTAGGCCCCTATTTAAAACTCAATGAGAGGGCCAACAAAACAATCATTGACATATGTGATAATCCAAAAGATGTAGTGGTTGAATTTATCTTGATTACGTCTGTTATATCAAACATGCACTCTTTTCCAAGATTTTCTGCATTCTAAGAAATAGCTGCTCTCAAGTTCACACCTATGAATACCACTGCTGTGAATACCGCTGCTGCAAATGCCACTACTGCTACTCCTGCTGGATCGTCATCCACTTTAAGGATGACATCACCTACTCAACATCTTCAATGCTGGGTATCAAACGCGTTGGTTAAGGAGTACCATCAAAACGGTACTATTCCAACTCTGGAGGCTACCCGACAAGCCCTCCAGGTAAACAATTCACCTTGGTCGTCTGGACAGCGATGACCAGTGACCAAGAAGCAGGCGGTGCTAACCACCTTCTCCAACCATTTCGGGTCGTTATCCACAGAACGCAATCACCAGTCACTCCCATATTATGGGGAGGTGAATGACCAGGTCCCTCAGGGCCTTAATTCAAAGAAGCATGAGTCCTTCCCGAGGGCTCCTATCAACAATCGCCGCCAGAATCGTGCAACAGTACGCCCTCAACATGATGAGGGTATCGACTCCAGGCATTCTGCTCATGTTCCTCGAACCCGAGCAGGCAAGTCGAATCGCCAGAGGCAAAATCCGGTCAACAGTGAGCAGGTTCTCATCTCTTCCATCTCCAGAGAATTCCACCAACCTAACTTTGTGGAAAGCAATGAGCGGGAAGATACACCTTCCCGTTTTAATTCCTCTGTCTAGCAGAATTGTCTGGCAGCATCACACCAATCCCGCCAGGCAATTCCGGTGGAGTACTATAGGCAGGAACATACACCTATTTATACATTATCAGCTAGTCAACATGATCGTCTGACTACATATGATGGAGCTCATCAACCACGTTCGGCGAAGTGCAATCAGTAGGCACATACATCTGCTAGTATTAATCAAGCCTACCAACAATCTCGCTTGGTAGCACACAGAGAAGTTAGTTGGAAAGCTCCGATTAAAAACAGGAGACAGACTCAACTCTCTGCCCCCACACTTGAGTACTTTTAGGATTCAATTACAGAAAAAGGAGGATAGGAGTAGGCACATACACCTACTCCAAACACGGAATGGACGTATATCCCCGTTCCGGTAGCTAAAGTCACCAAGCATATTCTATCAATGGTGAAAGAGCAGAAGCAAATCCCTAATCATATTCTGGATGCTTTCCAGGATATTATAACAGCTTCAGTGGCATCTCAGGGAAAGACACATAAATATATCCCTACTAGTGGAGTGACAAATCAACAGTTCACTCCGAAATAGACACACACATCTGTTCCAGTCCAAGAGGGTTGTGGGGCATACTCCCCCATATCATTTCAGACAACCAAGTCAGACACACACACCTGACTTGAGTAGAGATCGTCAGCCTAACCTGGCCATCTATAGCATCCCACCTTTTTATCACATAAACTTTCATTTAATTTTACAAAACCGAGGATCTTTAAGGTTTAGTGTCTTGGAAACCAGGAACTTAAAACATGAAAACATAAAAAAATTCTTCTTAAACACTTGAAAGGATTCTCCTCATGTTCACCCTAGGTTCATTACTGCATCTCATAACCTGGGGACATACATCAAAAGAAAGGGTGAGCAGAAGGCCCAGTAAGGGAAACAAGGGAAACATTTAACATGTGAACTTGAGATAAATCAATGAATTCATGAAAAGAACTTTAAGGCATGAAAATGAAATCATGAGGCATATCATAATAAAAACAACATTTTTCATAACTTGAAGATGTTGCTGCAACATTTAATATTGAAAATCATTTCGTTTCACCAAGGTTCATCCCCAAGGTGTCATTAAAAATTACCATGGTTATTCACCAAGGTATCAGTCTAAAAAGTCATCTCTAGAGATTAAGTCTTTACCCAATGCATTGGAGCGCTATCTGAGCGCACCCTTGACATGTCTTTATTATCATGTGAGACACATATATCATCATCAATCATTTCATAAACAACCCATATAGCATAAAAAAATTGGTTTCATTTCATAATCATAATGTTTTAAAAACTGCTTTAAAAACATGATCTTTATGTCACTTTAAACCCATGAAAAAGGGAAAGCGAGTTTCATGTATGTAAATCATAGAATTTAAAATAGAACATTCTGATATATATGTGAATAAACCTATAGAAATAAGAGCTTTGAGTATTCACTTAATAACATAAAATAATTTTGAGATAAAGAGGGAGGCATTTTGAGACGAAAACTATGCAGCATAACGTCTATGATACATGGTTTTAGAAAAAGTTGGAAAGAGAGGGGACATGGGTCACCCACTCAAAAATGATACATAAAACAGTAGGGGAACGAAATATAAAGTATTTAAGAACATGGTAATGAAATTTTAATGATATACCATTTGAAATGAAGAACTTGAAAGGAAGACAAAAAAAATAATATTTCTCTTATGAGAATTCGGCAGCCTAACGACGTCACTTAAAACTTCCAAAAATGGATTGATGAGATCAAATAGGGTGTCTCATAATATGAAAATAAATTATCAGTATGATAGATATAGAGATCATACCCCAACATAATAAAAAGGAACTTAAAAGACTTGACATGAAAATAGATCTTGAAAATGAGAAGGGTGAAAGAACCCCTTAGAAATTCGGCAGCCTAACGGCGCCACTTAAACTTCAAAAAAATGAATTGATGAGATCAAATAGGGTCTCTCATTATATGAATATAAAATATCAGTATGATATATTTAGAGATCATAACCCAACATAATAAAAAGGAACATTAAAGACTTGACAAGGAAATAGATCTTGAAAACGAGAAGGGTGAAATAATCCCTTAAAAATTCGGCAGCCTAACGACGCCACTTAAACTTCAAAATACTGAATTGAAGAGATCAAATGGGGTCTCTCATCATATGATCATAAAAGATAAGTATGATAAATTTAGAGATCATAACCCAACATAATAAAAAAGAACTTTAAATACTTTACATGAAAATATATCTTGAAAAATGAGAAGGGAGAAACAATCCGTTACAAATATTTCGGCAGCCTAACGGCGCCACTTAAAACTTCATAAAACGAAATAATGAGAGTAAGAGGGGATATCTCATTATATGAAAATGAAAAGTGCAGTAATAGGAGTATAAAAGAACACCCTTTAACATAAGAACATGGAGCATAAAAGAAATTACATAAAAGAGATTTCTTGAAAAGAAAGAGAGAGATCGGATCCCTTACCTTAAAACGTAACTCTTAAAACTCAAAGGTTGGGACCTTGAGGGCTTGGGGGCACCTTGGGAGGACTCCTTGGGAAGTAATGAGACCAGAAATTCGTTGGGGGAGATTGGGGAGTCTAAATGGATGAGAGGATGGCGTGGTATTTATAGGGAAAGTGAGGGGACAAGACATTAATGGCCAAGGGACACCTCAAAAGTGGTTTTCTCAAAACCATGTGCTCTCCCATGATATTTCCCATGAAGTTAGGCCACATGGGCCCCCCCATACAATAATTCATCACCTTTGGTCAAACATCCCTTAAAATATCTCATGGAGTCATCATGACACAGTTATGATGTCATTAAACATACCGAAACCCTAAAACTGTATTTTTACTATTCACTAAAAATTCAACTTTCTCAGAAAAATACCAAAATTTCAAATTAACCAAATATCAATGCTCTGATTTCAAAAATGAACTCCATTTTATAAAAATAATTTTCTAAATATTTTTAATTTAATTTTTAAATAAATACACTATTCACCAAAAATTAATTTTTTCAGAAAAAAAACCCCAAAAATTATCTTAACATAATATCGATGCTCTGAGTTCAAAAATGAAATCCATTTTATAAAAATAATTTTCTAAATATTTTTAATTTAATTTTTAATTAAAAAATACTATTCACCTCAAAAAACTAATACTTGAATAATAATTTATGAAACCGTTATTTAACCATTTTATTGAATCACATTACTTAATTAAGGTGCCTAGATTATATTAATACTTTCTTTAAGTGAGATTACTAATCCATTTGGTCACATTCCTAATCCTAAGCATAAAATCCCTATTCATAATTTACTATTCATAAAAAATCAAGTTGATCTTATTTGGCTCTAAATTTCGTACTGAACATAATTGTAGAAGACCATTTTTTGAAAATCATTACACATTTTTAATTATTTAAGGTTTACATAAACATTTTTTAAAATATAATTTCTCTAAAATTCACCAAAAAATATGCATACTATATTTATCCGGACATTTGAAAAGTCATAAACATTATCATAAGAATAAATCCCAATTTTTATTTAAAACAAAGGATTACACAAGGCAGTTACGGTCTCCTTAAATAGCCCCTTATCACGCCAGCATAGGACCTAAGTGTAAGGTGTGCTAAGGTGAGAGAATCTGAGGGAGGCTCGACCAAAATCGCACGAGTAGTAATTTCTATCAGGTTGAACTTCTCGCGAAGGCGATTCCGTTCTAGCTTCACACGATGAAGTTCGGCTTGGGTTTGGTCCAGAGCAAAGCCCAGTGGTGCTACCTCCTTCCCAAGTTCTGTTAGATGGGCTTCGATCGGTCCAAGACTACTGGGCGAGGCCATCGAATCTTCTTTCTATAAATTAACCAAGATTACTTGTATTTAGAGACAAAAATCAAAACTTTTAGTTTCCGACGGTCACATTGACCAATGGTCATATAATAGTCAAAACCCAATGGTCTCATTTTAATTATAATCATGTTATCAAATGAAACATTTTTGTTTCGTATAAAAATAACACATAAAATTAGGAAACAAGATTTATTCAAAATTTTGGGTCGTTACACCATCTCTCCTGATCAGGCACATACACCTGCTCAGAGTAGCCACTTTAATCAACAAGTGGTTTCCAAGGAGTGTAAGAAGGCTTCTAAGAAGAAGACCCGCCTGACACAGTCAAGAAATCAAGATCCAATCTGTAATAAGGCCTTGCTCGATGCTGGAGTTCTTGAAGCCCTCAGACAGTTATCTGTTGGAATGCAAGATTCTACTCCCTCATTTCCCAATAGTGGGAACATTAATTCCGAATGTCTTCAACAGAAACTTCCTCATGAAGGATTTCTTCATGACAATTCGGTCGATCTCGAAGTTTCATCTTCAGATGAGAGCCATAGGAACCCTCTGTGTGGTCAGAAGACCAAGGAGCAAGTGATATCATCTTTTTCTGTAACCCACCATGGTGGTCCTCCCCATGATGATGAATTTAACTGCGAAAGTCCTCTCCGCAGTAGTGATGCACATTGCCCAGAAAATGCTCTAGTGGACAATGTAGTGCCGAGAAAGCCCTCTTATCTCGAGGCACTTGCAAATGCGAAACCAGTCATGTCTGATGCTTCATCGCTAGCAGGTGAAATACTTTCTCAATCGGAAGATAACCCAGGGTGTAGGTTATTCTCCGAACCACCCCTAAGTCATGCATCTTCTAGTTTGATCAGTGGTTTCTCTACCAATCTTGTTGAATCCGATGAAGAAACAAGGAAGCACCAGCTCTAGTCAAATCAGGTAGAAGAATCTTCATTTAATGATAAAGAGGAAATGCTGAACATGAGAAAACAACTGGCGAAAGGTGAAGTTCCAGTCATGTTTTGGCCTCTGGCTGAATCTTAGTATGAAATTCCAGAGATGTTGACGAAATTTGGAATTCATGATATTCATCTCAACATATAGAAAACTCTTTTTCAGTTGACAAAGAAAGTATTATCTTATGATGAATATGAAAATCATCTTAAGATAATAGAAGGGTTACAATGTCAGATTGATTTGGCATCTCTATTAGTCTCTCAATATCCGAAGGCTGAAAAGCAGAAGAGATCCCTTTAGCGTTCATGCCTTGGCGCACTAAGAAGATTGCGCCAGTTAATTTCCAATGCCCCATCTGGTATTAATGTCAGAGGATGGGGTGTTCATGGATAACTACATTTCACTGTGCTCTCCAATCATCAAAGCCCGCTGAAAATGGTCTCATACAATGTTATTGCCCGTGGCCGGCCATAGTCAATGGGTTTTGTTTGTAATCAAAAGCTTTCCCAAGAACAGGCCTCAACTAGTTCTTCTCAAAATCAAGAATACAGAGAACAAGTTGTTGAATTACTCCTGCATCAAGCAAACAAGAATACTGAACATGCCTCTCGTATAGAGAAAGCACATCATCAAGTGACAGAAGTGTCGGAAATCATCCAACGGTCTTTCGAGCTGGGTGATAAAAGTGGATACAGGTTGATGCATCTAGCTAATTTTCGGACCAAGATCCGCAAGATCGGGAGAGATTTTAAGAAAGTCTCAGACATAGAATGTCAAGAGCCACCCCAGCTTGCCAGACTGGGGACTCTTTTAAACCAACCCTCGAAATCAAAAAATAGGATTTGAGGAGTTGAGCGGGAATAGCAGGAACAACCCCAGTCCACCGGACTGGGGACTTTTTAAAATCCTCAATCCCTACCTCAAAGAAAGTCGGTATTCTCTCGATTAGGGAAGAATCCACAAGAGGAACGAAGAGCCAAATTATCAGGAGATTCCCTCCAAATTATGGTTTTTCAAGAAGTTCCTGGGGGATCGAATCAACAGAAGGTAATGTCTCATCAAAGACATGGAAGAAGACAATATCATAGAAATGCTGATAGAAAGGATGTGATGTGTTATACATCAATAAATGTCATAAATTCCATTGTGGCTGATCCACCAGATGAGGCTCACTCAGGGGAATTAGATGAAGAGGTTCCTGCTCAGGAAGTTGTACGCACAGACACAAATGAAGAAGGTGTGCGCACACAAAATCAAAGATTTACCCAAAATCTGAGTGTTCCTTCAAATAACCCACTTCCCCCTCTCCAAAATGGATCAAACAAGGGGAAGGGAAAGAATTAGGTTACATATCCTTCCTCTGGAGAAGGCCAATCGCTCTCACTAGAGCAAATATTTGCGCAACAAGAGGAAGAAATGAAAGAATTGAGGAGGTTGAACGCAGAACTACTTCAAGGTAGTCTTCCTCCTAAGCGTGCTGGAGTCAGTCAGCCAAGGGAGTTTGTTGCAGCTACTGAGATGGATCAAGAATATCCTCCTTTATCTGTATACCCTCACAGGTCTAATCCTACAGGTCAAGTGCAACAACAATTGGCAGTATTTCCATCGGTTTCAGTACCAGCTGCCATACCTATCCAAACTCCAGTCATTGCACCTACCCAAGTCCAAGTTCAACCAAATATTTCTCAAAAGTTAATAACTACCATTGAGTCATTAACAGCTCGACTAGAGACTATGGAAGGGAAGCGTGTGTAGGTTCAACCAGAAAAGAAAGCTTACCCTGAATGGGTAGATTCAATCTCTCCCCCATCAAATTTTGGGAACCATGTATTCCCTATTTTCAATGGATTAGGTGACCCTGAACAGCATTTGATGCATTACATATCTTGTTTCGATCCTATGATGGGAACTCCGGAGCAGCAAGAAGTTGTGAAACTCAGATTCTTCGTGAGAACCTTGCAAGGACCAGCTTTTGTCTGGTATACAAGCTTGAAATCTCGATCAATTACTGGATGGGAAGATCTCCGTCAATGATTTCTTCTTCAATTCAGCTCAACTTTTCCAAAGACAACAGTTTTCAATCTTACAAACTGTAATCAAAGGGAGAATGAAAGAGTCTCTAATTTCATTGCTCACTGGAAGGGATTAACATATTCCCTGAGCTTAGCACTCCCTCAAGAGAAACTGTTGCCAATTTGTGTGGAAAATCTGTGTGACGAACGCACAATGATCCCTGTGAAATACATAGGAGGGTTTCGAGACCTTACTTCAATCACTCAATAGATTAAATATTCTCTTATAAAGACTAAGGCTAAATCTCATGTAATTCCATCAGATCCAGGAAGAAGAATGGGTAAAGTAGAAACTGGTACAATTATGCTTAAACAAGCACCAGTACCTACTTCTACCTTAAAAACTCCATCTTCTCGAAGGGATCCACCTCTTGAGCGTCAACAACAAAGGCCGTTTCATCAAGACGATCAAAGAGATAAAAGACGTAAACAATTTGAGGATTTTAAGAGAAAAACATACTCTTTACGAAATGAACAAGTTCCTGGTTACTTCATTTCGGATCTGGAGAATAATTTGGTTCAGCTGCCAAGGCCCAAGAGGCTAAACAGGGAAGGAGATGAAGACCGTCCCAATTATTTCCCCTTTCATCAAATGTTGGGACATCCCATCCATGAGTGTTTTGTCTTAAAATAACTCCTGCAAAAGATGGTCAACTCAGGACAAGTCAAACTGAAAGGCTCTTCAGCCCAGGTAGCATGTGTTATTGCTACAGTTCCAGAGGAGGAAGGCGAGTGGAAAGAAGTCAAAAGAAAAAATGCACAAAAATATGATGATTGGATGGTCAGAAATATGATCAACCGAACTCATGCTATTTTTCGAATACAATTGAAGAAAACAATTGTACCTTCTGCCATGAATACCGCAACAAAATCCTCTTCAGAGGGAAAATCCTCAAAGAAACGACATGATTCAAAGAAAGAAAAAGAATCAGAAGAAGATTAGTATGTGTCAAAGCCTAAGTTGTCTTTGACTCTGGTAGACTTCATTCCATCTACTTCGAAGTAACAAGAATCGCCCCACCAAACGGCACAACCTAAATTGGCTAGTCAAGCAGAATCCTCATCGGATGAAGAGTTGATTTTCAGTTCTGTTTATATGATTCAATTAACAGATCCATATTCCAGATGCAGTTTCGATTTCGATGAGCCTAAATTCTCTGTATCAAACAGAGGAATCAGAGGAAGTTCCAGAGGCTCAGGATACAGGGGAAGACATGGATATTTCAGAATCCACTATTCCAATTCTACCCCTGCTAGAACTGTGTACACAGCAGAAACTCGTGGTAGATCCCTTCAGCGAGCTCAGCAAGAACAAGCAAGTTCTTCTACCAATAGAAAATTCAATCCTGGCACAATTATTCTAGAAGACCGGTTGAAGTTTCCATCTTCTTCCTCTCAGCAAGTGAATGGATCTAATCAGTCTAATCTTCCAAAACTAGGAATATTGCCAACTCCTATCCCAATACAAGATGCATCAACTTCCAAAGCATCTACTTCCAAGGCACATGCTAAACCACATGTTCCTATTAGGAAATGCAGACCTCTAGATCAAAATTATGATGTATTGAAACAATTTTCCCAAGTATCGGCCAAGTTATCAATTCTGGATGCTTTGAATCTATCAAAGGATCTTTGGGAGGCACTCATCGAGGCTTTGTCAAGTCCTCAGGAGTTTGAAACTGAAATTGCTACAGTTGAAGTCTATCACGTAGAGAATAATCCTGCGGAATTCCATGTAGTGATATATTTTACTAATGAAGATGAAGATGATGTCGTGCATGGGAATATTAGACCTTTGTACTTATCTAGCAAGGTCAATGGAATAGACGTCCGAAGAGATTTCATTGACAATGGTTCAGGAGTCAACCTCATGCCCATTCGTACACTTCGTCGATTGGGCCTCACGGAATCAGATTTATCTCCTTCTACCATGATGTTACAAGGATATGATAAAAATGAACAAGAACCACTGGGTGAAGTTACACTCAGAACTCAATTTGGAGATCTTGTATCTAATTCAGATTTCATGGTTGTGGATCAAGACTCAGCCTTCAACATCTTGCTTGGGTGACCCTGGCTACATCAACATGCGACTATCCCTTCATCATACCATCAATGTCTCAAATATTGTTTCGATGGTCAAGTTGGGAAATTATATGGTGATAAGGCCCCATTCAAGACATGTGAGTCTCAATACATTGAGGCAGAATTCTATCACATGAAGGGAATGGAGAAATCCACAACAAAGGAGATTACCAAAGTTAATGCTCCGTATGGTTTAGAAAAGATTCCAGTAAATCCATTTGCGCATGTGAGTACAGATTATGTATTTCCTATCAGTCAAATTGAAAAGATATAACCAAATCAAAATACTCTTATGGAAAGATCCATAATGTCAATTACGGAAATCGAGCCAAAAAACATGGGAGAAATTGGTGATCCTCCAAGCAGTGATGAAATCCCAAAAGGTGATATCTTCATTTCATCTGCTGAAATCCAAAAAGTCTATACTTCGGCAATCAGGCCAGAAGAAGTTATAGCAACATCATAGGTGAATAATGATGTCAATTCTCAATCCATAATCTCCTCTTTATTACCCAAATAAGACCCTTCATCATCAATTGGGTCGGAAATGGAAGTTTCTTCTTCAAGATGTGCAAATTTTGACATCTATTCTGATCATGAAAATTCTTCTTCATCATCTACTATGCAAGTAGAAACAGAAGAAATAACACATTTTGAAGAAGAAGAGGAAGATCTCAGAGATGATCCTCCAGCATTTGAAGAGGGTATCTCTACCACCGTGGATGAACTCAGAGAAATAAATCTGGGTACAAAAGAAGATCCACGCCCCACTTTAATCAGTGTGTCCATGAATCTTGAAGAACAAGATATGTATATTTCCTTTTTAAAGAAAAATCGAGACATATTTTCTTGGAACTATACAAAGATGCCCGGGATTGATCTTGATGTTTCTACTCATCATTTGGGTTTACCAGAAGAACATCGATGATTTAAGCAAGCTGCGAAAAGAACAAACCCAACTTATGCTTCCAAAATTGAAGATGAGGTGGATAAGCGTATAAAAGATAACTTCATCAGAGAAGTTCAATATCCCAAGTGGTTGGATAATATTGTCCCTGTAAAGAAGAAGAATGGAAAAATTAGAGTTTTCATCGATTTCAGAGATCTTAATCGGCATTGTCCTAAGGTTGATTTCCCAGTTCCGATTACAGAACTTTTAATTGATGAAACAACTGGCTATGAAGCGCTTTACTTCATTGATGGATATTCTGGATATAATCAAATCCAGATGGCTCCAGAAGATGAAGAATCTACGGCCTTCAGATCCCCTCAGGGTGTGTTTTTCTATCGAGTAAGGCTTTTTTTCTTAAAGAATGCAACTGCAACGTATCAGCATGCCATGCATCATATCTTCAAACCCTTTCTAGGGAAGTTTGTTGAATGCTATGTAGATGATTTTGTGGTTAAACCCAAACAACATTCTAATCACTTAGCTGATTTGTAAGTCATATTCCACAAGCTTCAACAACATAATTTAAAGATGAACCCCTTAAAATGTGCTTTTGGGGTAACCTCAGGAATATTTCTCGGCTTTGTTGTACACCATCGTGGTATTGAAGTCGATACTAAGAAGAAAAAGTCAATCCTTGGTATTTCACCTCCTCGAAAATTGAAAGAATTAAGAGGACTTCAAGTACACTTAGCCTATATTCGGCGTTTCATCGCCAATTTGGCAGGCAACAGTTTACCCTTCACCAAATTGATGAAGAAGGGAGTCACTTACCAGTGGACTGAAGAATGTCAAGAAGCATTAGATATTCTCAAGAAATACCTCTTGAGTCCACTGGTACTCATGCCACCTGTTAAAGGAAGACCAATTATCCTCTACGTGATATCTCTAGAGTGATCATTGTGTTCTTTTTTTGCTTAGAAGAATGATGCTAGGAATGAAAACAACCTCTATTACCTCAGTCGGACTATGCTTGAAGCAGAAACCTGGTATTCAAGTATTGAGAAGTGCTGCCTGACATTAATCTTTGCAGTTCAGAAGTTGAGACACTACCTACAACATCAAGAGGTCCAATTGGTATCTCGCAATAACCCGCTCAAATTCATCCTTAGTCATCCAATGCTTACAGGACGTATGGCAAGGTGGGCAGTTATTTTGCAGCAATTCAAAATTTAGTATGTGTCTCAAAAGGAAATAAAGGGCCAAGATCTGGCTGATTTCCTGGATGAACACCCTTCAGTGGAAGACACATCTTCAGATATTGAACTTCCTGATGAGGAAGTCTTCTCTATTCAAGAAAGTCCCCAGGCATGAGAAATGTATTTTGATGGTGCTTCCAGAAGTCCAATAGGGAGGGAAATGGAAAATCCTAAATTCAAAAAAGTTGGATTAGGAATTGTGCTCATTTCTCCAGAAAATGTAGTATTACCTTATTCTTTCTTATTGTGGGAAGGTGGTACCAATAATGAAGCAGAATAACAAGCTCTCATCGCAGGCTTGGAATTGGTGCTTCAAGCACAAGTGAATCACTTAAAGGTGAAAGGTGATTCAGACCTGGGGATTATGCCATCAGAAAAGAAGAAATAATCCCTTTATATGATTACGTCAGAGAGTTAATAGAAGAATTACCTTCGGAACTGAAATTTTCTTATGTCCCGCGATCACAAAATGCTCAAGCTGATGCACTGGTTAATATAGCCACAGCTCTGGCAAATCCAAATCGGGAAGAGACAACCATCAATATTTCCCACCGTCGTGAAATTTCACCTTATGTTCGAATCAGAATAGAGGAAATTAATGAAATTAGTCCCATTCCTGAACCATATGGTCATACTACAGGATGGATGTCACCTATTAGGTAATACCTTCAAAATGGAACACTTCCACCTGATAGAGCCGAGAAAGAACAAATCCGATGACGTGTGGTCAATTTTACTCTTTATGATAGCCCAAATCACCTAGAGAAAATTCTATAAAAGCGTGGTTTTGATGGAGTTCTCTTCAGATGCATTGATGGTGAAGAGATAATGACTGTCATGAAAGAAGTGCATACAGGAGTCTGTGGTGCCCACCATTCTGGACATAGACCGTCTGATCAGATTCGAAGGCTTGGATACTTTTGTCCTTCAATGATACAAGATTGTGTTGATTTCAAAAAGAAGTTTCATTCATTCCAAGTACATGCCAAATTCATTCATCAACCTCCAGATTTGCTTCATACAGCTAAATACTCGTGGCCATTTTCCACATGGGGAATGGATGTGGTGGGACCTTACCCTTCAGCTACGACCAAGCAGTTTAAGTATATTCTTACTGCTACTGATTTCTTTTCCAAATGGGAAGAGGCAATACCTCTCAAGGAATTCAGTGCTAAATGCATTGTTAGCTTCATCAAGTCTAACATCATTACCAGATTTGGTGTCCCTCATACCATATTGACGGAAAATGGCACCAACTTCTGTTCATCTGAGGTGAAGAATTTGTATCAAGAATACAACATCAAATCCAACCATTCATCTCGGTATCATGCATCGGACAATGGCCAGATCGAAGCTTTCAATAAGACTCTTTCAAATATACTACAAAAGATGGTGGATAAAGATAAGAAATCATGGCCTGATAAACTCTTCCATGCTTTATGGGCTTATCGGACTACCACCCGCACTGCAATGCGGTCAACTCCATATTCATTGGTATATGGAATGAAACCAGTCTTGCCAATTGAAGTTAAAATACCCTCGCTCAGAGGTGCCATTTGTGATCAGTCATCTACAGATGAACAATCTCAAAAGAAATTGAATGAATTGGAACAATTAGATGAGAAAAGATTGTGCACTTTGCACCACTTGGAAGACTATCAGAATCTAATAGCATGAGCTTTTAACAAAAAAGTTCATCTTCGTTCATTCACTCAGGGAGAATTGGTATTAGTTATCATAACTCCAATGATACCAGGAAAGAAACCACCTAAGCTTGAGACAAAATGGGAAGGACCTTACTCAATACATAGGGTCTACTCCAATGGAGCTTATTCATTAATCTAGATAGATGGAGAACTCATCACTACTCCAACCAATGCCAGATTTTTGAAGAAGTATTTTGTATAAACACAAAATATATCATCGTGGTTCGGTATGACCTTAAACTGCACCACCGTCCAACAAGATGTTAAACTGCATAACCAATGATCTATGCATATGACCCTAAACTATTTTCACATACGTCCAACATGACGTTAAACTATGTCCCCTTCATCTTCCTTGCTATATGATGTTGAACTATACATCAACAGTCCATGCATATGACCTTAAACTATTTGCATGTCCCTTACATCCAGAACGACGTTAAACTGCACCATCCACAGTCCATGTATATGACCTTAAACTATTTTCATGTCCCATACGTCCAGCACGACGTTAAACTATATCGTCTTTCTTTCGTCCAACATGATGCTAAACTGTGAAAAAGTCCCTAATACGTCCAACATGACATTAAAATGTGTTCTCTTTTGTCCTTACTGCATGACATTAAACTGACAGTCCTCTTTTTGTCCAACATGACATTAAACTGTATTGTTCCCATCATCCTAACTACATGACACTAAAATGTATAGAAATCCCTTAATACGTCCTATATGACGTTAAACTGTATTTTTGTCCCTGCTTCATGACACTAAATTGTGCAGCACCAATAGTCCTAACTACAAGACTTTAAACTTCATAGTCCCTTCATATGTCCTACATGACATTAAACTATGCATCGTTATGGTTATTGTTGCCTCTTTTTCTCACACAGAGTATGACTCACGTGAGCTTAGAGAAAATTTCAACCATAACACCCTCTTTGGGCCGCTAACCACGCGTAAGTACCAACATCATTTTTTAGGCCGTTGTCCCCAAAAACAACTTGATCACTAATTCATTATTCAATTGAACTACGCAGACTTTGATCCTTGCCTTCTAGGCTGGGTATGTAGGCAACCTCCCAAGGTTCAAGCCCAAAACCAATCTCTTCACATCAGTTCACCTTCATCTCATATGATGTTGATAGGTGAAACCACTCCCAGAATCAATATCTTTACATTGGTTCACCTTCGTCCTTACTATACGACGTTAAAATGAACAACACTTTTGTCCTGTACGACAATAAACTACAATATTATTTGATACCCTCACCTGAGAGGGAATCATTATTTATATTGATTTTTAATCATGTTATATTCTAAAAACTTTGTGCATACATGGAAATATTCGAACCTTTTATCTTGGGTTAAATCATCATTGCACTAAAGTCCCCTTTCACCCTTCACATGTACAAACCAAATTTGTACATAGGGTATTTCTAGAACTATGTGGGCTTGATTCCCATCCTTATGGGATACATAGGAACGTTTGAGTGTCCCTCGAATCCAGCCCCAAGTCTTTTGGGCCTAACCCCAAATTCCACTTTCAGTCCCCTGGATGAAAAGTACCCATGAAAACACACACTGTGTATTTCTTATAATGGTCCAAGCTCTATGACCCTAAACTAAGATCTCTCATACTTTCGTCCCACATGACGTTAAACTGTATTTCAAGAACTACGTATGGATTGATTACCATCCTTATGTGATACATAGTGAAGTCCAGTATTTCAATTCAGGACCCAGCCACAACGTGATTATGGTTAGCATTGATCTATGTATCTTTACATACATTGAACAATACCCATTTTTATGTGTCATAAATCTTAACCTTAAACATTTTCAGATCTTCATAACCCTTTTCTTGACTTATAGTCACAAATTTCCAATTTCTGAGAGTTCTTTTTCCTGACTATGCAACACGTGCCCTTAGGCGGTCTTGCATAAACAGTTTCCATAACAGATTTGTCATCCAAAAGATACTATTATTTGACTATGCAGCCAATTCCCTTAGGTGGCCATGCATAATTCAACCCCCTAACAGGTTTGTCAGATACAAGTAACTTCATTCTTGGGAAGAAAGACTCTTTTGTCCTTATTGGTCTTATAAAAAATATGTAAGGATCTGTAAAAAAATAGACATCCTTAACATATTTATTTCATGTTCTTTTTCATGATATGAAAGTATTCAAGTCTATGGATTATATTTACCTTCCCTACGCTTGGGTCAGACCTTCGTAGGAGTAACATTCATCCAATTCTTAGGAAATCTTGATTGAAAATATCTTCTCCATATTCAAGTACCTCTTTCCATACAACAAACTCTATACCTTGGAAAAGTTGAATCCCCATAAACTTTTAGTGGCTTCTTAGTAGTAGAAAAGTAAATTTCTGAGAGTTCTTTTGCCTGACTATGCAGCACGTTCCCTTAGGCGGCCTTGCATAAGTAGTCTACATAATGGACCTGTCAGCCAAAAGATGCTATTTATTTGACTATGCAGCCAATGCCCTTAGGTGGCCCTGCATAATTCAACCCCCTAACGAGTTTGTTAAATAATGGTAACTTCATTCTTGGGAACTACTTATTCTAATACCTTTTTATCTCTTTTTTATATCATTCCTCAGATTCAAATTTTCTTAAGTCATAGTTGACATATTTTCCCTCATACTTGAGTATGGTAATATATTTTTAGATAAATTTTCAAGGAATTGATTCAATTATAATTCATTCAGTCAAAGATATTTCGACATTAAACATTAGCCTTTTTTATGTCCGACATGCATGACTTTAAACTGCCAATAACCACAAAGACCCCTGGTTTCTCTCTTTTCCTCAGAGTCAAATCCTCTTTTCTCTCCAGATCCAACTATGAGGGGGGACTTTTGTTGACGCTCCTTTCCATCACAGAGTCTAACGAATTGAAAAGGGAAATACATTGAACCCAAATTGATTCATCCTTTGAAGAAAACATCAAAAATTGACAAAGGCATGAACAAGGGTTCTTTTCCCTTTGGGTCGCACAAGTTCCCTCACTGTCATGTAAGTACACTTGCACGTCGCCTAGTGGTCGCGCAAGTGACTTGCATGCCCTCTTTGAAAAACGCCCAGGGTCTTCTCCAGCCTATAAATACCCCCGGTGGGCCCCCCATTTCAGGAGGATTTTTTCCAGAATTCACATACAGAGATCTGAACGCCCAAGTCTCTTCTTTAGGTATTCCAAACACTTCTAAGGTAATTCCTTACCTAGAATGGAAGGTCAAAACAAGAGGAGTAAGGTCTAAGTGTTAGAATTCACTAACACTTGTGCGCCTAAGTGGTTTTACCCTTAAGGGAATTGGACACACTTGCGCGCCGCCCTACTTCTTCACCAGAACTTGCGTGCCATCTTCTGGAAAGCCTCTAGGGATAATACCAAGGGTTTCAGCCAAGTCTCTCCCAAGTATTACTCTATGGGCTGAAAATCGCGCAAGTACCCATGTGTCGTGCAGGTATACCTACACGACCAGGACTTGTGTGCCCATGCAGTACCTGCGTGCCTGCCAGGACTTGCGCGCCCCTACCTTTTTGGGTGCCTTTCCTGCCTACTTCACCCCTCTTATGCCATTCCACTTCTCCTATTCAAGATTCAGTCTTCAAGACACCCTTCAAAGCCATTTATGGCATGATTTATTGATTTGGATTCCTTATCTGAAAGGAACTCCGTGGAATATCTCTAAAAATCTAGTGATTTACACATCTTTATGTCACTAAAAATCGAGATTTTATTCATTCAACCTCATCCTTTAAGATGAGATAATCCTTAACCCGGTCCTCCTTTTTAGGAGTAAGCCCCAGTCCAAATTCTCATTAATACGGGCATCCTTCTTAGGAGTAAGCCCCAAGTCCTCTTTAATATGAGCCTCCTTTACAGGAGTAATCCCCAGTCTCAAATATGGGCATCCTCCTTAGGAGTAAGCCCCAACCATAATTCTCTTAACCTGGGTTTACTTTTCAGGAATAAGCTCCAGTCTCAAATATGGGCATCCTCTTCAGGAGTAAGCCCCAAGTCCCTTAATTTTTGAAGTCCCTTAACCTGGGCCTCCTTTTCAGGAGTAATCCCCAGTCTTAATTTCTCTTAACCAGTCCTAATTTACTTTTGATTTGGGGCTTCTTTCTCAGGAGTAAAATCCAATCATAAGTCCCCTCCTAACTTGGGAATCTTCCTTAGGAGTAATCCCCAAGATTAGAGTATCCAAATCTCCATGAAGCACATATACCTTTATGGACCCTGTTCCTAGATTTCTTCCCTGAAGTAAATCTTAATCCTCATCTATTTGGGCAGTCATAAACACATAAGCCCCACATCATTGCATCTTTCGTGGCAAAATTGTCTGGTTTCACCAATACCTCTTGTTTCTCACACCGAGCATGACTCATGTGAGCTTAGAGTGTAAAAGTAATCATGAATTCTTTCTTTGAGCCATCAATCATGCATAAGCATCATACTCCCTTACTCGAACTACGTGGGTTCTGATTCCTTTTACTAAACAAAGGATACGTAGGTAGCCTATCTGTGGGCACGATCCCAACTTTGAAACAATCTATGTCCTTCTAAATGACAATAAACTTCAAGTGTCCCACTGAGTGGATTTAAAACTAGTATGGTCATCATAATGACCAAAATAATTTTATGTATTGAAGGATACCATTGCCTAAGAATCTATAAACAAATACAGATGATTCTCTATTGATGAAGAACCTCGAATACATATAAAATATTCTCTAAATTTCCTACATATAAATCATTGATTGTCAGATCTAAAGGAAAGCTCATTTTATACTTGGTAATGTAATAAGGATTCATGAACATAACTTAAATCTATAAAGAGAGTCCCGGAGTAGACAATAATTCCCCTAAAAAAGGTGTGATGAGTCCGACCTCCCATCCTCTCGACCAATGAAAATTCTGAAGCCTCATTATTCCACAACTAATGAGCGCCTACCTTTGGAAAGTAGGTCCAAATGGATATGGAATCATTGGATGTTTTTGGTTCTACGAACAAACCCGTTAGAAACCAATTGGAATGTTTGCACCTTCAATCAACGAGGTCATCCCCCATTCCAGAGGGAAATAGTCTTATACATTTCCTTAAATTTTTATGCTTATTTATGAATGTTTCATCTATATTGTTATCCTTACTGAGCATCTAAACTCACCCCTTTATATGTTTTAATTTTTCCCAAGATGTGAAGAAGTATATTATGAATGACCTGCAGGGATATTCTAAGGGATATTAATGTAGTCAATGGAGAAAATGTTGTTATTGTTTTTCATTTTATAATGTAATGTAATGTTCATGTATGTAATTTATTTTCCAAGACTGCTAAACTAATCAGTCCTTCGGGAATTGATTCCTTAAAATCATGTCAATGTATTAAAATAATGCACCGACTCTGGGTAACTGGTGTTGGGGCATTACAATAAATGATTAATAATACTTATATAATGTAAATATGATGTAATAAGGATGAATTTAAGATGTTTTCTTGATTATGGAATGGTAATATTAAGATTTAACTCACTATTAATATACCAAATTTTATTTGTTAAAATTTACCAAAAACAAGTGTGTTATGGATTACATCTTGGAGAACCTTACTCAAAACTCCCATGGAGAGAACCTAGAACTTCATAACTCATTATAAAGATTATATTATAGTACCTTTAATATTTTTTATATTTTTTAACTCATGAACATATAATTATAATTGTAACTGTTATACCAAAGACCAATAAGGAATGATTAAACTACTAATAATTGATGACCAATATTTATTGTACCTGAGGCCGGATTGACCATTGAGAGGGGAGGGTTGTATTAGTGTTTTCTTTTTATGAATTCATTTTAATGAATAAAACCTCCCAAAATTATTATGGTCCTTTACCCACTCAATATTATCTCCCAATCTCACAACGTGTGTAGTTGTAATATGGAGAGAACAGAACACATGATTTACAAGGTTCAACAAAAATCCTACTCCTTACTGCAATTGGTTATTCCCTTAGTTACAGATTCCTCACTATAAAACAAGTGATTACAATGATTTATATCTAATCAAGAAATTCTATTCTCTTCTACCTCCAACCAAAATACTTCCACTGCTTTCATCTCTAACTGAAAGACTTATGATCTAGCTCCAACCGAGAGACTCTGTTTACTTTCAGCTCTAAATGAAAGTCTTCTGCTCCAGATCCAAATGAGAGACTACTACTCTTAGCTCCAACCTAAAGACTTAACTGGCTTATAGAACCAATTGAAAGACTTAACCTTTTTTCAAGGCTTGATCCACTATAGTATGATCTTTGATCTTACTCTATGATCTTATAGGATCTGACTTTCTTGTGTCCCTATTCAGGTATCTTTAATATACACTAGTCAGGTCATCTAGCCTTGATCAATAAATTTTGATCACCTGTAAATGACCATTTTCCTAAGTGAAATAATAATCCAGATTATTCTTCCTTATACTGAAGTCTGAAACTCACTAAGATGTGTGCAAGTGGTGCACAAAAATTATTCTGTATTATTTTATGCAAGATAAAACTTTTACAAATCAATATAATTTACTTCTTTAATTATTAATTAAAAATCATCAAGTAACCTTTATGAATGGAAGTGCAATACATGGGATTATCATGATTAAAATCTTGCACATATTTTTATTATGTTATTTATTAATATTATGTGCTTCTCAATTTTATTGTCTCGGGTTGTTCTTAAGGTATGTTCATGTGTTTGATTATCACATGCATGTGCTGCCTTATTATTCATGTATTTCATGCAAGAATGAAACACAATTCTCCTTCTTCTTCACACAATAGTTTACATGATCTTCTAAAACAAATCCTTCGTGAAAATAATAGGCTCATTATTCTTTGTTTCTTTACATACATTTATTTATACAGTTTCTTAGTTCTTCTCACAATCTAGGATTATTTTTGTAAGTAAACTATCTCTATCTCATTGCGCACAATACTGTATATGTATACATTATATCAATATGTATCAAAGATTTAATGAAAACTAGTATGGATTTCATAAAACTTAGTTTATTCATGAAAACCTTGAGTACATGATTCACAATTCAAGAATCTCATAGTGTCCTTCTCATTTACATAAGCTAAAAAGCTTCACATATTCTATTCCCATAACGTAGTGGAAGTGCATAAAGAGACTCTGATTCACGAGGTATCAAAAAATATGAATAGAATTCCTATTATCTTTGGCCCTACCTCTCCTTTTATATTCATGTATCACTTCCACTTATCTGATAAAAAATCCATTTCAAGGCTATCATTGAAGATCCAAACATATTCTTAATGTGGGTTTCCTTATTTTTGATATTCGTTACATTGAAAAACTAGTTTCCTCTTCATTCATAACAAAATCCTTATATGCATGCTTATTTATTGCATGCTCCTTCTCACATTGAAGCTCAGACACATCATGTATTGCAAATGGCCTCTACAACTTCATTTTTATTTGGTCGATGCATGTATTCGAGTTTTTTGCATTCATACAAGATGGATATTGCATACATATAGGTCAAAATCCTCATATTCTCATAATTTTTATCTTAGAAAACCCATGGAATATTTGAGATCAATTGATGGTGGTTCGACCATCTTATCTAGTGAATAACAGTTCCATATAGGGTCATGAGGATGAAAACGACGACCTAATTCAATAAGATGGTCAAGATCATCTCTATTGGATAGTTGTAGTTATGTCTGTATCATTTAAGGATGGATAAACATTAACCCTCTTTAAATTTATTCCACATTAATAATTCATACGGATGTACACTCATTTATTAAACAACCAATGATGCTACTACAGTAATCCATGACACTTAGGTCAACTCTTGGACACATTGCACACACATGGACTCACGGGCCACACGAAATTATGTTGTCCCACTTTCCCCCATGATCTCACACTAGAACAGACTTCTCTAGGCCTATACCCAACCTAATAGAATCTATCCTCCCACTCATACCTATGTCGCCATGTGAGCTGGCCCGGGCGGACTCCTTGGGCATGGTTGACCTCCTGGTCCCACAAAGCCTTGGTTGAGACTTCGCCTATGCTAGCTTGTATGGATGGACCTTATTTTTGTAAGGCCAAAAATTCTCAATCATATACTTAGATATATTCAAATAATTTATAAATTATTTCCTCATGCATAAAATATGAATATATTTATTCATAGAAACATTTTAATTCACATGTAATAATAGAACTATTGCATGGACATCACTTCCTTCCTTATACAATACATAATTTTTTTTCATGGAAACCTTTAAATTTTCTCCCATAATAAATTCATAATTAAAATGAATATTTTCATTATCTTATTATATTAATATTAATCAAATTAATGAATGACCACTTGTTGCAAAATTGGGCATTCCCTAGCATATGCATTTAATCATTGAAGATCAGTTCAAAAATCATCATAGTTATAAAGATAATTGCTCAAGAAAAGTTTTCTCATGTATGGAATCCAATTCCATTAAATGTTTCCATAAAAATTCTCTAAGAATCACCACTTATACAATATATATTTATTGTATTATTGAAAAAAATGAAACACTGGGCCCAAAAATCCTCCCCTTTGTATATTTTTTTCAATATCACTTCACATATTTAAAAGTCAATATGTGATGGAAACCTTTTCCCCCTTATTTTCAATCAAATGAAAATAGTAAGTGGGGTCTTCTCATATCACATTTATTATCAAAACATATTCCCCTCCCATTTAAGATTATTTATTAAACAATTCTTAGAGAGGGATGATATTACATGGTTCTCTTATTAAAGAGCCATTATTTAATCAAATCTAAGTATAATTGGGATAAAATAATGTAGAAAAAAAAAGAGAGATACAACCAATGTTTTCTATTCTATCCATAAACTTCCATGTATGTGAAATCATGTTAAAAAATTCTACATTATCATTTGATGGGTTTGAAATAATCAGAATTAACAATGAAATGTTAAATCCTGCACACACTTCAACAAACACATCAGAAAGTTCATGTGAAAAAGATATAGCTCCCCCTTTGTCAAATTTTTTCCTTGATAAAGCACTCCCCCTTAATTTATATGATTAATACAATTAAAAATGAGGGATGTAAGTGTGATTGGAATACCTCATCTTCCACTTTTATAAAGTTGTTTAAAAATATCACATTCAATGTGTGGTGAAGATTTAACAGCTTCATCCCATTAATGTCCCTAATAAAGGAATGAATATATATCCTTAAATTACCTAGATGTTAGTAAAAAATCATATATATATTAGGGAATAAGGAGGAACCTTTTTTCATCTGGAGTAACATTCAGGATGAGAACTTCCTCTCAACCTGGGGAATTCTTTCCTCCCAATCTCAGTTGGATTCTCATAAAATTTATACGGAATAACCTTTTACACGTTTTCTTTTGTAATATATTTCTTTCCTTTAGCTTCAAAAAGTTTTTCAACTTATTCAAATTGTTTATACAATTTCAGTTGGTTTGTTCAAACAACTAGACATGCTTTCTTAACATTTTTTGTCTTCCCATAATATCTACAGGACATGCCATAGTTTTTCTATTGAATCTTCTTCCCTTTCTAAGCATAGGGAATATCTCTTGGTAGTCTTGTCATACATTTCAAATATCTGTGACCCTTTTGGTTTCATATTCCACAAAATTATTTAAATCATTCACATATATTTTTTCTTGGAATCTTGGATGAATTTATGATCACAACATTATTTTTCTAAAAAAAATTCTCATAAATTCACCATGAATCCCCCTTGATTCATGCATGTTTCCTAAAAATGACATTTTATACTATCAAGAGTAGGATTTGTTCCCATAAATTTCATAGAACTAGTAAAAACTTATGAACTCAGATCTTTCATCTTGATATTCATTCTGTCCAGATACTTGTTATTGTTGTACATATTTAACCCGAGCCTTATTTTTCTAAGGGGAATAATTTTATTAACATATTTATTTCTCTATTTTATGTAGTATAGGGTCTCTTAATTTTATTCCTGGAAGTAGTTTGTATAAAAATCTTCTTGTTTTGTTCACATCCTATGGTTGACTTGTCACTATTATTTTCCCGTGGATTTCAATTCTCTAGTGAAATCCTTCTCTTTTATTCAACCTTGATTACCCTAAATGAAGGTTTTATATTATTTTCATGAATTTAAATTTTATTCCAACATTCCAATTCCTTGTTCCCAAACTTACAGAAAAACCAATAATATCCTAGGAGCCTTTTGTTTCTTCTTTTGTAGTGTAGTTTGTTTATAATTCATAGATTGTAAACCTTTATAATTTTGATTGGAACCACCAATCTTTGGGAAAATTTTTGGGGGACATATATTCATGCTTATTTTCACATCCACCCTTTATGTGGTGGGTTTATCATCATTTTTTAACACCCATAATTTCCTAAAGTTTGGTTTAAAACCTTTACCAGCACTTGTAACATCATTATTACAGAAAATAGTGTCTGGGTTATGGGATACCTTATTCTTGGAGGATGTTTCCATTTTATTAGAGGATAATATCATAATATTTTTGGATTCATGATACTAAATGATAACTTGTGATTCAACATATCTTGTTCTAGTAATTTTGGAAGCTTCATCTTGTGGTGATTTCAATATCACCTTCATTTCTAAAAAATTCATGTTGAGGGGGTTCATCTAATCCTTGAATAATATCATATTTTATTCCCAATACTTCTTCATAATATTAATTTACTCTTCATGAATGTTTATTTATTATTATAAAGAATTGTCAAGATCCTTTTCCCTATTATCTTTATCCTTTAGTTTAGCAGCTTTGTCATCTATAGAAACTTCATGCAGTTTTTCAAGTCGATGGAAATATTTTATAAATAAAATCTCAATGAAATAGTTCTAAAAAAATGGAGTTCTTTAAAAGCCTCATCATATCATTCATTTCAAAAATAAATTATTCCATCCATTTGTTTCAAAAGTTTTGTGAGAGTGTTGGATATGACAACTATATTGACCAATGCCTCTTCAATGGCATTAACGTATTCTTCTAGCTATAATTTTTTTTATTCTGAAGAGACTTGAAACCTACAATAATGTAATTTACAACTTCTTTGGGAACTTTATTTAGATGTTATTTGAATTTAAAATTAAGATCATTAAGTGATCCATCATCATCACATCTTGAGAAGTCTTCATCATAAGAATTGTAATTAAGGGAATTTTTACAACATATACTGCTTTGATTACTTGGTATCTCTACTTCCACTACAAGATTATTATATAGATTACTTGTCTGTCTCTTATTAATATTCTTTAGAGTCTTGGAATAAATATCTATCTGAGGTAAATCAATAATTTCCATAATTCTACACTTTATAAAGAATCTCTTGGATATTTAGATGGAACCTCCTTTGATAACACCTATAGTGCCCCAGATCAGATTGACCATTAAGAGGGGAGGGCTGAATAAGTGGTTTATTTTTATGAAATACTTTTATTTTGAATTAAACACCTCTAAATTATTAAGGATACTGATCCAATAAATATTATCACTCAATATCACCTCCTGTGAATTTGTAATAATGGAGAGAGCAACACACAAGATTTAAAAAGTTTAACAGAAAGCCTACTTCTTCATGTAACAAATTATTCACTTTGATTATAGATTCTTCACCATCAAACAAGTTATTATAATGCTCTGACTCCAATCAAAAGACATTGTTTACTTCCAATTCCAACTGAAATTCTTCCACTTATTTCATCTATAACTGAAAGATGTTTGTTCCCTCTCCAATCGAGAGACTTAATTTTCTTCTAGATCTAACTAAAAGTCTTCTTCTCTGGATCTATCCAAGAGACTCCTTCTACTCCTATATCTAATGATAATACTTCAACTCATCTTGAAACCAACCAAAAGACTTCAACCTTTTTCAAGGATTTATCTATTGTAGGATGATTTTTGATCTTCCTATATGATCTTGTAGGATCATATTTTCTCATTTACCTGTTCAAGTATATTCAACATCCATTAGTAGGATATATTGGCATTTATAAATAAATTATAATCACTTGTAAATGACCAGCTTCCTTAGTAAAACTACGACCGGGATGATTCTTTCTTCTGTTTAATTTCTAGCCTCACTAAGATGTGTACAAGTGGTGCACACAAATTCTTAAATATTATTTTATGTAAGTTAAACTAGCATAACTCAATATGATTTCTTTCTTGAATTCACAGTTCAAACTCATTAAATACCATTTATTCATGGAAGTGTAATGCATGGGATTATCATGATTAAACCATAGAACATATCTGTATTATATTCTCCATTAATATTATGTAATTATCAATTACACTACCTCAAGTTATTCTCAATGTATGTGCATGTGTTTTATTATCAAATGAATTTTATATATTTTTATTCACATATTGCATGAAATAATGAAACACTATTCACCTTCTTATTCATGAAATAGTGTATGTTATCTTCTTAAACAAATAATTTGCACAATTAGTAGGTGTAGCACCCCAACCCAAGACCCACTTAACTTGTGATTTGGGTTGGAGGGCCAATGGGAATTAGGCATGACTCCCTATATGCCAATGGATATAAACTATTAACATGGTTTTAATTAAGTGAATTTGGGGAGACTATAACCTCTAGTGATGATAATAATAATGGTCATATAATATCGAAACTATGGAAGTAATGAAAAAACTGATCGTAATAAATAATAAACAATAACAATAATGAGCCAAAAGAAACAGATTCAGACATATCAGATAATGTATACATGTCAGATAGTCATAAAAAACATATAGGATCTCCCATGGATAATCATATAAGTGCATAAAAAAACCTAAATGAGACCCCAACTCAATGTATAAGAACCCCCATTGTCCATCTACCACCCATCCCATGCATCCACTCATCCCTTCTCACTATGGTCCAATACAAGATCCTAGTCCCTTACCTAGTCTCAAAGCCATAAAATCTATACAAGACTTGAGGATCCCATGTAGGGTGTGATTATTAACTCATTAGTCCACTACCAACATGTACATGTATTACACCCATAATTATACAAGTGTTTGAATACATAAATAAATAGAAACCATGTTCATTAATAAAATATATATCCCTATTTAATTGTTCTCAATAGTAATGCAGAAGTGTTTACCTTCTACGACCATCGTCAGAGTGGAATGATGTATCCACATTCATTTGTACTGTAAGAACCTTGATATCTCATCCATATACATGTCACCTATTACTTAGTGCCATTTGATAGCACATATTCCACACATTGAGTAATATCAACATCCCATCAGCCCTCCCAACAAGCATAACACAAGTCCCTTAGACTTCCATTTAACCAATCACCATAGATTTAACAACCCAACATCCTAAGGCATGGAAAATCCATCCTTTAACAAATAATAAACCACCATTGGTTCAATATCCTAATATCTCGAGGCATGGTGAGATTCATCCTCCCATCATCCTAGCCCATCGACCCAAATGTATATGGTTATCCTCATCCCCCAACTAGTGGTCCCACTCACTATCAAATGTGACTTTCTACAGTGATCAACTTCTCCATAACTGATGTTCAATACCATCCCCTAAGTCGCTAAATCTATGGAGGCCTCCACTCATAATGAGTGGTCAACACCATCTCAACTGTGTCCTCATCTATGTTCATATGAATCCAATAATATTATTGGTCAATCACAATGAGTGCTAATCACCAAAATTTCATAATCAAAACTAACTAGAAACCTTTTTTCCACATGCGAACCTCATCACCCATCCACAACATGTTCATCACCATATTCCTCAACTTAATGATAAGATCACCTCAATTCTGATGTTAAACACCATCCCACATATCTTAGTCCATTCCCTAAGCCTGATGAACCTCATCATCTCAATCATAGTTATCACATCACCCCATGTATTCTAGGCCATTCCTAACACACTCCCACAAAACCAATTCAACCATAACACAATTTAATCAAATTAATTAACTAGTACAACATGCCCAAACTAAAATAGAAACCTCATTTCACTAAAAAAAAGCCATTAAAGGTCCAAATAACCTCAAAAACATGTAATATCCCATAGGAATCATCCAATTATACTAAAAAAGAAAGACTTTATTTAATAGGTCACACTCGAACCACCCTACTCACACATAGTTATATATGCACCCATAAAATGTGTATAAATGTGTAGAAATATAGGAAACACCTACCTTATGATAATACATGATAACTCATTGAGTATTGACCACTAATCCAATATGAGATGATAGAAATTTGAATTTTAGAAAAACACCCTATAAATAGGGAAAATAAGATTGGATGGGAATAGAATTTCAAACAGCAAGATTAAAGAAGAAAAGAAGTAATAGGATTTAAGTACATACCGCTACACTTACAATGCACCCAACGATGCTGGAATCTGAGCACAAATGAGGGTAAATCAAAGGAACCTAGGTGGGAGAAGAATGAGAACCCATGGATGGAGGGAGACAAATGAATTGGGAGAGAAATAAAGGAGAATAAATAAATATAAGGGAGGGTTAGAAAGGTAATTTCAACATATTTAATTAAACACATGGTTATGTTTCATAGTTCGGATAACTGTGTGCTAACCATGAGGTGACACTATCCAAAGGCACCTCCACCTTGCATGATTAGGCACATAGTTTTTCAAACCATGTGCATCCCATGCAGATCACCTATACTAAAAACTGCAAACATTTCACATGGCCATGCACCTCACCTCTCACATTTGTCTCACCATGCTCTAATTCAAATAGGCTATATAGTTTGGGCCGTATGGTAATCACTAACCATGATCCCATTATTGTGTCTCTTTAACATTGGTCCTTGAATCCCAATACTCTTAAAACCAAACTAGACCTTTGATACACTCATCAGGACATAAAAAAATTATAAAAACAACATAATAATGTGTTGTAATTATCAAAATTATACTCTAAAACCCAATTTAAAATTTGTCCCATCCACCAAACATAAAATTCAAAATTACCCAGAAATTTTGACCCATTCAAAAACCTGTTACATTAAAAAATCATCACCTTAATATAGCTTATCCTTGAGCTATGTGGGATCATGTAGAGATGATACTGAGTGTAACCATATCATAAGAATAACCCTGGACTACCCTGTTTACTCAAACATAGGTCAATTCCTCTTTCAGTTTTCCCCACCTTAGGAATTACCTGTTTGATTGCTTCCTAACCCAGTTCAACATTCTGATAGTTCCTCTAACTACCCTATGGACATAAACATCCCCACATGACATAATATTATTCTCAAACCTATCTTGGTGATCAATACATACCTATTCCATACATGACACCCATAATGTTCCGCATCACAATTGATACCCAAAATTTCCTGCATCACATTTGATTCTCAATTTCTTACTGTTTCATCCAAAATTCCCACAAGGTCATGCATCACAACAAATGTTCGATAAACCCACATCACATATGATTTAAATAAGTAACCCACATTATATATATATTAATTCCTATAAAATATCCTTATACCTACACTTATCATACAATCATACATCATACCTAATGCCCACATACTAACCAATGCCTTGTTAGTTCAATTACAACACATAAACCTCATACACTCACATCAGTTGTACCAAAAACATAAAGAGTGCACACATAATCACGGAGTACCTATAACCATTTTTGGATCCCCGACCTATTGTAACCCTAAAAATTCGACAGTATGTATCTAGACTGAATCCCAACTACCCAAGGCCTGACCTCCCGATAGATATACACCAGTTACCAGCCATTGACCCCACTATTTAGTCTCTCTATCTCTACCATGACCTATATGTGCAGTAGAATCCTGACTACCAGCTCCTAGTACCACTCCCGATCCTACCTCATATACCTAGGTCTAACACGATCCTTGACTCCTAGATGTCCAAGAAGTCTTCCCATAGAACCTCTCCAGTTTCCCCATCTAGTTTCATGCCTAAAACTCCTTTAAAGGCTGATCAAATTAGGTCTAAACATGACCTGAATTCCCACACTAGAAACACACCATCAATAACACACTCCTAACAGTATTCCTGAATCCCTGGGATGATTGATTTGTTGAGACTCCTCATGACCTAACTTTTGACTACCTAAAGCATCACTTATAGTCTCACCTAACAATATCACTCAGGTCAAATAAGCATAGTCCATCAAATTCTCTTCGGCTATCAAAACCTAGTTTACTACCTCTAAATATTAGGTCAACCTAAAGATGTTTACCTTCACCGTAATGAAATTTCACAAACCATCCTCAAAATTAATCACCTTGGAGATGTAGTCACCTACCATAAAAGGTGAAAATTGGGAAAGGTCTATGAAACTCATCATATAATCCATAACAGATGTATCCCCATATTATAGGTTTATGAACTCATGGTCTAGGTCTTCCCTCAATGTCTCTGAGAAGAAACGATCAAATAAATTAGCCTCTAAATACTTTCATGTTATTCCCTCATGAATTCATTGTAATACCTATACATCCCATCAATGCTTTTCTGGTCCTCTGAGCATATAATTAGCTATCTTCACCCTATAGCCTAGGGGTTTCTTAAGTTGGTCAAATATCATCTGAAAAGACTTGATCCAATTATATTTTACATGTGATCCACCATCAACCTAAAAAAAATGGTGGGTGTTGAGACTATAACTCATGAGTTAGATAATTTATGGATGACTCAGCTCCCTGATCTCCCCTATTAATACTTTTTATGACTCATACCAAGCTCACCCTGAGATTTTCATTTAGAAATGGCCCAAAATATTCTATCTTTTGTTGATTCCTCCCTTACCTCAGAGCCTCTACCTATGGCTCATTATTATCTTGACCCTTAGGGGCCTCATCCCATGCATTATCTAGCAGCACCACATCTCCACCCTATTAACGCTCCACCAAATCCCATCTAGGTGACATCACATTGGAGACCAAATACAATGGTCAATAATAGCAATAATATTATATATATATATATTGAAAATATTGAAAGATGTAATAGGTAGTGCATGTCACCACCCTTACACTTCCCTATCGCACCCATGTCACATGTCATCTAGCTTCATTTACCCTTACCCACCCGCATTAGAGGTAGGTATCACATGTCATACATATCATATATCATCATACTGGGGTGGATGAGTAGAATTCCACCTAAAAGGTATATAGGAAAGTGTTGTTTAGATTTTTTTTTGTAAATTTTAAACAAATCACCCCATTTTTTTATCCCTACCCACCCATATTAGAGTCAGGACCACATGAATCACACACATAGGATCACATATCATCCAATATGAAACCACATATCTAAGATGACTAAGTAGAATGCCGCAAAAAATCTATGCAGGAAAATGCTGTTTAGATTTTTTTCGACACTTTAAAAAACCCAAATCCTTTTCATGTATTCTAGGATCCAAAAAATAGTCACAAGAACATACACATATCATATAATCTTCAGTTTCAACCATGATTCATAAATAGTCCTCCCTTACCATACCAAGCTAAGGTACAAAATATCATAATCCAATAACATCACACCCAAGTGCACCAATTGAGGTGGAAATCAATAAACTATAAAAGTGAAAGGCATAACATCAATTTTATATCCCCATAAACTTGGTCTATCCCCCATGAATGGGGATTTAGGATCCCAAATGTGATATCCTTACCTAGTTCTAACTAGATACTAGTATCTATTATACCATAACCCAAATAGTAAGACCAAAAAAGAAAAGAAACACCTTTGATACCATTTGTAGAACCCCAACCTGGGATCCACTTAACCTGTGCTCTGGGATGGAGGGCCATTGGGACTTAGGCTTGCCTCCCTGTATGCCAAAGGTTGACGAATAACAGTGAGGGTCTAATTAGGTGATAGTAAGAAGACTATACCCTCTGATGATGATAATAATAATGGTCATATAATACCATTACTATGGGTGAAACTAAAAAACTTAGAAAAAGAAATAATAAACAATGGAAATAATGAGCCAAAAGTAATAGAGTCATATATATCAGATAATGTATACATGTTAGGTAGTCATAAAAAATATGCAAGACCTCCCATGACTGATCATATAAGAGTGTACAAAAAAACCCAAAAGTTACTGTAGATCAATTCATAAGAACCCCCACATTCCATCTTCCATCTATCCCATGAACTAATGCATCCCTGCTCAATATGGTCGAATGAAAGATCCTAATCCCTTACCTGATATCAAATCCATAAAGTCTACACATGTCCTGAGGGGGCCATGTAGGGTGTGAGTATGAACTCAATAGGCCACCCCCAATGTGTTCCTATCTTATATTCATAATTATAAAAGTGTATTCATATGTAAATAAATAAAAACTACACTCATTCATAAGATATATATTCTTCTTTACTTGTGACCAACAAACATGAGGAATCATTTTCCTACTTCGTCCATACCTGATTGGAACGATGTATCCAAGGTAATTCTTATTGGAAGAACCTCAATATTTCATCCACATACATTTCACTCGACACCTCATTCCACCTGATACCATATACGCTACACATAGAGTAATATTAGTGTCCCATCATCCCACCTAATAAGCATGTCACATGTCCCTTGGAATTCCATTTAACAAATCACCATCAGCTCAACAACCCAACATCCTAAGGCATGGAAAAACCTATCCTTTAATGAATAGTAAACCATAATTGGTTTAATAGGCTGTTATCCCAAGGCATGGTGAGATCCATCCTACCATTATCCTAGCCCATAGACCCAAACATATATGATGATATTTAACCCCCAACTGATGGTCTTACTCACCACAATCCATGGATTTCAATAGTGATAACCTCCTCCATAACTGATGTTCAACACCATCCCCTAATCCACTAAATATACGGAGGCCTCCACCCATAATAAGTGTCCAACACCACATCAACCGAGTCCTCATTTGTGTGCATTTAACTCCAATAGCGCTTTTGGAGAATTACGGTGAGTGGAAATCACCAGTATTTCCTAATCCAAACCAAATAGAAAACTCATTGACACATGCGAACCTCATTATCCATCCAAAACATTGTATTCATCATCCTTCTCAACCTAAAAATCACATCACATCAATTATAATGGCCAACACCATCCCATATATCTTGGGCTATTCCCTCATGATGATGAACCTCATCATCTCAATCCCAGTGCCCACATCACCCCATGTATTTCAGGAAATTCCCAACATATTCCCACGGAACTAATTTAGTCATAAATTAATTAACCGACACAGAATGCCCAACCAAAAATAGAAACCTTGTTTCACATATCCCAATCCATTCAAGGCTCAATGCACCTCATAAACATGAAATAGCCCTTATGAATCTTCCAATTATACTAAAAAACCAAGAATTTATTTAATAGGGAACACTCAAACCACCTTACTCTTGTGTATTTAAATACACACCCATAAGAAATATATAAATGTAGATAAATCTAGGCACCACATGACTTAGGCTCATAGGTGATCACTCATCAAATATCAACCTCTAATATGATCAAAGATGAGAGAAATTAGAATTTTAGAAAAAATACCTCGAAATATAGAAAATGATCTCATATGGAAATAAAAATCTAAATGGTGAGATTAAATAATAAAGGAATTAATAGGATTAAAGGAAATACCACTACACCTCCAAATCACCCAATAGATCTCGAATATGAGATCGTATGGGGGAGAATCAAAGGAACCTAAATGGGAGAGGAAAGAGAACCCATGGAAAGAGGGAGGCACATGAATTGGGAGAGAAATATAGGAGAATAAAGAAATATAAGGGAGGGTTAGAAAGGTAATTTAACCCTCTTTAATAAACTGCATGGTTAGGACACATGGTTTGTCTAATCGTACACCAACCATATCTTTCTACTATTTAAAAGAACCTTCACTTAGAACGGCTAGGCGCAAAGTTTACCAAATTGTAAAAATCTCATACATACCACCCCCACTAAAAACTAAAAAAAAATTTCATGACCATGTGACTCACCATGCACAATTTTTATAACCATTCTCCAGTTCAAATAGTCTGCATAGTTTGGTTTGCATGGTTATCTCTAACCGTGCACCTAGTTCTATGTCTCTCTAACTCTGGTTCTTGATGTTCAAAACTCTTGAAACCAAACCAGACCTCCAAGAAACTTATAAGGCCTTAAAACCTATCTAAAAACAATGTAACAACACATTTCAATTCTCAAAATTATGATCTGAATCCAAATTTAAAAGTTAGCCCATATAAAAAACTTAAAATTCAAAATTACTTGGGAATTCTAACCTATTCAAAAACCCAAGATGTAACAGTAGGAAAATTGTTCTTTGATTCTTCACAAAAAATTATTTATGAAATATCTTAGTTCTTCTCACAAGCCAGGATAGTTTCAAATAAGTACATTATATCTATCTCCTTGGGTGAGATAGTGTAGATGTGTACATTATCTTATAGTTTCTTACAGAGTTCACACAAACCAGTATGGATTTTGTGAAACTTAGTTTATTTATAAAACCCATGAGTGTGTGATTTTCAATTCAAGAATCCTGCGTTAGCCTTCTTCTTCATGTAAGATAAAGAGCTTTATGGATGATCTTCCCTTCATGCAGTGGAAGTGCATGGAGAGACTCTGTTTCACAATCTCTCATAAAATAAGAACAATATACCTATTATCTTCCACCCTACCTCTCCTTTTATAAGCATGTATCACTAACACTAATCCAATAAAAATGTTGTGTCAAAGATATCATCAAAGATCCTAAAATATTATTCATGTAGGTTTCCTTATTCTTAATCTTCATTACATCAAAAAACAAGTCTTCTCTTCCTTCATTATGAAATCCTCACATGTATGCTTATTCATAAAATGACCCTCCTCACTCTGAAGTTAAGACACATTACGTTTCATAAACAACCTCTAAAAATTTGTTTTCATTCTACCGATGCATGTCTTCGAGTTGTATATATGCATGTGAGATAGAGATTTCATGCATGTAAGTCCAAATACTCACATTCTCATAGTTTTGATCTTAGAACACCCATGGTAGACTCGATATCGGTCGATGGTGGTTCAACCATATTCTCCATTGAACAAAAGTGCCATATAGGATCAAGAAGATGAAGATGATGACCTAATTCCATCATACAATCAAGTTTTTTTCCATCAGACAACCATGATTATGTTCGTATCATTTAATGATGGGTGAAAAGTAACCCACTTTTCATTTTTCCCACATTTATAGTTCATATGGATGGTATCTCCTTTATTAAACAACCCATTTCGCTACCAAAGAAAGACACGACACTTGGGATGGTTCCTGAAAACACTGCACACACATGGGCTCACGTGATGCACCGACCCGTGATATCCCACCTTCCCCCATTCCCTCACACTGTAGCATGATTCTATGGCCCTATACATAGACCAATAGTCACTATTCACCCACTCACACCTCTACCTCCATGTGAGTTGGATAGGGCTAGCTCCTCTGGGGGTGGTTGACTGAATAGCCCCACAAAGCCTTGGTTTAGTCTTGGCCTTGGATGCACTATATAGTTGTCCCTTATTTTCAATATGGCCACCAATTATCACTCATATATTTAGATATATTGTAAGTCTTTCTCAATTATTTCCTCATGAATAAAATATGAATATATTTATGCATGACCTCTTTTTTAATTCACATGAAATAATAAAAATATTGCATGGACTTCACTTATTTCCTCATAAAATACATAATTTATTTTTTTATAGAAACCTTTAAATATTATCCCATAATAAATTCATCATGTAAATGAATATTTGAATGGTATTATTATATTAATCTTTATCCAAGTAAGGAATGGTCACTTGTTGTGATATTGTGCATTCCTTAGAACATTTGTTTAATCATTGAAGATTAGTGCAACAATTGTCATAGTTATGAGGATAATTTTTCAAGCCAAGTTTTTTCAATCATGGAATAAAATGACACTAAATGTGCCCATAAAAATTCTTCAAGTATCACCACTTCACCATCACATATTTACTGGCTTATTAACAACAAATGAAACACTAAACCAAATAATATTAACTAAAAATTAGTAATAACTATGTAATAAATAAATATAAATGGTAATATGCATGAATAAGGTTCTAAAATATATTATTAATGAGTATTGTTTTATTATATAGGATATTAGAGAATATTTTACTAAGCATAAATCTAAGGTAACTGTTTTTTTCTTAGTTTCCATTCCCTGAGACATGTTTTGTGTTGTGAATCATGTTTTATTTTATATAGTTTACTTAACTTCTAATTAAATAATCCTATAAATATTCAAGTTTTATACATAACATTAATAATAATTTTTAATGATGCATTATTCATATTATTTTGATTAATGTAATACAAAATCCATAAGGATTTGTTTGACTCAAATTTCATTTCATTGAGTAAAAATCTTTCTCACTCGACTATCTTCTTCTAAGTTTATTATATTCTACCATTTCTTTATATTATATAGAAATTTATCTTTCACTCTAGGGAATTTACATTTTCACATCAAAATCTTCTTCTTTGATAAATTTCATTCTTCAAAAAAATTTATTGTTGTTAAAAATAATTATCATCTTCTATAATAACCTTTTCCCCCATTATGTTCATATTATTTCTTACCAAAAGTGTTTTATTTTCTTTCTATAATGCATTTTTTATTTTATCTATATGAAAATATTAAAAATATATTTATTTTCACATTCATATATTTTATATTTCACTCTATATAAATTTTATTAACCTTTATTCTTTTCATGGTTCTATTATTAGGTATTATTTTAAAGTTATGTTTTTAAAATTATTCCTCTCACCTTCTCAAAAATGATTTTTTAAAGTGACTTGTAACATCATCTTTTTATGAAAAAGATAAAAAATGTTTTCTGAAAATTATTTTTATGAATTCTCTTCCATTTTACTCTATCTCTAAAAGTTTTTTATCTTATAGAGTAACATTCTTGATCATTATATAAGTAATTTTATAATATAATTATTTTGAAATATTGAATTTTAGTATCAACTGATTTAAATCTTGAGGTAGTTTTATATAACATTGTCTAAAAAATTTATGAAACCTATTTTCCTTCTATGTGTTTTCTCAAATTATATTATGTATGATTGATTTCATGTGGCACAAGTATGTAAATTTTATCATTCTGAGATTGGTGGGTTTGATATAACCCTCTAATTCCTTGGGTAAAGCATTAATAGCTTATGAAATAATGATGTTATGCATGAATATTGTTGTTATGTTCATAAATTTATGTGTGGAAATTATTTTTATGTTAAAAACTTCATGCATGGAAATTATTTTAATCTTAACAACTCTATATTTGGACCCAATTATAGTTAAATTTGTCCATAATTTTATAGTTTTACTTGCTTATGATCTTTCCACATGTATATGTTATGTCACATGCCTATGTCATGATCTATGGATAAAGATTATTGTATCAGGCCTATGAATTGTTATTCTATAGTATATATTTAATCTTTTGAGGTTATATATCATTCTTTAATGATTTATGTAAAATTCTAATGATTCCATGTTCATTTTAAACAAATATTTATCCACTGCTAATGTTTTATCACATGCCTATGATCTAACCTCTTTATGACCCATTGATAAGTTTTCCCTTACTGGTCATTTAAGCTCACGGTTTTATTTCCCATTTCCCTAGTGAATAATATGTAGGATTATGTTTAGAATAAATTCTTATATAGATATATTTTTGGGAGATATTAAAGCATTAAAGTGTAATATGATACTTATGTAGCTATATAACCCTAGGTAGGATTTTCCATTGAGGGGGGGGGGGGGGGGGTGAATCCATGATTTACTATTGAAAATTATTTCCTTTTAATTCAAACTCTTTAACTTATAAAGTTTCTAGACTGATTTTTCACAAGACATCAAATTTATTAAGTTTTAAAGTAGATTTATGGTATAGTTCATACCGTAAGTCATCCCTCAAGGATAATTGGAGGTTTAAAGGTGTATATTTAATAAAAAACAAAAAAGTAGGTTGGGGGTTGAAAATAGTTGTAAGTAAAAAATATTAATTAAAGATTTTAACAGATGATAAAAAAGTGTATTTTAAAAAATATGAGATGAAGAGGTCATTGTGAATTCACTACACACCTTTAATGATCATTGTTCATAGAGGTTAATTTAGGTTTGGAGTAAGAATTTGGTTAAGAATAATCAAAATTCTAGTTACTTCATAAGATTTTATATCAATGAAAGTAGAACTAAATCCTTGACACACCAATCTTATAGCCAAGTTACAACCATTATGCATGGTATAAGAGCTTACAAAGTATATTGAAATATCAATTAAGTTGGTATGAAATGGGTTATTATGTTGTCTAATCATAACAAAACAAATTAATCACTCAAAATCTCACACCAATCGATTAGAAACAAAGAGCATTAAATTCAATCACACCAATAAAAAGTTTTCAAATATGAATCAAATTAATATAAAACTAAAAGATATGTTTTCAAACCCAAATTATACTAAACAAATATTTGATAGATGTTTCAAAACTCCCTTTATGTGTGTTTATATCCCTCGCAATGAACTCCCATTGATTAGCTATCCATCGAGAGGATTTGGATGATTGAGTGGATATCCTTCTTATCAACTATATCTATGTGTACAGGGATCTATAGAACCTCCAAGGTGATGAGAGTAATCCTTTGTAACTCCAAAATGGCAGCACTTTACTACTTGGTTGATATTGAAAATGAGGAACCCAAGGTGTGCTTTTATAGGCAAATTGGAAGGTGGTTTTGGGAACCTAGATTTCAAGATACCAATTATGTATCGATTTTGGATAGATAAACGACATAATAGAAACTTTTAAAAAAGATAAGAGTTTATTTCTATCCTCTTTAATACCACCTATAATTTTTTTTTGTCCTTTGGACATTTATATGGGGAGAAAGTGTTAAAATACTAAACCAAACTCTTAACTTAGAGAAAATTCTATTTTCTATATAGATCAGTTCTATTGGGACCCCTTATGAATGAATTGGGCTTAGTAATATTCATAATATTTATATATAATAGATTTTTGGATTATCCCACAAAATTTCAGCCAAATTGGAATGAAAATTTCCTTATAATTTTTGAAATAATGGAGATATGTTCATGGAATTCCATGAAGTTTAGACCATTTTTCTTCTACTTCATCTTGGGACCTCCAAATCAACTCCTCCTATAACAAAATAATTCAAACAAGTAAAATTTCGCATTTTAATATTAATTAAAATTATATATTTTAATGAAATTATAATTTCAATTAGTTATTAAATTTTTATTTTTAATACAAAAACAATTTAGCACAGTGGTACAAGGGTGAAATAAAACAGTGAATTACAGTGTGATCACACCCCCACACCTAAACATTTTCACTCCTGGGAAAAGTCACATTTTCAAAAATGTTGCATGGATGTATTCCCAACTTCACGAAGATTTAAAATTTAAATAAAATTTAATTCATGATATTAATGTGGTAAAATAAAAAATCATACCATGGATTTATTCTCAGTGATCATGGAAAAAGATATCTCATAAATTTTATCAAAATGAAATTCATGGAGATGTATGATATTTTTCGTAGAAATGAGATACATGAGTAAAACATGCCACTAAATCCCCATGTGTCTGTGAGATGACCATTCATGCTTATCATTCTATTTTTTTATTTAGATATATAAGTCATTTTAATTTTAATTGATTACCAGATTATTTCTACCAAACCTTTCTTACACCCTTTGCAATCAAATTTTCAAATCCCACTCAATTAAGAACTACTATAAGTAATTTTTTTGGTTCAATCTTATATGTTGTTTAGTATTTTTTTTTGATTTTTTAATTTTTTTACAATAAAATAATTAGGAATCAACCCTAGATCAATATAGTACATTATGAAATTGATCGGATAATGAAAAAATTTATAGAAAAATAATTTTGTAAAGATGAATAACATTAATTATAACTTATATATATCTTCAATTAAGTAGAAAAAGACCCAAATTTCATTTTTTTTGAAAAGATTTTTCGTGATATCAAATGAAATAATTTTTCCATAAACTACTCACTCAGAGGGTATCAATATTCTCAAAGGTTTCATATAGATACAACCATTAATATCATAAAAAAATATCCAATTACTAAAAATCACAACTTAATGTTAAATTCATGCTAAAAATCACATACCATTAGTGAAATAAATTTTCATTGAACGCTAAGTCAATGTAAAATCTGGAATTTTTACATGGGTTTTCAATAAGTCCATGATTAAATGGTATTTTAAAATAATTATTCTAATACAAAAGTGAAAAAAAAATAAAGAAAAGAGGGGGAAAAGTAAAAATACCATGAAATAAGAAAAAATTAAAAATTAGGAAAGACAACAACAAGTATCAATAAACTCAAGAAAGTGGGGAAAAGTTAAAATACCATGAAGAAAGTGAAAAGAGAAAAAAATAAGAAATATGACTAAAATCCTAACTAACCCAATAATGAAAACCCCACTAGAGTATTTAGTTTAATCACGATAATAAAAGTGAATTTTAGAAGGAAGGATATAACCTATTGGGTGTCACTGATAGGTTTCTTCCGGAAGGTGAAGATCCTCTACTGGGGACTTTGGAACGGTTTCATGGAAGTGTTTTAGTCACTAACCATTGAAAGTGAATGTTTATTTTGTTTTTCCATTTATAAATTTTACAAAAAATAAATGGATAGACACCAGTAACAGTGTATAGGACAAACCAGTGGGAAAAAAGCATACCGAGGTATAGAATCAACCTTTCATTTAAAAAGAGGACATTATTACCAATATAAAACTAATAAAAAATGATGATACAATCATGAGTATCCTTGGTTCACTGCTTATAGATCTAGGAGTTCTCATATGAATCTCTTTATATTTCTTCCAGCTCTTTAATCTGCAATTTTCATTGAACACCTGCACCAAAAAGATTAGAATTTCATTTTTTTAATATACTAATAGGATCAATGATATATCTCAATAGGGAGGTGAAAAATCTTTCTAATAACTAGGTAATTATGTGACATGAAAATGGGAGTTTTGAAATAAGTACTGTAATCTCATAAAGCACCACTCAGTTTAAGACTCTAACGTTTTTTGTTAGGTTGAACCATTTTTTAATGAATTTGTTTGACCTCTCTATTTGAAACCTAAGTTTTCCCATTGGTTTGATATTGATATGTAGTAAAAACTTGATGAATTACCCCAAAACTATAAAAATTTTACTACATTGTTCTATTAAATAAATGATAACTATAGTCACTAATGATGAACCTAGGAGATCCAAACTTATAAAAAATTTGGGTTCTTAAAAATTAAACAACTATTTTTGAATCATCGGTCCTTGTGGATCATGCCAGTACCCATTTTGAAAGATAATATAATTCCATAAGAACATATAAGTTTTTAAATGAATTAGAAAATGAACCCATAAAATCAATTCCCCAAACATAAAAAATATCATGAAAGAGAAAATATTTTTGTAGAATTTTATTTATTTTGGAGAAATTACCTATTCTTTGATAGTGAGAACTAGATATAAAAAACCATGGGTATACTGAAATAGTGTCCTACAAAATAAACTAGAATCAAGGACCTTAAGAGAATTCTGTTGGGGACCAAAGTGGTCCCCACATACAAGAGGGTGAAAGAACCTAAGTATGGAATAAAACTCACCATCAAGAACCAATGCTTGAGAATGTGATCACTACATATGTGCCAAATTCAAGGGTTATATAAAATATACCAATAAGATGCATGGTTTAGATGATCATATTCATTTTTATTGAAATCAGTAGGAATGTAAGATGCTACCAAATAATTTATAATGTCATTATACCAAGTAATATAATCTTGCAATCGATATAGTTACTCATCGAGAAACATGTAATTTATAGGAATACATGGGGATGATTCAATGTCCAAGGATGGAAGGATAATATTGATATGTTCAACCACCACATTCTATGCTCCTTTTTATCCTTAATTTCCAAATTAAATTCTCGAAGGAGGAGTATCCATCGAATGAGACATGGAATCGCTTCCAATTTCTTTAGGAGATACCATATGGATTCATAGTTATAAAATATAATCTCTTTGGACCCTAAAATATTTAATTTGAATTTATCTAAGGAAAACACAATAGGAAGGTATTCTTTCTTGTTTTTTGTGTAGTTTTTTTAGAAGGGTCTAGTGTGCATGAAGCATAAGCAATGAAATGTAGATCTCAGTTAACATGTTGTGAGAATATTACCCCAGCTACATAGTTAGAGTAATCACACATGAGATCAAATGGTAAATCCTACTAAGGTGGTTGAATTACCAAGTGTGACATGAGACTCCATTTTAATTTATTAAAATCATCCTCATAGTTTTTATTAAAAACAATCTTTTTGGAGTAACAAGAAGAGGGGGAGTGAAATCTTACCAATGTCACGAATGAAATGATGATAAAATCCATCTTTACTTAAGAAATACCACACATCACACCCATTTTTGGGGAATGGGAGGGAATAAATGATATTAAATTTTGATTTATCTACTTGGATACCATCTACATAAATGAAATTTATAAGTACTATACCTTTTCACGCTATAAAATTCCATTTCTCATAATTTAATATAATATCATTTTCAATACAGTGATGAAAGATATAACCAAGACTACACAAACACACATCGAAGGAGGAACCATATATAGTGAAATCATCCATAAAAACTTCCATGAAATTCTCCATATAATCTGAAAAATACTAACAATGCCTCACTGAAATGTACCTAGAGAATTTCATAGACCAAATAGCCTCTACCTATATAAAAATGTACTAAAGGGTCAAGTGAAGGTTGTCTTTTCTTAATATTTAAGGGATATATATATATATATGAAAGTATCCAAAATACCCATCAAAGAAATAGTAGTGGGACTTCCCTATTAGCCTCTATAGTATCTGGTTAATGAACTATAATAGTAAATGGTACTTCATAGTGTGATAGTTTGTTCAATGATAGTCAATATAGATACACTAGTTATTTTGATCATAGGTTGGAACTAATTAATTATTTTCGTTTTTTGATTACTGTAAGTATAGTTTTCTTAGAAACCATATATATTGGAATGACCCATTGGCTATCACAGATTGGGTAAATGATTCTAGTATCCAATAATTTTGTTACCTTATTTTTAACAACATCAAGTAGTTTTGGTTCAATCAATGTTGTGCCTACCTCACCAGTTTCACCTCATCGTTTAAAAATATATGATGCATGAAAATTGATGGGATAATATCTGTAATATCAAGAAGTATCAATACCAATGTTTATTTATACTCCCTCAAAAGTTCAAGAAATCATAATTTATGATATTAATGGAGTGAAATTTAAATTATGATATAAAACTTGTTTCTATTGTCAAGATATGAATATTTTAAATTTCAAGGCAGTGGTTTATGTTCCAATTCATGGGGATTTAGTATTGACAGGAGAAAATTTGAAAGTGTGAGGTTAATGATATCAACTAATTGCTTAATGGTAACATCCCTATATGAGGAATAAGGTTTTAAAAGATTGGGAGTATCATCAATGGTTATAGGATTCTCAGTGCATAAGAAATCATCAATTAACAAATATGTATGTAATTTTTCTAAACTATTACAATATTCAACACAAGAATAATTAAATAGAATTTATATCAATGATAAAAACTTAGAAATGGGATCAATGGAAAGAAATAATTTTTTTGGTGTGGAATGGAGAATATTAATTAAATTAACCGAGGGAGAGGAGTTTTATTCTATGGGGTGTTTCATGGAATCAAAGATGTTGAAGTGGAAAAAGTAACCATCAAACTCCGTAGATAATATATCATTGTGTACGTTAATTATGGATTTGGATGATTTCAATAATTGTCTCCTCAATATAATTGGGTCATGTTAATTCATATTATAATCTTCCATTTTAATCATATAAAAATCACTAGGTAAAATTAAGTTTTTAACCCTGGAAAGAATATCCTCAAGCACACCAGTGGGATTTTTGGTACTCTTGTTGTCAATTTTAACAATAATTACAATAATATTTATCTTTAAAATCTATAATGAAGAAAAAATGGTGTGATAAATCACATTTATAGAAGAACCCAAATCAAGCATAACATTAGAAAATAAATACTCCCTTATGATGCACAAAATAGAGAATGTTCTTTGATGATTAAATTTGGGGGGAAGTGATGGCCCTATTATTGTTGATACATTCCTCTCTAGGATTACCTTTTCATAGACTCAAAGTCACCATCAGTGTGTACACATATCCTTTAGAAACTTAGAATATCATATAATTTGCTTCACAAAATCAATCAATTGGATGTCAACCTATTTTTTTAAAAAGTTTATAATATTTATTTATCAAGATTGGTTTCTTTTTATTACCTTGTTTGGGTGTCCCTTTGAGAAAATATAATAGTAATGGTTGGGATAAGTATCTCCTAAAAAGATACTCTCTTTACTTTATTGATGTTTCTCTTAGGATAAGGATTTTTCTCATTTAGATCATGTGTGATGGTTAGAATGGTGGTTTCCTTGGTAAGGATGAATATAATAGAGGGTTAATTTGATTTTTAAGTTGTATTACACTCCTAACGGTGATATAAATAACATTTATCATGACCCTAGGGTTAACTAGTGGTTGAGAATGTATTTTACCTGAACCTTGACTTTGGATTTCATCCTTCGAGTTAGCGAGTTGGACTAATTGGGTTTTTAGATCTTGTATGGATGATTCAGTGGTTTTTTGGAATTAGAGTTTATTTTTATCCATTTGTTTCATCATGTCCTCAAGGATATCCTTATATTTTTAGGGGGATGTTAGAAAGTCCATTATAGTGATTGAGGATTTTTGGGTGGTAAATAGGGTCGACAACCCAACCCCTGATGATTCCAAGACTATTGCGGTTGGTTATAATACCCATTTCCTATTGGATTGGTTATATTTATATACATAGTTGTATTTATATTAAGATTATTTCCTAATGGGTTGGTTATAGGGGAATTTTGAGATGGTTTCATTACAACTCTTAAAAGGGTCTCTCAATTTAAGAAATTAGTTAGAATAATGGGTGCCAGTGACATAATTACCATAATGAATAGGAGGGGTAGATTTATATTTTCCTTGAGAAAGGTAAATCTACTGGAGAATGGTACGCACCTCTTCAAAATTTGCATCCATATTCTTCTCAAACTTGGAAATTTACACCTCATGGACACCTTGAATGGCTACAATGGACCTCAAACTAAATAGTTTCATGTTTTTCACAATGTTTTTGATGAGGTACCATATAATTATTGGAGTATTGTTAAGTATTACACCACCTATAAAAGCATCAATCATGTTACGATCAATTGGAATTAAACCTTCATAAAAATATTTTATTAAAATTTAATAACTTATTTGGTAGTGTAGAAAGATTTAACATAACCTTTTAAATCATTCCAAATAGTCATGAAGTGTTTTACCTTGTGATTTTCTTATTCCACAAATTTATTTCCTTATAGTTACATTTTGAGAGGCTATGAAGTATGTTTCAAGAAAAATGAGTTTCATGTCTTCCCAAACTCTGATTGGGGAGTTAACATAATACAACCAATATTTTTATATGTCTTCTAATGAATATGGAAAAGGTATAATTTTTACTTATTCTTTATCCACATTTTCAGGTTTTAATTTTGAACACACAGTGTGAAATTCATTTAAATTATTATGTGGGTCTTCTCCAGCAAGTCCATGAAATTTTGGAAACAAATAAATTAGACTATATTTTAGTTTAAAGTTTAGTACACATCCTTAAATTTTAATTTATGTAGGTTGAATGAAAACATCAGGTGATGTAATTTATTTTTAATTTTTAATTATTTTCATCCATATTATTCAATTTTATTTCAGTCTTGAATCTCATTTAAGAAGAAGAAAAAGGATCAAGAAGAGTGTTGATGTTTTGTGTGTCCTCCTTCAATGATTTGTGCAAGGATTCTTGGTGTCGATAACATAAGATCCTCTCAAGTTTGTGTTTAAAAGGAATTAGTTCACACTATGAAGATAATTTCATACACAAGACCTATAAAAAACTAGTTTAGAACAGAAATTTATATATAAAATATGAAGAGATAAATAAAAATATATTTAAAAAATACATGATGTTCATATAAAAAATTCACACTAAAAACTGAAGTGATCCTTGGAAATGAAACCAATATTTTAAGATAAATTCATGAAATGTCAAATTGATTAGGTTTTTAAAGTTTATTTATAGCATAGGGTGGACCCTAGGTTATTTATCAAGGATATTTAAAGGTTTAAAGTGTGTATATTTAATAAAAGGTACTAAAAATAGGGGGTATTTTTAAAAATAGTTTTAAGTAAAACAATATTAACTGAAGAGTTTAATAGCTGATAACAAAGTTTATTTTAAAAAATATCAGATAAATACGTAATTTTGAGTTCACTATACACATTTAAAGCTCATTATTCTTAGAGGTTCATTTAGGTTTTGATTTAGTCTTTATTTGAGATTAATCAGAATCCCAATTACTCTATAAGATTTTATATCAATGTAAGTAAAGCCAAATCCTTAACACAAAAATATTATAGACAAGGTAAATCCCTTATGAATGTTATAAGAGATTATAAAGCACATTCAAATCAAAAATAATTAGAAGAAAAAGGATTCTATTGTTGTATAATTAGAGCAATACAAGTCACACACTCAAAATCTCACACTAATTGGTTAGAAACAAAGAGCATTAAATTCAATCTCACCAAGAAAAAGTATTCAAATTATAATAAAAGTAATATAAAACTAAAAGATATGTTTTCAAACCCAAATTAAACTAAACTATTAGCTGTTATATGTGCTTTAACTCCCTTGAAATGTGTTTATCTCCCTTGTAAAAACCTCCCATCGATTAGATTACCATTAAGAGGAGGTGAAAAATTGGATAGATATCCTTATCCATATCAGTTATACCTATGAGGATATGGAGATATAGAACCTTCATGGTGATGAGAGTGATTATTTAGAACTTTAAAATTGTATCAATTTACTCCTTGTTTAATATTGAAAATAAAGTGCCCAAGGTTCCCTTTTTAAGGCAAAGTGAAAGGTGGTTTTGGTCACCTAGATTTTGAGATACCACTTTTATCTCAGATTTGGATAGGTAAACATCCTAATATAGACTTTTAAAAAAGATAATATTTGTTTTTTGAACTCTTGAATATATCCCTGAAATATTTGGTGTCTAGTGGACATCTATATGGGGGGGGGGAGTGTCAAAACTCCAAACTAAACTCTTGAGTTTAAGTAAATTCTATTTTCTAGATATATTAGTTAGGTTAGACCCCATGTTGGAGGAATTTGGATTGGGTGTCTTCATAAGAGTTATATACCATAATATGTTGGATCATAAAACAAAATTTAATTCTAATTAGGTAGATAAATTCCTTGTAATTTGTGAAATAATAGACATATTTTCACAAGAATCCATGAAGTTTGGCCCATTTTTATTCTAATTTATCTTGTTCCCTCTAAATAATCTCCTACTATGACAAAATAATCCAAAAAAGTAAAATTTACCATTTCATCAAAAATTAAAATTATCTATTTTAATGAAATGATAAGTGCAATTGGTTATTAAATTATTAATTTTCAATGAAAAAAATAGTTTAACATAGTGGTATAAGGGTGAAATAAAATAGTGAATCATAGTGCGATCAGTTCTTGATCCACTTACTAATATCTCACAGTCTTACCTCATAGGTAATAATAAAAAAATAAAGAAAAAAACATGGTATTTACAAGTTTTGGTACTAATACCTTATTTCTGTCACATTGGTTAGATTCCATAATATTCATTCTCCACTATAATTTCATCATCAATTGCAATGGAATAGGCAACAACTAGTTATACACCCCAGTAGTTGATCCTTCAGTTAATCTTAGTCTTAAACCCCATCAACCAACTCTTCTAACTCAGTAGGCTAGAAAAGCTAGTCTTATTATCTTTTCCTTGATTGGTTATACAACTCAATCAATCTTCTCTTATTTATTGATCCAAATATATAAATATATCCAACAAATCCTAGTTTCTTCAACACAAACTAAGAATTATCTTCCTTGAAAATCATATAGGATCTGATATACTCAAGTACAACTTCAAGTATGTACATCAATTCTCCTTCAGAAAATGAATATCTAGATTACTCACTCCCCAAATCTTCACATGATCTGAATCATCTCAACTCACTAAATTCTCAGACATGAAATTATTCTCATGCAAATATCTTTCAACTTTATTCTATTCTCTATCCTTGATATAGTGGTGTATCAATTTATCTCAGGATTATCAAAGTTTTCATGAAAGTTATCTCAATTATCTACTCATATTTTGTTAATTTGATACCCAAAATATTAATTTATATTCAAAAAATCATTATAAACATTATTATTAAAAATATCATAGTAAAAATTTCTATATTTGAATTATGGAAACCCCATTATCTTTGGAAACAAGATCATATTATTTGAATCGATCAATAAATTCTTGATTTATTCCTCAGTTTAACTCATTTTAACCCCCATTCAAAATCTTAATTTAAATCCCCTTAAAACTCATACTTTTAATTCTTTCTAGTATATTAAATATCGTGATCTCAGAAACTCCTCAAATATTGCTGCTTTTAAATACCCAAAGGAATCGATCTCTCATGTTGTGATATTCAAATATCACATTCCTGGATTTTAGAAATATCAATCAAGTTTTGGGTATATAATACCTTTTGTAATTTTCAATAAACCTATTCAATTCATTCATATATGTAACACCCTAATATTTCATAGTATGTTATTTCTTCAAAGTAATTAAATAACTTGCACTACACGCAGACCGAGTTCAAGCGCACCACGACTTACCAAACTAGCCGTTCAAAAGCGGTTATGAATAGTATTAACTAAATTTTGAACTTTATATAATACTTATGATTTTATAATCCATATTACGAGTTTCTTAGACATAATGTAAGAACAAATTAATTTTTTTCAGATAAGAAGTATTTTTCAAAAAATTGAAATTTTACCGCCTTTTAATGACGAACCATTTTTAAATAAAATATTTAAAACTTTTATATATTCAATTTTACAAAATAAACTTTTCTTTAGAATTTAGACATAAGAATTTAGTTTTAATAAATTTTTGGTGTTTTTCTGATAACTTTCATATTTGGGTGAATAGTGAAAAATACTATACTTTAACTGAAAACAACTTTTTTAATCAAAATAATTTATAGTGTTAAATTATACATTTTAATGGTTTGGAAGTATAAATATATTATATTTTTACCATTTAATCCAATTCCAGTCATTTAAGTAATTTCACTTTAAAATTGAACATAAACAAGTGTCAATATTTTGATAGTTATTATTTCTTAAAAACACGCTTTTTGGTTTTGACAACGAGATTTAATTTTAAATTAATAAATGAAACTTCTATGTTTTGAATTTGGTAAAATAGACTTCATTTTTGAATTTATAATATCAAAATTATCTTAGGGTGAAATTTTGGTATTTTTCTGAAGACATGCAATTTTTGACGAATAGTGAAAAACACTGCGTTATTGGTTAAAACCGACTTTTTATATAAATAATTATTTATTTCATTTAAATTTATTTTAGGAAAAAATAGATACATAATACCTATATAAGTTCAATGTAATTCATTGGAGTCATTTTATAATAATTTTAGATATATAAAAATTTTATTGAACTTTTTACCGTCTTTTACCCACCTCCTAGGAGCATTTGCAAATTTGAATAAAACTTAATTTTATCGCTTCTGTGAATTGAATTTAAAAAATCCGAGAGACACAGTTGATATCAGTAAGTAAAATGTGGTTCAATAAGATAAAAATAATTTTTGGTGAATAGTAACTTTTGACTTTTATTTAGCACAGTTAAAAGTAAATAGAATAATTAAGGGTAAAAATGATATTATTATTACCATAACACATGTAGTAATTCTATTAGATAAGTATAATTCGACCAAAAACAACCTTAGGAATAAAATATGATATTTTAGGTCCACTTGGATTAGATTAGGACATTTATTATTATTTAATTCAAAGAAGAGTTAAAAGTGTTAAATTCAAAGTTTAATAACTAAACCATTTTTAATATAGGGTTAAACATAAGATAAATTTGACTATAAATATTCATTATGAAGATAAAAATTATTTTATTTATATTTTTTAGAAATTAAATAATTTAATTTATTTATGACACAATGATGATGGAGTAATTACCTAATTAATAAAATATTAAAATAAATGATATTATAAATATCTTAATAAATGTAATTTGAGACTTTTTATGAATTACACTAATTTTATAGGTTAATATGACATGTTAGGGTTGGTTAGATGAATTTTTTTTAAGTAATAATGCTGTTATAAATTTAGAAAAAACAAAATACCAAATAGTGTCAAAATTGACATAAAAGAATTTTTAAAACAAATATTATATTATTAATTTATATTCTATTTCTAAAAATATAAGGTTTAGCTAAAAGACTAATATAATGATAGGTGTATCATTAATGAACCACTTGGGGTTCGGTTGGAAGTTTATAGTAAGTTTATTAACCATATAATAAAAAAATATAAAGAGACATGGTAAATGTCAAACTATTTAACTGAGAGTTAAATCTAAAAGATAAAGTTAATATATTGACCCAAACCAATCTAAAACCTATTGGTTGAGTGGATTTTGACCCATCCCAACCTTATCCTTTAAATAATTCATTTTGTATCCATTGGAAACCGAATATTATTTTATTATAAAATATTATTTCTAGCTTTTCCTAAGGTATCCCTTACCCCTCTTATAAAAGGACACTCCCCCTTCTCTCTAATTCATACCTTCAAAGCCATTTGGATCAGCCAAAACCTGACCAAATACCCTCTAAACTGTCCTAAATTAATTTTAGAGGCCTTCCTTTAGTCAGAAAGCCAACCTAAGGAGCCCTTTTGATCAAATCAAAAGGAAGAACTCGAAGAAGAGGTAAATATTTCATCACCTCTTTCAAGTTCCTTTCTTCCTCCACTTCCTCTTTCTTTGTTGTTTCCATTATAAAATAATAACTCCAGTATATTATATATACTTTTATGTTATTATAAATAAGTTATAACCATATTCATTATTCTATCCATCCTTTGAATGACATGTCAGCACTCGTGCATACGTACGGATTACCGTCTCCACGAACGCGACAAGATTCATTCCCCATCATATCCATTCAAGACTAATTTTCATTAGATGATTAAAAATAATGTTTAAAGACTTAATATCATTCTGATTATTAATAAGATACATCCTATACATAACAAACATTACTTACATAACAAATCATATAAAGGAAAACAAATCAGTTAACACTCGAAACGACGATAATACTAAGATATTATTAACAATGTAATGTTAAAAGATCATATATGATATAATATTAATGTATATGATTATTTTATAATTTAATAAAAATAATTTCAACATTATACAGGAGGTTAATCTACCCTCGACCAAGGAAAATTACAAGGTAAGGGTTAATTTCACAATCTTTTTATTATCCGAGGTTGTTTTTACGTAAGTATCTACTGGGACCTCTTTATCATCCACATACATGTTTCTTAAAAATGTATTTTAAAACATTTTTAATATTTAATAGATAATGGGTCAAAGTAATTTATACCCTTATTTTACCATATATTTTTTTGAAAGGAATCTTTCCGTCATTTTCCAAACAAGGTACTTTTTGACATTTTTGACAAAATTAAGGTAAGAATGTTTTTTTAACTTATACGGAGGGTGTGGCTATTTTCCACCATTATAAAATCATCAAAGCTTCCCTTAAAATATTATTAGAATATTTTCAAATATAAATGTTTTCTTTTATAATTATGTGACTTTTAAATGATTTCAAAATAGAAAGAGATATTTCTCTAAAAAGGTTTTGATTTCATCTATGTCAACATCCTTTGATGGATTTTAAGTTTGTTTGAAGTTGATTTATTATGATACAAAACTTCCATATTGTATTGAAGGTTTTGTGATATTTTTGACTGTGGATGTGTTATTTCATACCATTCATGGTTTATGGATAAATTATTGACATTTCATATTCCAGTTTTAATACGAATGTTTATGTTATGTTTAAACCTTTTCATATGAGGAATGCATTTGACTTAGTAAGTGACGGGTGGAGCCCGCTATAGCTCCTTGATGCATCGGTAGGTCTCATGAGAAAAACTATTGTCTTGGCACAAGTCCTTGACAAAATATTCTTTGTAGTCTTGGCACAAGCCCTTGACTATGTGGTTATGAAGTCTGGCATTATGCATTACATCATTATGAAAGTGGCTATTGATATTGCATGTGATTATTCAACTAGTATAATATCCATGTGAATAAGTAAATGGTATTATTTGATTTTATCTTTTCTATATTATGCTGAAGTTTAAGTTTAAAAGGTTTTTTTTAGTCTTATACACTGCCTTAAATGTTTATTCTTATTTTTGAAAGTTTCTGCTATATTGTTATCCTTACTGAGCACCTGAGCTCACCCCTTTCAATGTTTTATTTTTCCTAGGATTCAAAGAAGTGTTTTATGTTTGATATGCAGGGTTAATACAAGGGAACAATGGAATTCTCAAAGGATTATTTTTTGTGTGTGTTGTATGTTAGAAAGTGTAATGTAACGTTCATGTATGTAATCTATTTTCCAAGACTGCTAAACTGATCAGTATTTCAGGACTTGATTCCTTGTAATCATGCCAATGTATTAAAATAATGCACCAACTCTGGGAATCTAGGGTCGGGGAATTACATTTGGTATCAGAGGAAGTTTAGAAATAACATTGGAAACTAGATTTAGATAAACTCTGATTAGAGCACATTACCCTAAGATAGATTTGAGAATTATTATAGAAGAACTTCCAAGAATTTTGGTAATGTAGAATTTTGTGAGTTTTCCAAGAAAATAAATCCCTATCTGGATATGAGCAGGTAGAGGTGGCTCTGGCACAGATGTACCTAGGTTTAAAACTCGAAAACATTACTTTGAGCTGGACTCAAACGGGAACTGGTGCACGAAAACGAGCCTTGCTACACTCTTGGTTACGACACTCTCAGGGGATATGATTAGGATAATTCTCATTTTCATTACAAGAAATTATGAAGGATTTAGGAGTAAATACTTTCATAAAGAGAACATTTTTATGATTATGGATTATATCCATAAACTGTTCAATTTTCATTAGGTATTTTACAAGTTTGTAATTATTCATTCTGATTCATAAACTGACCTAGTGTATGCCATTGTTTAGAAATGGTGCCCAGTAGAAGGAATGAGAACTCCAGCAATACGTATGATCCAAATAGTAAGAAGGATCATATATTTCATGGTATTAAGCAAACATTTAAAAGGGAAATAGTCTCCCATGTATTCTCAACATATGAAAAAATAGTTTCACATGTTAATAAGATAAGTAAATAATTCTCTGAGTCCTATGGCTTTGAAGGGAAGCAAGAGATGAAAAGGATGGTAGAGAGAAAGATGGATAAATGGAATAAGGGAAAGAAGGATTTTCCCATATGTGATAATTGTGGAAAGAATCACCTTGGTAAATGTTTAAAGGGAATGTGAGTTTGATATAAGTGTGGAGAAAAAGGACACCAAGTACGTGATTGCAAGGGTGAGAAAAATGTTTCAAATGTACAATGCTTCATATGCAAGGAGTTAAGACACTACGCGAATCAATGTCCAAATCATCAGAATATACCCCAAATGCTGTTATTGGATAATAATAATGTTATGATAATACCAAAGATGAATAGGAATGATTATATTTCTTACGTTGTTATTAAAGTATTGTATCATTTGAGTATTGTTTTAATGATGTACATGTTATAAGAATTATAGAGTATATAAGGATTGTACAACAGTACTATTTAATTAAGGACTTGAGATTGTGTGGAACCAAGAAAAGTGACTCAATAGGAAGTTAAATTTTTGGAAAATATATGGTTGTGAGAAAGATAAACCATAATATGTTTCTGATACCGAGGTAGTGATTTTGGATTAATACATGATTGATTTGGATAAATTATATTGGATATTCTTGACTACCTTGAAACTGATTAATGATTTGTATATTCCATCATTGATGGAGTTTACAACATTTTTGGATAGAAGAAGTATATCCAGTATTCTATAAGGAATAGGGGAGCATGAATGTAATCATTAAGGTTTTATGGTAATTTAGGATGTTGCAGTGTTTTAAAATAATACATGATGAAGGTGTTTACATGGTATTATGTGGCAAAAAGGATCTTCATTGTGTTTAACTTCCTTATAAATTTTGTACTGTGAGTTTGGACAGAAGTATTTTGGATAATTCTAGTTTGATATTATTTTTGGATTTCTATAGAAAGGACAACCTGGAGGTTGGGCGACAACCTGTCGCATCCCGCAAGGCCGTGAAACTTGAACCCGCAACTGAAGGGCGACAAGGGTGTATCACCTACCACTGGCCCACGTGATGTCCTAGATTGAATAATGTAGATTTTTTAAAAGGTCTGGTAGATGAATTATAAATTCATTTTTTTGGAACCCTATATGAATAGGATAAATAAAATATTTTTTTAAGTTCTATTATCTTTTAGAGTGAAAGATGAGTTTGTGGTAGAAATTAGTTAAAGGATGGAACTCTACTTGTCAAGTATATATTTTTTTATTGTCTTATTCTATGAAGAAATTAATTCTTAAACTTTAGGTAAGGGATCTTAAAACTAAAAATATGTTATCCTAATACCTTATGTTTTGTTGAACCGATGATATTTTAAATCATTATATATTGTTGGCTTTGAGGCCCTCAATTCTACAATTGTTTGTGACTGATGACCTCAATCACTCCCTATAAATATTTACATTTTCCTCCAATTATGTGTCTATAATTCCCACCAAAGTTCTCCTAATGAAGATCATAATTTGGTGGTGACTTTTTCATTCCCCTTTTCCTCTTATTAAAACTAAATTTTATTAACCCAATTTCCGATGTGGGTTTTCCCACAAAGGTATATTCTATTTTCAACCTTTTATTTTTGAAGAACAATTTTAAATTGCAAGGACGCAATTTATTGACGGAGGTAATAATGTAACACCCCAAGATTTCATAGTACGTTATTTCTTCAAAGTAATTAAATAATTTGCACTATATGCAACATCAAGATCAAGCGCACCACGACTTACCAAACTAGCCGTTCAAAAGCAGTTATAAATATTATTAACTGAATTTTGAACTTTATAAAATCCTTATGATTTTAGAATCCATATCTTGAGTTTCTTAGACATAATGTAAGAACAAATTCATTTTTTCAGATAAAAGAAGTATTTTTCAAAAAAAATGCAATTTTACCGCCTTTTAATGGCGAACCATTTTTAAATCCAATATTTGAAACTTTTATATATTCAATTTTACAAAATAAACTTCTTATTTAGAATTGATACATAAGAATTTAATTTCAATAAATTTTTGGTGTTTTTCAGATAACTATCATATTTGGGTGAATAGTGAAAAAATACTATACTTTAACTGAAAACAAATTTTTTAATCAAAAATAATTTATAGTGTTAAATTATACATTTTAATGGTTTGGAAGTATAAATAGATTATATTTTTACCATTTAATATAATTCTGTTCATTGTAAGTAATTTTATTTTAAAATTGAACATAAACAAGTGTCAATCTTTTGATAGTTATTATTTCTTAAAACACGCTTTTTGGTTTTGAAAACGGGATTTAATTTTAAATTAATAAGTACAACTTATATGTTTTAAATTTGGTAAAATAGAATTCATTTTTGAATTCAGAATATCAAAATTATCTTAGGGTGAAATTTTGATATTTTTCTGAAAACATGCAATTTTTGAGGAATAGTGAAAAACACTGTGTTATTGGTTAAAACTGACTTTTTATATAAATAATTATTTATTTTATTTAAATTTATTTTATGTAAAAATAGATACATAATACCGATATAAGTTCAATGTAATTCATTGGAGTCATTTTATAATAATTTTAGATATATAAAAAATTTTCGAACTTTTTACCGTCTTTTACCCACCTCCTAGGAGCATTTGCAAATTTGAATAAAACTTAATTTTACCACTTATGTGAATTGAATTTAAAAAATCCAAGAGACAAAGTTTATATCAGTAAGTAAAATTTGGTTCAATAAGATAAAAATATTTTTTTTGGTGAATAGTAACTTTGACTTTTATTTACCACAGTTAAAAGTAAATAAGGTAATTAAGGGTAAAAATGATATTATTATTACCCTAAAACATGTCCTAATTCTATTGGATAAGTGTAATTAGACCAGAAAAACCTTAGGAATAAAATATGATCCTTTAGGTCCACTTGGATTAGATTAGGACATTTATTATTATTTAATTCAATGAAGAGTTAAAAGTGTTAAATTCAAAGTTTAATAACTAAACCATTTTTAATATAGGGTTACACATAAGATAAATTTGACTATAAATATTCATTAGAAATCTAAAAATATTTAATACATAATGGTATTTTATTTATATTTTTCTAGACATTAAATAATTTATCTTATTTATGACACAATGATGATGCAGTAATTACCTAATTAATGAAATATTAAAATAATTGATATTATAAATATCAAAATATGTAATTTGAATCTTTTTATGAATTACACAAATTTTCTAGGTTAATATGACATGTTAGGATTGGTTAGATGAATTTTTTTCGAAGTAATAATGCTGCTATGAATTTAGCAAAAACAAAATACCAAATTGTGTCAAAATTGACATAAAAGAATTTTTTAAAAAAAATATTATATTATTAATTGATATTCTATTCATACAAATCTAAGGTTCATCCAAAAGACTTATATAATGATAGGTGTATCATTAATGAACCACTTGGGGTTCTATTGGAAGTTTATAGTAAGTTTATTAACCATATAATATAAAAATACAAAGAGACATCGTAAATGTCAAACTATTTAACTAAGAGTTAAATCTAAAAGATAAAGTTAATATAGTGACAAAAACATGTATAAAACCTATTATTTGAGTGGTTTTAGACCCATACCCACCTTATCCTTTAGATAATTCATTTTGGAGCCATTATAAACCGAAAATGATTTATTATAAAATAATATTTCTATCTTTTCCTAAGGTGCCCCTCACCCCTCTTATAAAAGGGAACCCACCCTTCTCTCTAATTCACACCTTAAAATCCATTTGGATCAGCCAAAAACTACCCAAATACCATATAAATTGTCCTCCCTTAATCCTAGAGTCCGTTATTTAGTTAGAAATCCAACCTAAGGATCCCTTTTGATCAAATCAAAAGGAAGAACCCGAAGAAGAGGTAAATATTTCATCACCTCTGTCAAGTTCCTTTCTTCTTCCACTTCCTCTTTCTTTGTTGTTTCCATTATAAAATAATAACTGTAGTATCTTCTATATACTTTGATGTTATTATAAATATGGTACAACCATATTCATTATTCTATCCATCCTTTGAATGACATGTCACCATGTATGAAATCATACTTTTCTCATAAAATATAATCATTTTAACATACCTCATCAAATCATGAATAAATCATAGAAATCATAAGACATAAAGGTAACTTGAGGCATTCATAACATTCTTACTTAGGGAGTAACCCTCATGGTTACGTTTATAATACTCATCACAATATATTATATAAATCTCTTCAGATAAACCTTAACGTTTAACCCCTTCACATTACCCAATGCATTGGAGAGCTATATCGGGTTCACCCGCCCTTATTTTATCACGGAACCACCCGTCTTCATAAATAATGCCCAAGAACCATAACATAATCGTATCACATAAAACATGCATAAAGGAAACATAACATTTCCATATTTCAATCACAAGATATCAATAACACATTGATATAATAAAAAAATTATCAAAACCATTTTCAATACCAAAATAAAATAAAAGTAAAACATGGTATTTATTTTTCTTTTTAAAAAAAGTTATGGCCTGTAGAGGAAGCCGGAACTCAAATAATGGTCACGGCAGCAGAGAAGTCGTTGTCACCGCATATGTAAGACAAAAACATTCCCTTTTTTCATTTAGTAAAATGCTTCGTATAAAATATATTACTTTTTAATAAACATAAAAGTAAAAGGGGTTTATACACCATATAAAAGAAAGTTGTTTATAAAGTAAAATATGCCTCAATGAAAGGAGATTGAGACGAAGTCCCATACCTCGGGTCCGACTTGACTCGATTATTCTTTAAACTCATGAATAATAAACTTGAGTTAATTTATACTTGCTTAAGAACCTTTTTCAAGTTCATTATTCCTTTTATATCACTTATTACCATGTCATGAACACTATGTAATTATTTAAGTTAATAATAGTCATTTTGTCGACCCTTGGAACTTGAGTCAAAAATAAACTTCTTGTAATTATAAGTTGTTCATGTGGTAAAATATCAATTATATCCTGAATTATTTTCATGATGTAGATATCATATATATCATATATATCAATCATATTCATGCATTTATAATATTACATAACATTTAGAGGTAGGAAATGAAATGCACCGTTCATGGAGACGGTAAGCCGTACGTACGCATGAACGCTACTTTCATTTCTATTTCGTATTTAATGTAATGAATTCATAATTATATAAAGTTATATTATAATTCCAGTATAATATAATATATAATTTCATTAACTCCATCCTTTATACGTCCCACATATGACATTAACAAATCAAATCACTTTGAGGGGGCGGTAGTCCGCACTTCCTAAAATGAAGATATCACGTTTACCAATAATGGAAACCGTAATGGTATGACGTAAATGAAAAATATAGAAGCTTAAGGAAAACATAAAAATATTATATGTCATATATAAATATAGTGACAAATTAATGGCCACCTTTGAAGGTGTTAGAAGAAAATAGAACAATCATCGTTTCGTGAGACAGAAATTCGTCATCCAAAGAAACAGTCTTTAACCATTAGATGTAGGTGTGTGTAAGTGTAGATTGGATAATTATTATAAAAAAATACTAGTATATTGAAGATACTGGTGTTTTTACAAAATAAATGAATAAAAAGAGTTTAGGGGGTTGGAGAAGCAAAATAAAACAAAAGAACACAAGTGAAGACATTGCCTTTAAATCAGGTAACTCCTCTTGGTTTGAACCAAAAGGGTTTATTGAAGAGCTTTATGCCTAAGGTAAGGCTTCTAGGATGAAGAGAGGGATGTGGAGAGATAAAATGAATAGAGATTGGCCGAGCCAATGGCTTGAGAGGTGTGGGTAAGGAGGTAGAGGTGGGGGCCTTTTATAATAGGGAGGAGGGGCACTCTTGGAAAGTTATAAAATGTTACTTTATATTAAAATGAGTTTCGGATTTTAAAGGTCTCAAATTGATATATTTCGAGGATAAGGTGATAAGGGTTGGAAATATACTCATCCAATAGGTCTTTGACAAGTGTAAGTCTTAAATTTTACATTATCTTTTCATTTTATTTAAATCGTTCATTAATGAGGTAATCACTGCATCATCATGATGTCATAAATAATTTAATTTATTTAATGTCTAAAAATTATAAAAAAATAGTATGATGTAGTAAATATTTTTAGCTTTCCAATTAATCTTTTTATTCTAATATATCATTTACACAGACAAAACTAAAAATGTTTTACTCGGGTGATACATTCTTTAGTGATATTCTCCTTTCTTTAAAAATAAAATAATAAAGTGTCACTTTCACCCAAAAGTGATTCCATGGGGTCCCAAAGTTTGTCACAAGGCATCACATGGTCGGAAATGACACAACCAGTAGCACTTGGACACATTTTGTGGTCATTTTATATTATTATGTTATTATTTTATTACCCTTAACTACCCGATTACTAATTAATCACGATAATTAAAGATAATTATCATCGTTACTATTCATAATGTCAAAAAACAAGTGTATTAATTACATAATTTGGAAATTTTGATTTAAAATATAGAATCCATTTTACCAAATTCCAAACACAGAAATTTCAATAATTAATTTAAAAATAATTCCCGTTGTCAAAACAAATAGCAGGTTTTTTTGAAACAATATCTATGAAAAGTTTGGCACTTGTTTATGCCCAATTCCTAAGTGAAATTAATTATAATGACCATCATTGGATTAAATGGTAAAAATATATTCTAATTACACCTTAATACGAAATAAAAAGATTATCTACCCATAAAATTAAATTATATAAAAAAAGCAGTTTTGATGTAAAATGCAGTATTTTTCACTATTCATTAAAAAATGAACATTGTCAGAAAAATACCAAAAATTTATCCAAAGTAAATTTCAATGTCCCAATCTTAAAGAATAAGTTTATTTTGACAAATATAGATTATAAAATTTTCAAAGTATAGATTTAAAAATGGTTCGCCATCAAAAGGCGGTAAAACAATCTTTTAAAAATATTAGAGAAATCTATGCTTAAGAATGGATTTATTCTCATTTTAAGTCTTTAACACACTATATAATTCATAAATAGACATAGATATGAAAATTTATTATTCATTACTTACTTGGGATGTTACATCCTTCCCCCTTTAGAAAATTGTGTCCCCGCAATTTATTTACTTTTCAAATAAGTGGGGATATTTATCCCTCATTGCATTTTCAGATTCCCATGTTGCCTCTTCAATCATGTGGTTTTTCCAAAAAACCTTTAATTGATGAATCACCTTATTCCGCAACACTTGCTCCCTAGGGTCAAGAATATGGACCAGTTGTTCCTCATAAGATAGATTCTCTTCTAGCTGAACTACCTCTGGACTCAAAACATGAGATGGATCTGGCATGTACTTCCTTAACATTGAAACATAAAAAACATTGTGTACCTGAGATAAACTCGGAGGTAAAGCCACTCGGTATGCAACTGATCCAACTCTCTCCAGAATTTCATATGGTCCAATGAACCTTGGACTCAGCTTTCCTTTCTTACCAAATTGCATCACACTTTTTCATGGTGAAACTTTGAGAAAAACATTATCACCTACCTCAAAAGAGAGATCCTTCCTCCTGTTGTCCGCATAAATTTTCTGCCTACTCTGAGCTGTTCTCATGTGTTTCCGTATCAGCTGAACTTTTTCTGCCAACTCTTCTACCAATTCTAGTCCCATCAACTTCCTTTCACCCACTTCATCCCAAAAAGCTGGAGTTCGACACTACTTCCCATATAATGCCTCAAATGGTGCCATCTGTATACTAGAATGAAAACTATTATTATAAGAAAATTCAACCAAAGAAAGATGTTGGTCCCAACTTTCCTAATAATCCATCTAACAAGCACGTATCATATCCTCCAAAGTTTGAATCATTCATTTTGACTACCCATCTGATTGAGGATAAAAAGCTGTACTAAAATTTAATTCAGTACCCAACGACTTCTAAAGGCCTTTCCAAAAGTTAGAAGTGAACCTAGGATCACGATCAGATACAATAGAGAGAGGAACTCCATGTAACCTGACTATCTCTTTAAGATACAAATGGAAAAGTTGATCTAGGAAAAAGTACCTCGTATAGCAAGGAAGTGAGCATATTTAGTCAAGCGATCAACAATAACCCAAATTTCATTATTATCTCGAGGTGTCTTCGGCAATCCCACAACGAAGTCCATGGATATATTCTCCCATTTCCACTCTGGCACTGGTAAAGGTAGAAGCATCCCTTTCGGTAACTTTTGATCTACTTTAACCTGTTGACAAGTCAAACACTTCACAGTAAAATCAGTAATATCTCTTTTCATTCCATCCCACCAGTAATAATCTCGAAGATCTCTATACATCTTAGTACTACCTGGATGAACTGAAAATGGAGAATTATGAGCTTCACATAACAACTCTCTCTTCAACTGTGAATCACAAGGCACACACAATCTCTTCAAAAATCTCAAAACACAATCATTATCAATGTTGAATTCAGGCAACTTACCCTTCTGAACCAGCTCTACCTTTTTATGCAACTCACTGTCTTTCTTCTGTGCTTACTTAATTCTGTCTAATAGAGAAGATTTCACTAATACCTGAAACAAAATAGAAGAACATCCTGCACCAACAACTTCAATGCCAAATTTCATCAAATCCTTAAAAAAAGTATCACATTCCAAACACAACATTGTTAATGAAGCATTACTTTTTCGACTCAAAGCATCAGCCACTTTATTTGCTTTTCCCGGATGGTAATGAATTGTATAATCATAATCCTTGATTAATTCCAGCCATCTCCTCTGTCTCATGTTCAATTATTTCTGAGTGAATATATACTTTAAACTTTTGTGATCAGTATATATTTCACACTTTACACTATACAAATGATGCCTCCAAATTTTCAAAGCGAAAACAATAGCAGCTAATTCCAAATCATGTGTAGGGTAATTTACCTCATGAGTTTTCAACTAACGTGAAGCATAAGCAATTACCTAATCATTCTGCATTAGGACACAACCAATTCCTTTCAATGAAGCATCACTGTAGATAACAAACTCACCATTCCTGGAAGGTAGTGCCAAAACTGAAGCATTCACCAATCTTCTTTTCAATTCCTGAAAACAATCATGAAATTATTTTGTCCAGATAAACTTAACACCCTTCCGAGTTATCTTAGTCATTGGACAAGATAACCATGAAAAATTTCTAACAAACCTTCGGTAATAGCCTTCCAAACCAAGAAAACTACGAATCTCAGTTACATTTGTAGGTCTTGGCCATTCTTCAACAACCTTTGTTTTTATAGGATCAACAGTTATTCCATATTTAGAAACAATATGACCAAGGAAAGAAATTTGTTGCAAACAAAACTCATACTTGCTGAATTTTCCATACAATTTCTTTTATTTTAAGGTTTGAAAAATAACCCTTAAATGAATTTCATGCTCTTCTTTACTTTTAGAAAACACCAAAATATCATCAATCAAAACAACCTCAAACTTATCCAAGAACTCATGGAAAATTCTATTCATAAGGTCCATGAATACAGTAGGTGCATTGGTTAGCCCAGAAGGCATAACTACAAATTCATAATGGCCATATCTTGTATGAAACGCGGTCTTTGGAATATCTGCTTCTTTTACCTTCAACTGATGGTACCCCGATCTCAGGTCAATCTTTGAAAAATACTGTGCTCCCTGGAGCTGATCAAACAAATCATCGATATGAGGAAAATGATATTTGTTCTTAATAGTGATGTTATTCAAGGCTCTATAATCAATGAAAAGTATCATAAAACCATATTTATTTTTAACAAATAAGACAAGAGCACTCGATGGTGATGTGATAGGTCAAATGAAACCTTTATCTAATAAATCTTGCAATTGCTCCTTCAACTCTAAATGTTCATTTTGAGCCATTCGATAAGGGGGTTTTGAAATTGGCTTAGCATCAGGAACTAAGTCAATAGTAAGTTCAACTTCCCGATCTGGTATTATTCCAGGAAACTTATCAGGAAAAACATCAGGATACTCATTTACCAATGGCACATCCTTAATCTGAACAGTTCCCTTGTTTTCAACAATATGTTCAAGGTAACATTCATTTCCATATTTTTCAAGTTTCTCAGCCTCTTGATATGTTATCAACAGTAAGGTTTCATTCTTGTACACAAAATGAAAGTCTTTCTGAAAAGAAACTTCTTTAGCTCTATAATCAATCTTAGCATGGTAAACAGAGATCCAATCCATACCCAGGATAACATCAAACTCTACTAGAGGTAAAACAATAAGGTTTGCAAGTAGGTTCTTTCCACGGATAAGGATAGGAAGATTCGTATAAATTCTTTTTCCCTCAACATTTCCCCCAGGTGTTTTTACCAAAAGTTCAGGAGTCATTTCTTGAGATTGTATTCCCAATTTACTATAAAAGTTTTTAGAGATGAAAGAATGTGTAGACCCTGAATCAAACAACACATTGGCATAATCTGAGAAAACAAACAAAGTACCTGATACCACTTCATTTGATGGCCCAACATCTACTGAAGTAGTTGCAAAGGATTTCACCACCCCTTTCTACTTGTAGTCTAACTGCTTCCCATCACTCAATCTCTTTGTTGGACACTTGTTTGAATAATGACCCATATCATTTAACTTGAAACATTTCACTAACTGTAAATAAAATTTGGTATTACCATCACCCTGATCTTTTTCAGTGAAATCACGAGCCTTATGTCCCATATTACCATATCCATAGCACTTTCCAGAATTCAGAAGACATTCCCCAGCATGTCTTTTACCACATTTATCACAAACTGGAAACTTAGTTTTCTTACCATTAGACCTCTTTGAATGATTCTTCCCTTTCTCCTACCACCTCGGTCTCTTCTTCTGGTGGTTGTTATAGAACACTTGATCATCAGAAAACTCCATTTCCACCTTCTCAGCAAATCGAACAAGCTTTTCATAACGTTTGAACTCACGAGAAGCCAATTCCCTTCGATATTTTGGCTTTAATCCTGAGTAAAAACGATTGATTTTACTATCAAGGTCTCGGATAAAATTAGGAGCATACCTTTCCAATCGAGTGAACCTTTCTTCATAAGCAGCCACTGAGTCGTCCTCTTGCCTCAATTCCAAGAATTTTTTTTCCATACTAAGTCGAATAGCCTTAGGAAAATACTTCTCAAGAAAAATACCTTTGAATTCATCCCAGTCAAGGGCATCAATCTCATCAGCATCCCTGATATTTTTAACCATCGACCACCACTGATATGCTTCACCCTCTAAACGGTAAATAGAAAGACTAACCTTTTGATTGTCTGAACACCCCATGACATTAAAAATCTTCTCCAGTGCTTTAATCCACCATTCATCTAGCACAGGGTCAGATGATCCTCTGAATGATGGGGGATGTTGCCTCATGAAATGTTCCACCACTAACATGTTCCTCTGTGGTTGATCTGGCTGATCTCATTCATGGATACCACCACCATTTATCGCTTGAGTCAATAGCGCCATTACTACAACAAACTGTTCAGTTCCAATTCCGACCATTTCAGGATGCTGATTCAGAAGGTCATTTCCTTCTGTATGCCTTCCTAGCACTGCTTCCCTGTTTTCTCTGCGAAAAACCATTCTGTACAAACATGTCTTAGATGAAGCAACATGGTAATCTTCAAATTCTATATCATTTCAATTTGATCATTAAAAAAAATATTTTTGGATAATAATTTCATAGAATTCTAACTCCTAAAGTAATCTAAACCGACCTTTGATACCAATTATAAGGCCCCAACCTTAAACTTTACTTAATATTGAGTTATTTCAAGAATACACGTTGAGGATATTTTTTAGGTTTAGAGCTTTAGAGAATTAGATCATAAATCATGCATTACATTCCACATTTAAACAAAATGGTTACATAAAAGATAGTACTCATTTTTCCATCAATGGAAACATATTTAAAATAAAACATGGATTCTTTCTTGAAACTTCCTTAACACTATCATCACATCATGTACCTTTCCCTTGGCTTGTGAAAAACATTTCAAAAACTTGGGATGAGCATAAAAATCTCAGTAAGGGATATAAAAGTACGAAATGAAAACATTAGTCCATGTATGAAATCATACTTTTCTCATAAAATATAATCATTTTAACATACCTAATCAAATCATGAATAAATAATAGAAATCATAAGACATAAAGGTAACTTGAGGCATTCATAACATTCTTACATAGGGAGTAACCCTCATGGTTATGTTTAGAATACCCATCACAATATATTCCATAAATCTCTTCGGAGAAACCTTAAAGTTTAACCCCTTAGCATTACCCAATGAATTGGAGAGCTATATCGGGCTCACCCACCCTTAGTTTATCACAGAACCACCCATCTTCATAAATAATTCCCAAGAACCATAACATAATCGTATCACATAAAACATGCATAAAGGAAACATAACATTTCTATATTTCAATCACAAGATATCAACAACACATTGATATAATAAAAACATTATCAAGACCATTTTAAATACCAAAATAAAAGAAAATTAAAACATGGTATTTATTTTTATTTTTTTAAAAAAAGTTATGGCTTGTGGAGGAAGCCGAAACTCAAATAATGGTCACGGTGGTGGAGAAGTCGTTGTCGCCGCATACGTAAGACAAAAACATTCCCTTTTGTAGTTTAGTAAAATGATTCGTATAAAAAATATTCCTTTTGAATAAACATAAAATTCAAAGGGGTTTATACACCATATAAAAGAAAGTTGTGTATAAAGCAAAATATGCCTTAATGAAAGGAGATTGAGACGAAGTCCCATACCTCGGGTCTGACTTGACTCGATCGTTCTTTAACCTCATGAATAATAAACTTGAGTTAATTTCTACTTGATTAAGAACCTTTTTCAAGTTCATTATTCCTTTTATATCACTTATTACCATGTCATGAACACTATGTAATTATTTAAGTTAACAATGGTCATTTTGTCGACCCTTGGCACTTGAGTCAAAAATAAACTTCTTGTAATTACAAGTTGTTAATGTGGTAAAATATCCATTATATCCAGAATTATTTTCATGATGTAGATATCATATATATCATATATATCCAGTATATTCTTGTATTTATAATATTACATAACATTTAGAGGTAAGAAATGAAATGCACCATTCATGGAGACGGTAAGCCGTACGTACGCATGAATGTTAATTTCATTTCTATTTACTATTTAATGGAATTAATTCATAATTATATAAAGGTATATTATAATTATAGTATAATATCATATATAATATCATTAACTCCATCCTTTATACATCCTGCATATGGCATTAACGAATCAAATCACTTTGAGGGGGCGGTAGTCCCCACTTCCTAAAATGAAGATATCACGTTTACCCATAATGGAAACCATAATGGTATGATGTAAATGAAAAATACAGAAGCTTAAGGAAAACATAAACATATTATATATCATATATAATTATAGTTACATCTTAATGGCCACCTTTGAAGGTGTTAGAAGAATATTGAACAATCATCGTTTCGTGAGGCAGAAATTCACCATCCACAGAAACAGTATGTTCTTTAACCATTAGATGTAGGTGTGTGTAAGTGTAGATCAGATAATTCTTATAAAAACATCCTAGTATATTGAAGATACTGGTGTTGTTACAAAATAAATGAATAAAAAGAGTTTAGGTGGTTGAAGAAGCAAAATAAAATAAAAGAACACAAGTGAAGACATTACCTTTAAATCGGGTAACTCCTCTTGGTTTGAACCAAAAGGGTTTCTTGAAGAGATTTCTGCCTACGGTAAGGATTATAGGATGAAGAGAAGGATATGGAGATATAAAATGATCAGATATTTTCCGATCCAATGGCTTGAGAGGTGTGGGTAAGGAGGTAGAGGTGAGGGCCTTTTATAAGAGGGAGGAGGGGCACTCTTGGAAAGTTATAAAATGTTACTTTATATTAAAATGAGTTTCGGATTTTAAAGGTCCCACATTGATATATTTCTAGGATAAGGTGATAAGGGTTCGAAATATACTCATCCAATAGGTCTTTGACAAGTGTAAGTCTTATATTTTACATTATCTTTTCATTTTATTTAAATCGTTCATTAATGAGGTAATCTCTATATCATCATGATGTCATAAATAATTTAATTTATTTAATGTCTAAAAATTATAAAAAAATACTATGATTTAGGAAATATTTTTAGATTTTCAATTAATATTTATAGTCTAATAGATCGTTTGTACAGACAAAACTAAAAATGTTTTACTCGGGTGATACATTCTTTAGTGATATTCTCCTTTCTTTAAAAATAAAATAATAAAGTGTCACTTTCACCCAAAAGTGATTCCATGGGGTCCCAAAGTTTGGAAAAAGGAATCCCATGGTCGGAAATGATACAACCAGTAGCACTAGAACACTTTTTGGTGTCATTTTATATTATTATGTTATTATTTTATTACCCTTAACTACCCGATTACTAATTAATCATGATAATTAAAGATAATTATCGTCGTTGCTATTCATAATGTCAAAAAACAAAAGTGTCTTAATTACATAATTTGGAACTTATTATTAAAAATATGGAATCCATTTTAGAAAATTAAAAACACATAAATTTCAATAATTAATTTAAAAATAATTCCCATTGTCAAAACAAATAGCGGGTTTTTTTGAAACAATATCTATGAAAAGTTTGGCACTTGTTTTGCCCAATTATAAAGTGAAATTAATTATAATTACCACAATTAGATTAAATGGTAAAAATATATTCTAATTACACCTTAATACTAAATAAAAAGATAATCTAACCATATAATTAAATTAGATGAAAAAGCAGTTTTGATGTAAAATGCAGTATTTTTCACTATTCATTAAAAAATGAACATTGTCAGAAAAATACCAAAAATTTATCCAAAGTAAATTTCAATGTACCAATCATAAAGAATAAGTTTATTTTGACAAATATATCTTATAAAATTGTCAAAATATAGATTTAAAAATGGTTTTCCATCAAAAGGTGGTAAAAAATCTTTTAAAAATATTAGAGAATCCTATGCTTAAGATTGGATTTATTCTCATTTTAAGTATTTAAAACAATATCTAATTCATAAATAGACATATATATGAAAATATATTATTCATTAATTACTTGGGATGTTACAAACCTACCCTAGACTAAGGAAAAATACAAGGTAAAGGTTAATTTCACAATCTCTTTATTATCCGAGGTTATTTTTACGTAAGTATCAGTTGGGACCTCTTTATCATCCACATCCATGTTTCTTAAAAATTTATATGAAAACATTTTTACTATTTAATATACAATGAGTTAAATTAATTTATACCCTTATTTTACCTTATATGTTTTTAAAGGAATCTTTCTGTTGTTTTCCAAATAAGGTACTTTTTGACCTTTTCAACAAAATTAAGGTAAGAATGTTTTTTTAACTTATACGGAAGGTGCGGATATTTTATTCCATTATAATAGAGTCAAAGCTTACCTTACAAGATTATAAGAATATTTTCAAATATAAATGTTTTCTTTTATAATTACGTGGCTTTTAAATGATTTCAAAATAGAAAGAGATATTTATCTAAAAAGGTTTTGATTTTATCTATGTTAATATCCTTTAATGGATTTTAAGATTGTTTAAAGATGATTTATTATGATACAAAACTTCCATTTTTTATTTAACGTTTTGTGATGTGTTTGATTGTGGATGTTTTATTTCATACCATTCATGGTTTATGAATAAAGTATTGACATTTTTTATGCGAGTTTTAATATGAATGTTTATGTTATGTTTAAACCTTTTCATATGAGGAATTCATTGTACATAGTAAGTGATGGGTGGAGCCTTATATAGCTCCTCGATTCATTGGTAGGTCTCATGAGACAAACTAGTGTCTTTTCACAAGGCCTTGAAAAAATATTATTTGTAGTCTTGGCACAAGTCCTTGACTATATGGTTATGAAGTTTGGCATTATGCATTCCATCATTATGAAAGTGGCTATTGATATTTCATGTGATTATTAGACTAGTAGAATATCCATGTGAATAAGTAAATGGAATTATTTGATTTAATATTTTCCATATTATACTGAAGTTTTAGCTTAAAAGGATTTTGTTTTAGTCTTATACATTTCCTTAAATGTTTATTCTTATTTATAAAAGTTTTCGCTATATTATTATCCTTACTGAGCACATGAGCTCACCCCTTTCTATGTTTTATTTTTCCCAGGATTACAAGAAGTGTTTTATGTTTGAGATGTAGGTTTAAGCCAAGGGAACAATGGAATTATCGAAGGATTTTTTTTTGTGTTGTATGTTAGAAAGTGTAATGTAATGTTCATGTATGTAATCTATTTTCCAAGACTGCTAAACTGATCTGTCTTTTGGGACTTTATACCTTGTAATCATGTCAATGTATTAAAATAATGCACCGAATCTGGGAATCTAGGGTCGAGGCATTACAATATATGTGGTTTTTACAATTCACCTACATTGAAGAAATCAATTATATTGATTATTAAGCTGCATGACTTAGGATATGTTGTTGTATTCCCTTACATTATCCCAAACACCTACATGAATCTTCAATTATAATATGTTACAACATTTGGATCCATGATTTTGGATACATCACAATAATTTCCTACATGATTGTATTCTCTTACAAAATTTGGACTATATGTATCTTCACTCAGCTACATCATACAATTATAAATGTGCCATGTATTAGCTAGATGGTTCACATTGGATATATAATATAGATATGTGAAACATTTGGATACATGAAATCAAAATTTAATCTATGAATAATAAATCATCTATGTGGCACATGATCCTCATCCCAGTTGGTGAGGACTCCTTCAGTGCATCTAGGAGACTCAGGATCAAATCCTGGTGGAGGCATAATTTCTGGGGGGTACTATAGCAGTTACTATGTCAGATACTATAGCAGTTTTGTAGCGGTACTATAGCAGGAACTATAATAGGTACTGTTTGGGACTTTAACAGCCATAAATATTCCCTCGTTTGGGCTTTCGAGCCACCTATTAGGTCCTCGAGTCCTTTAAACCCTTCGGGCCACCCAGGCCTTTGGGTCAGTAAGGCCTTCGGGCCACCTCAAGGCCTTCAGGCCACCTTAAGTGTAGATTCAAACCAAACAACCTATAAGGAAGAAGCTCCAGAAAAAGGATGATCAAGAAGCTTTCACTATAGAATAAGCTAAATAGATTTAAATAATGAGAGGGTATGGCACTTTCCATCGGGACAATCCTGTACATGCACAGGAAAGCCTAGTCGAACAGCCATACGAAGGTGGAGAGCTGGTTTCACGATGAAGATGTCAGGGAGGAGCAGTTCCAAGAAGTTAGTTTGGTTTGTATGTAATGTTTGAATCCTACGGGCAATGAATTCCTCTAAGGCCTATGGGCCATGTAATACTTACGCCTACGGGCCTTGTAAGGGTTCCAACTCACCCATTGAAATGTGGATTATCAAAAATCAATAAAAAATGAAGGCCTTCAGGCCATTGGAGGATAAATCATCTATGTGGATTTTCCTACGTAGATGAAATATGATATGTGGGAAGTTTAGCTATATAATTCTATCCAAAACCCCAATATATAAGATCTACCTACATGAAATTGGGTAATTTCTAGATTCCACTCACATCGACTCAGATCCTCTTTAACCAACTTTAAGGACTTCTCAATCACTTAAAAACTTCCAAAAATGTCATTGTTAGTACTCCTTCATCCACCAACACATATATTTTTATTCCTTTGAATACTAGATTATAAATAATCATAGTTAATGAATGAAACTTTGTCGTGAATCAATTCACTATATCTTTAAGTAAACAACCTCATAGTTTATTTTCTATAGAACATGGTAGTATCTTAATCATATTATGGGATTAAATGGAATCTTTATCCACATATCCTTCTCGTGAATCCATAACAATCCTCCAAGTATCATATTTAACTCCACTAAATATATATTAAAACCATTTATAATAAATGAAATACTTACTTAGGAACTACAATTTCTACCTTTTAATTTGTCAGAAACACAAATCCTCAATATCAATATGTGTGATTTGATGGATTCTCTCTTTCACCCTCTTATTTACAATCAATTTCAAAGGTTAATGAGAGGGACTTATAAAATCTTTTGTTTTCTTTTGAAGTCATTCTCATTCACTTTCCCCTTTTCCTAAGATAAGGATGGTACAAAATGGTTCTCTTAGAAAATTTTTTTTAGTTGGTCTACTCTAAGTCTATATGGGAAAACCTAGTGTAGAAAAAAAAGAGATATAACCAAGGTTATCTATGCTATCTATACATTACCATGCATGTTATATCTTTATCATAAATTCTCAATTCTCAAATATGGGGTTGTTCTATTACATTTATCAAAAAAATGTAACTTGTTCCAACTTAACAAACACATCAAAATAATTCATGTGTAAGGAATAAACTCCCCCTTTGACTCATCATTTCATTAATAATAACCCCTTAATAAATATGATTAATATAATCAATAATGAAGTATGAGAGTGTGATAATCATACCTCAACCCATTTTTTATAGGTTGTCAAGAAAATACCATATTTATATGAAAATTATTTGGAAGTTTTTTTCTCAATTTACCCCCCCTTGAGGGGTGTACTCATTTAATTCTCTTTATGGTAGTTTATAAACACCATGGGAATTGATTTACCCTTAATTTCATGGTATTGATATCCTCAAAACCTCTACTTAAATACCCTATAAGTTATCGCAAGTAAAAATTAATTATGATAGAGAATAATAAGGTATCTCAATGTGCCTGAGAAATAACATTTAGGGTGAGAGATTCCTCTTATCCTTGTCTTCTTCTTTCCAAGATCATCACTTTTTCTCATCTAATAAACCAAGGTTATTTCCTTATTTTATTCTTGGATCTATCTTTTCAAAGCTTTTTCTTAGGCTGTTATAATATTCATGCGATGTTTTGTATTTTTTGTCATCGTGGTGTACTCAAGAGAGGGGTGAATTGAGTATCAAATAAAAATTTTTCTTAAAAAAAATTGATAAAAAAATCCACCAATTTGAAATTCACCCATTTAACTCATATATAAGGTATATCTAATTTAATGATTTTAAATAAACTCTCATAAGTTTTTTCAAAACTTAGTTAGAATAACCTTATGATTATCCTAATATTTTTATTTTACTCTACTTATATCAAATAATATAAATATCATATGTAAAATATGGATATCAAAGGATAACTTCAAAAAACAAAATTAAAATAAAATAATTTTGAAACAAATAAAGGATTTGAAAGACATATTAGAATATAAAAATATAAGAGGTTTAGCCTCAAGATGAGACCTAATCCTCTCCGCTTTCTATTCAACCACTACAAAACAAATTTATTAAAAAAATAAATAGATAATACACATCTTGGATTAGGTATATATTATAACAACACATATGGATGACCAAGAAAATACACAGCCTCTTCCATAGTTTCCTTGGGAGTAAAAATATGAAAGGAAATAGAGAAAGACTATATAAGGACTCTTATATTATCTAAAAGAGTTTATGATTTAATATATGTATATAAGATTTAATCACAAATCAAAAGTAATAATAACATAAAGAAAGATAAGTGAAAATAATTTTATGTAGAAAAATATTGAAGATCGATTTTTCAATAAATTTTTATTTCCTTAAAGATGTATTCTTTTAGTTTAGTGATGATATATATATACATGAGGATTACATTATATAATTCAGTCAAGTTCTCATAAAAATAGAGTATCATATAGTCAATAATAGTGTTATTTTCTTTCTTCACACTCATAAAAACTATGATCTTTTTCTCTGAATTTAGTCTTCTATAAAAATAAATCTTCCTTAAAAAATACCCATTGGAAGAGAATCATTATGAATCCTCCTACTCGACATGAAATCTGTGATTAATAAATGTATATGACCAAACATTTAATTCTATGAAAAAATTGGTTTGAATATATTATATTAAAATACAATTCCCACTTTTAGACATGGTTTCTTTAAGTGTTCCATGTAAGATCATCCACAGTAACTCCAACACTTAGAAAAAATACTGATCGGATTACTTGAAAAATCGTATAGTCGATTTCTATGAACTTACAATCAATCCAATACTTTTAAAAATTATAACTACCTAACATAGTTGTTCTAACTAACTATATGGTTTATTTAGGTCCATATAGTCACTTCATCACTTATCCGAAATCTAAATCTCCCATATGGTCACTTCACTTAAACATGATATAGTTTGAAGTTGCATAGTATCTTCAATTGTAAAAATCCCAACATTGTCATATTATAATTTTGATTTCATCATGTGGTTTATTTTAAAGAAATGTGTGATAACTCTAATACTTAGTGAGATTTCAACTAGATAAACCATGCAGTCACTTCAAGTTAGCCTAGAAATTTCTTAGTTTCTCATGCGGTTGATTGAGGATTTGGAGAGAAACTTTCCACAACCAATCAAACAGGTGTGCATTCAATCCAATTTTCATATGGTCTGTGAAAATATGAGGTATCAGTGGTCACTCTAGGATTTTATATGTGTTAACTATAATTGTTATTTTATTTTCTTGAGTGATTTTCAATATTCCTATCATGGTAGACCATATATTTATATTGTTGATGAATTTCATGTGGTCACTCTGGTACTTTGTAAAATTTGGTCTATCCATATTTCTTCATACGATTGATAGAGATTCTTTAGGTGGTTGTTTCTAGACTTAGGAAAATTTCTAGAAAACTATTTAACTTCCATAAAACTTAAAATTTATTAGAAACACATAAACATGGTTTTTGGTTCTTAAAAAATGAATTAATGGACTAATATAACAATATCCCCCTTTTTATGATCACAAATCATGGAATAAATAACTACAAACAATGCACTAATGAATCATATAAATATGAAAATATTCTAAATATTATATCATAAAAATGACTAACATGCTAACATGACATACTTTACTCCCACTTTTAGGATTATAAAAAAGAATGCAGAAAGGGTGAGAAAGTAAAGAGAAATAGAAAATAGATAAAAATTTCAATTAAAAAAAAATTTCATTGATATTTAAAAAATATAGTATTACATAAGGCCCTATTATAGCCCCTAATCAGAATATGATTCATAATATTCCATAATGTTAGAATAATTAATGGGGTATTTTCCTTTCCCAATAATTTGAGGAGGTGTTGGGTGGGGAGTAGAAGAAGCACATAGAATCATAATATATTTAGCAATAAGTCTGATCTAACAAAGGGTTTGTGGTAGGATGAGACCAAAAGGTCTTATAGGAGGTGCAATTGGAAAATTAGTGGAAGATAGAGTAGATGAATCTATAGAAACTAAATTTGATACTATTACTGCATCTTGAGTAGAAGATAGAGAAATGTTGGGTAAAGGAAGATCCAGAGGTTCTAGAACCAGAGCATTGACAATATATATAGAGGGTTAAAAAAGCATGGTAATGTCTTTAACAGCTCCAAAACTATGCTCTATGAACTGTAGGAAATATTACTTCTTTTAAAGAAACTAATCTAGTAGTGGTTCTATAATCAACAGCTTATCCATAATGGATTTGGAAGCTTTGGTTTAGGGTGGAAATTTGAGGTCCTTGTCCAAAGATAAGAACCAAGTATTTAATTATGTATTTTTGTAAATCCTATTGAGATAATACTTTATATCTCCCTTAATTACATCCTTGTCTATAAAAGTGTTTAATTATTCTTCCTTAAACATTTCATAAAATTTCTCTCTATGGGTAGTAAGACCCATCTAAACACGATTCCTTTCATCCTTAACATTTTACAATAAACTTTTTATTTACTCATGTATAATTATTTTGATACGATTATCATCTATGGAAGATGATGTAAGAGGAGAATAAATAGAAGTCCTGGAAGGATTGGTGATTATAGAAAGATACCTCTTATCCAGATTAGTAAGCATATCTATCAAGTATGCCTAAATAGATCTAACTTTCCCCTATAAATATTCCACCAGAGTTCTAAAAATCCTAATATCAGGATATATGTGATCTAAATTTAGAAAAATATTAGGCAAGATATGATCAAATACACTCTCAATAGTAATGGAAACATCTTAATACCTATAATATTCATTATCACTGCTGATACTAAGAAATAATTCTTGCAACACATCTAGAAGATAATTCTTGAACAAGGTAAAATAAGATGAAGTAATAATAGAGGTAGAATCAGTTGTAGTTGTTTGAGAGGGTTCATGTGCAACTTGAAATAGATTATCTAAAACATTTCATGGAGAATAAAGTGAAACTAGAACTTGAGGAGTAGATCTAAATAACTCTTATAGAAGATCTAGGTGACCCTATTCTCATGGAACTAAAGAGGAAAGAGACCACTCAACCTTCTTTGAGGTATTGGATATAATATAAATAGCTAGTCCACTATGTTTGTGTGGACTATTACTATTATCATCATCACCATTATAATTAGGAGCAATTAGATCCTATATAAAAAAAGGGTTCTCAAAATATGAATCTTCCCTAGGAGGTGTTGAATAAAAAATAGAGTCTCCCCATATTTAAAACATAATAGGACTATATTCATCTAGATTCTCATATGTATCACTCTTAGAGTCAGTGAGTTTTGGTCTAAAAAACATAGATCCTTAAGTTTCCCCCCCTTAGGTGTTTATACTCTTTCCCTTACTAATTTAGCCTCTATTGGTAATTTTGTAGCCTTTGAATCTTATGGATCAGGATATAAACCCATAATCTCTTTATAATATCTTTTATCCTCTTCAACTAAATCCGTAGTATCCTGAGATCTATTCTCATTAGATGAGTAGTCATCTTCCCTTATCTATTCAGGATCCAAGCATAGATCTATTTCATCACTTTGTATGGTAGGGTTATTTACATGATTGAATCTCTCATAAATATTACCCTCATATGTGACCCACATTTTTTCCATAGATTTCAACTTATTTTAATCCTATTTCACATGGTTTGGTTAAGAAAAATATCACCTAAAAGTATTGAATTTTCTAATCCCTTAAAAAAAGTCTCTTATGCTTATGTAGATAAAAAATAAACTTGGGGTAGTATAGAGTGTCAAATATTAAGTAAGGTATACTTATCTATTTAATATATCTCATTAGAAATATAGGAATATTTATCTAAATCCCATAAAGTATCAAATATATAAGGAAGAGGTCTTGGTTTCTAATAGTGATAAAATCCCCCTTTCTAGGGAAGATGGTATGTTGTATAAACTTTAGCACTGACCAACATTCTTTATTTAATTCACTAGAACTAGTCCTTCAATGGGTTCTATCACAAGTTTTTCCACTAAATAATTTCCTATATCAAAATATGGATGGTTTAAAGGATACTAAATTTGCTAACACTTATACTCACCTTGATGTAGTACTTTTAATATCTCAACCCAAAGAGTTGAAGAAAACTTACATTTATGACCATCAACAAAGGTTTTAAGAAGATATGATTGATCTCCAGCTTCAAACACCATATTCACATAAAACCCCTTTACTAATTGAGGATATAAAATTCAATAATCATCCAAGAACTAATTGGTACATCCTTGTCAAAGTATAACTCTCCAAACTAGAGAATGACCTGGAATGGACCACTCAACATCTAATTATTTCTATGGAGTGACTTCATGAAAAAAATATGTAACTTTGGGAGTTTTCTAGATCCACTTGTGATTACCATATATATTTTGGAATAATCAAAAGCTTTAGGTTAATCTTCCTTGAAATATATCTTTATCTTGACTTCTCACAACCAAGATTCAATGGTCATAAGGCTAGGGTTTCTATAAAGGGTTGAAAGAGGGTTGTCTTTGAGTTGGAAAGTTAATCATCGATTTTGAGTTTATTTCATGATATTAAAACCATTTATGAATTTATATATAGTAAAACATGGGAAACATAAATAAAATAAACTTAAAATACCTAAAAAAACATATGGTATCTTTAAAGAAAAAAAATTAATTGAATATTACTTATCAATAAAACTTATCATAACATATTAATTGAACACATTAAAAAATATTGAGTAAATTAAAGAAAAATTAAACATTTTTAATCATTATTAACTCACGTCTAATATAATTTAACCTCTCACAATTCATATGTTTTCTAAAAATGTCAGAAAGCTGGTGTTCTATGCCAATGAATTCAAGAGTGATATCCCCATTTTGGAAATGACCACTCAAAAAGTGATGCATTATATAAATTTGATTTGTCATAGAATGAGATACAAGATTATTGGAAATGTTAGTAGAACTTTTATTATCACGTTTTATAGGTACATGCCTGAATTGATATCCAAAGTCTAGAAAGGCATGTTTAATCTATAGAATATGAGCTCAACAATTTCCTACAACTATGTATTCAACTTCATTTAAAGATAATGCAACAAAATTATACTTTTTACTAAACCATTATAATAAAGAATAGCCCAAAAAGTGACATCTTTCATAGGTCCTTTTTTATATAACTTAAAAACACCAAATTTAGAATCAGAATAAATAATTAAATCAAAATCATGTCCTCTATAATAGAAAAATCCTAAATTAAATGTACTTTTGAGGTATTTAAAAGTTCTTTTAACAGTTGTTAAATGTGATTCCCTATGGCTTTATTGAAAAATAGAACACACACACACACACACTAAACATAATATATATTTAGATATTTTTTAAGTAAAGTACACTTCCTATCATACCTCTATAAATGGTTTGGTCAAATGGTTTCCCAGTTTCATCAAGATCCAATTTATAGGTGGTGCTTATTGGAGTATCACTTACTTTTTATATATCTAATCTATAATATTTTAAAATATATTTTGCGTCCTTACTTTGATTTAAAATAATTCCTTTATTATTTTAAGAGATTTTAAAACCAATAAATATTTTTTTTCACTCATAAAACTCATTTAAAATTCATTTTTTATTGGTTTTGAAAATTCAGTATATAAAGTATTTCTTGAAGAAAAAAAAATAATTCTATCAATATATATCTATGTAACCCAAAAATATTTTGAAGTTATTTTTATAAATAAGGTATGATCATCAAAACTTTTTTTAAAAATAAATTGAAATAAGAAAAGTATTGAGGATATCATACCAAGATCTAGAATCTTTTTTTAAACCATAAAGTTGTTTTGTTAGTTTGAACACATGACTTGGAAAATAAGGATTTGAAAATACAGATATCCATTTAACAAAAAAATCCTCAAAAACATGAAATTTAATGAAATCAATCTTGACATACATTTGATATTATTTGAAATTTACATGTGATGCATAAGCAAGTAGTATTATAATAACTTTAAGTATAGCTACCAGCACAAAGGCTTCCACATATTCAATACATTTTTCGTGAATATATCCTTAGGTAAGTAGTCTATCTTTATTTATTACCATGTTTCCAGACTTATAAAACTTTTTCCTAAACACTAATTTAGTGATAATGATTATATAGTCTTTATCCCTTTACACTGGTTCCCAAAATTTGTTTCTTTTAAACTGATTCAACTATTCTTTCATATCCATTACCCAAAATTTTTCATCGACGGCTTTAGGGATGTTTTTTGGTTCAAGTTGTGATAAAAATGATTGATGTTCAACCTGGTTTCTAATAGAATCTCTAGTATGAGTTCTAATATCTATATCTCCAAAAAAAATCTAAAGGATGATCTTTACAGGTTCTAATAGCTCTAGGGATATAAGTACTTGGTACATCATTTCCTTCTTTAGGGTCTTGTTCAATCACTTCCTTAGCACTGGGAAATATTTCTACAACACGTTTTATAAGTATATCACTAGTCTTGGTTGAGGTAATGATATAAAAGTTATAAAAGTCATCCTCAAGGCTTTCTAAAGGAATTTTAGGCTGATGTGGATCCGTTTCATCAAAATTTACATATAAATATTCCTTCACAACATTGGTACTATTATTAAAAACCATGTAAAATTTTATAGAGGTTTAATAGACAAGTAATATTATTTCATTGATTTTAGTTTCTAATTTATATAAACTCTTTTTTTATAATAAATTCCTTACAATAAAAAAATCTAAGGTAATTAAACTTTTGTTTTCTTCCAGGACACAACTCATATGGGGTCATCTTTAAAAGTGGTCTAATAAGAACCCTATTTATGAAATAACAAGATATATTAATAACTTCTACCCAAAAATAGAGAGGTAGGTAGTACTTATTGAGCATGGTTTAAGAAATATCTTGAAGATTCCTATTTCTTCTTTAAACTACTCCATTTTCTTGCGAATCACAGTAGCATAGAAATTTTGATCATACACATGTTTTGATCATAAAAGTATTTATTTTGAAACTCATAACAATGATCAATCCTTAATGTCTTAACAGTAAGTCCAATAAGGTTTTATATATACTTTTTATATTTTTCAAAATGGGAGCAAGATTTACTTATAAAAATAATACCCAAGTAGATATAGAAAATTCATCTACAAGAAAATATGCATAATGATTTATACATAGTATAGAAACTATATAATGTCCACACAAATCTATGTGAACCAACTCTATGGGTTGATAAGTTGAAACTTCTTTCTTTGGTTTGAAATAAATCTTATTTTTTCCCTTTTTGATAGGGGTTACATACCTTTTCTTTTAGGAATTATAGTTTAGAAAGATCCTTAAATAAACCTTTCATATATATATTTCTAAGAGAGTGAATGTTTTAGTGGCTTAGTCTCCTATTCCATTGCCAATATTCTTTATAAAAGGCACTTAAGAAAGAAACATTTTGAGAAAATAATGAATCTGAATCAACTGTATAAACATTATCATTGCATAAATCAGCAAAAACTAATGCATGCTTATAATCATAGATTTTGAAAGAATTATTTTTAAACTTTTCATGATAACCATCATCACCTAATTGTGAAATTATAATCAAATTATACTTTAATCTATAAATAAATAAGACTTTATAAATTAAAACAAAATTAAAATTACTGATTTGACCAAGTCTAATTATTTTTCCTTTTGCATTGTCACCAAATGTGATATGTCCACCATCCAACTTTATAAGGTTCTTAAATATTGATTAGTCTCTAGTAATGTGTTTAAAACATCCTCTATCTATATACCACACATTCTTGCTGGTGTTATTCAATCATGTTTCCTACAAAAAGTTTAAAAAATTAATTATTTTGTTACCCACACTTTATTAGGTCCGAAGAAGTTAGAAATAAAATATTTTGGAATCTAAATTTATTTAATAGATATGCCATAAGTAAAATTAGGTTTTTTATAAATAAACACATTATCAGGTCCATAAGAATATAAACTATTTAAATACTAGAAGATCTTGAGCTAGGAATAATTTTTTTATAAATTATCCTTTGATTAGGTTGGTACCAAATATAAGTTGTGTACTTTGGTGTGGTCTAATGAATAAGAATTTTGGTCAAGGTTTCAATTCCATTTGTAAATATTTCAAGATCTTTTTTATGTTTCTAATTTAAAATTTTAATTTTAATTTTCTCCTTTATAAAAGAATCATTTTTTCCTTTTTCTATAGACATGGTAATTTTATTATTAACATATAAAACATTTTTTCTTTTCAAATATTTATATTTATATTTAAATTAATTCATAGTGTCCTAAATCATAACACAATATTCATCCAATTATTTAATATTCATTTCTGATTCATGTTGTGTATCACTAAATGAAGTGGAATAAGTTACCTCAGGTGTATTTTCCATAAAGCACATATTAACCCATTCATGATTGTCTTCCTTTTTTGAATTAGATTCACTAGAAATCTCCTCAGAGGCACTCCGAGTCACTTTCTTATATATCTTAGGTCCTTTTCCTCTATCCTCATAATTTTTCTTATACTTTAATTTTGTAAATTCATATTTGATATTCTATTTTCTCTTTCACTCATAGAAAGTTACTTATCTTGGTTGATTTTACTTCACCCAACTTCCTCTTTTTTCATACCTTACTTAACAGTTTTATTTCTTGAAGAATTTATTATTCTTTCAGAATTTATTAAATATCCTGACTAGATAAGTCATATACTCATCACTTTCAGAAGCTAAATCTTCCTCACTTGATCTATTTTATTGTATCTTCTTCTACATATCTGAATCCAGAGTTTTAAAAGTGACTATTTTTATTTTTGGTTCATTATATTCATTGTTAAATTTCAACTATTCCTCATACATCATTAGTTTTATAATTATCTCCTTTACTGGTATTTTTATTATGTCGCATGACTCTCGAATGGAGACAGAAGTTCCTCTCCATTGATTTGGTAAGCACCACAAGATTATCATCACTTGATATTTATATTCTATTATATTTTCAAATGCAAGTATCATATTAAAGATTTCATTGAACCTAAGATATATTTCTAAAATTGATTCATCAAGATTCATTTTATATGTATCATATTTAATAATATAAGAAAATTTTTACATTTCTTTAACATTCGATGTGCCTTTTTGAGGCACAATAAGTGTATCCCATATTTCAAAAGTTGTAGCACCTGTAGATGTTCTATTAAATTCTTCTCCACATAAAGCATAATATAATACATCCATAGCTTTACAATTACATTCATAAGAAACTATAATAACAACACTCTAGTTATGTATACTATATTTAGGTTTTTCGTATTTATCTTATATCATTGTACAAATTTCAAAACTCATGATTTCAAGATATATTTTTAGTTTAATCTTCCGTTGAGTATAATTATTACCATTAAAATAAGGTGGTCTATTAGTAGAATTCCCATCAAGCCAATTGGTATCCATAAAGATATAAAATTAGATATTTTAGGGAAAAAATTGATCATAGCTAAAGCTATATAAGAAATAAATAAAAGTAATCCTTTTATACCAAATATTAGTTTGAGTGGAGTACTCAGGGGGGTGAATTGAGTATCCAATAAAAATTTCTATTAATTTTTTTTAACAGAAAACCCCTAGTTTAAAATTCACCAAGTTAACTAATACAGTGGGTATATTTAATTAATTATTTTAAATAACATCTCATAATTTTGTTCAAAACTTAATTAGAATAATCTTATTATTATCCTAATATTTTGATATTAATCTACTTACATAAAACAATATAAATATCACATATAAAGGCTATATATCAAAGTATAATTTTTCAAAATATATTTTAAAAGAAAATATTTTTAAAACAAAGTAAAAAAATTGAAACTCATAGAGGAATATAAAAATATAAGAGGTTTATTCTCAATCTGAGACCAAATCCTCTCCACTTGACAGTCACCACCTTCCAAGCACATTTATTTAAAAATAAATAGATGATCCCCAACCTGGATTGGGTATAGATTAAAATATGACATAGGGATATATAATATAATACACATCCTCTTCTATAGTTTCCACAAGATTATAAATATAATGAAAAATGAAGTAAGAGTATCTGAGTACTCTTTTATACTCTATAGAAGTTTTTTCTCTAATAGATGTATATAATATTCAAGAATAACTAAAAATTAATAAAAAAAGAGAGTAAGAGAAGTGAAAATAATTTTATGTATCAAAATATTTAATATCAGTTGTTCTATATATTTATCTTCTCTTCTTGATGTCTTGTTTTTGTTTGGACATGAGATAAAAGACCAGAGGATGTTCTCAAATCATGCGAACATTCTCATCAAAATAGAGTATTTTATTGTCAAGGATAGATCAATTCACATTCTTCACACTCATAAAAATTTCTCTCTTTTTATCATACTTTAGTCTTCTATAAAATAAATCTTTATATAAAAATATCCATTGGTAAAACATCATTATGAATCCTCATACTTGACATGAAATATGGGAGAAATAAATTTCTTTACCCAAGCATTTAATTCTATGAAAATATTGGTCGGAATATATTATATTAAAATACAATTCCTACTTTTAGACATGTTTAATTGAAGTGTGACATGTCATATCATACATGGTTATGGAAAACCAAGCCTTTTACATATATTATCACATGATTTTTAATAGAAAAATCTATTAATTAAAACCAAAAGATCATGGGGCATAATTCCCTTGGAAGACTAGGTTTATAATAAAATGAAATAAAATTAAAATAATAAATCCTCATTTTATTATTCATAATGATATCCTAAGTATATTTAATCTTGTAAAACTACATACAATATCCTAGAGAATACATCAAAGACATGGGTGATCTAAAATGGATAGTAAGGTAATAAACATGATAAGGAAACATAATGTGTGAGTCAAAGTTATAACATGATATCATAAAAGTGAATACACATGAGTAATCACAAGGAATCATAACATAAAGAAAATGGTATCATAAGATCACGGTATCATAGGAAAAGTGTCAATAACATAAAATATGACATAAACATAAGTCAAGGATAACTGTTGAGATAATATCACATAGTGGATAGAGTCCTATAATGAATTAATTTCACTCCCTAATCCTATACATGATGTCTCATGAGGCTAAAACATTACCCGATGATTTAGAAGTCTATATAATTATGGGTCCACCCATAAAATTAATTTTAGGTACATGCATATGTGTGATACCTAAGTAAATAAATCATAAGTCATAAAAATAATAATTTCCCATAGAAATAAAATGGGTTTCATAACTTTTCCTCATATCATAATTAAAAGTGGTTTCTTAAAGAATAAATTTGAGAAATGAATATAAGGCATGTATTACCCCATAAAATTAAGGTAAAATAATATAGTTATATATATGATAGATATATATACATAATTTATAATCAATATATAACATCAATGTTTTTCATTGTTGATGAAAATGTCTTTAAAATGTTACATGGAATATTTATTGATAAAAATACCCTTTTCACTTTGAAATCACTTATTAAAAATTTTAAAAAATTTTAAAAAATATTATAGAAAAAATTTTCAATTAAAAAACGAAGGAAAATTATAAGGTAAGGTTAAAATATTTGAGTGATCATGATATATAGTAATTCAATTCATGCGGTATAAGTTAAAATAAATATTTCTTTCACAATGTTTCAAAAAGGTTAAAAAGTGTATTATTCAGAAAATGACAAAATTATTACTTTAAACCCATTTTTTGAAGAGGAAAATATAAGTAACAATGTTTTAATAAATATTTTGGTTAATTTTAAAAATATTCTTGAAAATAATTTTACATAACAGGGATATGGAATAAAAAATATTTTCAAATGAAGAGAGAAATGAAGTCATCTTTTCTTAAAAACATTTTCTCAATCATTTTAAGAACCAAAGAGAGTAAACTGGAAATATTACTTGAAATTTTCATGAATAACATTGTTAGAAAAAAATTAATGGGTTTTGTTAGAAAATTATTAAATAATTTACTATAATAGAAATTCAATCATAAATAATCCTGATTAAAATGAGATTAAAATATAAACCCTTACCGCTTTAGTAACTTTATAAACATAACTCCCATGAATGAAGTAGAAGAATTTCAAATTAAAATATTATGAAGTATTAAGTATTAATGTTATAATATGTAAATGGGTATAATATACACATTTTAAAATAAATTAGGTTCATAAAATAACACATGTCTCAAAAAAGGAAATTTTGGGACAAAACTCTTACGTCGAGTCTAGACTTGTCGTGTATGTACTTTATCACTTGTATAATAAATTTATATCAATTATTTTTTTATTAAATTTTTTTTATAGGTTTATTACCTTATACCCAGAAAAATTTACTCTATTTATCTTAATTACATATTTAATTACATAATTAGTTATGTACAGGCTGTGTTTTTTGAGGAAATTCAACTCAAAAATTCAAACCGACATTGGTGTGTTGACCGTGGTAAAATGGGTCTTTATTACATCATTTATAGAATAATAATAATGAAATAATTATAATTTTTATAAATAATTTATACTTTTAAAAATATTCATGAGTTATGGTTATGAAAAATTAACTTTGTTATAATCATGGAGATGGTAGGTTGAATGTACGCATGTGTAACATTTCTATTTTTCAACGATCGTGATGGATAGAAGGTAAATGTTATTTTATATTTTAATAATGATAATAATATAATAAATATTATATCATTTCTTAAAATACACTTAAATATATGATCTATTTTATGCATTAATACAAAATTAATCACATCGCTTCATTAAGCGGTAGTCCGCTATACAAACGAACAACGCTATCATTTTTTAATGGATGGTAAGGCATGAAGGTATATGATATATTTAATTTATAAAATTATTAATATTTAATTAATATCATATATAAAAAATAATTTCATCATAATTAATATCCTTGAGAGATGATTATGGAAAAATAATCTCAAGAAACGATTATGGAAAATGAATTACATTATTTCATGACGTCGTAGTCCGTCGTATACACAAGCGATGGTTTTGTTTCCCATTTTATGGAAGAGGAGATGTATAAATATTATTCCCTTAACATAATAAAATATCATTATATATGATATAACGTTTTTATGTTTTAATTGTTAATACGTAATTTAATGTGGAAAAAGAAGAAGTAAAAAACGAGCCTGGTGAAGACGATTACCTTTTCTTAGAAGAACCTCATTTGGATCTCTTATTAAGGATCCTAAGGTTGGTATTTTAGGAAGAAAATAAGATATATAACATGGATAAAGATGTCGGGGATATATTTTTATATCATTTTTTCATGACAAATGTCTTGAGATGTGTGAGTAATTGAGGGGATGGGGTGCCCTATTATAATTGAGGAGTGAAATTTTTGTAAATACCCAAAACTATTCAATAATGAGAAGTCACTCTCAATGCAAGAGACTAAAAATTAAAAAATAAATTATTTGAGGAGATATAAGGCTGATAAAAAACTATAACACTAAAAATAAATATTTTTTAAACATTTTATCTTCTTTACCACTGAGGTTTCTAATTTTTACCATTTTAATTTTTTTACAACACTAACTATTTTTTTACTATTTTTACTATTTATTATGACCAAAAAATAAGTTGTAATTATTATATAATATATATTATGATGATTAAAAATATTTAATATATTTTATAAAATTAAATTAGTATATTTATCATAATTTAATTTAAAATAAAACTTTCAAGTGCGACTAAAAGTGGGTTTATGAAAAATATATTTTTTCAAGGAAAATATGATCTTATATTAATTATTTGAAAACAATTAATCATTATATGAATTTAATTTCACAAATTTAGATATATAATATATAAATTTAATTTAAATCATTCCTCATCAAGGGTTATTTTAATTAATTAAAATGGAGAATTATTATAAACTTTAAAATAGTTTTTAGAAAAAAAGTGTTTCAAAGCCTAAAAATAAACTTATAATAAAATTCAGTATAAATATGATTAAAGTGTAATTAATTGGATTAAATATATATAAATAATTATTATGTTTATTTAAATTAATTTCAAATATATTTGGACTTTTAATTTTTTTAATTTCTTGAAAAGAAACGACAATTTTAAAAAAATCGTTATTTTCACTATTCACTGAAAAATCAATATTGTTCTAAAAATATAAAAATTTCACCATAAGTTAATTTTTATATGATTATTTAAAAAATAATTTTAATTTTATAAAATTACATTTATTAAATTTCCAAAAATTAATCATAATATTTTCTCACAAAAATAAATAAAAAACATTTTTGAAGAAAACATATTTTTGAAGAATAAAATGTCATTATTAGAAATTGAATGCTTATTTAATAATCATTTATAAATAAATTTATATTGGGTAGAACCTTTATATATATATTTTATAAATTTTTTAATCATATTCATACCCACCAATTTAATAACTTGGTTATAATGGTCATACTTAAATAATCATATTTTAATAATATATAGTGGTTTGTTTAATCTCAATGTTACGTGTTTTATATGATATCAAACATAATTTTATTTTAAAATATCAGGTTGTTAAATTATACCTCATAAAATAAATTGAATTCTCACAATTTTAACTTGGGCTTAGTAATCAAGGGTTTTACATTTGAAAATTTATTTTCTCGAAAACCCACATCATAAAAAGGGTTAATAAAACCTCATCTTAGAAGAGGGAAAGAGAAATATGAAAGTCATATTGAATTACACATAAATAGGGTTCCATATTGGAGAAAATTGGTGGGAATTAAAAATATGTACATGTAATAAAAGTGTAAATAATTATGGAGAGTGATAGATATCATTGATTATAATAAAGTGAATGATCAAGAGAAAGTTAATGACCATAAAACCATAAATTCGTGACGAGTTAAAAGACCATTGATTCATCATATATAAAGGTAATAGGATAATGTTTTTGTTTAAATATCCTTTTCTAGATTTTTGGGATTATTTTACTATAAAGATATAGAAAACCATAAAATATACTTACTTGATAAATTTTTATTTCATAAACACTATATTATCCTTTTGTTGTGCTTCGATCAATTTACACTTCACCTTTTACTTTAAGTATTGAATATCCAATATGATTTTTTATTCCTAAATCACTAAAATTAACTTTTAGTAGATCATAAGATCCATAAAATATTAACAATATATTCATACTATCTTTATTAAAAACAAAATGGTTAGTATAAAAAAAGATACTACTCAAAATGAACATGAATATATCAATCTCCAAAAATAAAAAATAAAACAAAAGGTTTAACATAGATCATTCCTTAAATTAATAACCATATATCCCAAATAAACTCAATAACCTCAACATGAAAGAATGTTTTAACCTCAATTTTTATCTCATTCCATTCAATTTACATCTCAAAAAACATAATAGAATTCTTCCCAAATAATCCTTTATGTAAAACCTAAGGGTTATATATATATATATCTTAAACCAATAAAAAATTTCCCAAAATATCATCAATCATATTAAAATCCCATCACATGGAACCTAAAAATGGGTGTATAATAATTTAAACTTATGATCAACCTTGAATTCATAAATTCGTGATGGTATCCATAACTCTTAAGTTAATATTACCTGAAGACATATATGATCCAAAATTGACACAATATTTAGATTTTTCATGGTTTTTATAACCAAAATACCATTGGTAAAAAATATTTCTACAACATAATTATTGAATCCTAATACATAAATGCTTGAACCCTTTTTATTTAATGATTTGGTACAACATAGGTCTTTCCTTGGTATAGTGTCTAACCCTTAGTTTAGGGCATTGACTCAGATAATTCCCAAGTTACCCACATATAATACATTGAATTACTTGTGAATTAATTTCTCTATAACCTTCATTTACATATAAAAAACATCTTACCCTCTATTTTAGATATTATTCTAGGTTCTTATTCCCACCTTGTTGACATGTAGGAAGCTGAATCTTATTTCTTTTATGTTCATTACCATACAAAATTTCATAAAAGTACATCTTCCTCTTATTTTACACGTTATAAATATCACTAAAGTTCATGTTGTAAATAATATATCATGATATATGATTAGGAATAAGAAAAATATATTTCTCTTCACTCATCATCCAATTTTTTTCTCATAATAACTTAGTTACCAATCACATTCAGTTTTTAAATGATTCCTCCAGATTCCATCCATTGACTAAAACCTAAAAGCATAATATGAGTAATAATGATCTTAGTGGAAAATCAAATAATGATGAAATACAATTTATAGGATGTATAAATCATGAAAAATTACTTTCAATCTATGAAACCTTAAGTTTATATTAGTTTATTTATGGTCATAATCTATTCAAATCCTTCGTGATGGTTCATAAAGAGTTTGTGAATTTCCAAATCATATCCCCCGAGAGTGTCAAACCAGGTGAGCAACATGGATTATTGTCATACACTGGGTGATGATCATTTAAAATATTTTTTTCCTTTTTCAAAGTTATTACCTCTAATTAAAACTGTTCCAGAGCCAAATCCACTTATATTATCTAAATAGGTATGTAATTTCTTGGAAACCACTCAACCTATCCTTCACCAAAATTCCAGGACATTTTCCTGTACTTAGATTTATCCCTAAAGTTCTCACTAAACTTTTCCCATCCTAGTTTCCAAAGGTTAACTAAACCTTTCTCTTATACAAACTACATATACCCAAGGCTTTTACACATGTTATCACATTATTTTTAACATAAAAATCCATTAATTATAACCCAAAGATCATGAGGCCTTGTTTCTTTGAAAGATTAGGTTCATAATACAATAAAAGTAAACTAAACCATAAAATACTCATTTTATTCTCCATAATAATCTCTTAAGTATATTTAATCTTCTAAAACTACATAGCATGACATGGGTAATACATCAAATAAAGGGGTGAGATAAAAATACCAAAAAGTGAATAAACATGATAAGAAAACATAACATGTGAGTCAAAGGTAAAAAATGATATCATAAAAGATAAGCCTCACGAGTAATCACATAGAAGAATAAAATAAATAAAATGGTATCATAAGATCATGACATCATAGGAAATGTAGAAGAAACAGAAAAAATGACATAAACATATGTCAAGGATTTATTTTGAGATAAGATCACATGGTGGACAGAGTCCCATAATGGATTAGGTTCACTCCCTAATCCCATACACGATGTCTCATGAGACTAAAAAAATCCAATGAATTGGAAGGATATATAATTCTGATCCCACCCATAACATTCATCTCATGTACATTCATATGTGTGCCACATAAAGAAATCAATAATAATTGATTAACATAAGAATTACTAATGGAAAGAAAATGAGATGCATAATCTTACCTCGTATCATAATCAAAAGAGGTTTCTTAAAGAAGTAATCTTAGAAATGGACATAAGTCATGTATTAACCCCACAAAAGCAGGGTATAATAAGCTAGGTATATATGTGAGAGACATATATACATTATTTGGAATCAATCCATAACCTCAAAGGTTTTAGTTGTTGATGAAAATTTCTTTAAAATATTATATAGAATATTTCTTGAGAAAAATAACATTTTCACTTTAAAATCAATTATTCAAAATATAAAATTTACCAAAAATATTATATAGAACATTTTATTTAAAAAATCATGAAAATTTATAAATGAATCCTTAAATATTTGATTAGTCACAATAGTAGGTAATTATGTACATGCGATATAAGTTAAAAGAATCATTCCATTCACACTATGGTAAAAGGTTAAAAAGTGCCCCATTTGAAAAAAAACAAGAAGATTCCTTTCAACCCATTTTGTAAAAAGTCAAAAAGGGTAAAATTTTCTTTAATAAATCTTTTTGGGAATGTTAAAAATAGCCTTGATTTTTTTTTTTAAAAACATGGATATAGGAGAAAAAGGATTTTCGACCGAAGAGATAAATGAAGTCATCTTTTATTAAAAATATTTTATCAGTCATTCTAAGTAAAAAAGAGAGGAAAATGGTACTATTAATTAAAAATTTCATGAATAGAAAAATGAGAGGAAAATGAATTAGTGATGATAAAGGCACCATTTATTAACACTATAAAAGCACTTATAAAGACCACCTTTACCAGTGATAAAAAAGCATTGATAATGGGGAAAATTTTATTTTCTTGGAGTTCTCCGCCCCTCTTTTGTTAGTTATTTTCCTCCTCTTTGTTAGTGATTTTCACCCACTTGCCCCCACCCTTTTTTAACCCAATTTTCCACACCCCACTTTGTTATCACTCAGAATGAGCCTTTTTAGTGCTTTTCCAATGCCCAGCCTCCTATCCCCCCCGCACGTGTTTGGATTTGATCCTTGTACCTATTTGTTTAAACTAGAACGTCTTTACCACTACGCCAAGATGTTTTAATTCTATTTTATGGTTTTTCTATTTATTTATATATATATTTACATATATATATTTTTTATTCATATATTTATATAATTATTTTTAAATACTTTTATAAATATGTGTGTGTGTCATATGTATATATATACTTATATTTATTTAAATATATTATATATTAATATTAATTTACATATATTAGAATATAAATATAAATATATATCTGTCTATTAGCACAAAAAAATATGTATATATAAACATTATATATATATATATATTTATAAGTATACATATATTCATATATTTTTATAATGTAAAAAAATTATTTGATGTTGTTTTAAATATATTTTTAGAATAATTATATATATTTTATATTTAGATATAAATTTTATAAATTTTATATATTTATTTATATTTTTATATATTTACACACACACACACACATATATATATATTTATACATATTCACATATAATTGTATATTTATATGTAAATTTTTTATAATGTATTTATAAATATTTATTATAAAATATGTTTATATACTATATTCAATGTTAATGATAATGATTTATTTATAAAAATACATTTATATATGATGTATATACATAATATTGACACACACACATAAACATATTTATACACACAAGTATACATTTATATTTCTCACATACACATACAAATATTTATATATATATATGTATTTATTTACATATATTAGAATATACATATAAATATATTTTTTTATTAACACACACATGTTTATATTTTAACATTACTTATATAGGTATATATATACATATTAATGTATTTTTATAAGGTAAATATAATGGATAATTTTTTATTTAAAAAAATTAATAATAAATTTTTATTTCCATTTGGTATATAAATATATAAATAATTTTTTATGTAAATATGTTTAAATTTGTATTTATAAAATTTATTTTTTATAATTAAACATAAAAAACACATATATTTAATTATAAATAAAACTACTATATGAAAAGTAATAAAATTTTAAAACCATAATATATAAATAAATGTAATCCCAATGAATAAATTCATTCTACATTGAAAAATAACTAGAATACTCACTTAAATGAAGCTAAAATACAATCGAATATTAAAAAATTAGAGTATACCAACTACAAACTCAGTTTTGGAGGTTTTATAGTTCTTTTTATCTTGAAAAAATAGTGACAGGGGTCCCCTCCAATCAACACAGTGTATATCTCTTCACATTCTTAGATTTTATATGTGGTGGAGCTCAAACGGACACTCGAGTCAAAATTTATGACCATTTAAAATTCAATTCATGTTTTCAACTTATCTTAAATACTTCATTAGTTAAATGAATTTAATGTCATCCAATTATTATTAAATTACTATTACTCAATAATAATTAGAAAATTATTAATTAATATATATTATTAATTATTTTATAATCCATTTTCACTAAATATCTTATATATCAAGTATAAATGAATATTTAGCCTTAACTAAATCATATTAAAAAATATATATTATATTTATATCAATATAAATATATTCATATATTAATATATTATTTTTTATGGCATATAATTTTTTTTATAAAATATACCCTTTATCATTATTTTTTTCTAGTACTGATAAAGGGGGACTTTATTTGTGATTTTAGCAAGCGCTCATAAAGGTTAGCATTGGATAAACCCAAATTTTTAGTAGTGTGCAACTCAAAGAAGGAAGTTTTGGGACAAAACCCTTACCTCAAGTCCAGACTTGTCTTGTATGTCTTTTATCTCCTGTATAACAAAAGTATATCAATTATTTGTTTTATTAATAACCTTTTAAAGGTTAAATACTTTATACATAAACCATTTACTTCACAAATTTTAATGACATTTTTAATTAAATTATCTTTTATGTCCACATTGAGTGTTTTGAGGGTGTTCAGTTTGTAAATTCAAAAAAATATCAGTGTGTTAAACCGCAATAACTATTTTTTTTACTATTTTTACTATTCATTATGATAAAAAATTAAGTTGGAATTGTTATATAATATAAATTATTATTATTAAAAATATTTAATCCATTTTATCAAATTCAATTCATATAAGTTTCATAATTTAATTTAAAATAAAACCTGTAAGTATGGTGAAAAGTGGTTTTCCAAAAAATAAAAATTTTCAAGGAAAAGATGATCTTATATTAACTGTATGAATATAAATCATCATTATATGAATTTAAATTCACACACACACAAATATATATATATATATAATCTATAAATTTCATTTAAATTCTTTTTCATTAGGGGTTATTTTAATTAATTAAAATGGAGAAACGTTATGCACTTTAAACCTGTTTTTAGAAAAAATGTGTTTCTAAGCCTAAGAATAAAATTATACTAAAATCCAGTATAAAAATTATTCAAGTTTAATTAATTGGAATAAATATAAATAAATAATACTTATGTTACTTAAAATAAATTTCAAATCATATTGTAATTTTTAAATTACATAATCTATTGGAAAGAAATGATAGTTTAACAAAAATTGGTAGTTTCACTATTCACTAAAAAAATCAATATTTTCCATGAAATCTAAAAATTTTACCCTAATTTAATTTTTATATGATGATTTCAAAAATTATTTTGATTTTCTAAAATATTTTTTTTAAATATCCAAAAATTAATAACATTAATTTCTCATAAAAGTAAATAAAAAATATTTTCAAAGAAAACGTATTTTTTAAGAATAAAATGTATTTTTTAAAAATTTAGTCCTTATTTACTAAGAATTTTTAAATAAATTTATATTGATTACAATATTTATATAAATTTCATAAATAATTTAATCTTATTCATGTTTTCCAATTTAACAGCTAGGTTATAATGGTCACATTTAAATAATAATATTTTAATAATATGTCATGGTTTGATCAATCTTAGTGTTGCATGTTGTATACGCTAATGAATATAGTGTTATTTTAAAATATTTGGGTGTTACAATGGTAACTCCAACACTTTGAAAAAACACTGATTAGATTCATTGATAAGTTATACGATCTATTTCTTTGAACATTAAACTATTCAAGTACTTTGAAAAATTATGACTACCTGATAATGTGGTTTCAACTTACCATGAACTCACTTGAATTATATATGGTCACTTAATCACTTATCCAAAATATAAATCTCCCTTTCAGTTGATTCACTTCAATGTATGGTAACTTGAGGTCTCATGGTAGCTTTAATAATAAAAATCCCAACATTATCATATGGTCACTTTGATTTCATCATGCGGTCAATTAGAAAGCGATGTGTGTTTTCTCCAATACTTAGATATATTTCAGACAAGAAGATAAACCATGTAGTCTCTTCAAGTTTTCTTTTCATTCAATGAGTTTCTCATGCGGTCTATTGAGGAGTTAGTGAGAAACCCACCACAATCGATCAAATACGTGTGTGGTTAATCCAATTGTCATGTGGTCACTTCAACCCTTTACAAAAATCTGAGATATTTTTGATCAGTATGAGATGTAACATGTGGTCTCTCAGGTTGTTCTTGAAGTTTCTTGGGTACTTTGTAAAATTTTGGTCACTGTTAATCAGATGGTCACACAATTGTTTCATTTATCGTGTGGCCGCTCTAGTACTTTATGAAAATTTTCCTATCTAGACTCCTTCATACGATCAATAGAGAGTCTTTATGTAATCATTTCCAAACTTGGGAAAATTTATAAAATTTCTAGAAACCTATTTATCTTATATAAAGAATAAAATTTATTAAAAACACATAAATGTAATTTTTGATTATTAAAATAAGAAACTATTGGACTAAGACAACATGCATCATTCTTATTTTTTCCATCCTTCTCACATGTCCTCTTTTGATTTCTAAAATCTCTACTTGTGGGTGACTCTGTAGGTTCTGGACACAATAAAAGCACTAGTGGGGCATGAACAGCTTAGATTTTTATCATAATTTATGATTAATTAAAGATTTACATCGATGATAAACACCATGACCAAAATAATTGAATTAATGATTAATTTACATGAGAGCATCAAAACCAAATGTAGGATCATAACATAATTATTTATATTTAATTTAAGAAATTAAAAAATTACATTGAAATGATTTCTTTCTTTGTTTATGAATATGATAGTATATCTATTCTATATTTTCATTGTATCCCAGGAATCAAATGTAGATTCCCTCCAACAGTGATCAACACATGATCAATGAACCTCTAAAATTCATCTTATGAATCTTTAGATTCTAGCATGGAATATCCTAATTCTTGACTCTTTTATCTTTGATCTCCATGAGAATATCTTCAAAGAAGGGATCTATTTGATCTCTCTAGAATCAAGAGAGTTGGTGAAGAAGGATCACTCTTTGTTCTTGAAAGCATTCTTGTCGAGGCAATCTCTAGGGCCTAATAGAATTTTTTGGATGTCGTTGTGCACAAAAAATCAAAATTTCTATCCTTAGGGTTGAAAATAATATAATTGGGTCTAAATAGAGTTAGGGTTAGAAAATAATAATTGAACATACGTCGTTATTATTCTTTAATCCTCATAAAATCCATTTTTGTAATAATAATAATAATATTATTATTATATCTTGACATGTGAAAACCTAGGGAATTGATTAAATATTATTTCTTGAATAATTTTTTTTAAAACTTATTCAAATAATATTTAAAATATATTATTTATCACCAAAACATTAAACTCTATGAACCATTCCTCTACAATATTTATTATTCCTTTAATAATAACCATTTATTTAATAATAAATATCACTTCATTATTCACCAAAAAATAAATAAATATTATATTCGCTAAATAAAAAATAAATAATTATTAAATATTATTTTTACAAAATATTCTCTTGAATAAATAGATACTGAATATATGAGATCAATAAAACAATAATAATTATTCAACCATGTATGAGAATAATATTTATTCAACATGTTAAAGAATAAATAATATTTAATATTTAACTAAAGTTATGGATACACTTATTGTGTTCTCCTCTCGGCCTATTTCTTAGTGGAATTAGGTGGACTCACCCAAATTACAATGTTAAAATAAAGAAACATGACAAGAAACCCATAGAGAAATATTTTCATGTCGTAACAACATACAATCTCATACAGATTCTTATTATGTAATATAATCCTGTTATCATGATATCTATAATCAAACGGGTTGCATGCTGGTGTTATTAACCTATGTGATTGATATCTCCTTATTTGACTTTTTAGAAATTAACCTTCCCACAAACACCATGGAAATGGATTTATTTAGGATATTTAATTCCCATCAAAGAGAATAAGATATCAACTTCCATTAATGAACATAAGGGATAAATCCTCTCTTGCAGTATTCATTAATTCAATATTACTCCTGATGCAAACAATGTATCCTACCACACCATGAACATATTTCATCATGGTTTTCATTAATACATCAAAGTAAATAAATAATTAAATCCATTAATAATAGTCTTAAAATATAAGGACCAATACACACATCCACATATAAATGTGGATATCCTATGGGCGGTTCATGTTTTAATAATATTATATACTAGAAATTACTAAGGGTTTACACTATGAGAAAGTGCCTCAAATTCCTATGATTCTCCACCCCTAATTGACTATATTATTTATGTCCCATCAAATGATATCATCCAACTATAGAAAATGTATTTAATAATAATTTTGTAGTACTTCAGGTTCTCATCATAGTGGATAAATTATATAATCTTTCAGTGTGACAATGAATTTTAGGACATTATAACATACTATTTCACATATAAGAATAACAATGATGTGATAATAAGTTTACTAATATTCAAAAAAATGAATTCAGGTAATTATAAAGTACATAAAATATAGTTTTAGGGCACCAATCCAACTGACTCCCACTTGCACTAGAGACAACCTCTAACAACCTTTAGTCCTCTAGATCTCACATTATACTCATGCTTCTATTGAGGTAATAATTTAGTCAAGGGTTCCTCCATGTCTTCTTCCATGAAAATTATTATTACTAAAAAAATTCCCCTCTGAGAAAAATCACTCAATAGGTGATACTTTAGAAGTATGTTTTTTGCCTATTGGTGTAACCTTGGACCTTTTGTGAGAGACATCGCTACAATATTATCACAACATAATGTGATGGTGTATTTAATTCTAGGTACTATATCAAGATCTTGGAAAATTTTGTGTATCCAAATATCTTATTTGGCTATATCATAAGTCTCTATATACTCAAACTCTACTGTAGAATTGGAAAAAACTGTATTCTTTGAACTCTTTCATCTCATAGCTCCACTATTGCGACTAAATAGATATCTTGACTATAACTTTGAATCATATTTATCTGTTTAAAAGCTATAATCAATGTAGCCTCTAATGACTAGATCCCCATCTCCTCCATACACTTGGAACATATACTTATTTCTTTTTAGATACTTAAGGATGAACGTAAAAACATAAAAATGTTGTTCACTTGGATCAACTTAATATCTACCTACCATTATCATGGTGTAGGAAACATAAAGACTAGTATATAACATGACATACATGATTGATACTATTATAGAATCCTATGAGATCTTACTCATTATCTTCTTCTCCTCTTGTGTCCAATGACACATTTTCTTAGAAAGATATATACCATGTGACACTAGAACCAATCCTCTATTGGATTGTTCCATACTATATTTCTTTAGTAACTAGTCAATTTATGTACCTTGAATTAGTTTATAATGCCTCTCAGATCTATCATGATTGATCTGTATCCCTATAATATAGATTGTTTCACCTAAGTCTTTCATGGGGAAGCACTTATTTAACCAACACTTAACTGACTACAAGACTGGTATGTCATTTCTAATAAGTAATATTTCATCGATATATATGAGTAGGATAATGGATGCACTCCCACTAAACTATTTGTAAGCGCAAGGATCATATTCTTTCTTAATGAAACCAAATTATTTTATAGATTTATTGAACTGAATGTTCCATGACCTAGATGATTTCTTCAATCCATAAATGTATCTATGTAACTTTCATACCTTTTTAGAATTTCCTGGATTCACAAAACCTTATAATTATGTCATATAGACATCTTCCAGAAGGTTATCATTAAGGAAATCTATTTTGACATCCATCATCCAAATTTCATAGTCATGGTATTCTACTATAATAAGTAGAAGTATGATGTATTTAAACATAGAAATTGGAGAAAAAGTTTTTTTATAGTCAATTACTTGATGTTTTTTAGACCCATTAGACACTAGTTGTTTCTTATAGGTACTTACTTTACCTTATGTGTCTATTTTTCTTCTAAATATCCATTTACACCCAATAGGATTTATATTAATAGGAAGATCGACCAGAATAAAACCTAGTTATGGTACATGGAATCCATCTAAGAATTCATGGCTTCTTTCCCTCATACAACTTATGAGATCTCTACTGTCTATTTATAATAGAATAATTCATTATTATCAATCAATAATGATTCACCATCTTTGATGACTAGAAAAATAAATCTTTCAAGTTCACTTAATACTCTGATTCCCCTACATAGTACTTGTGTTTTAGGAATAAATTCTTCAATAGGAACCTATGTAATCTATTCATATACCAACTCTTTTGTATCTTGATCATCAACTTCATTGAATTCAATATTTCTCCCACTATCATTCTTGATGGTGTGATCCATTTTATGAAATGTGACTCGTCTCATTTCAATCACTTTCTTATATGAGGGATTATATAAATAGTATCCCCTTGTTTCCTAAGGATACCCTATAATGATACACTTCATTCTTTAGGGTGATCATTTGTTACATGATATATCTTTAACAAACACCTCACATCCAAATATATGCATGTGATAAAATACATATTTCATTCCATACATTAACTCATATGAAATTTTATTTGATACCTTAGTTAGTACTCAGTTTAGAATGTATTCTATAGCATGTAATACATATCCCCAAAAAGATAATAGAAGAACTTCATGAACATCAACCTTACCATGTCAATCAAGGTTTAATTCCTACTTTAACTAACATCATTCCAATGTGGTGTATAAGGTAGAGTGAGTTGGGATAGAATCTCAAAATATCATAGAAAGTAGATAAAATATTGGTTAAGATATTCACCACCTTGATCAGATTGAATCTTCTTTTTCATTTTACCAAGTTGATTATCTACTTCATTCTTGAATTATGTGAATTTATAAAAATAATTATACTTATACCTCATCAAGTAGACATAACCACATCAACACAAGTTATCAGTAAAAGTTATGAAGTAATAATAACTACCTATAACTTCTACTGGAAAATGTATACACACATCAATGTGTACCAATACTAGAATCATTGTGTCCCTTTCACCATATCCACAAAATTATGGTTTGTTATTTTTCCTTGAAAACAATCAATGCATATTTCAAGTGGTTTTCTGTCAAAAGAGTCTAAATAACCATTTTGATATTGCTTTGTTAGATGCTTATTGGTTATATGACCAAGAAGTTTACGCCACCGTTGGGTGTTATATAAGTCATGAAAACATGATTCATTATCGATTTTCAATATTTTGTTTTTATAATTTAATACATAAAGACCATTATTTAGTTATTCCATACCATAAAAAATATTTTATTTATAAAATAAGAATTATTTATTTCAAAATTTGAAAATAAATCCATCTATTTCAAGTAAATAAATAAATATGATGTTTTTAGTAACACTTGGCACAAAATAAAAATTCTTTAAAACCAAAATCATTTCAGTTGGTAATGAAATATGGTAGTCTCCAATATCTAAGGCAGTAAGTATTTCTCCATTGGCTGCTCGAAGATCCACCTATTCTATAGAAATATTTTGGAATCTAATTGGTTCCTAAATTTAGATACATATGTGTGAAAAAATATATATCCAATACCCAATGTAAAAATTCCAAAATATTACACTTGATAAAAACACACCTTTACCTTCCCCTTACTTTTAGGTCCAGTTTTTCTTCCAGTGTCCTAACTTGCCACATAAAAAAACATATTTCTTCCCTTTCTTTCGTCTTTTTATGAATATTCCTTTTCTAGGAAGTAAGGTTCTCAATATATTTAGACTAGGAGAGATTATTGTACCCATTTTCCTTGTTCTTCCTTTTCTTATTCACCATTAGGACTATGGGTTTTCAAACCCTATGTTCTTGTTATCTTGGAAAATAAGAGTAAGAAGTTCCAAAAGTGTCTTCTTTATATTTATCATGTTGTAATTAAAAATATAACTAAAGAAGGTTTTATGTAGTGTGGATATGATGAAATCTATGAATATATCATCTAGTAATTTAATTCTCAATATTTATAAGTGCTCTATGTAGCCAATCATCTTGAGTAAATGAAGTACAACAGGCACCTACCCTCTAATTTTTCACTTGAACAATGAATTTGAGATCCCATATTTATCTTATCTTTCCTTCTCTTGATATAGATCATAAATAAAAAACATCATAATATATACATCCATATCCTCATGTTACTTTATAAGAACACTAGATGTAGAAGAAAACATGAAGCATTAGACATCTATGGTATCATCCACATGTTTATCATAGAGTGAAAACTCTTCCTCACTAGCCTCTTGGTCAATTTCTTCAAGAATATGATTTTCTAGCAAATATAATTTCCTTTCATGGTGTATAATAACATTTAATCACATTTTCCATTATTTGAAATTATTTATAATTATATAGTTGTCCTTATCAAGTATGGATTATAGTGATATGGGTGAAGACATGTGTATTTTTGTTTTTATAATTAATAAGAGAAAAAATTTGGTACTTTATCAGATAAAATTAGATAATAAATTTTCTAAATTTATTAGCCTCTAAATATTTTATCAAAATCAGATATTACTAAAAATTAGTTTAAAAATATCACATTTCTTGGATATTTTAGTGGAAAAGATCTATATCCCCCTACTCATGACCTAGAAATAGATCTGTCAAGTTATTTAAAGGTATTTAGGTAGGCTTAACTTGTCAACTACATTAACTCATAGGTCCTTGATCTGTTAAGTAACACCCTAAAATTATAAAATAATAACAATGTATTTGATATCATATGAGACATGAAACATATATCTTAAACAACCCATAAAATATATTTCTTGAAATTTAATCTCTTCGATAGCTTGCGGAACATACAACCCCAAGTTAAAATGAACTGTAATATAGTATACCAATATAACCTAGATGTTAAATTGTAGGGTATTAATAGTAATAAATAAAATATTAAAATTATGGTTATATAATTATTATCAATAAAATAATAATCATTTAAAAGAAAAATAAATGTTTTTTGAAAAACTGTATTTTTCTAAAAGACAGATTAGTCACGCTTTGCGCACACAATTGAAAATTAATTTTTACCACTTTTAGAAAATTTATTTGATAAAATTAACTTTATTTATGGAATAATAATATCAAAATTATATCAGGGTGAATTTTTTATATTTTTCTAAAATATTTCATTTTTTGATGAATAGTAAAAATACTGAATTTTAATTGAAAACTATCTTTTCGTTTAAATTATTTTAAAAGATAAATTATATATTTAATTGGTTTTAAAGAAAAATTAGTTTAATTTTATATCAATTAATATAATTTATGTCATTCAAATCATTTTCATATTGAATTTTGATATAAAAACTTTGTAAACTTTTGAACATTTTCTCTTTAAAAACTTGTTTTCTCATCGCGTATGTGGGATTAATTTTAAATTGAAATTTTCAAATTATATGAATGAAATTTAGAAAAATATATTCCATATTTTGAATCATAATAATTTATATTTTCGAAAAATTTTAATATAATTTTTAACCCAAATGAATAGTGAAATAATAAAAATTAATTACCACGATTAAGGTAAAAATGAATTTGCTGGAGGTTAAACTAAAAAGATAAGAGTTAAAATGACTTGAAAACTTGTATAAAATATATTTTATTTCCATATTTCAACCTTATAATTTATAATTCTCTATAATACTTTATTTTTGACCCTTTGTCATGTGAAAAACATGGGTACACCTTTTTCTTTTCAAAAATTACAAGTGTGCCACTCACCCCACTTATAAAAGGACACCCAATATTTTCTATTCTTTACACATTAAAAACCATTTTTTTCAGACAATAAATACCCAAATAACTTCCAAAATTTCATTAAATCATCCTAGATTCCTTATTTTTTACATAAATTCAACCTAGGAATGATTTTGGTTCAAACCTAAGGAGGATACCTAAAGAAGATGTAACGTTCTAAAATGAGATTTTTTATTTTATCTCTTCCTATTGAAACATGATGATATAATAACATAATTATATTCCATATAATTTTATTTTTTATGTTAATTTAATTACCTACAACCATCCCCACTTCCAAAAAATGGGTTATAAAATTATCATTCGTATGTATGGAGGACTAGCGCCTTGCGAACTGATGTCATTCATTTTTCCATTACCACCTTTCACGGTTGGGTATGATAATGGATATAAAGTATATATATATGATATTTATAATATAATTATACCATTTGAGTCTTTATATCATATATATATTTTAAATTTCCATTATATAGGGGATATGATAAAGTTGCTCGTGTGTACGGTGAACTGCCGCCTCACGAAGTGATGTGATTCATCTTTCACTAACACTTTACATGGAATTTAATAAGGATAAATTTAATAAATATATTTTATATACATTAAATAATTATGATATTAATTAAATATTTATCATTCTTAAAATATAATATATCATTTTATTTTCACTCACTTAAAGATGATAACATCATTCATGTACTTGTAGACTACTGCCTTCACGAAGCGATGCGATTCTCTTTTCATCACCAGACCACATATATGATATATATATTAGTATATTTAAAAACATAATATGGTAATTATATTATTATTATTATTATTATGTAAATATACAAAATTACTTATTGCCTTTCCATAATGATCATTAAAAAAATGGAAATGTTACTCATGCGTACATACGACCTACTGTCTCCATGATTATAACATAGTTAATTTTTCATAAACATATTTCATGATTGGTTTCAAATGTATAATTGATATTAAAATATGATAATTATATTATTTTTATTATCCTTTTTATGACGAAACTATATAATATGTGGAAGAACTTGATCTTTTATGACAAAACACGCATGAGAAAATAAGGCAACTAACACCCAAAACAATTAAAATAATGAAAATTTATTAACTAACTGGTGATAATATGTAATAAAAGGATAATATATGATATTATAAATATTAATATGGTTGTTTAATAAGTTAATACCATGTTTAAAACTATTATAAATGGGGTTAAATCATGATCAATCAAAATGAAGCATGAGGTATGAGACTTCATCTAATTTCTCTTCATTGAGGCATATTGTAATGTTATTTACTTAATTTATTTTATAATACTATACCTTTGGAATTTAATATAATTATTAATTAAAAATTCATTGTAATTTAAGTTTAAATTTTATTTTTTATCCAAAAGTATTTTAATTAAGAGTTACAAAGTGATAAACAATTCCATAACTCAATTTCATTTCTTTGAGTTATATTACTTATTCATTTTCTTTTACATTATAATATTATGTGTGTAAATAATTTTGAATATCTTATGTTGTATTTAAACTTTTTTAATGTGGATTTATATTTCATACACATAATGTATTCATTGATTAATCATTACTTTAATGTTATGATAATTATAAGGGTTTATTTCACAATATCATTCTCATCGAGATTATTTATTATTTAATAATTTTCTAATAGAACAATTTTATTCTATAATCCTCAAGTTAATAATGATATTAAAATTAATATTACCATTTTCAAAATATTTTTTACTTAAAATGTTTGATAAAATGTTTTTAATAAAATCCAAATTCATTTATTTCTTCAATCGAAAATCTATTCTCTTCTAGAACCATGTTTTCTAAAAATGTTTTCAATAATGTTTTGAATTTTTTAAAAATAATTTATTATATAAATTTTAAACCATTTTTAATTTTTTAATTTTTTTTGAAAGGAATATTCATGTCATTTTCAAAACAATTTCTATTTAGATTTTATCAAAAAAGTGAGAGGAATATTTTTTTAATGTGTAGAACATGAACAAAATTTGCAACCATCATGACCACTAAAATGTTTTAAAGATAAATTTATAAGTTTATAAGATTATTTTTATAGAAAAGTATTTTAATTTTTTTTGTAAAATTTTATATTTATAAATTTATTTTCAAATTGAAAATGATGTTTTCCGCAAGAATGTTTTTAAAGGTCTTTTTATAGTATTTCTATTCATCAATGAAAACAACCCTTTATTATTAATCCAAAGGGTATATGTTGTATTTATACTAACCTTATTCCTTTTCGAGATGGTTTATGATCATTTTTACCAAGGAAAGTATTTATATTCACTTCCTTGATTCATTTTTGTAGTCATTAACTTTCCCTTAAATTATTCACTTTCCTATAAGTTGGACATTAAATTTATCTTAAATATCTTTATTATTTATGATGGATATTCTTATTTCTTAAACTGTATCTAATTTATATATATGATATTTTACTTTTTAATTTATTTTATTGAGTGGGGAAATATTGATAATCTGTGTTCTTTCTTTAATATAGATATTTAATGGTAAGGTATGTTGTTTATGAATTAAATTGATTATTTGATATATATGGAATTATTTGAACATGCAGACACAAGTGGGTCTTAGTTATAAATATCCCCTTAATGAATTAGTAGTATCATGATGTGAATCAATAAGATAGCATAAAATTAGTTGTCCAAACTTTATGGGTTTATACCCAGTTGTTTTAAAATGTCTTGAGTATAGATCTTGTTGTCAGAGGTATCATGTTCTTGATACATGAATTCTAATAATTAATAATTGATTTAATTCATAATTCAATTATTATTATCCATGATATTTTAATAATGATATTATCTGTGGATGAATTTCATTCTTAGTTATCGATTAAATGAAATGTATTTTTAGTTATTTACCTTTCTATATTGATTATTCCTTATCCAATTATGATATTCAATTTACTGATTAAATACTATGTGTTATTAGTTATTTACCTTGCCATATTGATTATTATCCATGATATTTTCATATTTATATTATCTTTGGATGAAATTACTTCTCAGTTTATTCATGTGTTTCTAGTTATTTACCTTGAAATATTTATTATTATTATAGATTCATGATTTCTTACATTGTACTTAACCCTTACTGAGCATTTGAGTTAACCCTTATTTTTTTTCCTTTCCCAGGAATCCATGAAGTTTAATATGACTGAGATGCAAGGATATGCTAGAAGGAATAAATATATTCTTGAAAAAAAATCATTTTTTAATTTTTATTTTCAAATGTATTATGGGAATCGTGTATGTATCTAGTTTAGAAAAACTACTAAACAATTATGTCCTTTGGGATGTGACTCCTTGTATCTTATTCCAATTTAATAAATCATTCACAAGATTTGGGATACTGGGGTCAGGGTCACTACAGTTGGTATCAAAGGAAATTTATTAGAAACATTGGGAACTGGATTAAGGAAAAAATAGATTAGGGAACATAACTCTATGATAGACTTTGATTATAAGTGTAGAGTAAAATCATAAAGTTTTGGTAAGGTATAGATTATATGGGTTTTCCTTATAATAAATATTTTTATGGATACTATAAGTGGATGTGGTTTTATTACAGATGTACCTAGGGGTAATAACTTTGAAAAGGGAGCATTGGGATTGATCCAATCATCACCTGGTGACGACAACGGGCCTTACTGTTCACCTAGTTTGACAATCTTGGAGGATATGCATTGGATAATTCACCTTTTCTTTAAAAAACATTATGAAAGATTGGAATAGATGATAACAATGAACTAGCTAGGTTAAAAATAATGTGTCATAGATTAAAAAAATTGGTTTCATGATTTAAGCATCCTATAAATGATTATATGGTTTTCCCACAATGATTATTGTTGCTCACACTATACTTTTTGGTTTTAGTCAATGGATGAAACCCGAAGGAATCATGTTAACATTGAACATAACAGAAAATGTGGTGAATATAAGCAACCAAATGGGTTAATTATTGAGTGAAATATATTATGATTATGCCTAATTAGTTTTCCCAAAATGTTATTAACAACATATACCGTAACCAACTACCAAACTCGCCAAATAAGATAATTATGGATTTTTCTAAGAGCTTGAGTGATGAAAACTATGGAGAAAAGAAGGCTTGATTTCCATCATGTAAGAAATATAGAAGGAGACACCCAGGAAGGTGTCTCAACAGAACAAAAAAAACACTTTATGTATAAAAAGTAAGTACATAAAGAAAATAATAACATATAAAAAGAAATAGTAAGATGGAAGAAAATAAATATCATATTAGGGATCCATTTATAGTTCATTATCTTAAATGTGGAGAACCTGGGCATTATTCGAGTTAATTCCATCTTATAAATGATAAACCCTAGACCAAGGAAGTAAATATATGGAAATAAAATAGATGAAGTATTTATATATTGGGTTTCAGTAATTAAAGTGTCAGAGTATTTTTATACCAATGGTATTTTGGTGATAATAATTATGAAACATCTAAGGATTGTGTTAAATTCTAGAAGCATATTTGTCTTTATTAACCTAAGACTTATGGATACCATCATGGGTTTATGAGTTTATGATTTATCATAAGTTCAAAGTCTTAAACATACATTTTTTTAGGTTTTATGTGATGAGATTCTACCAATATTAAGGATATTTTGGGAGAAATTTATGAAAATACAACCCATTAGTTTAGTATATGTTTTAGTGAAAAATTTATTTAAGGAATAATTCCTTTAAATTTTATAGACACAGGTTTATAGGTATTGATAAACATTAGTGTTAATATGGTCAATAATGAAATTTTAATAATAATAAAAAAATAATATTATTATACTTTGTGAAAAAAAGTTTGTATTTATAACCTTAGTAAAAGGTTATTTAATGATTAATTTTATTTAAAAGAAGGGCATCATATTTTTTTGGGAAAGTTGTAGGAATTAAATTAATATAGTTTATAAAAAGAAAAACCCACATTCTGGGTGACAACCCATCATATCCAAAAATACCACGGGGCTTGAACCCATTATCAAAGGATGATAAGGGTTTAGTGCCTACCGCTGGCCTACGCGATGTCTGGGTAAATATGTCATTATTTTAGTTAAATTATTTCAAAAATAAATATAAATGATGAACCAAAACCATTACTTTTTAGGTTTAGAGATTTATTTAGTATATTGGATAACTTATTTTAACCATATTAGTTTTGGAAAATAGTTAGAGACAGATAGAAAGACTCATAACTCTTTTATAGATCTTAAAACCCATTAAAAGTAGATTTTAGTGCTTTAGGGATAAAAAATTAATTTTTGGATATTCATTTCTTAGAGTAAGGGATGAATTTGAAATTGATCGAAGCATAACCAAATGATGCAATTGTGCTTATGAAATAGAAACGAATCAAGTGAGTATATTTTATTATATCCATAGATAGTAAAATAATTCCTCAACATTAGGAAAGAAGTCTTACAAAAAATTATCCTATTAAATTCATATCTAATTAATTATATGGTCCTTTAAATCATCACATATTTATGGTTTTTTATTCTCTTAATTTTATATTGACCATTAACTTACTTGTGATCAACAATCTCAATAAATCTCTATAATTATTTACACTTTTATTTCATGTAAATGTATTCACTTGCCACCAATTTTATTCTATGTATAATCCTAGTTATGTTTTGTTTCATATTACTTTTTCAAATCACCATCTCTCTTATTAAGAGGAAGTTTTATTAACTCTTTTTATGATATGGGTTTTTAATAAAATAATTTTCAAATATCAAACCCTTTATTACCTCGATCACATTTAAATTGCGAGGACATAATTTATTTAAGGTGGGGAGAATGTAACACCTTGAAATTATAAAATAATGACTTTATATTTGATATCATATTTGACACATGATATTGAGCTTAAAATACCCACGAAATATATTTCCTTAAATTTAATCTCTTCGATGGCTTGCAGAACATGAAACCTCAAGTCGAAATGAACCTTAATATAGTATACCATTGTAACCTAGACATTAAATTTTACGGTATTAATAATACTAAATAATATATTAAAATTATGACTATATATTTATTATAAATAAAATAAGAATCATTTAAAAGAAAAATATTTTTTTTGAAAAACTAAATCTTTTAAAGACGAATTAATCACGCTTTAGGCACATAATCTAAAATTATTTTTTTACCACTTTTAGAAAATTTATTTGATAAAATTAAATTAATTTTTTAAAACATAATAACAAAATTATCTTCGGGTGAATTTTTAGTATTTTTCTAAAATATTTCATTTTTTGACGAATAGTGAAAAATACTGAATTTTAATTGAAAATTGTCTTTTCGTTTAAATTATTTATAAAGTTAAATTATATTTTAATTGGTTTTAAAGTAAAATTAGTTAAATTATATATCAATTAATCCAATTTATTTCAGTGAAATAATTTTCAAATTTAATTTTGATTTAAAAACTTTATAAACTTTTGAACATTTTCTCTTTAAAAACTCACTTTCTAATCAAGTCTACGGAATTAATTTTAAATTAAATTTTGAAAATTATATTAATGGAATTTGAAAAAATGTATTCCATATTTTAAATCATAATAATTTATATTTTATAATAATTTCAATATAATTTTTTACCAAAATGAATAGTGAAAATAGATAAAATTAATTATCAAGGTTAAGGTAAAAATGGATTTACCGAGGGGTTAAACTAAAATGATAAGGGTAAAAGTGAAATAAAAACTTGTCTAAAATATAATTTATGTCTATATTTAGACCCTATAATATATAATTCTCTATAATACTCCATTTTGGACCCTTGCATCATGTGAAAAATGTGGGTACACCTTTTTCTTTTTCAAAAATTACAAGCATGTCACTCACCTCACTTATAAAAGGCCACCCAAAATCCTATCTTCTTCACACCTTCACACACTTTTTGTTCATAAAATACCTAACCAAATAACTTACCAACTTTAATTATCTCATACTAAAAGCCTTATTTTGTGAATAAATTCATCCTAGGAAGGATTTTTGTGCAAACCTATAGAGGATACCCAAAAAAGAGGTAACATTCTTCAATGAGCATTTTTATTTTATTTATTCCTCCACATTATTAAATTATTATTGAACCATGATGATATAATAATCTCAATATATTCCATATACTGAGATTTTTTATGGTAATTTCATTACCTACAACCATCTCCACTTACATGAAATGGGTTATGAAATCATCATTCATGTGTACGACACACTACCGCCTCGTGAACTAATGTCATTTTTTCCATTACCACTTTTCATGACTGGTTATGATTATGGATATAATGTATAAATATGATATTTATAAAATAATTACACCATTTGAGTAATTATATCATATATATATATATATCTTTTTTACTTTCCATTCTGTATGGGATATGATAACATCACTCGTGTGTATGACAGACTATCACCTCACGAAGCGATACGAATCATCTTTTACTAACGCTTTATATGGAATGTAATAAGAATAAATTTTTAAAAAATATTTTATATAAATTAATAAATTAGGATATTTATGAAATATTTATCATTCTTAAAATATAATATATCATTTTATTTTCACTCACTTAAAGATGGTAACATCATTCGTGTACGGGTGGACTACCGATTTCACAAAATGATGTGACTCTATTTTCATCACCACACCACATGTATGATATATATAAGTATATATAAAGATATAATATTTTAATTATGATATTATTATTATTCTTATATGAAGATAAAAAATTACCTATCAACTTTTCATAATGATCATTAAAAAATGGAAATGTTACTTATGCATATGTACGACCTACCATCTCCATGGTTGTAACATAGTCCATTTTTCATAACTACCATTAATGATTGGGTTTAAAAGTATAATTGATGTAAAAATATTATAGTTATATTATGATTATTATTATTTATATGATTAACTATATAATATGTGTAAGAACTGGATCTTTCATGACAAAACACGCACGAGAAAACAAGGAAATTAACACTCAAAACAATGAAACTAATGAAAGATTATTAAATAATATGTGATAATATGTTACAAAAGGATAATATATGATATTATAAATATTAATATGGTTTTATAATTAATTAATAAATTTTTTAAAACCACTATATAGTAGGTTAAATCACATTCAATCAAAAGGAAGCATGAGGTAAGGGACTTCATCTCACTTTCTCTTCATTGAGGAATATTGTAATGTTATGCACCTAATTTATTTTATATAGTGTATATAATGCCCCTTTTACATGTAATATCATAATTTATTCATAATTTATGATATTTTAAGTTTAAATTTGAATTATTTTGTCCAATTTTATTTGAATTAAGAGTTACTAAGTGGTAAAGAATTTTATAACTCAATTTCTTTTCATTGGGTTATATTAATTTTAATTGTATTTGAAATTATAATATTATGTTTTTAAATACTTTTTAATATATTATTTTGTATTTCCAATTTTTTATCTATATTTACATTTGATACACAAAATTGATTCATTGATTAATTCTCACTTTAATGTTATGATCATTTTAAGGTTTTATTTTATAATCTCATTATAATCAAGATTGTTCATTATTTGATAATTATAAAATAAACCCATTTAATTTTATCTTCCTCTATTTATTAATTATATTTTAAATTAATAATACCATTTTCTACTCTTTGGTACTTAAAATGATTAAGAATTTTTTTAAGAAAATTTGACTTCATTTATCTCTTCGGTCGAAAATCTGTTTTCTTCCAAAAACATGTTTTCTATTTTTTTTAATATTTAGAAAATGATTTATTAAATATATTTTTACTCATTTTTACTTTAATTTTTTTAAAGGAATCTTCATATCATTTTCAAAATAATTCCCATTTTACTTTTACCAAAAAAGTGAAAGGAATCTTTGTTTTAACATGTACAACATGAATGAAATTTAAAACCATCATGACCGATCAAATGTTTTAAAGCTTACTTTATAAGTTTAAAAGAATATTTTTAAAGAAAATTATTTTCAGAATGTTTCATGAACATTTAGTTTTAAAAAGTGATTTTTAAAATGAAAATGATTTTTTCCTCAAGAATGTGTTTAAATATATTTTTTTGGTATTTCTATTCATAAATGAAAAAACACTTTATTATTACTATAATTGGTATATGTTGTATTAATACCATCCTTATTCTTCCTCTGTATGGTTTGTGATAATTTTGACCAAGGAAAGCATTGGAATTTACTTTATTGATTCATTTTTTTAGTCATTAACTTTCCCTTGAATTATTCACCTTCTTATAATCATTAGACATTAAATTTCCCCTAAATATCCATATTATTTACCATGGATGTGGTAATTTATTAAACCATATCTCATTTATACAAACAATGTTTTACTTTCAAAGTAATTTGATTGACTGAGGAAATATTGATAATTCATGTTCTTTCTTCAATACATATATTTAATGGTATAGATTTGTTTCATGAATTAAATTTATTATTTTATATATGAGGAATAATTTGGACACGAGGACATGATTGGGGTCTATTTTATATAGCCCCTCAATGAATCGGTAGTCTCATGAGGCTAGTTAGTGATCTAGTATAAAATTATTTTTCCAAACCTGACGGAAATATTGATAATTCATGTTCTTTATTCAATACATATATTTAATGGTATAGATTTTTTTCATGAATTAAATTTATTATTTTATATATGAGGAATAATTTGGACACGAGGACATGATTGGGGTCTATTTTATATAGCCCCTCAATGAATCGGTAGTCTCATGAGGCTAGTTAGTGATCTAGTATAAAATTATTTTTCCAAACCTGACGGGTTTGTACCCAGTAGTTTTAAATTGTCTTTAGAATATATATTGATGGTAGAGGTATCATGTGACTTAGAAATGATGTATAATAATTAATCATTGTATTCATTCAGAATTCATTAATTATTATCCATGATATTTTTGCAATGATATTATATGTGGATGTATTTCATTATTAGTTATTGATTACATGGCATGTGCTTTTTAGTTATTTACCTTTCTATATTGATTATTTTTTATCTAGTTATGATAGTAGTGTTATTTATCAATGTGTTTTTAGTTATTTTCACTTCCATATTGATTATTATCCATGATATTTCACATTAATATTATCTCTAGATTCACTTACTTATCAGTTTATTGATTACATGGAATGTGTTTTTAGTTATTTACCTTGACATATTGATTATTCTTATTGATTCATGATTGCTTCTACTGGATGGGCTTTTGAATGGATTCAACGGCTTCCCCTAAAGAACGCGCCCCACACGCCTGGGAAATTTCAAATTTTCCCACCGTTGGCATCCCGCCGGCAGCCTCGCTGGCTGCGGCTTCTCCCATTTCGGGTTCTGCTCTCCCCGGGGATGGTCCGTCGGCCCCTTGGGGCTCCCCCTCTGGATTCAAGGCTCACAGTCTGACGTTATCCTTCAAAGAGGCTCTCTGCGGTCCTCCCGGCGTCTCCTGTCCTCCTTGCTTCCCGGTGACCCGCCCGGTCCATCCTTCGGTGTCGCATGAGGGTTCTAGGGTTTCGCTGGAGGTTAGTGCTTCGGCCTTCGTGGAAGCCTCGGCGGAGCTCCGGTGGACGCTGGTAGCTCGTTTCGGCGCTTCGCTTCCTCCCCTACCCATTTTCAAGTGTTTTGTCGACTCCTGGGGTCTCCAGGAACCGGCCCGTATATCCATTCTTCATAGAAACTCGTTCTGCCTGGTTCTCGCATCCGATGCGGATCTCGTCTTGGCATGGTGCAAGGCCCCTCGCAGCTGGGGGCGCTGGAGGTTTAGCTTGTCCCGATGGTCTATGGAGGTTCACAGGGGCAAGGAGCACTCGCATGCCGCGGTCTGGATTTGTCTGTCGGGCCTCCCCCTGCCCTTCCAGAACGGTGCCTTCCTCAAGGCAATAGGGGATTCACTCGGTGGATTTCTATGTACTGATGATCGCACAAGCCGGGGAGATGAGACTACGGTGGCCAAGATATGTGTGGAGCTGGATCTATCGCTTCCCATTCCGGAGAAACTGTCCCTAAAGGTGGAAGATTCGTTCTTCTGGAACCAGGATGTCGTCTACCTAGTGTTTCCCAGGTATTGCTCTGCCTGTCAACTCCAGGGGAATTCTTTTCAACTCTGCAGGAATAGGCGCTTTGGTCCCCGGCGTCCTGCACCTGGAGGTCCCCCGGCTGGTGAGGTTTCCCCGCCCAGAGGGCATGGCCCTGTGTATGGCCGCAGGGTGCCAGGGATTGCACTCCCTCCTCCTGAGGGGAATGGCCTGGACCCGGGGGACACGGAGGACCCACCCTCTCCCTCGAGCTTTTGGGAACAGCTTCATAGCATGGCAATTATACCGTCCAACACGCATGACCCCCCTGCGGTCACTGATTATCTATCGCCTTTATGCAACCCCTCCCAGTGGCTTCAGAATGGAGTTCTCCCAGGCTACTTCCTAATGTTTGGCCCTCTGTCGCTCCCCAACTTCTTGGCCCCTGCTACTGAAACTACACATAGGCCCCTCGATGCTCCTTGGATCCTGGCTGGGAGTGGCCACGGGTCTCTTGTTTTCGCATTACGGAAGGAGGCTCGGGGCAGTGGGCGGTATAGCATATGCCTAGATGCAAAGCCGGGTCACCCAGATGATCGGCTAACTGAAATTCCTGGGCCTTTGGCTCAGTCTCTGCCGAGCGGGGTGAAGGGGAAATCTGTCAAAAACTCACCACGTCCACAATGGGCATCCCCAGAACCGGGTGCGCAGAGCCCGGGGATGTGTAAAAGGCTCCGTTTGAAGCAAAAACAGATCCAGGAATGCGCAATTTCCCTATGAAAAGAGACCATGTCGCCTGGGTCCAAAGCCGGGCTTTCCTTTCCCAAATGATTCCCATTTTCATATGGAACTCCCGTGGCATCGGGGCACGGGTTAAAACCGACTTCATCGTATCGGAATCCAGGAAACATAGGGTCCATATAGTCGAAATCCTAGAACACAAACAGCAACCCGGGAAGATCAAGGAGTTTGCTAGAAAAACCAGGATGAAAGGCTCACTGCATGCAGACCCTGTCAACAAACACATTTGGGTGTTCTGGAACAGGGATACTCTGGTTACACTCATCCAGGCAGGCACACAAAATATTACAACCAGCGTAACCCATGGCACGGAGACTATCCTGGTGACCTTCGTCTATGGCAGCTGTGATGCGCAAAGGAGGGAGAGCCTGTGGCAGGAACTCAGCGGTTTCGACCCAGGGGACCTGCCTTGGATCATCGGGGGTGACTTCAACGTGGTAACATAACCAGTGGAGAGGAAAGGGAGAGGAGGCTTCCCCAGAAATCTGAGCATGGACTTCGTCCAGTTCATGGCTAGCAAAGGGTTAATGGATATGGGGTATGTGGGCGACCCTTTCACCTGGTGTAACAACCAACGCGGGAATAGCCGCTGCTGGAGCAGGCTGGACCGATGCCTTGCTAACATCCACGCTCTGTCCATATTTCCAAAGGTCAAGGTCAGCCACCTCGTTCGCGGTATATCCGATCACTCGCCGCTTCTTCTTTCTCTGTCTCCAGCACATGCCACGAACGATTGTTTCAGATTTAGTAGTCGGTGGAACGATAACCCGGGCTACCAACAAGTGGTCAGGGAGGTGTGGAGAGGACCGACTCAGGGTCACTCATGGACAACCATCCACAAAAAGTTGAGGAAGATGAAGCAAAGGCTACAAGCGTGGGCTAGGGATTTTCCTCCTGTCTATCAGAATATGGAAGAGATCAGGAGGGATGTGGAATGCTTGGAGACCGAACTGGAAGAGGACTGGGACGATGTGGTGTTTGATGAGCTTCTTGGAAAAAAAACTGTCTGGATGATCTGGTTCTGGCCCAGGAACGTTGGGAAAGGGAGGACTCGAAGATTAAATGGCTCCGTGAGGGTGACAAAAACACGGGTTTCTTTAATGCCTGCATCAAGGAGAGGAGAAGGCCAATCAAACCCAACTTACTTCTGGATGATGGAACGTACACTGATGACAGCAACGTGGTAGAGGACATGGCCCATAGTTATTTCAGAAACCTCCTGGCAGGCCCCAATTCCACAATGCCTAATGGATATCTGGAAGGGGGTGAGGAGTTTTGGGGGGAGGTTCCTAGCCTCGTATCCGACCATGAGAGTGTTTCTATTGAGCGAGTCCCTGGGGAGGAAGAGATCTGTGAGGCCATGTTGAGGCTCAACCCCGAGAGTGCACCCGGCCCTGACCACTTCCCAGGTACATTCTACAGGGGCTCTTGGGAGGTGGTTAAAGATGATATCTCTGCTGCAATACAAGACTTCTTCCGAGGCAGTTCCCTTCCTCGTGTGGCTTGTGCTACGACCCTCGTACTCATCCCAAAGACCAAGGATCCCTCCTCCCTCCTCCACTATCGACCGGTAAGCATGTGCAATTTCCCGTACAAGATTCTGGCCAGCATCCTCAACGCGCGACTGTCTCCTCTTCTCCCACGGTGGATCGCACCTGAGCAGCATGGCTTCGTTAAGGGGCGATCAATCCAAGAAGCCATAGCCATGTCACAAAAAATGGTGAGGGACCTGAATATCAGAACGCATGGCTCCAACATAGCTATCAAGGTGGATATGAATAAGGCTTATGACCGTATGGAATGGGGGTACATCAACAGGGTATTGGCGAGACTGGGCTTCTCGTCTTGGGCATGCGACCTCCTATTCAGGTGTTACAGCTCATCCTGGTTGGATGTCACTTTCATGGGGAAAAGCTGGGGATTTTTCAAGGCAACTCGGGGCCTTCGTCAAGGTGACCCCATATCACCCAGCATTTTCATCATCGCTCAAGATATTCTCAGCCGAATGATCAACAGAGAGATCTCCAATGGTGCCATCCAACCTTATCGTAGGAAAGGGAATCTTCCCTCGGTTTCCCATCTGATGTTCGCCGACGACACATTCATCTTCATGAATGCGGGCAAGAAGTCGATTCGGGGGATCACCCGGATCCTTGAGGCATACATCCACTGGAGTGGACAAACTATTAACAAGGATAAAAGCCAATTCTATATTTCAAGTAGCTGTAACAACAGGAGGGATGCACATCTGAGTAGCAGGCTGGGTATGCAACAGGGCGTATTTCCCATGGAATACCTCGGCACACCAATATCCTCCGGCAGGACGCGGATTCGAGACTTCGACCAGGTGGTAAGCAGAATTGCGGGGCGGGTGCTCAACTGGAAAAACTGTTTCCTCTCCTTTGGAGGTCGGATTGCGCTCACCAACAGTGTCCTATCCGCGATACCTGTCCATGCTCTGGCAGCCTCCAATGTACCTAAAGGGGTCATTAAGAGTATTGATAACATGATCTCTAAATTCATCTGGGATGCCGCTTCAGAACGTAAGAGACGCTGGGTCGCTTGGGAGCGGATGGCAACCCCTATCCAGGACGGAGGTATTGGCGTGAAGAGTCTGGCAGTTACCATCCACAACATGCATGCAAAACTAGCATGGGCCATGATCGAGGAGCGCACGTTGTGGGGAAAGACCATGTCGAGCAGCCTCGGCGGGAGCACAGACAACGCATCCCCACTCCACGGCTCCCCCTCTGGTCCTCAGTTAGCAGCCTCATCCCGACCCTTCGCCAGAACTCCCAATGGATCGTTGGAGAGGGAAATATCCGGTTCTGGCATGATAATTGGGCCGGCGACGTGATCGGCTTCCCCTGCCGCCCCGCTCCCAACATCAGCTTCAAGGAGGCGAGCCTCCACCCTCGTTTCATCAGTCTGGTTCTGGATAAAAATAAACAAGAGGCCTATGATATGATCATCCTCAACTCGGAGGCGGACAGGTGCGTGTTCACCCCTTCATCTTCGGGCCACTTCACCTTGAAGGATTTCAGACGGTTTTCCGCCCCCCAGCCCCAGGTCGATAGGTGGCATGAGGTCGTATGGTGTATGAAAATACCCATGAAATACATATTCCTAATATGGAGGATCAGGAACCAAGCCATCCCGTCGGATGACAACATTAAAAAACTGGGGATCAAGATGGACTCAAAATGCCATTGCTGCAGTAATAGCCACGAGGAAACCACACATCACCTATTATTCAATGGCGGATGGGCTCACGAACTGTGGAGTTTTTTCGGTGGCTTCACTGCGTACCAGGATTGGGACCTTCATGATGACTCCTTTGTTGAGCGCTGGTACAGGGGAGCGGACAGTGCAGGACCGGAAAGAACGGCGAGAACCATCATTCTCAATGCAGGATGCTGGAGTTTATGGCAGGCCAGGAACCGTGCAAGATACGAGGGGTCTAGGTATACTGGGAGATCTATCATTGTGCGCACAAGGAACCTGATAGCTGATTGGGTAACCCACATCAGCAGCTGGAGAGACGCACCCTCACTCCGGCTCATGCACGGTGTTTCGCCTTCCCCTCACCCCATACAGCAGGGCCATTGGGTATGCTGGATGCCCCCAACGAATGGGCTCAAGTTGAATATTGACGACTCCTGCTCCTCGGGTATCATAAGAGGAGGTGGTGTAGTGAGGGACTACACAGGAAGTACGTTTCTGGCCTTCATGGCACACTACGGGAGGGGAAATTCTTTACAAGCAGAGGCCAATGCAGTCCTAACCGGACTTAATCTTTGCATGCAAAATCAGATTCGACTCGCTCAGGTGGAGACCGACTCAATGATCATTCACGATGCCTTTCTTGGAAGAGGACCCACACCTTGGTCGATAGCTTACACCATTAGGTGGTGCAAGACGCTCATATCCAACAATATTAAAGTAACCCATACCTGGAGAGAGGGGAACAAAGTAGCAGACCATCTTGCTTCTCAGGCGGGACAAACGTTTGAGGTCACATGTCTCCATAACATCTCTTGTTTTAAACCTTAGGGGGTGAACCTGATTAGAGGGGATTCCCTCGGCCTGCATTACTTTAGACCCCCTTAGATCCAACCGCCTTTTCTTGGGCTTTGGCTTTTTTTTCCCAAAAATAAAATATACAATGATGATGATGATGATGATGATTGCTTCTACTGTAGTTAAATCTTATTGATAATTTGAGATCACCCTTATTTTTTTTCTTTTCCCATGAATCCATGAAGTTTACTATGATTCATATGCAAGGATATTCTATATGGAATAAAGTTATTCTAAAAACATTATGTTGTAATTTGTGTTTTCAAATATATTATAGGAATCATTTATATATATATTTTAACAATACTACTAAACTATTCATTTTTTTAGGATGAGATTCTTTGTATAGTATTCCATTGTAATAAACCAGACAATAGCTTTGGGATACTAGGGTTGGGGTCACTACATATTGAGTGGACTCCCCAATCCTAAAATCATTAATTTGGATTTCATAAAAACTTTTCCTACTAGTTGAACTTAGTCTTTCATAGGTGATCAAACCTTAATGTAAACTAGGTTAAGTCAATTGAAAAATCAAGATAGAAATTCCATGATAATTGAAATCACCCCAATAGAGGTTGGTCAAACATGTTGAACTATGATTTAATTTCTACCCAAGTAGTGGAAGTCAATAAAAATTAATATATATAGTTGAAGGATTTTAAAAATTATGTGTAAATAGACCATTTTATCTTTGTTACATTCTTGTTAATATTAAGTGGATTTATTTAAGTGATTAACCATGTCTAAGATAAAGTTCAGGCATAATCCAATTTATTTTAGTTCTATCTTGAATTCTTGTTAATTCTTTAATTAATGTGATTGTGACAAAAATTCCATAATGATATTTACCATAGAAATTGATAGAAATAAAATAATAATAGTGGTATGATCATGATATTTTTTTAATGGTAAGTTTATCTATAGGATGATAAACTAAACATATACCTAGGGGAAAAACATCTTGAACCATGACTTTGTTCGTGTTGAAACTTCCACCCTTGTATCTCTTGGATTGGTTTCACCTTGAATCCAAAATAGAACTACCTCCACTATAACGCCCCGACCCCAGCTACCCAGAGTCGGTGCATTACTTCGTAACATTGGCATGATCACAAAAGATCAAGTCTCGAAAGACTGATTAGTTTAGTAGCCTTGGAATCACTAGATACATTCATAAATGTTACATTACATCGTAAAGTGAAAATCTACAATAACAAAGTATCCATAGTCCAAACTCATATCCCCTTCTGACTATCCCTGCAGTTCATTCATAAAATACTTCTTTACATCCTGTAAAATATTAAAACATTGAAAGGGGTGAGCTCAGATGCTCAGTAAGGATAACAATATTGTGGAAGCTTTCATAAATAAACATTAACATTTAAGGCAATGTATAACTAAAACAAAAGCCTTTTTAAACTTGAACTTCAGAATAATATGGCAAAAATAAAATTAAATAATTCAATTTACTTACTCACATGGATATTCTACTAGTCGAATAATCATATGCAATATCAATAACCACTTTCGTAATGATGGAATGCATAATTCCATACTATCATAACCACGTAGCCAAGGCCTCATGCCAAGACCACAAATAGGATTTTTTCAAGGCCTCGTGCCAAGACACTAGTTTGTCTCATGAGACCTACCGATGCATCGAGGAGCTATAGTGGGCTCCACCCGTCACTTATTAAGTCCAATGCATTCCTCATATGAATAGGTTTAAACATATCATAAACCATTGCATAATCGTATCACATAAAACATGCATAAAGGAAACATAACATTTCCACATTTCAATCACAAGATATCAATAAAACACATTGATATAATAAAAACACTTTCAAAAGAATTTTCAATACCAAAATAAAAGAAAATTAAACTTGGTATCTATTTTTCATTTAAAAAAAATTATGGCTTATAGAGGAAGCCGTAACTCAAATAATAGTCACGTCGGCGGAGAAGTATTTGTCGCCGCATACGTAAGAAAAAAACATTCATTTTGTCATTTAGTAAAAATGCTTCATATAAAAATATTCCTTTTGAATAAAAGTAGAAGTCAAAGGGGTTTATACACCGTATAAAGGAAAATTGTGTATAAAACCAAATATGCCACAATAAAAGGAGATTGAGATGAAGTCCCTTACAAAGATCATTTTTTTAAATAAAATAGATATATTATGTGTATTCACTATAAGTACACATAAATAATGTACAAATAAAAGATAGGACATAATAATATCATGAAATAATTTGAAAGTAGGAGATTAACCCAAAGAACGAAAATTGGGTTAAGAAGTTCCCTTACATTGTGCCCGACTTGACTCGACCGTTCTTTAACCTCCTGAATAATAAACTAGAGTTAATTTTTATTTACTTAAGAACCTTTTTCATGTTCATTATTCCTTTTATATCACTTATTACCATGTTATGAACATTATGTAATCATTTAAGTTAATAACGGTCATTTTGTCGATCTTTGGTACTTGAGTCAACAATAAACTTCTTATAATTACAAGTTGTTCATGTGGTGAAATATCCATTATATCCAGAATTATATTCATGATTTAGATATCATATATATCATATATATCCAGTATATACATTCATTTATAATATAAATAACATTTAGAGGTAAGAAATGAAATGCACCGTTAATGGAGACAGTAAGCCGTACGTACGCATGAACGCTACTTTCATTTCTATTTCGTATTTAATGGAATGAAATCATAATAGTATAAAGGTGTATTATAATTCCAGTATAATATCATATATAATATCATTTACTCCATCCTTTATACATCCCACATATGGCATTAACGATTCAAATCACTTTGAGGGGGCGGTAGTCCGCACTTCCTAAAATGAAATTATCGGATTTACCCATAATGGAAATCATAAAGTATGACATAAATGAGAAATAAAGAAGCATAAGTAAAACATAAACATAATATATATATCATATATGAAAATAGTGTCATCAAAATGGCCACCATTAGAGGTGTTATATGAGTGTTGAACAATCATCGTTTCGTGAGGCAGAAATTCGCCATCCACAGAAACAGTATGTTATTTAACCATTAGATGTAGGTGTGTGTAAGTGTAACTAGAATACTTCTTATAAAAACATCCTAGTATATTGATTATACTGTTTTTTTTACAAAATAAATCAATAAAAAGAGTTTAGGGGGTTGGAGAAGAAAAATAAAATAAAAGAACACAAGAGAAGACATTACCTTAAAATCGGGTAACTCTTTTTGATTTGAGCCAAAGGATTCCTTGGGAAGAGTTCTGACCAAAGTGAGGCTTCTAGGAGTAAGAGAGGGAAGTTGGGAGAGTATTTGTGCAGAGGTTGTCCGATCCAAATGGCTTGAAGGTGTGAATAAGGTGGTAGAGGTGGGGGCCTTTTATAAGAGGAGAGGAGGGGCACTCTTGGAAAGATTGAAATGTTACTTTATTATGAAATGATTTTCGGATTCTAAAGGTCCCAAAATGATATATTTCTAGGATAAGGTGATAAGGGTTCGAAATATACTCATAAAATAAGTTTTTGACAAGTGTAAGCCTTAGATTTTACATTATCTTTTCATTTTATTTAAATCGTTAATTAGTGAGGTAATCGCTGCACATCATTGTGTCATAAAAAATTTAATTTATTTAATGTATAAAAATTATAAAAAAACTATCATTATGTAGGAACTAGTTTTATCTTTATAATGAATATTTATAGTCAAAAATATGACTTGTATAACCCCACTTAAAAATTATTTTAGTAAAACAACTCATGTTTTGACATTTTTATTTTAACATTAAATAAAAAGTTTTTAATGTCATTTTCCTACCTAAGTGGCTCCATGGGGTCCCCAAGTTTACCCATGGATTTTCTTGGTCAGCCATGACTCATCCAATAGGGGTAGGACAAGTGTAAAGGTATTTTCATATTTTTATAATATCATTTTTACCTTAAATTTCACTAATTACCTTTAATCGTGAGTAATTAAACTTAAAAGTTACTATTCACCAAAAATTATTTTAATCCCATTGAACCAAATTTTACTTCCTAATGACAACTGTGTATGTCGGATTTTTGAAAATCAAATCACAGAAGTGGTAATGTTTCATTTAAACAAAAAATCATTTTTTTAACTACCACTTAGTGGTTTCACTATTCATCAAAAATTGAAGTTTTTCAGAACAATGCCAAAATTTCACCCTAAGCTATAATTGATATTCTGAATTCAAAAATGATGTCTATTTTGTGAAATTCCAAACATATAAGTTACATTAATTAATTTTATAGTTAATTTCCGCTGTCACAATAAATAGCGTGTTTTTAAGAAACAATATATATTAAATGATTGACAATTTTTTATGTCCAATTTCAAAGTGAAATTAATTCTAATGAACAACATTGGATAAAATACTAAAAATATATTCTAATTATACTTTAAAACCACTCAATAGTATAATTTATCACTATAAATTATTTTGATTAAAAAAGTTATTTTAAGTATTTTTCACTATTCATAAAAAAATGGAAGTTCTCAGAAAATTACAAAAAATTCAAATTAGGATAATTTCGATATTAAGAATACAAAAATGAAGTCCATTTTGAAATATAAAATCTCTATAATTTTAAAAAGTGTGTATTACTATTCATAACAGCTACTTTGATTAGTCACAGTGTGTTAGAACTCGAACTTGCGTACAATGCAAGCTATTGCATTATTGAAAGAGATGCGTATCGTGGAAACTCGGGGTGTTACATCCACTCACCTAATAGCTCCACCCATTACATAAACATTTTCCCACATGCAAGTGAGGGGGACCAAAGGATTGGTTAAGGGGGTTTACATAAAAGGAAATTGTGGGCACACATGCCCTTATATAATGAGACGAGGGATGACGCAAACCATCAATTTAATTTAATAATAAATAAAATAAAAATAATTACATATAAATATCTAGTCTATGCTCATGATAATTCACATACATGCAATTAATTACACATTTAATAAAATAACATTCAATCTAAATCATTCTTATTTAAGAAAAATCACACTCGAATCAATTAATTATCTTATTTAATTAATTAATTATTTTATCTCAATTATCATCCAAAATTTCTTTATATTCTCATCCATAGAAATTTTAAACAAATTAAATAAATTTATTTAAATTCTAATATGTATAAAAAACACATACCATTGAGTTAAAATGGTGAGTACCCGTCAGAATTACCCGACATGTATGATATTCGTATACTATTTACTCACGTGGCATGTAGAATACATGTCTTATAATGCAATTTCACGGCATGTATGAGTCAAATAAATGAAAAATGAAACACATGTTATTTATATAGTGTGTTATATTTTAATGTGAGTAAAGTAATTGTTTTATTATGACTTGTTCACGATATATAGTTTTGAATATTATATAGAAATTAATTAGAAATTTCATATATATGAAACTCATCATATGGTGTGTACAAGTCAGATGAATGACACACAAAACACATGTTTATAATATTTATGAAGTATAATAAATTAATTTTAAATTCTATATAATCTGATAATATACACCACATGTATTATCCAGCTGCATGTTGTGTATAGTTATTCATTGTTTATCCACAACACATGCCTAGGTATAGGTTGTGTGGTATTTCCATAGAAATTAATGGAGTACATATAATTTACATGGGATACACATTTTGTGGTCTCCAAGTTACACAATCCCCAGTCATGTATGTCGTATAAGAAAATACCTGAACTTTCTTTGAATAATGGATTATATGCCATGTATGAAAGTTAAAAATTGTGTAGTCCGACTAATTGTGCACTAGGATGGCCTGGTCAACATGGAGTGTATTAAATAAACACAATTTAAAATTAAACACACATGCTATGAATTAATTTCTGAGTCATCCTGGTGCATTAAACATGGGTACACAGTGTGTACTAATGGGCTACACATCGTGTACTCCTGTGGTATCTATATAGAATCTTCAGCACCTCCAAATGATTTCTTCAAATGTATTTCATTCATAATTAATCCATTTTTTATTATATTTATAAGAATGAAGAGGAAGAATATAATATATCAATATTCAGATTAAATAATGATTAATCCATAATTGAAAAACTAATGATAAATGCATAAATCAATTAATGATATTTAAATAATTATAAATTATTATGGGACCTTTATGATACTACTTTTTGTTTTTTATCACAAAAAAAGTATCGGTGGGTCATTTCCAACTCATTTTTTTTGTAAGTGATGATTAAAATAATATGTACATCAATGATAAACACTTTTAACAATAGAATTGAATAAAAAATTAATTTACATGAGAATTCTATAACCAAACACATGATCATGGAATAATGATTTATAATTAATTTAATCAATTAAATAATTAACTTTTTATGGATTATTTATTCATTAATGAATATAACAACATCTCTATTATATATTATGGTTATGTTTTAGGAATAAAGTGTATATTCTCTCTAGTGGTGATCCACACATGCTCTAGGAACCTTGAAGCTTCACTGTAGGAATCTCTATATGCTAGCATAGAAGATCCTAACGATTTCATAATTCATATTTGATTTCAATGAGAATCACTTCAAAGAAGGATTCTCCTTGGTCTCTCTAAAATAGAGAGAAGAGGTGGAGGAGTATAACACTTTATTCTGGAGACAATTCTTGGAGAGGGGATGTTTAGGGATTAAGATAATTCTCCAGATGTCATTGTGCACAAAAAATTAAAATGTATACCCTTAGGGTTAAAATAATATAATTGAGTTTAAATAGATCTTGGGTTATAAAATAATAATTTCACATGCATTATTATTATTTCCTTAATCCCCATGAAACCCCATGACTATAATAATAATACTATTATTATTTATTAACATGTACAAAACTAGTGAATTCATTAAATATTATTTCTTGAATAATTTTATTTAAAATTTATTCAAATTATATTTAATATATATTACTTATAACTAGACCATTAAACTCAGTCTTACAATCCTATAAAATATTTAGGGGGGTTGAATAATGACTATTTATTTAATGAAAAATATCACCTAATTATTCTCTAATAAGTAAATAAATATTATATCTACTAAAAATAAAATAAAAATCTATTAAATATCTCGTTCAAAAATTATTCTATCAAATAACTATTAACTGAATATATACGATAAATCAAACATTAATAATTATTAAACTATGTATAGGAATAATATTTATTCAACATATTAAATAATAAATAATATTTAATATTTAACTGAGGTTCTGGATACACTTAGTGTGTGAACCTTTAGGCCTCTTTCCCAGTGACATTAGGCAGAGCCACCCACTTCTAAGGTTAACACTTAGTAAAACACTAAGGCACCCATAGAGAAAGAAGTTTATTTTACAATGACATACAACCTAATATGGATGATTACCATGGAATATAATCCCTTTATCATGATATCTCTAATCAAACATGTTTCATGCATGTGTCATCAACCTATGTGATCGATGTCACTTTCATTGAATTTCTGAAAATGAACCTTTTCATAGAAAACCATGGACATATATTTAGTTAGGATGTTTAATTCTCATCAAAGGTCCTATGATATCAACTTCTTTTAAATAATAGAAGGGAAAACTCATTTATCATATTATTCATTAATTCATTATTACTTATGATACACCCAACATATCCTACCTCATTGTGAATATATGTCATCATAGTTTTCATTAATTAATCAATTCACACAGCTAATAATATCATTAAATAATAATATAAAACTATAAGGATCAATATGCACGTCTTCAGATAGTAATATCCAATAGAAAATATAAATGTACATTTATAATTAGCGGTTCATGTTCTGATAATCTATTACACTAGAAATTACCAAGGGAATACATTATGAGAAATTGTCTCAAAATCCTATTAGTATCCACCCCTGATAGTCTGTATCATTTGTTTCATGTCAAATGATATCACCCAAATATAGAACATATATTTAATATTTATATCATGGAATTTTGAAGTTCTCATAATAGTATGGAACTACTATGAACTTTTAGTGTGAAAACTACACTTAAGACATTATCACATACTATATCATGAAGAAGAAAAACCATGATGTGATAATAATCTTACTAATATTCAAAACAATGAATATAGGTAATCATAAAGTACATAGAATTTAGTTCTAGGGAACCAACTCCAAAAAATAATTACACACTTTCTTTCCTTTAGAAACAATAATTTATTCTACTTCTGTAATTTATTTTTCCCTTTCTAATTGGTCTCGAAAAATACCTAAGCACTCATTTTTTCTCTTTTAGACTAGATTTTTCTTCTCACTTTCCACTAGAATGTTCTTCTCACATCTAGCACTAGTTTTTTTCACCAAATCTACCCCTTTTATATTGTTTCTTTTCTATTAAATATATATTAAACCAGAAATAAAATTATTTATATATATACCTCATACAACACCAAAAAAACATTGAAATTCCCATATTATAATTTTATTAATAATCTGTCCAGATTCAAGCTGATATTATCTTTATAAAATATTTTCAATATTTTTATTAAGGAGTAGATATTCTCTTAGAACACTAGTTACTTACTTTTATGTAAATGATTTCTTGGTCCATAAGTCTTCAATATTAATTTTAACACCTGTTCCATGAGAAATAAAATTATTTTTACGCTAACTAGATAAAGATTTACCTTTCTCCCTTGGATTTTTCATCTCATTTGATTGAGAAGACTCTCATTTTGCTTCAATCAATTTGGTAAAGTCTTATATGATTTTATTCAACTTATTTTGAGAATAAAGATATTTTGATTGCATTTTGGGCATCTTTATTCATTTTTAACCAAATTTCATTCAAGATCACTCACCATATTTTTGAGTTCAAACACCTTCAATATGTTTTTCTTGTTCTGATCAAGAAGTGTTGTTTATATTTTATAAGATTTATCATCATAAAAATTAATTTTTTTATTATTTTCCACCTTATTGAGTTGAGTATTTTTCTCAAGATATAATTTTAAATTATCTTTTAAAATCCATTACAGTTCTATTATTTCCTCACCATTATCACTCTATTAATCAAATTCCTTTTATACTTTAGAAAAAAATTAACCTCATTACTTCAATAGTTATTTGATGATGAGTTAGATTTATCATGTTTCTTTTCTTTAATATTATACTTTTGGCTCATTATATTTATATTCTCTTTAGATTTTATCCCCATAACTTTTGAATTTTTATGATTTTCATGAATTGATATATTATTACAACATTCTAATGATTTGTGCTTGAACTTCCACTAACACCAAAAATATCCTATGAACCTGATTCTCTTTTTTTACTAGTGCAGTCTGTCCAGATTTCATATGTCATGTACCATGTTGTTTTTGATTATATATTACAACATTTTAGATACATATTTTGGAAAAACTTTCAATATATATTCTCATATACACCTTCAATAATATGGTGTATTTTTCAATGTTATTCACTATCCATATTTTTCATAGAATTTTGTTTGAAATTTTCACCAAAAAGTGAGATAATATTAGTACATAAGATAATTTCTAGGTTATGGGATACCATAATTTTGAAGGTTTTTTACAATTTGTTATAGGATAATATCATGCTCTTATTTGATTCATGACTCTCAATAAAAACTTGTGTGAAGACATCTATTTTTCTAGAAATATAGGAAGTTCCAACTTGTGGTGATTACTAATTATTTAATCTAACTTCCAACTGAAAACAATTCATGTTGAGGGATTTATTCTCAACCTAAATATATTTCATAATCTCTTCTCACTCCTCCTTAATTTTTTTTATTTTTCTTCAATCACTTTACTTGATTCATGTAGAGAATTATCCATTTCTCTAATTCTCTTTTCTTTGACCTCCAATTGAGAATATTTAACATCCATAAAGACTTGTTCCATTTTTCAAGTGTACGAAAAGATTTAACTAATAATTTATTATAAACCTCCTTCTCAAAAAAATACCTTTTCTATTATTCTTCAATAACGAGACATCTTCTACTTTAAAGTGATATTGATTGTTTTATTTCTTCAACTAGGTCTATGAGATAAATACACTTTCTAAACTTCTAACTTAGTTCATTATCTAATTCATCATATTCTTATTCAGTATGTAATTTATCAAAAATAAGTCCCTTGTTAGTACCAAAGTATAATTTTCCACTTATTTGGGAACTTTATTCCAATGTTATTTGAATTCAGAACAAATATCAATAAGTGATACATCACCATCACAACTTGAACATGCTTCAATAGAAGAATCATGATAAAAATAATAATTATAACTTATAAAACATTGATCACCTTTAGTGAGTGGTGTTTCTATATTTAATTTTACATTTGTCTTAAACTTCCTTGCATCTATTTTCTTTTTATTTTTTTAATTCTTGGCAGAAAACTGCATCTTTATATCACTTAGAGTATCTTCTTTTTTCTCTATCTAAGTTAACTTAAAAACTTTCTAAAATATTCACTTCATTAAATCTATTTAAGTCAATAGAAAAAATATTAGATATTTATAGGAATCCTTGGCTATGATACCATGAGTAGATACCCAAACAGGATCAACCACTAAGAGGGGGGGGGGGGGGGGTGAATTAGTGGTTTAAACTTGAAAATTATTTTCTTTTAATTCAAAATCTTTAACTTGTTACAATTCTTGGTCTAATCAGTGATATATCACAGTATTACCTCATATGAGACATAATAAAAGAAATAAAAAAATGTAGTATTTACAAGGTTCGATACTAATACCTAATAATTTCCATGTTGGTTATATTTCCATACATGGATTCTCCATTATAATTTTACCATAAACCAACTTTTCTAGCTCATTTGGTTAGACACCTCAACTGCCTTATCTTTTCCTTGATTGGTTATACACCCTGATCATCCTTCTTATCAGTGTTAATATGTAGATAGAAATATCACCAATAGATCATGGCTTCTTCTACACCAACTAATAATGATATTCCTCTACAAGAATAAAAGATTTTATTTTCTCATATACAACTTCAATTATGAACATCAAGCCTACTTTAGAACATGAATGTAAGTCTTTATCACTCTTAATATATTTACACAATTTGAATATTCTCGACTCACTGAATACCCAGACATGAAATTATCCTCCTTTAAATATCTTCCATCTTTAGTATCTTCTCTCTATTTGATATAGTGGTGTATCATGACCTATCTGAATTATTAAAGTTAATATGAGAGTTATCTCAATTATATAATCATATATTTTTTCTTTAATACATTCACTATTTATTTATATTCAAAAAATCATCATGAAAAGTATTCTAAAAAATATCATAGTCAATATTTCCATATTTGAATTATAGAAACCCCATGATCTTTGGCAGTGGGGTCATCTTATTCAAATCAACAAATACATTTATGATCTATTCCTCATTTAAACTCATTTTAATTCTCATTCATAATCTTTATTTAAATCCCCTGAAAACTCATGCTTTAAATTATTTACATGATATAAAATATCATGATCTCAACAAATCCTCCAATATTGATTCTTTTAAATACCTAAAGGACTTGGGTTATCATGTTTTGATATTCAAATATCACATTTTTGTATTCTAAAAATATCACTAAATACATAGGGATATAATCCCCTAAATAATTCTCAAGAAAACTATATGATTCATTTGGATATATGGTTTTGTCCAATTCACCTACGTAGAAGAAATCAGTTATGCATATTATTTAGCTATGTGAATTAGGATACATCGTTTCATTACCTTAAATTTTCCTAAACACCTACATGAATTTTAAATTAGTATACATAGTAGCATTCATATTTGTGATTTTGGCTACATTTCAAGAATCACCTACACAGTTGTATTCTCTTATGAGAATTTTATTGTGTGGATCTATACTCGAATATATTATAGAATCAGTTATGTGCATCATATCAGCTATATGGATCACATTGGCTATGATATTCAAATGCATGAAAAATTTGGATACATGAAATCCCAAATTTACCTATTTATCATAAATCAGTTGCGTTAATTTTCCTACATCACTAAAATTGGTGATGTGGTATGTTCGTCTATGTGATTCTATACAAAATTCCTAAGTAACAGATATGCCTATGCAAAACATGGTAGTTTTTAGATTTCAATCAACCTAAATTTTATCATCTTTATCCAACTTCTAGTCCTTATTAATAACTTCAATACTTCTCATAAAAAAATTATATATTTCTTCTTCATACATCAATAGAATCCTTTTGATTCATTTAAAGATTATATTATTAATTATCACAATTAAATAATTCCACTTTTTCATGAATATGTTCACTACATCTTCAAGTAAGGGTCCTTATAATTACTTTTACATAGAATATTTTAGTTGATAAATCATCTTATAGAGTTACATGGATGATTTATCTACTAATAATTCTCATGAATCCATAATAATCCTCCAATAATCTTCATTAACTCAACTAAACAAAAATTTAACCATTACCAACAAATACAATACTTAATTGGGAACAATAGTATATAATCTCCGAAGACCTAAACCTATGGGTTATTGGGTTATGTGAACATTTTTTTAGATTTAATGTTTAAATTATGAAAATGATAAAAAATATATGCATGTTATGTTTGGGTCATCTCACTTCGTATCAGATTTAATGTGCAAAGTTTGTCATTTTAACATTAAATCTGGGAAATTGGTTTTGGGGCGTCTTAGTTGGAATAAGAATATGGTTAAGTTATTTTTTAGGATTAGGTTATTGATATTAATATGAAAAAACAAATGGAAACCTAGGTAAAATGTTAAGGTTTATAGTTTGATCCAATTATATTATAGTTGAACCAAAAGTATCATAGGATAAAATGAAGGCATCATAGGATAATATATCTTAGGATTGATTTTTCATATTCATATGATGGTTTACTATGATTTTATAGGATCTTATCATGATTTTATATAACCATATTATTTTTAGTACTTTGTTATAAGAAGATTGTGAAAATAAAGTTATGAAATGAATGTCTCTAAAAAATATTACTTCTTATAGCCAACTATGGAATCATATTTGGTATAAATGATTGAGGAAAATGAAAAATCTAAATACATGCCTATTATAAGGGGAAATTAGTTTTCTGGTCTTAACTAAGATAAGTATCTTGATATCTCATTATAAATTATATCTTGGGTCATTTTTATGTTATGGATACCCATATTTATTTTCATTTGTAAGATATAATTAAAATTGTGAGGACACAATTTATTTAGGGGGGAGAATGAAACACCCCAAATATTAAGAAACATTTTATTTCCATAAAATACAAGTCTATCATTCTTAAATATGATTTTTATATTATTTCAAAATAATTAAACTTGAGTATAAAATAACTCATACAAATTTAAATAAAACTAACAACACTTTATTCATTAATAATGGAAAATTACAAAAAAAATTACATGAAACCAAATATTGGATATATAATGGATTATTATAAAAATATTACATCTCTTAAAAGTGCATACAATTGAAGGGGACAATAAATAAAATATTAATATCTTTACCACTATGAAATCCTAAAGAATCTCCACTCTTGAAAATCACCATTGGTAGAAAAAGTTCTATAATGACAAAAAACATCATGAAAGGATAAATCATATTGAAAATATAAAATAAAAACTATAATAATGAGAAGTTTTCTTTGTGAAGATAGAATTATATGAATTTATAGTATGTAATGGGGGTAATATATTTTTTATATGATAGTCATAAAAAGGTATATAATTATCGGATATAATACCAGTAAACATGTTTCTAGTTTGATTTTACCAACATATAGTTAATATACATAAAGTTTATTTAGACATAAATTTTCTTTATAAATAATTTACTTGAAATAAAATAAATGATTTAGTAATATAATTAAAGGATACTAATTCATTAGTGAAAATACTTTCAAATTTAAAGAATTTATTTTATAAAATATGAATTTTTATTAAAATTATTACTTTTAAATATCAATGTCAATAAAATTGATTTATAAAAATGAATTATTATTAAATTTAACAAGTAAAATAAAATAAATAATTGTGTAACTATAATGAATGCTGATTTTATTATTCATAGCTAAAAAATGTTTTATTTAAAAACATTATTTTTTATATATATTATTTTTTTTATTTAAAAGAAAAAAATTTCACATTTGGAATATTAAATGGAATTATTTTTTTATAAATTTAAATAATTAATAATCATTAATACATTTATTTTCAATTGGTTAATGATTAAGATAAAATATTTTAATTGTAATTTTTTTTCAAAGAATCATTTTTTTGTGTAATTTATTTTTACCTCAATAAATTAAATTAATCATTAATAAAGAATAATTTTAATGAAATATATTGATAATATATGAAATAAATTAAATTAATATTCATCTAATATTTATTAAACATAAATTTATAAGAATAAATTCATTTATTCTTAAAAACATTTTTTTCTAAAAAATATTTTTCCATGTTATGTTTTCTTATATTAAAATTATTTTTTTATCACTTTAATAAATTCAATCCAATAAAATTGATTTAATATTTGGAATTAGAATTTATAAATTAAGTAATGATTATAGTTTTATTTTTATACATAAAAACAAGTTATCGATATAAAAGTTAGTAACCACTGTAAAAGTAAAAGTGTTGTTTTTAAAAAATTGTTTATTTAAGTGTAGTGTATTTTCTCTAAATAAATTAAATTTATGTATTTTAAAAAATGAATATAATTTAATTTTGAAATATATAAAAAATAAATCAACACTAATTTAATTAGTAATCTATAGGATATAGAAATGAGAACACTTAATCGCTAAAAAGATATTTTTATGCAAAAACAGTTTTTCATATATATATATATATTATGTTTTAATTTGAAATTTAATTTTCTCATATGTAAAAAATGAATTAAATTAAATATATCCTAAATTTTAAATAATCATTTAAAAATTATATAATAAGGGCCTTTTATATTTTTATTAAAATGATTACCATGGAAAATAATTAATCGAGTTAAAAGAGAGTAAAAATAGATAATTTATCATGGAACAAAATTTGTTTCATATATTTGACAAATATACGTTCTATAAGACATTTTTTAGGTTTTTGGGTCAATTCTACAATTTCCACCAACATTTAATCTCTTAACTCGCCTAACTACCTTGTGATTCTATCTTTATACTTCTCCTGACTTAAGTTTCCAAGGAAATACTTCTCAATTTCACCTATAAAAGGATCCCTTTTACAACCACTCCAAAAAATATTCTTCTTTTAATACCTATTTAATCCCAATCCATTTTATATTCATATTGTCCTATCTCATTTTTGGAATCCCCTAGTCACAAGATGGGGGCCTAAGTCCTTCATTTCGAGGGAAGTTATCATGAGATGGAGCGATTTTATCAAAGTAACTAACGAGTTATCATTCATTATTTTTAGATAATTTATCATATAAACTATTTATAAACCTAATTAACCACTCTAATCATGTTCTATTAACATAATTATACTTTTATTAAAATGATAATATCATAGTATGACTCTACTTTATTACTCATTCATTTATTATAACACGTTCTTGTTTGGGCCGGTTGTACCACCTACATGAATGATATTGTAAAGATTATATCACGAATGATTAAGAAGACTTAAATTATGGTATATAAATCAATAATTATTAATTTTATATTTTTTATTAATTCTAATATTTTAATATTAATATTTAACTCACTATTAATATACCACCTTTCATTCGTTAAAAATTATTGAAACAAGCACGTTATAGATTACATCCCATGGAATGAACCTAGAAATTCATAACACAATATGAAGGTTCTATTAAAGTACCATTTATATTATTATTATTATTAACTCATGAACATGTAATGATCAACAAAATTGTTATACTGAAGACCGACAAGGAACGATTGAAACTACTAATAAATGATGACCAATTTTAACTAAAAATAAGTAATAACTCTTTAATAAATAAATATAAAATATTAATATAAATGGTAATATATATGAATAATGTTCTTAAATATATTATTAATGAGTATTAGTTTATTATATTGTAGGTTAGAGAGCATCTAACCGATCAGGAATCTAAGGTAAGGGTTCTTTGTCTCAATTTTCATTCCATGAGACACATTTCATATTGTGCCCCATTTTTTATTTTACATAGTGTACTTAAAACCCCATTGAATTATACTATCATTATTTAAATTTCATACATGATATTTAAAATTCTATTTCATTGTCCCACCATCGTATTATTTTGATCCCTTTAATACTAAATCTGTAAGGATTTTATTGACTCAACCTTCTTTTAATTGATTTAAAATATTTCTCCCTTGAATATATTCTTCTAAGTTTTTAATATTATTTAATTTATTTATCTAACATGTTAATCTCTATCTTTCTAGTAAATTTAAATTTTCACATCAAAATCTTCTTCTTTTGTGGATTTATTTCTTCATAAAAATATAACATTGTTAATAATAATTCACATCTTCTCTTATATATATTTATTCTACATGTCTATAATATTTCTTACCAAAAGTGTTTTATTTTAATATTTTTAAATCAAAAAATGTATTATCCTATCAATTATATATATTTCTATTTATCTCTTTTTAAAATGAATTTTTTCATCTCTTTATCTGATGTGGGATTTTCTTTAATGGTGCTTAAAAATCTTAAAAAGTAATTTATTTTCATATTAATAAATTGTATCTTCTAATACATGGTTATTTACTTAAAATTTATTTATTTTAAAGGTTCCATTATTGGGTATTATTTTAAATGGATGTTTTCAAAATTCTTCCTATCAATTTCCTGAAAATGTTTTATAACAATGATAAAAATGTTTTCCAAAAACTATTTTTATGAATTCACTTGAATTTTTTTCTCGATATACAAAGGATTTATCTATTATGGAGTAACATTAATGATCACTATATAAGTGATTTTATGATATAATTATTTTTGGAGATTGGATTTTAGTATCAACTGATCTAACTCTTGAGGTCATTTTATGCAACACCCTTTGAAAATGTTAAGAAACCCATTTTATTTCCATAGGTTTGATCTCATTATATGATGTATGCTTGATTTCATGTGCACACATATATAAGTTTTATAAATATGTGATAGATGTATCTGATATATCTCTTTAATTCCTTGGGTAAAGTTTTAGTATCTCAAGAGATAAAAGTATTATGTGTAGAAATTATTGTCATGTTCCCAACTTTATGTGTAGACATTATTGTTATGTTCACAACTTCATGTGCGGAGATTATTGTTATGTTAAAAACTCTATTTGGTTAAATTATCATTATTTTTACGACCCTATTAATGGGAATTATTTTTATGTTCACAACTTTATACATGCACTTGGTTGTGGTTATCTTTTTTTATAATGTTATAACTTTATATACTTATTCTCATGACACATTTCTATGTTATGCCACATGCCTATGTCATTATCCTTAATTCATGATTATTGTTTTATGTTATTTAATTCTTATTATATGATATATGTTTGACCTTTTGAGGTTAAAAGTTATTCTTTAATTCATTATGGAAAAATATTATGATTCCACATTAATTTTATGCAGATATTTATCCCCTTCTCAAGTTTTCTCTCATGCTTATAAACTAAATTATTTATAAATAGTTGATAAGTTTTACCTTATTGATTATTTTATATCACTAATTTTTTCCCATTCCCCTAGGTAATTATATGTGGGTTTATGTTTATAATGAACTCTTGTTTAGAGACATTTGTAGGAGATATTAAAGTAATAAAGTACAATAATACATATATATAGCTAATCTCCAAAGTCACTAAATTTTTAGGTTTTGGGGTTATGTAAAAATTTAAGAGATGTAATGTTTAAATTATGGAAATAATGTAAAATATATGCATGTTGTGTTTGGGTTGTCTCACTTAGTATCAAATTCAATGTATAAAGTATGTGATTTTAAAACTGAATACAATATTGGAGGTTTGGGTAATCTTATTTATGATTAATTACTCAACCATAGATGGGAAATATTCCACACTAGTTTTAAGGATCTATCATGTCCATTGATACTTTATTTATTTTATAGGAGTTTAATTCAACAATTCATTTTATATTTAAGGTCAATTACACATCTATAGAAAGATCGAATATCACATGCATATAAACACAAGCAACATACTTTTAGATAAATGTTCAAGGAACCACCTATCTCATATATGGATTTACTCCCTTTAAGAAATCTCAACCATCATCGCCCAAGATCCTCTAAGCCTTTTCCAATATTGTATCAACTCCCAAGATCCAGGCTATCTTTCCACATTGAAATCATAACTAACCAAACCCATAAATACCTTTTCATAATCTTGAAACCATTATGGTGAAAATAACTACAACAAAATTATGATAAATAATGTAAGTTAATCCTCTCAATACATCCTCTATCCATTTTAGGAAAAATCACCCACCATCCTCACCCAATTACACCATTTTATAGTGTTATCAACACCAATAACCTTTAAGAACCATGAAAATAACCCTAAAAAAATACCCCGCTACAAGGGGAAATGAGGGATGAAGGAGAGGGGGAGGATCTAGTAAAATATGGCCTCTAACAACACTTTGTTCAACCAAAAACCCAAGGGGTGATTGGTAAATTACCAATTCACCTATGTTAAAAAGAAAGAAGGTTTTCTATTGGTCATAAATTGACTATAAAATATATGGTGTGACTACCCTCTAGGAAGAGGCTCGACACCCCTGTATATCTTTTTTGTGTTGTGACCCTTATGGGTCACTGCACAACTGACCCAAGCATTGGGCTTGGACCCCAACCAAGAAATAGTGTGGTCTAACTTTATTGAATTCAAAATTTCTTTTTGATACTTTGGAATATTTTAAATAATATTTATAAATCTGGGCATGCAATCAACATGAAGTTTCAAGGCCTGTAGAGACTCAATGTTGATATATTAAAAATGTTAAATTTTTTATGTCACAAATGTGTAATTTTTTAGAAATAATGGAATAAATACTGAAATGTGTATCATATGGGAAAACCAATACAACCATTAAATTAGAAATATGGTTTTTATCCCAGGAATAAAATAATATTTATATGCTTCAGGTGTTTCGTTAGAGTGCGCTTGTGGGAAGATTAAATGGATTAAATTGATAAATTAATTTGATAACCATTTAATTGTCTAAACTTAAGAGATTCTCTATTTAATACATTTTTTGAAAATTACTTAGGGGTATCTACATAACCCTATAAGAAATAATGGGATGTATAGAGAGCTTCGGTGGAGAGCATGATGGTGGGTGATCTCGGGATCAAAGATCAACAATGAACAAACATGGATTTTTATGGATCCAATGACGATCGTGGTAGATATCATCAATGAAATAGATGTGGATTTATTCTATAATAATGATCAATATAAACTCAAGGTTGGGTATTTATTTTGTTGAATTATTTCCCTATTCTTAGTGTTCCATGATGAACATGAATTTTATTCTTTAGAAATTAATTCATGGATCATAAATGTTGAATTTCTTAAAGTAAATTCCAATTTCCTATAATTTGAATTTTGATTTTATTATTCTGATTATCCTCACTATTCGTTGTATTTTATAAATGATGTACAAATGATCATGGCCTTTATTTAATTCTTTTTTTTTGTTTTTCATGCCTTTCTACCACCTTTAATATAAATTCATCATTGATATTTCGATAGGTCATTGATTCGACTATACTTGGGAATTTAATCAATGTGAATTCATTCTACGGTAAAAAAGATCATTTATGCGGTTTAGGTTTTTAGGATTAGAGGTGTAACCGAGTTTTGATAACTATGATGGGAGTATAATGAGGATACATGAGATAGTGGTTCCATGAGCTGGAATGGACGAGTATCTTTGGTGGTGTGATGATAGGTGAATTCTAACCAAGGGGTAGATAGAATCCATCCATAGGTGATGATGTAGGCATGTTGTTTCCTTTTAAATATCATGAATTGGTTATCCCTAGGTTTTAGGACACATTAATTCCCAATTCCTATAATGATTTGGTTATTCCTTCATTACCCGATTTCATGTTGGGTTCACTATTCTTGTTTTCTTTAGAGCGATATGATCTCTAAAGATTGGTTATGGGTAGTTCAAGTATGGATGAACAATTATTCACATCAATTTTACCATTTTTATCCTTTATATAAACTCCCAATGATTCCCACATCCATAATTAGGTACATACCTTTTTTCCAAAGGTAGGCGATCATTTGGGATTTCAGACCCAACAACAATTGGGAACTCGTATTGGTTGAGAGGAAAGTATTTTGGGCTCATCACACCCTTTTTTGGGAAATTATTTCCTATTATGGGTCTCAATTATATATTTAATATATGTTCGTGAATCTCTTCCAAATATTAATACATGATTGGTTACCCTAATTAAATGACCAGTCATTGAATCCTTTTATTTGTAAAGGGGATTCTATTAATGAGACCATATGTATATATCTGAGGTTATTTATCAATTTTCTAGTATTTCTTAGAAATGGGTATTTTATTATATTTTTAATCCATATAACCTAGAACTCTATAGTTTATAGCTATCTAGGAAGGTGATTGGTGTTTTGATGATGGGATTGAACCTTTATGAGGTGTCCTGCATATCCTATTTATAACAGAAATCAAAACACACATAGTTTATTTGAGTTAGAGTTATGTAGTTTAACTTCATGAAGAAATGACATATATAAGGGAACATAGGTTCCAGGAATGGAGCTCGAGACTTTGGAAGGAATCCTATGTATCCTTCTTATAACAGGAATCATATTTATAATGGTTTTATTTTCCATCAACCCCCTGATGGGTGGTGATAGGTGATTAATGTCCAGGAGGATTATTTCCCCATGGTTTACTAATATTAGAATTCCTTTAGGACTTACACCAATATGGATACCCTTTTATGGGTATAATCATATCATTTCACTGAATGGGGCGTACACACTAAGGTTTCCCTAGCTGGGTGAAATTTATAATACGAGTGATATGATTGTTGTAAATCCTTAATCCCACTTGAGTCATGCCCGGTGTGAGAAACAAGGGATAAAAAGCGATCAGATTCACCACATATAGATATGGGACTAATGAATTGGAGCAGACCTAATGGGGTGTCTGGTATGTATATAGGGTCTTAGGAAGGCATCCTATGTTTTCTAATTGTAGTATGATTCAAATTCCTCATAGTTCAATTCATCCCTAACCCACTGATGGGTTTAGGAAATTATGGGAATGGTCTAGGATTACACTTAAGATAATTACTATATATAAACCCACCCCCATATGCTAATGGAAAAGGAAAGATGATAAACTCATAGGAATATTTTTGTTCTATAATCCATGGTAATTTGAATAGGAGGGTTTTACACCTAGGTGGATTCCCATTATAATTTGGGCCTTAGGAAGGTGTCATATGTATCCTATTTGGATAAGAATTAGAGTCTTCATAGTTCAATTACCCATAACCTGTTGATGGGTTGGGATAGGTGATTACACTCAGAGAAATTATTGTTATCCCTAAGGTCAATGAAGGTTAGGGGCTTATACCAAGATGGATTCCCATTGGAACTTGAGTCTTAGGAAGGAATCCTGTGTATCCTATTTGGATAAAAATCAGATTCCTCATATTTCAATGTATGTTATATCCAAATGTGTCTTCTGGACAAGGTTATCATGTCTTAGGGTGTCTTCTTAACATGATTGACATGTTGGGGGGTCTATGCATGACATGTCATGAGTGTCTATCTGACATGCCTTGTGTGTCTTCCTATCGTGTATTGATTTTCTATCTGACATGTCTTGATTCTATGCCTGACATGGCTTGATTATTTTTCTAACATGTTTTTATTGTCTTCCTGACATGGAAGACATATCCAAGAGTTTCTACTTGAAATCTAAAAGGTGCTTTATATTATCAAAATTGTAATTCTAGGGTCTTTCACGTGATCCAGTCTGCTAACATGTCCAAGGTGATTCGTAAGATCAAATCTGACATGTCCAGGGTGTTTCGCATGATCAACGCAGACACATTAAAGGGTGTCGTGTTATTAAGGCCAACATACATGAAGACTATCACATGATATGGATAGAAATTATGGAGGACTTCATATGACTTAGAAAAAAATTATGGATATTGTTTCATTATTTAGATGAAATGACTGAAGTAAATTGCATGACTTTGTTAACAAGATTAGGTGTTATTGCATGATCTAGATAACATGTTTGGAAGACTTCTCATGAATTTTCTGAAAACTATGAGTGTTGTTTCATGATTTTGATGGAATATCTATAGGACTTCACGTGACTTGTCTAACAATTCTAGGTGTTATCACATAACATGGATAACATGTTCGTAGGACTTCATGAAATTGACGTAGACACATCCAATGGTGCTTTGTGATCAGGACTGACACATCAATGAGATATCATGTGATCTAGATAGGTCATGTAAAGCACATGATTCCTTCACATGAGAAAGAACATGTCCATATTTTCATAAAACTCCCATATTTTTCAACCTTTATTGCATATGTTCCTTAATGTTTTTTAGGAATTGGCCTTATGAGGTTTTGAGTGACCAAGTAGACATGCGAAAACTCCTCTAGATAATCTAGATGGCACATTAAAATTCCTTTATGTGATCAATAATGTGACCACACGAATCATATATACATTTTTTTTTATTCTTAATTCATTCCCTAGGTTTTACCTAGTAGAAGACACTTCTGATTTATGGTTTTCCACTCTAAGAAGTCTTCTCTTCTGTGATACCGGGTGTCCCTTGCATCTCGTGTGTTTTTTGTTGAGTGGGATTAATTTATAAGACTCTCCACCTTGATTCTATGACACCTTACATGAAACTTATATCATAGATATGGTCTCAATTCGGTGGAGGATGAATCACATCACATGCTTCATGCAAACCTTCTTCAGGTCATCCATGGCGTTGCATGATAAACAACGACTATGAGAACACTCTTCCATCGCTATATTTATCAGACCCACATACTGTCAAAGGAATTACACATAATCATGTAAACATTTCAAACATCCTTAAAAATATTACGCCAGTATTTATGGGAGTCTTCACAATACTAGCACACCTATCTAAGAGTCTTTGTCATAATCAAGGGAGACTTGTCTGGGGTCCTTCGTGAGATTGAGTTGGCTCATCGGAGGAACTTCACATGAAAAAAACATAACTATCTGTCACATAAGGGTTACTCCTTGTATTTTTTTATTTTTTCCAATACCTAGCCATTGGGTATGTATTAGGGAATCACATGATCAATACTAGATCCTGCATCAGCATGCAAGCATTGCCATGGACAATTTATCTGCTTGTCTGTAGTGCATCACATGATCAATGATGGATCTCACGACAGTGTGTGAGCATTGTTATGGATATTATCTCCACTTTTATATGGATATTAAGGCTCATTGTATGATTAAATGGATGTGATGAGGGACTTCACATGATGAAGGTAACACATCCAAAGGCTTTTACGCAACATAGATGACATGATGCTAGGGACCTCACATGATCATTAAACTGGTCAGATGATCCATATAATCCCTTCACATGAGAATAAATTTAAAATCCATCATAGGAATCTCCCAACTTTTTTATATTTTATTTAATAAATCATATGTAATTTTTCAATCATTTTTTAGTCAAGGAATCATGTGATCAATCTTGGACCTTGCAAAATTATGTGATAATTGTCATAGATAGTCATTCTTCTTGGTTGAGTTATGTCGTTGTCTTTTTATTGAGTAGATCACATTTCTTAATGGTCATTAGGTGCAGACACATCATATGAATGCACTATGAAGGGAATATCCATCTAAGTACATTTCATGGAGGGTAGGTTGCATACCCAGGGATGTATGGAGGTGTTATGTGATCAGAATCACATGATTCATGGCCACATAACTATTGGAACATAACCTGGGATATATGAGGGAATTTCATGATGACTGAAGAATCATGTGATCATGTAATAAACCATGAGTCATGTGGATGTATTATCCAGTACATCAATGCGATCATTTTTTGATCCAGGGGTATGATGAAACATTACTTAAAAAGGGAATTTTTCCACTAATCCTCTAATGTAGCCTATAATAGGGGAAAATTATTCATTATTGATGGTATATTCACCGATTATTTATTTTATCACTAGCTCCTAATAACCTTTTATGTTCAGTTAGGATATCTATAGCTATAGGGAAAGTTCCAAGCCTGTAATCAGGGCTTGGTATTCTACCTCATTATCGGTGTATCCTTCAAATAGTGAGAAGGAGTAGGAAAAAAATTCTTTGTGTGGGGGAAAAATAAAATTCATAGATGATCCTAGTTAAGTTTTGGGGTTTCCAACCTCTTTCTAATAGGACTTTGTGTGGAACCATCAAAATACATGTCCCATGTTTGGGGTGTGTCATGAGTATAGAAAACCTCTTTGTTTGGAATTTTGATTTCCAATGGTGTGCTTTCTAGGGTGGGATGTGATGTAAGGAAATCAGTTAGGTCCTACCCATTAACTACATTTTTTGACACAAACTAGATGTAATATTGTTATATAATAACCTCTCATTGGGCCAAACACCCATTAAACATAGGCCATCCAAGTATGGACATTATTGGTTCAATACGGGAGACAAATTTTACTTCATGATGCTTCAAGAAATGTATCATCTTTTCCACTATAAAGATGAGTGTGAGGAATTTCTTATCAACATCGAAATAACAGGTCTTAGTAACTAATAATGTTTGACTGAGTTAGTAGAGGTTGTTTTCATTCCCCGTATCATTTTTATATGTGGGAGAGAACTAAGCAATCATTACATGGAGGCCACATATAAGATAAAAATCTTTCCTTCTGCCATATACATCAAGACCGATGGGTGAAATAAGTAGTACTTGAGATTCTAAAATTATTCTTATAAGACCTCATCCCATTAATAGGTTACTCCCTTCTTCATTAACTTAGTGAAGGTGAGATATTTTCCGACTAGGTTATCTATGAAACACTAAATGTTAGCAAGTAAACCTTACATCCCCCTTCTTTATTTATGATTCCAAGGAGGTTACATTGCAAGGATTGTACTAGTATTTTTTTGGTCCAACCTCAATGCCATGATGGCATACCACAAAGCTAAGAAACTTTCCTGAAATTACCCTAAAAGTTCACTTTAGTTAATTCATCTTCAAACTATGATGCCACAAATTGCTGAAGATTTATTGAAGATCCATGAGGTGACCACGTCACTATCAAGATTTGATTACCAGTTCATTGATATAAAATTATGTTATTCATCCCAATAAGGGATTAAAGATATGATACTTTTAGAATTGGTAAGTAATGTCAGTATTCTTTAATCCAAAGGGCATGACCTGATAGAAACAGATACCCTAAGATGCTCTAAATGTGGTGAATTCCTCATCTTCAGGGGTTATATTTATATAATTATACCCATAATACCCATCCATAAAGTAAAGTTCATGGAATATATTAGTTTCATAGATAAAAAGTTTGTTAATAAACATTGGGAAATCGTACTTTGGGTGGTGTCGATTATGGTCTCTAAAATCAATGAACAATCTGATATTCCTATTCTTCTTTTTATAGGGACAATGTTAGAAATCCATTTTGGGTACTTCACTTCTTGAAAAAAGTTAGCTTTGATCAATTTTCCAACTTTTGATCCTACATTAGTAGCATGAGAGTAGTGCATCTTCTTGGCTACCTACTTGAAACATTGATGGTCATTAGGTAATCCTTGGTGGTGCATAGACACATTAGGGTTCATACTAGGAATTTATGTATAATTTCAATAGAAAACATATTGATGTTTCTTAAAAAAATTAATATACATCTCATGTTCCTCGAGAGTCATCACGACACCAATCAATGTAGGTCACAGATCTTATTATGTTCCCAAATTAATATACCTGAGCTCATTAATGGTTGTGGGAATGCCTTCCTCAAATATGGTAGGGGCATTCCTAAGTCCATCCTCTTCTTCTTCCATCTATGAGTATGTGGAGGAATTTTTAGACATGGTGAGTAATCTGGAGGCATCTTTGTCATTTTCAAGTAAAGAAAGTCCATGGGAAGAGACATTGTGATCTTGAACTATCAAATTCATCTCAAAGAGATTGTAGATTTGATTTTATTCTTTTTTACTACCACCAGGGATAGTAGTATCCTAGACATCTATGATTAATTCTGGTACATCAATCAGGTTTATAGGTAACATATAATCATTTTCAAGTATACTTCATGGATTTTTAGGGGAATTCCCCAATCCATTGGGGGTTACAAACTACATATCATCATCCACCATTAGTTTTTTTCCATCCATTTTATAGAAACCTTTCATAGCATATATATATTCTTAGGACTTAAAGGGGGAATCATCATCATGTAGTATTCCAACCTTCCCATTGATGGGGTATTTCAAGCACTAATGAAATGTTGAAGGTATAACCACATGGATATAAATCCAAGTTCATCCAAGAAGAACATTATATTTCATATCTTTTTTGATAACCATGAACTCAGTATTATACATGAGATCTCCAAACTAATCCTTGAGTTTGATATTCCAAAGTGTTATTTTCTTGCTCTTATCGTACCCTTGAATGTTTAGATTTTTCAGAGATAAGTATAATTAATTAAATATAAAACATTAGATGTTTAGAATCTTGATGATTTTGATCCCAAAATCATTTTCAATCAAATACCTTTGGATGTTGACATTTTCAAGTTTACCTAAAAAAATTATGTGTCTAATATTTCCCTAGATAACAACTTCTTAATCTTGTTCTGTGAATGAGATAGTGAAATGAAATTTTGATGGAATAGTCTCCACTCGATAAACCTTGTCTACAGTGGATTATATATAAAACTCTTTTGGGCTCTAGAGGGATTCTATGAGTGTCCATATGATTTATTTTGAAATATGGACCACATCTAGGAATGAGAGTTTGGTTGGGAAAACTGCAAGTTGTTTCAGAATGTCTTACTTTTATGACTGAGTTATACACTTCCCAAGGTGGGGTTACTCCCATTGATATGGATCAAAAGTTGAGGTGTTTTGGGTGGATGATACTAGTTCTTGAGAAGTGGTCGAAGAAGCATTTTTTGCTAGTGGTGTAGGCCATGTCAGTCTTCCCCTTTGTCTGGGCTGATCAGACAATCGTACCCCCGCTAGTCAGATGTGTAAGATGACTGATATTAGATGACTACTAAAGGGATCTGAGGAATATTCATGTTTCTATTGGTCTTTCTAGAGTTCTCTCCCATGGGTATCAGCTGTATATATTTCCTCTATAGGGATGTGACTAAAATATTGGTTTCAACCACACTTTTGTCATCCCCTGTATCCTTTTCTCATATATCCTTGGCCTCCATATCCCCGGTCAGCTATGGGGAACTCATAATTGAAGGCATATTCATCATTGGGGAATGTATATGTTAAGTAAACCATGTTTAAAGAACAAAAAAAATCTCTACATTGTTGAGGGTTCCATTTGTTATGTTGGTTCATGTTCTTTGGATGTTGAAGAAAAAAATCTACAAGAGTCAAAACTTGTACAGGAGCTATATGTGACTCTTTATCTTGTTTATTTTCCTATATTTGATGATTGTTTCTATATCCAGGAGTTATATTCAATATTTAAACCCTAGGTAATGGTATTGTTGTTGTTTTTCAAATTTTTACTCATAAGGTGGCATGAATTCAGTCAACTATCTTTCAAATCATCTAGTTATCAAACCTATATACATGTCTGGCCAGAACTTTTTCTAGTCACCCTCTTCTTTTGGCTGGGTGATGGTTACACAATTTACCCATTATAGGGAATTATCCAACATCACCTTTGCATAATCAACCATTCTTTTGATAATGTATTTTAATACAAATCATCTTTGATGGTGTGACCCAACCTCTTATAGAAAGATAAGTAGTCAAAAGATCAATGAGGTTGACCTCATTGGGTTACCTGGGATTTGGTAGCTTGAGTATGTTATTTTTAATGGCTATAAGGAAATAATTTAGGACCTTCTCATTTCATAATTAATATTCTTTATTCATCCATTCCTCAAAATTGAGAGTGACCTTGATATCTTTTTTCTTCTAGATGAGGGATATGTTATTATTATTGTCACTTGATGGGAGGTTCCAGATATTTTGGGGCCTACCTAGGTTCTTGAAGGGACACTAATACTAGTTTGAGGGTAGTATTGGTAGTTTCTATATTACCAATACTTTTTCCTTATATTGAGGTCATGGGATGAGATTTAGCTTGGTTCCATTGAAGGGAATCTTATAGGTTTTGTGTTGTTTCTACAAACTCAAAAAATCCACATGGATACTTCATCAAGACCAAAGGTGTTGTATATTATCCTGAATATTTTTGGCACATATTTATAGTAATTTCTATTGCAAGGGATGCATTATAAGTGAATAGTTTAAACCCTTGCATCTAGAAATGAATTCAGAAACACTCTCATTGTCATTTTATTTATAGTTTTTAATGTCTAAAATTATCATTTTCTATAGTGTAGAGATGAACTAGTAAATTAATTAACGATGGAGGTCATCCCATCCCACAATGAATTCTAATGGAAGGTTTTTATACCAAAAAAATGTTGCCCCCACTAGAGTTTGTAGACAACAACTCAGCTTGGTCATCTTTAGCTGATCTCAATGGCCCCGTCATCAGGATACATCAAGATAGAAGTGTTTGAGATGTTGTTATTGATATCCTGCACCATCAAAGGTTGAGAATGTAGGATGGGAAATTTGGGTAGGAGAAAAGTTCCATCCACCCATTCAGTACATGGCTTCTTCTTGGGCTTCGTGGATGTGTTCCACCCTTCCACGTCTTACATTCGAGTAGTCATGGATTTAATGGTGTTGAGTAGTTATAGAGGTACCACCAATTGGACATGATTATCCACTAAATGAGGATAATATTCACTATTAATATATATAATATTAATGTGATTTATTATTCATAAATATCATTTTAGTTCATTTTACACTTTGAACATCATTTCACATTATGATTGTAATGCCTTCTTAAAATGCACTATTATGTGGTACATTTTTTAACATCATTTAAAGTACCCAATTATTCATCTGATTTTAAGGAATGTAATTATCCATATTTTGATTTAATATTTTGGGAAATTGATCTGAACTTCAATATGAAAATTTTTCATTCAGGGATCAATGGATGATTCATAAAGGATGATGGAGATATTTGGCGATGAAAATAAAAAATTCTGGAGAAGGCAGATTGGACACCATCCCACTGAGGAGAATATGGGGCCCACAATACAGGCCCAATGAAGCCACACTTTCATGTTATTCTAGAATAAATATAAATTATCAAATAATTATTCTGTATTCAGTGCTAATTTGGCCTCCATGATTGTTATTTTGGCGGCCCAAATAGTATATCAAAATCTGGGCCAGAATCTGCTGCTCAGAAAAATAGCCCACCAATTAAACCATATCTCAAAACCCATAACTCTTTTTGGGATGAGATTTTATATTATGTTAGAGGACATCCTGATATTAATTTAAGTCTTCTATGGCCCACCCAAATTCGTCCATCTAAAAGGTTTTTCATGCGCCTCTCTTTGGTAGATGCAAGCTGGATTCCTTTTCGGGTCAAGGGTGGAAAGTCTTCTTTCCACAAACTTTCCACCACCCTAGACCTACCATAATCAAGTGAGATGACTTGTAATGTTTGAGGCTCGAACCAAGGGCTCAAAAATTCCTATTTAAGTCAGTGGTTTTGGAGGATTTAAGGATCTTTGGTGTTTTGTTTAATTGTAATGTTATGCTGCCACTTTGTGTTTGTAATCGCATTTCAATTTCCATGTAAGTTTACTTTTTGTACTTATTTGTTCTTAATCAACATATTTATCTTCTATTATTTCCATTTATTTAATCAAAAATTTATAATCACAAATCATAGTTATATCTCTTTGTTGTGCTGAATTATTTCACACATAGTTGTGAATTTCATTTACACATACGGAGGAGTGCTCGTTATTTCCACAGTTTTAATTTCTTCAATCTATTTCTTGTAAGCCATCTTCTGCCCACCATTGAGAGTATACCATCAATGGAGGGATAACCCTTTAATGGTTAGATCTTAAGAAGATTCAAAGGCTGGATTTAATGTTGTTTTATGAACGAATTTTTGTTAATTGGTTAACTAATTTAAGACTTCCATTCTTCAGTTATTTCCACTCTTCATCTTCACTGTGTTTGAGGAAGCTAAATCCAATTTCTAAAATGACCATATACCTTTGAGACATCATGAATTTGGTTCTCTAAGTGTGTATGGGATTAGTAATTGATTTTAGTTTCATCAAACCAGAAAATGATGAAGGTAGTATTATTTTGAAGAATGGATTCAACAAGAATTAATTAAACCAAAATTGTCTAAAGAAGTAAAGTTCATTAAATCCACCCCTAGAATAATCTTAAGATCAACCCATTTTCATTTAATTTAATTAATTTGGTTTATTAGTGTTCTTTAAAACCATCCAAAATCAAAACCAAGTTGGCCACTTCATAGTCAAAAATCCACCTCATAGGTTGTGTGTCTTAGGTATCTTCTTAGTTCTCAGTGGATTCGACAACCCAATCTAGACTACAAGGACCATTATACCTTCATCTCTTGGGTAAATTTGAGCGTGAATAAAATTTTGATGTCGTTTCTGGGGACCAAGTAAGTACCATAGACCAAAAACCTTATTTCCTCACCTCGATTCTTCTATTCTCACCCAAGATCTCTTATCTTGTCCCTTTCTCGTTTTTTTTTGGCGCATGTCCACCTACACCCCCAATAATTCAAATAGACTAGTTAGGGTAAAAAGTCCTAGGATAGGGGAGTCATGTGAACATAGGGGATTGTATCCATTAGATCCTAATCTTCATAATACTCCAGAATCAAAAATTGAACCAATTCTAATGGAGGGTCTTCTAAGAAATCAAATTGTAAATCCTGGGGGAAATCAAATGGGGAAGCAAAACCAAGAAGCTCAAAACCTATAGAATATAGTCGATCAAACCATGAATGACTACCTCACTCCATCTTGGACCAATTCCCCCTCATGCATTAGACACAATTCCCTAGGATATTCCAATTACATCTTTAAACCCCATGTTCTAAACCACCTTCCAACCTTTCACGGGATGAAGTCTGAGATGCCCAACCTTCATGTTAAGGAGTTCAATGACATTGTAGAAACCATGTGTCCCCCACATCAACTAGAATCGGCTAAAATGAGGATATTTCCTTTTTCATTGAAGGATCAATCTAAAAATTGTCTAAACAACTTGAGACATGCATCAATCCACTCATGGGACCAATTACAAAGAGAATTATACAAAAAATACTTTCCCCACCACAAAACAATTTTACTTAAAAAGAGTATCCAAAAACTTTTTGAAAAATAGGGAGAGTCATTCTATGAAACATGGGAAAGGTTCAAAGACACTCTAAACATGGTTCCACACCATGGTTTTTCTATACCTGAACAAGTGATAATTTTCTATGAAGGGTTGGGTCTAGGGAACAAACAATTCATTGACATGATGTGTAATGGAACCTTTAAAAAAATCCCCAAATGATGCTTACGAGTATATAGAAAGCCTTTCTGAATAAAAACAAACATGTGGAACTTCACCTTATTCTGAAAAGACACAAAGAACTACTGGAATTCATACACTTAGAGAATAGGAAAGCCTTAGGGCTAAACTCGCAGCACTCTCTAGGAAGGTTGAAGAAATCGACCTTAGGAAAGTCCATGAAATCCAAACTGTAGACCTGGTTTGCACAATTTGTGAAAAACATGACCATAAGATAGAAAACTTCCCGACCATTCCATCCATCAAGGATGTTCTTTTAGGAGGACCCCCAGTAGAATTAAATGCTTTGAACTTTCAAAATCCTCAATACCAAAACGGCTTCAACCCAAGGTATAATGACAACCCAGGCTTCTTCTGGAAAGATAACCAATAACCTAGACAACCACAGGGACAAAATACTTACCCCCATCAGAACTACCAAACCCATAACCAGTTCCAAACCCAACCTATCCAATACCAACAGCCACTGGTCCATTTTCAACAAACCATCCCACCTCCAAAATATCCCCCCGGGATAAACCAATCTTCTCAAGCACTAACCCAAACTGTTCTACAAAGCCTACTAGAACAACTGTGAAAACAAATGGAAAGGATGAACTCGGAAGTCTCTTCCCTTAAACAAGAACTTCAAACCATCAAAACTAGAAAGGCACCCATGCCTACTCAGGCTGTTCCATCCTCAACTTCAAGGGGAGAGTCAAGTTGTACTCAAACAACTCATGAACAACTAAAGGTTGTGACTATTTTAAGAAGTGGAAAATCAATTGAGAAACCTGAATAATTAATTCAGAACCCACCTGAATATTCAAACTTGGATGAAAATTCAAATGAACCAAATGATCAAACTGAAAAACACGATAACATTTTCAAAGAAACAACTCTTCAACAAACAACCCCAGAACCTGCACCATTTCCTCAATGCATGAGGGGGAAAACCAAGACTAAATTGAGTGAAACATTGAGGGAAATGTTTTCAAAAGTCAAGTTGAAAATTACTCTTATCGATGCAATCCAAACCATATCTTCCTAATCAAAGTACCTTAAGGACCTGTTCACTTTTAAAAGAAAATTTTCACATAAAAACCAAGTCCTTTTGGCTGCTAATGCGAGTACCACCATTCAAGGGACCATTCCTCCTAAGTTGAAAGACCCAGGTTACCCTTTCATCAATGTTGAACTAAGAGAGAGCAAAGTTGTCAAGGCCTTGTGTGACCTAGGTGCTAGTGTCAATCTCATCCCATATGCTGTGTACTGCCAGTTAGGTCTAGAAGAGCTCCAACCCACATCTGTCACACTTCAACTTGATGATCGTAGCATTAGGGTTCCAAAGGGGATTTTAAAGGATGTTCTGGTAAAGGTTGAAAACTTCATCTACCCTGCTGACTTCATTGTCCTTGACAACCATCCAAACTTAGGAAATAAGGAACAAACCCCAATTATCTTTGGTCATCCCTTCCTTTTAACAATCAACTCTGTTATCCGAGTCTGAAATGGGAACATGACCATCACCTTTGGAAACATGAGTCTAGACTTGAACATCTATAATTCAAGCTCAAAAATAGGGGATGATGAGGAAATTCATGAAGTAAACCTGATAGGAAGCATTGATAATGAATCCATAGAACATCAAGGAATATTTGATTAATGTTTAAGTCAAGATGAGATTTATTTCCTTTGTTCATATGAAGGAAGTTTATATACTTGGCTTGAATCATTTTCAAATTGCTCTTATGATGAAGTCTTAGGTCCAACAATCAGTGAAAACTTTCAAGAAACCACTTTCATGGAGACCACTCTAACTTCCTTCCCTAAATCTGATCAATCCAATCAAGTAGCTGAAACTTCTACATGTGGGGAATCAATCCTATCTAAAACTTTAGGAAGTAAAATTCATCTTGATCCAATGTCCCAATCTTCTGCTAAAATTCTGAACCGACCTGATCTTGAATTGAAGGAACTTCTCGCTGCACTCAAGTATGCTTTCCTAGGGGACAATCAAACACATCCTATTTTGCTTTCTTCTTCTCTTAAATCTAATCATGAGAGGATTCTTCTATATGTCCTTAGGATAGATAAGAAAGACATTGGTTGGACCCTGTCTGATATTCCTGAGATTAGCCCACTTATCGGGACTCATAGGATAGTTCTAGAATCTGATTCAAATCCATTTCATCAACCTCAATGACGACTCAATACTAATCTCATGGAGGTATTAAGGAAGGAACTTCTAAAATTGTTAAAAGCTAGTATCATCTATCCCATAGCTGAGAGTGAGTGGGTGATATCAATTCAAGTGGTTCTAAAAAAGGCTGGAATCTTAGTGATAACCAATGAGGATGGAGAGATTCTTCCAACAAGGGTGAGTAGTGGATGGAGAGTCTGCATTGACTATAGGAAGATAAACTAATTTACCAAGAAGGACCATTTCCCCTTACCATTCATTGACCAAGTCATTGGGAGAGTGGAAGTTCATGACTTCTACTATTTCTTAGATGGGTACTCGGGGTACAATCAGATTGAGGTATCCCTAGAGGATCAAGGGAAGACTACATTCACATGTCCATTTGGAACCTTTTATTTCAAACGCATACCCTTCGGGTTATGCAATGACCTTGGAACCTTCCAGCGGTGCATGATGGGAATCTTCTCAGACAGGGTAGGGGATTTTATAGAGGTCTTTATGGATGACTTCTCTGTGTTTGGGGATACTTTTGAGGGATGTCTGTGGAATGTATAGAGAGTCTTGTCAAGATGTGAAGAAAATAATCTAGTCCTAAACTGGAAAAAATGCCATTTCATGGTAAAATAGGGACTAGTTCTAGGTCATCTGGTCTCGGGTAGGTGGATTGAAGTTGATAAAGCCAAGGTTGACATCATTCGTCACCTTACATCACCCAAAAATGTCAAGGAAGTGAGGTCTTTCTTAGGACATGCTAGTTTCTATAGAAGATTCATCAAGGACTTTAGTTCAATCTCCCATCCCCTTTGTGCTCTGCTAGTAAAGGATGCTCCATTTGTTTGGACAGAAAGCTACGAGGGTTTATTCTCAACCCTCAAATCCTCTCTCACCTCTCCCCCCATCATGAAATCTCCAAATTGGAACCTTCCTTTCGAACTTATGTGTGATGCCAGTGACTTTGTTGTAGGAGCTGTGTTAGGACAACGTTGTGATAAAAATCTTTATGTCATTTCTTATGCAAGAAAATCCTTAAATTATGCCCAAATAAACTACACCACCACTGAAAAGGAGTTACTTGATATTGTGTTTGCCTTAGAGAAGTTTAGGTCCTACCTCTTAGGATCCCCCATCATTGTGTTCACGGACCATTCTGCACTAAAATACCTCTTCCAAAAACAAGATGCTAAGGCTAGACTGGTTAGGTGGGTCCTTCTCTTACAAGAATTTTACCTCACAATCAAGGATAAAAAGGGTGTTGAAAATGTTTTAGCTGATCACCTCTCTAGGATGGAATTCAAAGACAACTCAAATAACCTTTCTGTGTCTGATTCATTTCCTGATGAACACCTATACTTTGTGAGTGACTGCCCTTGGTATGCTGACATAGATAATTTCTTAGTTACGGGAGTAATTCCAAAATTCTTAGGGACTCAAGATTGAAGGAAATTCCTTTCTGATGTTAGGAACTATGTGTTTAATGATCCACACCTCTATAAGTTCTGCCCGGACCAAGTCATTAGGAGGTGTGTTCCAGAATCTGAACAAGAGTCCATCCTTAAATTCTATCATAGTGAGGCATGTGGAGGTCACTTTTCCTCTAAGAAAAAATCTGCTAAGATTCTTCAATGTGGTCTCTCTTGCCCACCCTCTAAAGGGAATCCTACACATTTTTTCAAAGTTTTCCTAGGTGTCAACAATTAGGGTCCATCACAAAAAGGAATAAAATTCCACTCACTCCCATCTTAGTGGTTGAAATCTTTGACTATTGGGGAATTGATTTCATGGGTCCCTTCCCAAACTCTAGGGGATATCTTTACATTCTCTTAGCTATCGATTATGTCTCTAAATGGATTGAGGCCATTCCTACAAAATACAATGATCATCAAACTATGATTAGATTTCTCAAGGAAAACATCTTCTCTAGATTTGGAATTCCTAGGGCTATCATTAGTGATCGTGGAACTCATTTTTGCAATCTTCCATTATCATCACTCATGGAAAAATATGTAATTTCTCACAAAGTGTCCACTTCTTACCACCCACAGACCAATGGTCAAGCTGAGTTAGCCAATCATGAAATCAAACAAATTCTTCAGAAAACTGTCAATCCTTCTAAGAAAGATTGGTCCGAGAAACTCTTGGATACTCTTTGGTCATATCATACAGCATACAAAACCATCCTAGGAATGTCACCATATAGGTTGGTTTATGGAAAAGCATTCCATTTACCTGTTGAAATTTAGAATAAGGCCTTTTGGGCAATTAAGAAAATGGATTATGACCTCTCATTGGCCGGAACAAAAAGGAAATTAGATCTCAATGAACTGGAGAAACTAAGGATGGAGGCTTATGAAAATTCAAGGATCAATAAAGCTAGAGTTCAAGCCTACAAATATAGGAATATCAAGGACAAACATTTTGAATCGGGAAAACTTGTGCTCTTGTATAGTTCAAAACATCATTTACACCTGGGAAATTTAAGGTCTAGATGGTCAGGACCTTTCATAGTGCATCATGTGTACCCCCATGGGGTAGTAGAGATTCAAGATCCCACAAGTGGTTACATTTTCAAGGTCAATGGTCAAAGGTTAAAACCATTCATTGAATCATTCAATAAATAGGAAATTGAGGTTGAGTTAATTGAGACAATCTATGAACCGGGAAAAAATTGATTGATTTAGGATCCATGTCGGGCTAACGACATTAAACAAAGCGTTTCATGGGAGGTAACCCATGGTTTTCAAGTTTCCTATAATTTTTTTGTTTTAATAAAATTTATATTTTAATTAATCATTTTTATATTTAAAAAAATAGAATGTTGACATGTTCTTCTATTATGAGTATGGATGGGTATAAAAGGGGAGCACCATATTCATCTGTGTCACGTGGTGTGATCCTTGAGTAATGCCTTACCCAAAAATTTAAAAAGAATACAATGTATCATCAGTTTGTTTTATTTTAATGTTTTTGTAGGTTAAAATAAAGATACAAAAAAATAAATAAAAATATAATAATAATAATAATAAGGGACACTTCGTGGGCCGTGGGTCAAACCCCATCACAACTGGCAAAGCCTTGGGGATTCGAACCCGGGAACGAAGGGAGACAGGGGCACGCGCTTACCACTGATCTACGGTTTTTCGTGCTTCCTTATTCTATAATTTTTATATATATATACTTATATTTTACTTTCTTTATTATATATATATATATATTGTTTTGTTTTGTTTGTTTTGTTTTTCCTTTTTCTACTAGGGAACTCTGCAAGTGACATGGATATCAAAGGACTAAATTGGAGCAACAAGAACTTCAACTTCAACCCCCAGGTGACTTCATTCCATGATCCTCATATTTCAATTTCCTTTTTGAAATTCCCTTACCTGCCTCTACTCCTAAATTTTCATTTCTTCAAACACTGGGGACAGTGTTATTTTAAGTTGGGGGGGATATAAAATTAAAAAATGCTTTTGTGAAATAAAATGATTTGAAAAAAAATGTGTGTAAATGGAAGGAAAAATTCCTTTAACTTTGAACATGATATTACATATTGAAAACTTTGAAACTGAATATTAAATAATTTAGCATACCCCGATTCTGATTTTAATCATTGTATAATTTCATGAGCATTTATTTTGGAAAGTTTGGTTGTCCAATGTGATATTTCATCATTTATATTTTCATCCAAATAAAAAAAAATATCAAAATGCACGTCCTTTGGATAGTGGGGTATTAGTTTGAGTTCATGGGGTCCCCCAAATAAATAGCATAGGTTTGGTGATCATTTTGGTTTTAATATGAGTATTCAATAAAAAAATCAAAAAAAACAATAAATTTACACATAGAGAAATGAAATGACCTAATGTGTGGCTTTCGGCACTTGGGGATCGTGACTCCATAGTTATCTGGCCTAGAGTTAGTAATTTTATCTCTATTTTTGGTAATTTGAATTTTTTTTATCTGATTTAACTCAAGATGATTCCCGAGTATGTGGGCTTCACTTGGTGCCCTAAGGTCTTTGAGCCTGAGAGTCATCGACAAAGTCTCGCTACAGGGGTTGAATCCTTTGATTGCAATTTCAATTATCATGGAAAAATTGAAAAAAAAACAAATACAATAAAAAAAATTGAATACTCATATTAATATTGAAATGTGATTCCACCTAGTGCTTCCTTCATTTCCCCCTTGAATAAAGATTAACCCCCCATGTCTATTGTGATACACAACACATCCTCATACTTAATTGATATTGGATGAAATATGATAATGAATTTGAACAAAGGAATGGGCTTGGGATTGGGATCTGATTATGAAACTATCTTGTATTAAAATATTTTGATGGGTTTCATGATTGTTTGGTATAAGGGTTTTTGGTGATCATTGTGTATTAAAATGTTTTTGGAAAAGGGAATTTGAATTTCATATTTTTGAGATACATTTTGCTCGGGACTAGTAAAGATCAAGTTCGGGGGTGTGATTATCCAATAAATGAGGCTAATATTCATTGTTAATATATATAATATTAATTTTCTTTATTATTCATAAACACCATTTTAGTGAATTTTACACTTTGAACACCATTTCACATTATGATTGTAATTCCTTCTTAAAATGCTCTATTATGTGGTACATTTTTGAACATCCTTTAAAGTACCCAATGATTCATCTAATTTTAAGAAATTTAATTATAAATAATTTAATTTAATATTTTGGGAAATTAATCTACACTTCAATATGAACATTTTTCATTCAGGGATCAATGGATGATTCATAAAGGATGATGGAGATATTTGGCGATGAAAAGCAACAATTCTGGAGAAGGCAGATTGGAAACCATCCCACTGATGAGAATGTGGGGCCTAAAAAATGTGACATAGTGTTTACTTGGCTCACTACCACGTAGATATCGTTTCAAGCTCCGATTTGATATGTTGTAGAGCTCAAACGGACACCCAGATCAAAAGTTATGGTCATTTGAAGTTTGAGTTACATTTTCAACTTATTTTAGATATTTTATTGATTTTTTTGATTTTTTGTGTCTTCAAATTGTTATTAAATGATTATTAATTGATGATAATTATCAAATTATTAATTAATAATATTTTTTAAAATATTTTAAATCCATTTTCACTAAATTTATTATATATTAAATGTAACAGTCTATTTATAATTATCTAAAACATATTAAAAAAATATATATTATATTTATATCAATATAAATATACTTATATAATAATATATTGTTTTTCATGATTTTTTTTTCTGAAATATACACTTTATCAGTGCTAGGAAAAAGCACTGATAAATCCCCCCTTTATCAGTGCTGCTAAAAAAAGCGCTGATGAAGGGGTCCCCTTTAACAGCGCTAAAAAAGCATAGATAAGGGGGGGGGGGGGCTTTATCGGGGCTAAAAAATCATTGATAATTTTTCACTTTTAACAGTTCTTTTTTTAGCGCCGTTAAAATTTCCCTTTATCAGCGTTTTTTTTAGCGCTGAAAAAGCCCCCCCCCCCCTTATCAGCGCTTTTTTAGCATTGTTAAAGAGTGGCGTTATGGAAACCCAGTTTTGTGGTAGTGTAAGGTGTATAATTAAATAATTGTTATCCCATTACTCAACTCAATAGGGTGATTTTGTATTATTTACTCTTATTTTGAGGGTTGTATCAGGGTTATTTCTCTAACCCCTATCCATATTGGACCATTCTAAATTATGAACCTTTGGGGTTTGATTACCTTTACTATACATTCTTCCTGTCTTGTTCTATGAATAGTGACCTTAAGGTAGTTTCCATTCATGTTTTTGGAATGGTACCTAAATATAAAATGTGTGCCCCATGGTGTGAGGAATCAACATGATACTCACTATTGATGTTTACCTCCCAACTTGGAGAATACTGATTCTATCTGGGGTAATGATGATGATGAAAATAAACCTAACCCTGTGGGATGGGGATGATTCGAGGTTTCTATCGGAACTTATTGATCATTTTATTGAGGATTTGATGATTCCAAGTGAGTATTTTATGGATCATAAGATAGAAAATGAGATATAAATTCCTCGTCCCTACAGTATGAGGTTGATCTGGGGCCTCTACTGATTTCTCCAAGACCCTCTCGAGGTGTGATGAACTTGGTGATGATGGTTAAGATAAAAAAATTACATCCCTATGGGATGTGGTTGATTTATATCTACCACCAATATTTTCTAGATCCTCTCAGGTTTGATGACATGAGTGGTAGAGGCAGTGGTAAAAATTACCCCATCCCTAAGGGTAGGGTTTGATCCTAGATGGTTGTTATAGTGGTTGTTATTGAGATCCATTTGATTTGGAGAAATTTTGATCATGTATGACCTAGGTGTAATGGAATCCCATTATGGGATTCATTTTATATGGTAAATTTTTGGGTTGGATACAACTCTGGATTCTATGCATGAAATGCATTCCCATTTTTTTGAGGGGCCTAGTTTAGGAGTTTGTTGGAAGCCCTCTCCCTCTATTCATGGTTTCTTTACACCTTTAAAGAGGGGGATTTTCACTGTATTGACTCACTGGATCATGCGTTACCCATTCCCTTGATTTATCCTATGGATATGACATTACAATATATCATATCTAGGGAGTTTTTCTATTCTAATGACATGGTGAACTAAAACGCTCCATACTTTCCCCATCCATGGATATGAACATATAATAGGGATCTAGAAACCAGTCAATGAAAAGTTGTTATGATATGGAGACAAACACTATGTAGGATTTTTTTCATGCTCTTCTATCCATGGGTTTTAGTATATGGATAACACATCCATTTTTGGTTGATAACATAGTGTATTTTTGATCTGGAAGTTACTCTCATATCCTTGATAAGGGAGGTGTATAGTCTTTGACTACTGATGAGTTTCCCATATGTTTTGGAATAAGTAAGGCATGAACTCCTTCTCTAGATTATCTGGGATCTCATAATCAGAAGTTTATATAGGATATAATATGGTTGATAGGTTGTTTACAGATAAATATCTTCATATATCAATGTCGGAATCTTATTTATCATATTTATATGCCTCTACCTGGTCAGCCTATAGAGTTTGCTTCACTGGGTTGGTTACCGACCATGGTGAAGTGATGCTGATAGTTTATGGGGAACTATATACAGTTAACCCTGGTTTTTCAAGCACCTATCTATATAAAGGTGGATGATTTTTGAGCACCTCTCTATACATAGATGTCTGGGAAAGGGGATCATTTCCTTGTCCAAGAGAGATATCACTATAGGGAGGTTGGCCACAGTGGATTTCAGGAGTATAGTCCCTATGATTCATCTCTGAAATACCATGAGAAGGGGTATCAAGGTAATGATCCCCATCTCATTCAGTTGAAGATTTGAAAAACACTTGGGGTGTTACATATATGTGTCGAATATCCTCAAGAACACTATTATTGAGTAGATCAGGTATTTGAACCTCATTATGCGTCATGGAAGGAATATATTGACCTATCTTTTGGGGTTGAGCTAGGATATGATCTTGTTTCATAATGGATGATGGAATATATTGATAACCATATGGGGTTGTGAGAATATGATCACATTTTTTAGAATATGTTGGAGTATGTCGGTGAGCTTATGTATTATCGATTGGAATACGAGCCTACCTGTAGGTGGTTTATAGAATATTCCAAACAATCCTAGATGAAGCGAGGTTATGATCCTAGTTTATGTATGAATTCCCCATAAAAATATGCTGATGGAACTCTATAATGGTAGAATGGATATGATCCTCCTCTTTTATAGCCTCTAAAGGATGTTGGAACAGTCGTTCATTAGAAAAAGTAGGGATATGGTCCTGACTTCCATGAGCATCTAGAATATTCTCAGTAGATTAATTGGTAGGGAAATGAGCCTATTCTAAGTTGATTTCCATATTTTCCTAACAAACCTCAGTTGAAGTGTGGATATGAGCATGATCATGTGCCTTTAGAGTATTCCACTGGCCTTTTTTGATAAGAATATATGCTTTTCCTATGGGATGTTTCAAACTGAGTTGGTGAGTTCCAGTCAGAATAGGGATATAAGCCTAATCCTATGCCTTTGGAGTATATCACTGGTCATTTTCAATAGGAATGTCCTCCTTCCCCGAGACATGTTCCAAACTGAGTTGGTGATACCCATTTGAAATGAGAATATGATCCTGGTCCTATTCATAATTGTTATCGAAATATGATGATAATCCTCCTGGATAGGAGTAAGAATCTGCACATTCTCCAGATTATCCACCTATTCATACTGATCATAGTGATATGCTACTCTGGCTATCGGGATATGAATACGTTCATATCACTATATTTTTACTAGTTTTAGAATATACTAATGGATATTTTCTATTATTTCTAGAATTTAGTGGCACTTTAGCAAAGTGTGTGCAAGAATTTAGGCTTGTACATTTTTAGTCTTTAAAATATACTAGTAGATGTCTTCAATTGAAGTAGGGATATAAGCCTAATCCTATCCTCTTTGTTCCATGAGGATATTCTGATGGTCTTCATTCATAAGAGAATGGATATGTGCCTCCCCCATGCTTTTTGTAGTAATATGAATGCATACTTGATCTAAGTGAGAAGGGATATGATCCAACCCATTGGATACTGTTAAAATATGTTGATGGGATACATCAATAGAAGTAGGGATCTGATCCCACTCCCATTTATCCAAATATTTTTGTGCTTAGGGAGATATCCTTGATGCCCATGCATGAGTGTCCAGGGTGACAGTTTTGCAGGTGGTTCCCTTAGCAGGTGATTGAGGGGTATCGATGGGATAAATCTAGGGATGACATTTGATAGGATCCCTCCTCATCCACTCTTAAACTAATATAGATCCTTAGTCAACCCATTGATCTACCTTCCTCAAATATGGAACATATTGATTTTCATGATCATTTGATAGTCTTCCAAAGTAATAAGTGGTGGTGATAAGTGTCACTGGTTTCATTGTGGATTTACCTAAGCAAGATGGAATTATTATCTTCAGTATTTGGAGACATTTACATGCATCCTCAAGTCTTGGGATAGTACCATGTCATTGGTATTCCCGAACCATTTTATTCTCCACATGAAACTGAAGGCGTCAGTGGGTGAGGTTATTTTGTGACATATTGAGGTTACTATCATAGCTGAGGTTCTAGAAAATTTTCTTAGTGAATACACGATCTTGGGTCAAAGTTTGTTTTTGAGAGAGAAGTATATGCAGTCCAAAATACAATAAGTAACAAGGTCACTGATCAGTGCATCATTGCAATTGTGAAACATGCCCAATCATCTATGCAAAGGTAACACAATTTTCCTTTCTTATTCCTACTTTGTCCATTTTTTCCACATGGAATTTTCATGAAAATAATGTAATTATTTCATAGGAACCCCATTTATGAAGGATTTCACATCAAGAATGCCATTTTTTTGTAGGATATAAAAAAAAGAATCAATACATGGTCAACCAATCATTTTTATTATTTGATAGATTCACGTTGGGTTCACCATTTTTGTTTTCTTCAAAAGATGATGGATTTTTTATCCCTAGGGTTCAAGAGACATGGATGCCTAATGCCTATAATGATTCAATTATTCCATCAATACATGATTTCATGTTGGGTTCACTATTCTTATTTCCTTTAGAGGGATATGGTCTCTGATGATTGATTTTGTGGGATTGAAATATGAATTCACAATAATTCACATCAGTTTTAACATTTTCATCTTGTATAGAAAGACCTAGTGGTTTCCACATCCATAACTAGGCATAAAACTAGTTTCCAAAGGAAGGAAGTTATTTTAGATTTCAAAACCAATTGTGCTTAGGAACTCACATTGGTTGAGAGGATGGGTGGTTAGGATCATTTCATAATTTTTGGGGGAATTATTGCCTATTTCAGAACTCTATTATAGATTTAAGATGTATTTTTGAATCTCTTCCAAATCCTGATATAGGATTGGTTACCCTAATAAAATTATTAGGTTTTGAATCCTTCTATATGTAAAGGGGATTTTGTAAATGAGACCATCTGTATGTATCCAAGGTTCTTTATCCATTTCTAAGTATTTATTAGCAATGTGTAGATGCTTATATTTTGAATCCATATAGCAATACACTCTGTAGATTATAGGCATCCAAGAATGTTATTGGTGTTTCACAGATGGGATTGAACCTTTATAGGGAATCTTATGTATCCTATTTATAACAATAATCAAAACCCATGTAGTTCATTTGAGTTATATTCATGTAGTTTAACGTCATTTGTAAAGGATATATATGAGGGAACTTAGGCATTGGGAATGGATCTTGAGCCTCAGGAGGGCTTCCTACGTTTCCTGCTTATAATAAGAATCAGAGTCACCATATTTTGATTTTAACTCAATCCAATTAAGGGTGGTGATATGTGATTAATGTCCATGAGGGTTATTTCCCTAGGTTTTACCAATATGGGAATGCATTACGTACTTATGTTGATATGGATAAACTTGTATGGGGGAAATCATATCATGTTACTGAACAACACTTGCACACTAAGGTTTCCCTCATAAAGTGCATTTTATAATGAAAGTGATATTATTGTTGAAAATCCCTAAGCCCATGTGATTCATTCTTTATGTGAGAAACAAGTGGTGACAAGCAATCAGACTCACCAAATATGGATACAAGACTTATAAACCAGGGTGTCTCTAACATGGTGTTTCATAAGGAGATCGATCCTTAGGAATACATTTTATGTATCCTATTTATAGAAGAAATCAAAGTACTCATGGTTAAATTCATCCTTAACCCACTGATGGGTTTAAGGTATACTAGGTCATGGTTAGGGATTACACTTAAGAGGATGCCTATACATAAACCTACCTCTTTTCCACCGATAGGTGAGGAAGGATGATAGATCCATTGGAATATTATCATTATATAAGCCATGGAAATTGGAATATTGAGGGAATTAAATAGGGTGGATGACAATTGGAACTCGGACCTTAGGAAGGAATCCTATGTATCCTATTTGGATAGGAATATGACTCCTCGTAGTTTAATTACCCTTAACCCATTACTGGTTTGGGATAGGTGATTTCTCTCAAAGAAATTATTATTATCCCTGGGTTCTAGGAAGTTTAGGGACTTATACTAGGATGGATGAACATTATATCTCTATAATTAGGAAGGCATCCTATGTATCCTATTTGGATAGGAATTAGTGTATTTATAGTTCAATGTATGGTATGTCCACATGTATCTTCTGGATAAGGTTATCATATCTCAGGGTGTCTGTCTAGTGTACTTGATATGTCAAGGTTCTATACCTAACATGTCGTGAGTGTATGTATGACATTCCCTATGTGTCTTCCCAACATGTATTGATTGTCTGCCCAACATGTATTGATTTTGTTAGGTCCACTAGGCTAGATACCCTGAGAGGGGGGGTGAATCAGGGTATGACAGATTAAACAACTGCCCCTTCTGATCTTATTTTTCTGTTAGACAAAACCCTCTTCTATCTCCTTCCCGATGCAGAGTAAGAGAAAACATTAAAACATGCACAGGACACAACAATTTTTACTTGGTTCACCCTCACTGGGCTACGTCCAAGGAGCATACACCGATAGTGTGCCGATGTACCAATTCCACTATAAGCGCACTGCTTTTTACAAGTTCGAAGCAGACTCACTGTCCCTCCTGGTTTACAACCACACACAATTTGAGAACTCACTGATCTCTCAACTGAAGTTAGCTCACTACTTCTTCAGAAGATCCACTCACAGTTTATTGACCAGTAGGTCTCTTCATTTTCATGAAAGCATGCATCCTCAATTGTTGGAAAATGCTCTATTGAAGTCCAAATTTCATCCACTGATCAATACCCCTTTGCCTCTGAAACACTGGGCAACTACCCTTGGAAACACCTTCAAAAAGCACCCTACTTCACGAGGCTCCCAATTTCGCAAAGCTCAAACAAGCCTTCGTGAAGCACTATCACGAAGAATTCTCGCGAAGCACTCTTGCGAAGCTCAATCCGTCACAGAGAGACTTACCTCGCGAAGCTCACTAAGCCAACGTGGAGCATGCAACTTTCGCGGAGCTACAATAGCCGTCGCGAAGCTCCTCTTTCGCAAAGCGCACTAGCTACGCGAACCACCTTCTTGAAATGAGAGCAAAGGATTTTCTTTGAAAACTCTCTGCTTCTCTCGAGGGGGTTGGCCTCTATTTATAGGAAATTCCACCGACCCTCGACGCTTCCACGTGAAGTCAGTGCCACGTCATCGCCTATCGTGAAGCTCCGAAGTTTCCACCGGAATTCTGTCCAAATCGAAAAGCCCCATGACAATTTTCCGATTGTGGAGCTCATCGTAATCGCAGAGCATCACCGTCAACATTCCTTCGCACATTCGCCGTGAAGCTCCCTCACAAATCCCTTCACCGCCGCGATGTGCTTCAAATATGCCGTTCGTGAAGCTTTGACATAATCGCGAAGAATCACCACCATCATTCTTCTAGTCTTCACGAAATCCAAACCATGAAGCCTCTCTTCACGAAATTCATGCCATTGACATATTAAATTATGATCTTCATGGATATCCACTTTTCACGATGCTCACCGACTTCAAAATTTTGGACCCCAAAAATTTGGCAAACACTGGAAAATGGTGCCACCTTGTACTGCTCTTTTGTACCGCCTCCAAATAGTCCTTTCCTTTTTCGTCGTTATTTTTTCAACATGGATTTTCAATAACTTCTTTGGAACTTGACAATTCTTCATGGAAACCTGCTTTGTCAATAAACACAATCAACCCAAAAATACTGCAATGTTACCTTGAGAGATTTTTTCCCAACATATTTTTTTCCTGAAATTTCTTTATTATCTGTATGAAATTTCTTAACTATTTTCCTGACATGTTTTGATTTTCTATCTATAATAGAAGACACATCCAAGGATGTCTGCCTGAAATGTCCAAGGTTCTTCACATGATCAAAGCTAACATGTCCATGGTCTTTCATGTTACCCAGATTGATATTTCTAAGGTGCTTTGTATGATCAAATTTGAAATGTAAAGGGTTATTTTCATGGTCAACATAGACACATCCAAGGGTGTTATGTGATCAAGTTTGGCATATCGGAAGGTTGTCGCATGATCTGGATGTAAATTCTAGAGGACTTTTCATGACTTGGATAACAAGTCTTAGTATTATTGCATGATCTAGATGAAATTTCCATAAGACTTGGTATTACTTGGATGATAATTATAGGTGTTGTCTCATGATCTGGCAGATATGTCCAAATAACTTCTCATGACTTGTCCGACAAGTTTGGGTGTTGTCAAATGATCTATATGGCATGTATGATATACTTTTTATGACTTGTTTGACAAGTATGGGTGTTGTCACTTGACTTAGATAACATGTCTGGAGTAATTTTTGTGATTGAATATTTCCATGGGTGTTGCATGATCAATAATGAAATTAAAGAGAGATCTCATGTGATCTGGATAATTTATGTAAAGTTCATGATGCCTTCATATGTGGATCAACATGTTTGTATTTTCATAAATCTATTGTATTTTTCATCCTTTATTTCATATGTTTCTCAATTTTTATTAGGCATTGTCCTTTTGAGGTTTCATGTGACTAAGTCGACATGCAAAAACTTCTTAACATAATCTAGATGGCATGCCATAAGTCCTTCGGGTGATCAATAGGGAAATAAAGAAAACCACATATACATTATGTGTAATCCTTAAGTCATTCCCCAAGATTTACCTAGTATAATACCCTTGAGATTTCAAGAATTTATACTATGAAAAGTCTTATCTTCTAAGATCTCATGGGTGTGCCTTGCATCTCATGTGTTTTGTGAAGATGGGGGGTTAATTTATAGGCCTTACTTACCTGGTTCTACATTTCCTTTTATAGCATGTATATCATAGATATTAGCTCAAATTAGTTTAGGAATCATTACATAATGTGCTTTTCATGAACTTGTAGCAGGTCACCCATGGCATCCCATGATAAATAGTGGCTGCGAGAACACTCCTTTATCACTGTATTTATTGGAATAATGGATTGTTAAAGATATTTCTCATAATTATGTAAACATGTCAAATTGCCTTCAAAAGATTAACCTCACATGTCTGGGAGTCTTCATGAGACCAGAATGAATGCCGAAGAGGATTTGGCATGATCAAGGGAGACTTATCTTGGGTCCTTCATGAGATCGAGTTGGCTCATCGATGGGCCTTCATATGTAAGACAACGTAACTCTCCTTCACATAAGGGTTTAACCTTTTTTATATTTTTATCTGCTATTTTCAAAGACCTGTTCATTGGGTATCTATCAGGGCATCACATGATCACTACTATATTTCATTACAACATGTGATCATTTTCATGGATGGATGCTCTACTTGTCTATGGTGAATTGCAAGATTAATGTTGGATCTCACAATGGTGTGCAAGCATTATCACAGATAGTCACTCTGCATATCTGTGCATCTTAAGGGGCATCAAATTATTGAATGAAAATGTCTGAGGGCCTTAACATGATAAAGGTGACACACCCACAAAGGATTTAATGAGGCATGGATGAAATTATTCTAGGGACCTCATGTGACTGTTGAACTGATCACATGATCCATATAATACCTTCATGTAACATAATTTCGATCGCAGGAATCTTACACCTTTTTTAGATTTTATTTAATAAATAATATGGATTTTTAAGTGTTTTTTATCCAAGGCTTCATGTGATATATCTTGGACCTTGCGACTTCATGTGATCATTGTAGTGGACAATCACTCTTATTGGTTGAGTCATGCCTTTGGCTTGTCATTGAGTCGATCACATGTATCCAAGGGAATCAGGTGAAGTCACGTCACAAGAATTCACTATAAAAGGATTTTCTATCTAAGTGCACTATATAGAGAGTAGAATGCATTTTTATGGATTCATAGAGGTGTTATGTGATCAAAACCACATGAGTCAAGGCTTATTGACTATAGGAACTTGATTTGGGTGGCATGAGGGCATTGCATGATGACTCAAGAATCATGAAATCACAAAATAAACCAAGGTTCATGTGATTATGTCTCATGTGGTTACATGAAGAAATCATCCAAAAGAAACAGAATCTCTATCCTTTTTATAGGGAGAATGTCTTATTTTTATTTTGATCTGAGGGATAAAACTTTCCTTCTTATTAATTTTCTGATTCTTATAATAGGAGGATCGTATGACTTTGGTGGTATCATCCAATCACGTGTCACTGTCACTATCGAGAATATATATAGGTCATCGCGTGACTATCAACAATCACAAGTCATCTCGTCCTTGAAATCTTTTCTAAAGTCCATCACATGATACAAAATAAATATTTCTATCATGTATCCCCAAGGAAATTACATCATACTTATGGACAATAGGCTTCTCTCATTGGAAACCTCTTTTTGGTGCTTCGCGTGACACTATAAAGATTACGCAATTGAGTATCTCTATCATGTGACTGGCTATCACATGTCTGTATACTATATTTTGGTATTTCACTTCATGTATAATTCATTGGTTTGATCACAAGAACTTTTTATTCATGTAAGGAAAGGTTAATATATTTCTCCTTCACATTATTATATATATGTGAAATTGGTCATCTTCTTCACAAAGGATGGGAGATTTGTGGTGTCTCATCCCTTGGCATGAATGATTATGTGATGCTAAGGATTATATTTTAGTGTGAATAATTACAGGAAGATTTTAGTATCTCACCCATTCATGTGAATGATTATGCAATGGGATTCTCATATAAGATTCTTCATGTAACCCTTATGTGGGCCCGCGATGCTCTGTTTTGTAAGGAAAACAAGACCTCTATTATCTCAACTTGTATCCCCCTCCAACTCATGGTATCCCTATATTTATATATGGTATCGCACTACCTCTATGTATCTAAGAAAGGTGAAATATCCTATAAACATGTTCCATTGTTCATAACACAAACTTTCATGGATTTAGATCCAAGGATTATACCACATCAATATATTCTTCATGTGATGTGAATTTGGATTTGTGTGATCATATAATATTATAGTGTATTTTCATAGTTTTTAGTTTTATATATGAACTATGAAGCTTTCTCATGAAAGGTTATCTCTAAAACTCAGTATCTGCATAGTGGCTCTTATTCATAGTGGTGACCTCACATAATGTCTTCAATGTATGATCTATTTTTAGCACCAACTGCATTTTTTATTTTACTATTTCTATAATCCTTCCCCATATGGATATTATCTTGATGTTATACCATGAACCCGACCAAGAACGCATTGCAATCCTATGCTTCACATGATGTGGACTCATACATGATCAGACCTTCCAAGCTGATTTCCATGAACTTTATGCATCACTCTCTGATCCCACCCATGAATTATCCTTCTATCATTTCATGTTCACATGATTTTTATGGACTCTTCACATAATATCACAAGGTTCGTATTCTTATGTTTGAGTGATCCGCATCATGGGATGTATGCAAGCTCTTACGATGTATCCCAGCACAATGGTAGTTCTCTGCATGAACCCAAGAGTTGTGATGCGGGCAATATAATGCGCTCTATGTTCTACTGCTGAGAGGTTTCCACTCCAGGAATGTGGTTCCATTGTTATTATCATAATAATATATGTGGTTTCTTCTTATCTTCACATGTTAATATATCACGCATGGGGTCTTCTTAAGATAGAATTTCATATTGAAATCTTGGAATGAGGAGTTGCAGTGTATGATATCTCATCTTCTCAAGGTTGAAGTGGTGCATGATATCAATTATGGTCATGATAAGAAAGCTGAAACTTCAATACCATGAGTTTGAAGAAGACTATGTGTGATTTCATTTATCCATCACATGATATGCACCTATTTAAATCAATTAAGTAGTTTTATTTTATTTATTTTATTTTAATTATTATCATTATTATTATTTGTAAAGACATAATAATAATAATAATAATAATAATAATAATAACAATCCTTCAATTTTGTAAACAATGTGCACAACCCAAACGTCATTAATATATTCCATTATGCATTATGATAATCTATTCACTCATCACATGTTTCCTTCCATGGAAAAGTGTGTGGATCACATTTAGTGGTGTCAACACATGATCAATACAATTATGGGTGTTATGGATGAGATTCATGGAGAAACTAAAGGCAATGGAGGCACGGCTGATGATACATGAACATGATGTAGTTTTTATGAAATTCCATGATATACAATGTGTACTTTAGAAGAACACGCACCATGTGGACCCCTTTTTATGGTGGTGGACACACATGTTGTGTGACCCTTATCTAGCCAACTTAGTGTGTAAAATGAGTCCATGTGACCCCACACACCATGTGTGATGGGGAACACACCATGTACTTTGGAAGGTGCATGGTATTGGGCATGTGGTATGCATTGAGTGTCATCCCAACCTCCACACATTATGTGTTATAACAATATGTCATATAACTAGGGAGGTTCATGTTGTGAGAGACACCAGGAAAAAGGAAGTGCTAGACGCAGTTAGACACACTGTGTACCCCATGGAAAATTCCATGTATTTCTTTTAGGGTAGGTTATATCCCTTATTCTTCTCGGACCATCTATGGTATGATATTGGGTAAGTTTCCCCTAAACCATATCGGTGTGAGTGAATTCCTTTGGTCCATCCCTAATAGGTTACAATAAGGTATCATAGACTATGAATAGGATGAGAGATCCCCCCTCTATGAGTTAGTTCTAGATAGATTCAGATATCCCTCCATGATTCATGGGGTGTGATCCTCTATAATTATTCCCTAGGTTGGTTTAGGTATCTCATTTCTGATATCCAAGACATGTGATTCTCTTACTAGTGGGTTAATTCAGTCAAGTTTAGGTACCCCCATAGGCCCTAGGTGTGATCCACTATCTATATATTAATATATTATTTCTTCTGGTGAGGTGTAGTTTGATTGGGTGAGTATCTTAGATGATCCATCACAGTTCCTATGTGCTTCTCCATGGAAATACCGGATGTGTATGTCCTCTTGGATAAGTTCCATCAATAATGTGAGACTCTATGAGTTAATTATCTTAAATGAATGTTACTTTGGAGCCTTGAGCAAAATTCTAAGTTGGAAGTGAGGATGTGACCTCACCATGATACTTGGAGTATTCCTTTGATAATATCTAGGTTATCTTATTTATTCTCTTAGACTCGTTATTTAGAGTCGACTCCCTTTTTGATTCCTTGTGTTTAGTGATTTTGGGTGTCCTACTAGGTATTTTTATACTCACATCTGCGTGGGATCTGCATGCACATGTCATGTATTATATAGACAACAAACCTTTAAATAAAGTCCTAATAGGAACAAGAGAAGGTGGAGATTATTATTTCTAGACGGACCACCGATGGTTCTAAGAGTATGCATCTTGATAGAAATTCCCTTTTTAAAAAGGTTGGAATCTTTTTCAATTTTGGTTCGCTTATATTTAGATCTTTTTCTTTTTTTGTACTTCATCATGTAATCTAATGTGGGATATTTGTATGAATTCAATTATAGTTTGAGTTGTTTATATTTTCTATTTATATTGCAGTATATAGATGTGTGAATTTGTACATGTACTTTAGGATAAGGCCTTATTTGTGTGTGATATTTCTACTCAGTTAGTCACTAGCCCTAGGTATATTAGAGATGATCTTGGGGTCTCATTCTTGGATTACTACTATCCATATGGGCCCTAGTGGTCCGGGTCATGAAAGAGTGGTATTAGAGGAGGTTATCTTAAGACAAGAGTTTGGAAATAGTCTAGCTGTGAGATTTTTTTTAGGAACTAGGGAAACAGTTTTAAAGTGTCTGAAGTTCAATTCTCAAGCCAAGGAACCCATTGATAGTGTAGTAGTTGACATATTCATTCACTATGACTCTGATAACCTTATTTTTGACTCAACACATTTAAAAATTGGTTATAGGGAAAAAATGGTACATGCATCAAATATAAGTGGGTTGTGGTTTCCATTTCCATCTTGAGTCATTTCCCTAGATATTATATTTTGACCATGGTGCATCCTAGCTAATGTGGGATGTATCCAAAATAATAGACATCTAGGATTCTATTGCAGGATTGAGATTATGATCTACTTGGTGATAAGGATTCAGTATAAAAACCTTTGTAATAGAAGGTTCGTCTGGGTGGATAGTGAGTAATGCCTCCAACTATTGAGCAGCATACTGAATCACCTCTAGCAGTTCAGATAGATGATCCTTGTAAGGTTGAGTATCAGTTGGTTATGCCATAATTGTAAGATGAAACTCCTGTACTAAGTGCGCTTCATGAGTTTTAGAGATAGTGACCACTAAGGTTTTTTGGTGATCCAGAATCCCCTCCTCAGAAAATATCAGTTTGGATAGAGTCTGCGGTGTGAGTTTTTTTTTTACCTTTTTAGGAACACACTTGATGATAGTATTGGAAAAAATCCTTCTCCATGGAAAAATAATATGTTGGTGGAACCCTTTTCTGGTGATCTTTGTTGTAGATCCCGACATGGAAATAAGAGGGATTCTTCCCCAACCAAGACATGTTCTCTTATAATGTTCTTTAAAGTCATGTAGGTGTGTTAGTTCCACATAAAGTGGATAGTATCAAGGTATGGTAGATGAGTTCATTGATTTGTATGTTCGATTCCATTTTGGATATACTAATTTCTTGAATAAAACCCTATTATAGATAGTATAAGTGAAAGTGAAAGGTAGTTGCAGGTTATAGAGCTAGATAACCCAGAGGATTTGGGTAAAATCTGAGGTGCGACCTATTTCTTCTCTACTTTAGCTTCTATTTTGGTAGTTTTAGGTTCTGGCCACTATTTATTTATCTCATCCCTTATTGGATACCTATAGTTTTTTATAGATCCTTTAACTCATCCCTTATGCTTAAGTACTTCTACTGATGATGTTTTGATGATAGAACCTCTCTTTTGGAAGTGTGACTTGACTCTTAAAGGAAGATTCACATGGGATCTCTCTATAGTAGCGGTGAATCCCTATGATTTTTTCCTTGGTATAGATTAGTTTTATACTATCGATTCTAATTTTGACTATTACCATGAGGGTTTTAGTGTATTTGTGTTTTTGGGATGGAATTTTCATTCTATAGTGAGAAGGAATCCAAAGAAAGTAGGATCGGCTTGAATATTAGAGGATAAAAATGATTTCTTAACTATTGATTAGTATGTACCTTGGATAAGTAGATGTTATGAGATTTTAGTTCCTATAGTGGTGGAAGAAATATGAGGGTGACTTTCCTGAGGTTATTCCAGTCTTAACTCCCCATCTAAAGATCAAATTCTGCATAGACCAACACCCAGGGATGGCCCAATATTTTTGATAACAAGTTGGATAAGCCTATAGAGTTGTGAGAGTTGAAGGTGCAGTTGAAGGATATGTAGAGGAAGGGAGTATTGGACCCATTATGTTCTACAAGGAATCCCTAGTGTGGTTTTCCAAGAAGGTGGATGAGATCTTGAGGTTATTCAGGGATTAACATCACCTAAACTAAGTGATTGTTAGGAATAATCCTTTACCTCTGAGAATCGATGAATGCTTTGACCAATGGTTGGGTTTGAAGTGGTTCTTGGATTTTAACCTCAGGATGTGTTATAACTAGCTTCGGTTTTGATAGAAGTATATACTTAAGGTGGATTTCTAGATCCACTGTAGTTACTTTGAGTTCTTAGTGATTCCCTTAAGCGTGTTGAATGAATTTTTAATATTTATGGAACCCATGAAATGGTTATTTCAACCCTTTATAGACCAGTTCATGGTGTTATTCATAGTTAACAGCCTCATGTACTCAGTATTTTATAAGGATCATGAAAAACATTTGAGTATGGTCCCAAAAATTCTCTAGGAACACCAGTGTTAAGGGAAGCTCTTAGAGAGATAGTTCGGGATTCGAGAGGTCCACTTTCTGGGATATGAAATCTTAGAAGAGGGATTAGTGGTGGACCTAATAAAGTTTTAGGTTGTGTTATCTTGGGATACACCCAAGATAGTGACTGAGGTATGAAGCTTCATTGGGATTACATGCTATTATTGAAGATCTATACTCAATTTATCTAAGATTGAGTCACCTTTAAGATCATTAACCCGAAAGGGGTGGCCTTTCTAGTGGATGGATAAGTGTCAGAAGGATTTCTAAGAGCTCTAGTAGTGGTGGATGAGTTCTTCTATCTTGATACTATCAGAGGAGTGTGTTGATTACATGGTGTTATTAATTACCTCCAAAGTTGATCTTTGATGCATTTTGATGTAGAGGAATACAATGGTTGTTTATGGGTATCGATTGCTGAGACCCCATGGGAAGAAATATATGACCCATAACATAAAGCTGACAACAATAATTTTCACCCTGGTATCTTTGTGATACTATATTAAGAGATATATTTCATGACCATATATCCATTGGATATAATTCTAATGGATTTTTGAAGTTGGGAAGCATTCCATTCTTTCCAACAATGGATGATGGTACCATTAAAATTGTGAGAGGAGGTTTTGATGGTGTTTCATGAATCCCCCTTAGCATTATATCTAAGAGTGGCGAGGATGTATCAGGATCCTTTGTCATTAACTTTGGTATCTAAGGATATAGTGGAGTGTTACTGAGTTATGTCTCGATGCCTCACCTACCAACAGGTGAAGTCATAAGTGTTGAGATAGAAGTTGAAGTGGGATGGTGTCTCCATGAATTTTTTTATGGTAATTCCATGGTTCGTGAGAGGTCATGATGATAACTGAGTGATATTAAACTAAATCAACAGGTCATAAAACTTCCTAGGAATATAATATTAGAGTTTAGTGGATGGGTTTTGATGCTTGTGTATGCAAGAGATAGTTCGGATTCATGGAGTTTCATCTATGATCATTTCTGAACATGATGATCACTTCACGTAATGATTGTGGAGAGTATTACAAGAGGATTTGGGACTCAATTGTGGATAATAATGACATTCCACCCCCCCCCCCCCATAAAAAATGATCATATATAGAAGATTGTTCATGATTTGAAGGATATGATTTGGGATAGGATTTTGGTTTATGGATGTAGTTGAAAGGTTAATCTACCCTTGGTGGAGTAATCTGTAATAAAAGTTATTGTTCCACCATCGGTTTGGTGCCATTCGAGGCCTTGTATGGGAGACATTATAGGTCACCATTGTATTGGTTAGATCTAGGGGATAAAATGATCATGGGTTTAGAGTTTTTTTGAGTGACATCAGTAAAGGTGATGGTCATCGGGGATTAAATGGTTACTACCCACATCCATCATAAGTCCTATGAATACCGATGATGGAGGCCTTTGGATTTCAATGGGGGAGACCATGTTCTCCTAAAGGTCTCACCGTGGTGAGGAATTTAGAGAGTTAGACGAGTTAAAAAATTATCACTAATATTCATTTTCCCTTTCTAGATACTATGTAGGTTTGCTGAGGTGGGATACCTCTTATCATTACCACCAGAGTTAGATTGGGTGGACAATGTATTCTACGTGTCACAGCTGAGGTGATATGTACATGACTCATTACACATTATTGATCAGGGTGAGCTAGATTTTGAGGATGGAGTTGCCTCTTTTGGGTACCAAGTGGTGTTTGAGGAATCAATAAAATAAGATCCTTTCTAGGAAAGTGTTTCCCTAGGGGTGTGTTTGCAGACAACATGAGAACCTCCAGAACAACTCATGGGAGCTAAACAACCAAATGCGATCTGAATTTCTTTATATTTCTGATTAGGTTTTCACTTTTTAGAATGAAAATACTTGAAGGTGGGGAGAATTTAGAAACTCCAAAATTTATGTAGTAAACCTATTAATTATTGAAATAATAGTTCTAGAGTTAGGTGTGGAGTCGGTGTGGAGTACCAGAGCCCATAGAGCCTAAGTTTTGATATATTAAAAAATTTAATTTTTTATGTCACACACACAAGATTTTTTATAAATAATAAAATAACTATAGAAAATTTTCTTGGATGGGAAAAATAATACCTCTATTAAATTCGGAATGTGGGTTTTACCCCATGTGTGGCATAATCTTTGTATGTGTCAAGTTTTTCGTTAGAGTGAAGACATGGAAAAATTAAATGGATTAAATTAATAAATTAATTTAATGACTATTTAATTCTATAACCATAATGGATTCTCTTTTTAATCCCTCTTTGTAAAATTCCCCGAGGTTATCCATATAACCCTAGAGTAAATTAGGGGATAGATAGAGAGCTCCTATGGAGAGCATGTTGGTGGGTGATCTTGGGATCAAAGATCAACAATTAACAAACATGGATTTTTGTGGAGATAGCGACAATCATGGTGGATATCATCAACAACATAAATTAGGATTCATTCTTCACCAATGATAAATCCAAACTCAAGGTATGGAATTTCTTTTTTTGAATTATTTCCCCATTCATGAAGTTCCATAACGACCATGAATTTGATTATTTAGAAATTAATTCACAGATATTGAATGTTGATTTTCCCATTATTAATTTAAATTTCATGTAATTTGTAATTTGATTTTATTATTTTAATTATCCTCCCCATTCTTAGGATTTTTTCAATGATGGAAAAACAACACATCCTTTCTTTGATGCTCACTTTTTCATGAATTTTTTCATTCGTTCATCAACATTTGATATTCATATTTGGATTGGAAAATGATTTGAAAATACCTGGGAAACCCATCACTGTGTATTTTCTCTTTAACACTGCAAATCATTATTAAGGGTTAGTTTTTTGGCTCTATCATTTTGTCATTCTCATCCCACCTTGGCCAAGGTTCCTCTCTTCAGGAAGAGGCAAAATATTTTCTTCCAGGTCTAAACTTGTGCCACCAAAGGAAGGTTACTCTCTTAGAGGATGAAATATATTCAAAGGTCCTTCACAACACCCTTAATGGTAGGGGAGGTGGTCCTTGGTCTACCAACTACATCATCAAGAAGTGTAAAGGTTCGATCAATAATAACATCAAAGTCGTTCACACTTGGTGTGAGGGGAACTAAGTTGAGAATCATCTTGCTTCACTTGATGTCCCAGTATTGGAGCGTGTCTATCTCTACAATTGGTATTCCCTGAAACTTGAGGTGGTCAATCTGATTAGAGGGGATTCCCTCGAACTTCACTACTTCAGGCCCCCATAAACCTTATTATTTGTATGCTCCGTGGCCCCCATGACTTTTTGTCTTAATAAAATAAATAAATGATGATGATAATGATGAAGTGGGTATCTCCAAAGGTGTGATGATTGGTGATTTCTAACCAAGGGGGATATAATATGGCTGTAAGAAATGATGTGGGCATGGTCAAAATGATTTAGATAATTATTACTAAGAATCATGGAAGAACTGAGGATTCATTCTTCACCAATGATTAATCCAAACTCAAGGTATGGAATTTTTTTTGAATTATTTCCCCATTCATGAAGTTCCATGATGACCATGAATTTTATTATTTAGAAATTAATTCATAGATATTGAATATTGGTTTTTCCATTATTAATTTCAATTTCATGTAATTTTTAATTTGATTTTATTATTCTAATTATCCTACCCATTCATAGGATTTTTTCAATGATGGACAAACAACACATCCTTTATTTGATTCTCACTTTTTCATGAATTTTTTCATTCGTTCATAAACATTTGATATTCATATTTGGATTAGACAATGATTTGACAATACCTGGGAAACCTATCACTATGTATTTTTTCTTTAATACTACAAATCATTAATAAGGGTTAGTTTTTTGGATATATCATTTTGGAATTATCATCCCACCTTGGCCAAGGTTCCTCTCTTCAGGCAGAGGTAAAACATTTTCTTCCAGATCTAAACTTGTGCCACCAAAGGAAGGTTACTCTCTTGGAGGCTGAAATAGATTCAAAGGTCATTCACAACACCCTGAATGGTAGGGGGTTGTTACTTGGTCTATCAACTACATCATCAGGAAGTTTAAAGGTTTGATCAACAATAACATAAAATTAATTCACACTTGGTGTGAGGGGAACCAAGTTGTGGATTATCTTGCTTCACTTGATGTCCCAGTATCGGAGCGTGTCTATCTCCACAATTGGCATTCCCTAAAACTCGATGGGGTCAATCTGATTAGAGGGGATTCCCTCAAACTTCACTACTTCAGGACCCAATATACCTTCTTATTTGTATGCTATGTGGCCCCCACGACTTTTTTTTAATAAAATAAATAAATGGTTATGATAATGATGAAGTGTGTATCTCTAAAGGTGTGATGATTGGTGATTTCTGAGCAAGGGGGATATAATCTATCTATAAGAAATGATGTGGGAATGGTCAAAATTAGTTATAGAATTATTACTGAGAATCATGGAAGAACTGAAGGTAATAGTGGTGTTGTTGAAGATTCATAAATAGGGTGGACTTTCTAGTAATTTTTTTGATACATGGTTTATACCTTGGAAGAACACATGACATGTAGACCCCTATGTTTGGAAGGTAGGGTTTACATGGTGAGTTAAATATCACACATCATGTGCTGGAATCACATGACATGTGACACTTATCCAACCATCTTGATGTGTATAGGGAGTATATTCCCAGAAGTTTGTGTGACCCCACATTCCATGTGTGATGGGTCACGACCCATGTACTTTGTAAAGTGAACATTATTGGGTAGGAAACACATGTTGATTTTTGACCCAACCTCTACACATCACGTGTCATAACAATATGTTGTGTAACTTGGGAGGTACATGTCATTCCATACAATAGGACACAGGCAGTTTTAGACTCAGTGAAACATGTATATACCCCCATGGGACATGTCATATAATTTTTCTAGGGTAGATTTTAGCCCTTGTACTTCTCAAACCTAATATGATATGATCTTGGATGATTTTACCTCAAATCATATCAATGTGGGTAAATTCCCCTAGTCTGTTCCTAAGATGGTACTATGAGGTAACCTTTCCCATGAATTGGATGAGCGGTCCCCCCTATATGGGATAGTTTTAGATAGATTCAAGTGTCCTTATGTGAGGATTAGGGTGTGATCCTATCTCATTATTCCCTAGGTTGGGTCAGCTATCCCATTTCTAACATCCATGGCATGTGATCTCATTCCTAGTGGGTTAATTTAGTTAGGCTTAGGTATCCCCATTAGGCCTTGTATGTGATATCTTATCTTTGTATTGACATATATTGTCTTCTAATGAGGTGTAGTCCAACCGAGGGAGTATCTCATATCATCCCTCTTAGTTCCTACATGCTTCTCTATGGAAACACCCAATGTGTATGTCCTCTCAAATGAGTTCCATTAGTAAAGAAAGACCCAATGAGTGATTTATCTTGGATTAATGTTACCTTGTATACTCAAGTAGATCCTAGGATATAAATGAGTATGTGACTTCACCTTGAGACTTGGAGTCTTCCTTTAATCATATCTAGGTTATCTTGTTTATTCCCTTGGATTTGTGATTTAGAGCTGACTACCTATTTGATTATTTTTGTTTGGTGATTTAAGGGTGTCCTAATGGGTATGTTTATACTCACCCATTCATATGATATTCCTACACTTTTCATGTCTTATACATAAAAAAAGTAATTTTGATGGAGTCCTAGGAGTACCAGAAGAAGGTGGAGCTTAGTTGTGCGAGATGGACCATATACGGTTAAAGGAGTTTAAATCTTGGTAGAAGTCCCCATTTTTAGAAGTTTTTACTCCTTTTTAGATTTTTTGGATTTTATTTGACTCTTTTCTACTTTTTCTATAGTTCTTGATGCACTTTGATGTGGTATATTTATTATTCATTCACTTAAAGTATGATTTGTTTATCTTTTCTGATTTACATTATAGTATGGAGATGTGTTCATGTGTACATGTACTTTAGGATAAGGCCTCCCATGTGTGTGATATGGCTACATGGAACTATTCGGTAAAACCTAGACTATTGAAGGTGGGCTTGGGGTGTCATTTTCATCTTACCATCGACCAAGTAGGCCTGGATGGGTCGGGTCATGACAACGACCCTCTTGAATCGTGGTGTGATAACCCTTGCAGAAGAATATAACCTAAGGTACTTGACCCTCATTGTGTTACCTATTCCCATATTATGACATGACACTTTGCACTCCCTATCATGGTGTATTTCTCTATCTACAACACCCCTCATGATAGTTTTTCATGGAATGACCAAAGGGTTTTGGTGTGATTGGCCACCTATAGCCAAGAACAATAGGGGGTTCACCCCGGCCCCACTCTAACACTTTCTTGACAACTTTATACACTTATCAAGACTATATCCACATCCAAAAACATCTCATTGAGATGTTCTATCCCTTGTAATTCTGATCTAAATCCTAGTTCTCCAAACATACCATATTCTGGGACCAAGATTCAAATTTCCTATGAATTTCACAACCTGTAATGATATGGGGTTTCAAAATATACCTACTATAACACTTTTTATCCTTTATAAATATCAGTGGTTCTTAAACCATCAATATTAACCCACATTATTTGTCAATTCACCCTAACTCATGGCATTCTACCATAGAATGGCAAATGAGATTCCACTATTCAACTCCAAATACAAGGGCTCTCCATTCATCAAAACATAAACTAACCACTCATTACCATCACCAATAACCAAGATAAATATCAAACACACTCTTCTATCCTAAGGAACCCAAGTGTCATAAACCAATACATTCTCAAGCTTATAGAGATCCCCACCACAAGACTTAGCTCATATAGGCCAATTCCAACACATGTTGCTCCCTACCAAAGAAATTTCCTTCCGTGTAATGTCCCAAATTTCCCATGTAAAATTTTTAAAAATTATATGGGATTATTTCAAGACCAGAAGCTGAGATAGAACATGATTCTGAGTCTTAGGGTGCCTGGAATAAATGTTTGAACTATATTTATGTTTATTAAAAATAGCACGTGTGTGCGGTTTTAGAAACTTCTAAATGGTTCCTCAAATATAAAATCTGAGGGAATATTTTCTTTTAGGATGGTGGGTTTACCCTAGGCATGATATAACTTTAGTCGGAGCGGTTCTCTAGTGAGAAAACCCAAAAAGGACGTAACTATAAATAAAATTATTTTATTTTAAAATCCTAATAACTGATAAACAGTAACTCATATTAGAAATATGATAAAACCACTGAGTTTATAATGGGGTGTTTTACTAAGGCAGGGCCTAATCTCGACCAGCATGGGTCGAGGGTGAAAGCTAATTTTTGGACATGAACGTCTTTAAAATATTTAATAAAAATATTTTAATTGATGTAACGTGGTAACACAACATTGGTTTTCTTTTTAATTGAGTCTTGTTAGGAAATCCAGGGTTATCATCATAACCCTAGAGTTTTCCGGAGTCAAGGAAGAGGAACCCTCTCATTGATAAATGATGACAAATGACAGATTGAGATCGCTCATGGATGGATCACCATCAATGACAAATCCTCTTCTTCGACTGATCCAAACTACATGTAGGGGTTTATTTTCATCTTTATTCCTTTCCCCATTCTTATTTCCAATGAGGTACGTGGACCAACCCACCAACAAGTTGATTCACAGTTTGATCATTCTTATGGGATGGTTAAAAATGCATAATTAAAGGGGATGAATCTTTTTAAACATCCTTTGGTTCCTCTTTCATAATTCTGCTGACATGAATAGACCAAGACTAACACTAACTATTCCAAGGTTTACTTTAAGGGTGTTATTGTGCTTATCTATCTTCCTCGTTCTTTTGTTCTTCGCCAACAGACCCTCGTGGTCGATTCAGGATTTTCTAGGAGGTTTCAAATGTGACCATAACCCTAGAGTGATGGAAAGACGACTTCAAGCCCATGGCGATGAAGAAAATGACTGAAGGATCACATGCCTACTTTTGTTTCAAAAAATGGAGAACCAGAGTGTGATTATAAACCCACGGAAGGAGGTCCGCTGCAGTAGGATCAACGACTGTCAGTAGAGGACCCCGCGGCTCAATGGCTATGGGTGGAGGGTGAGGCCGCTGGCTTGATGGCCGGTGGCAGGCTTCGATCATACATTTATGGAGGCCTCGTCATGCGGCGAAGGTCCATGGTCCAGTAGGATCAGGGCGGGACCTTGATAAAACCACCATAGGGAGGTTCAGGCGGCGGCTGACTGCTTTGAATGTGGTGGTTGGTTGTATTGACTGGGTGAGGACGTGGCACCCACTACATCCTGGGTGAACAAATAGGCTTGCTTCCGTGGGTTGGGTTGGAACTGGTGAACTGGACTGGTAGTGGGCTGGGTTAGCAGTGGGTCGGGCTAGTAGTGGGATGGGCTAGAAATGGGCCAGGTCAACTCAGTGGGTCAGGTTAGGTTGGACTCATATTGGGTCGGTCCGACCGGACCCTAACCCCCACTGCCCCTTTTTACTTAAATGCCCATAACTCTCAAACTGTGTGTCCATTTGATAAGACATTTCTGAAATTAGGACCCTTGTGAAAAGGAGGTCCTTTTGAGATACTCTAAGTGATTTTTCATGGAAATTGGGGTACAACCTATTGGATCTAGGAGGAGGTTCTCCCAGAACGAGTGTTCTAAGGACAGAACCCTACGACTGGCTGCGACCTAAAATCTATGTGATTACTTGGATTCTGTGCCTTACCTAGAATATGTGTCTTATCTAGACCTTTTATCTTACCAAGACTGTGTCAGTACTCCCCGTTCCCACTAGGGTGTAGGTTATATAGTCTTTAATGACACTCAGTGTGTTACCTACACTCCATATGTTACCAACACTCCATGTGTTACCTATACTCTATGTGTTACGTACACTCTGTGTGTTACCTACACTCTGTGAGTTACAAAAACTTCATGTGTTACTACTTGAGGGTATTTTGGATTATAACATCAATATTTTTTATGTACCATAGACCTATACTTGGTTTGAGAGAGCTCTAGTTACTCTCTTGACTATATCTCTTAGAGGCTACACTTCATGTGCCTCTTTGGTAGTCTACTTAGTGTATTTCTTAGTTATCTTCTTTGTGGTATATTTTGTGTAATTCCTTTGTGGTTTGGGGTCCCTAATGAGTGTTGTTTTACTCACCCCTGCATGATATTCTCCCACACATGTCATGTCTTGTGTAGATGATTGGTATCTTTGACGGTGTCCTTGGTGAGCCGGAGATAGGGGTGCTTCTGGGTGACCTGACGGATGTGGTTCACTTCAGCGACATTCAGACAGGTTACTATACCTACCCTACAGGTAGGTTTTTCTGTAGATGAAATCCAGAATATTGTACTTTTCTATTGTAGTTGGGCTTATATAATGGCCCATTTACTTTTCATTTTTTACTGTTACTCTAAGTGGGTTTTCTTAGTGGTTTGTATCTATGTTTACTTAGTGTTTTTAGTTTCATATTTTTCTTAGAGATGGTGGCATGTGTACAAGTACTTGGGAAAATGCCTCCCACTTGTGGAATATGCCTACTCAGTGCTAGTCACCATCCCCCGAACTATGGGAGGCAAGCATGGGGTAGTCACGGAATGGGTCCCAAGGGATGGGTTATGATAGAGTGTTATCAGAGGGAGGTCGGTTTTACTCTTGTTTTGGGGCAATAGTGTTAAGTGTTTTAAGTTTGGCTTTCAGGATAGGGAACCCAGTGTTAGTACAATGGCTGATGTATCCATACACCAAGACCTTGAATTCTTATTTCTGACTCAGTACATGAAAATTCTAGTTTCATGGGAAATTAAGGGATCTTGCATCATATAGTAATTGAGTGTATTCTCATTTCCTTCTTGAGTCAAATTCATCTCACTAGGTATTCTATATTGACCATGGTATATATTGTTCTGTTTTAGGATACTTCTACATAGGAAGCTAGTCATGATTTCAAGGCATGACCATGATGATGGTCCACTTAGTGATGAGGCATCAGGGTAGGAACCTTTGCCGGTGATAGAACCTCCTGGTGGTGTACCAGCGAGACCACCACCTAGAGATCAGCAGTTACTACCAGAATTATTGGTATAGGATGCATGCAGGATCAATGCATTGCATGAGTTCTAGAGACAGCAACCTCCCATGTTTCTAGGTGAGACGGATCCTCAGATAGCTGAGGACTGGTTAGAGGTGGTGATGCAAGTCTTCTGCTTAGTGAGGACGCCTCCCGACTAGATGGTAGTCCTAGACGTGAGCCTTATTCAGGGATCGGTGGGGAGATGGTGGAGCCTAATAACTCAGTCACATGAGGAGGTGAAGTTATCCTAGACATACTTCTAGTACCTCTTCAGGGAGGAGTTCTTTCCAATAGTGTTACACTCTATGCATATACAAGAGATATTGCACCTATAGCAGGGCATCCAGTTAGTAGCATAGTACTTAGCGAGATTCGTGAATCTTTCTCACTACTCTACTAGAATGGTGTGGGAATTGTTCTTTAGGGTCGTTACCTTAAATCAGGGACTACTGTGGGAGATTATGGCATCGATTATATCCCTTATCATCCCTATTCATGCTGGGGTGCTGGAGCGATCTCTATTGGTAGAGATCTTTCTTGCGGAGTAGGAACTGGTAGTGGGAGCTACCACTGGGTGATAGGTAGCGGAGTCTTCAGTAGTGGGTAGATAATAGATGATTTAGGGACCCAAGAAGTTAAATAACTCTAGTGGATGACCCCAAGATATAGGATTAGTGGTGTAAGCCTCCCAGGGAAGAATGATTTAGCTAAAGGACAAATTGTGCTACTCGTGTGGCAGTTGGGGGCATCTGGCTAGAGATTTTCTAACCAGCTGTATGACCGACCAAAAGATGGTCGAGGGACTACTGAGTATGTGGAGGAGGAAGGAATGTGGCAGTCTACTAGGTAGCATATATAGAAGAGTATTGGGATGATCATCTGGAGGTGGACGGAGGTTTGAGGCACTACCACCCCCCAGGTGGTCCACCCCGAGCTCAGGGAACTGGTGGATAGGGGTGAGGCCAGCTCCAGGTGATGAAGGATTACAATCCTAAGACTCTCGAGATAATTAGAGGTATGATATGTGTCTTTTACGCCCTAGTTGAAGTTTTTATAGACACGGGTTTCAATCACTCTTTTCTCTCCCAGACCCTTATTCGAGACACGGAGATTCCAGTGGAACCTTTGACTCGATCCCTATACTTATAGACTCCTACAAGGAGGTGATTCGATGATCACACACTGGTGCTGAAAATTTGACCTTACTCTCAGGGGAAAGAGTTTTGGTTGGGATCTATTGGTGGAAGCATCAAGGAATTAATAATTCATTCTAGGTATGGTCTGGTTATCCACAGTTCATGCTCAGATCGACTATTTTAGGCACAAAGTGTGGTGTGTCCGTGAAAATGGGACCAGGTTTTCATTTGTCAGCAAAATAGAGACACAAGCAGTATAAGATGGACTTCCATATAGAAGGTTGCATTCAATCACACATCATTTGGCTAGAATGATCCTCAATATAGTGGATGAGATGAGTCCTTAGTTTCCTGCAGTGGTGGACGAGTACGTGGACATCTTTATGGAAGATGTTCTAGAACTACCTCCTTGTAGGGAGGTAGAATTTTGTATTAACCTGTACCATAGGAAAACATTGATATCTACACCAACATATCTAATGGTTCCCACAGAGCTTCGTGAATTGAGGGTACAGTTGGGGGACTTGTAGAAGAAGGGCTTTGTGAGACCCATTGTTTCACCATGGGAAACCCCAGTATTGTTTTACAGGAAGTAAAATGGGAGCTTGAGGTTACGTGTGGAATTCTAATGATTGAATCAGGTGACCGTGAAGAATAAGTATCCACTAACAAGTATTGATTACTTCTTTTATTATCTTAAGGGGGTGATATGGTTCTTGAAGATAGACCTCATATCAGGATATCATCAGCTCCGGGTACATGATAAGGACATCCTGAAGACGGGTTTCAGATGTCTCTATGGCCACTAGCAGTACATAGTGATGTTGTTTGGAATGGTGAATGCACCAGCAGTGTTTATGGGACTCGTGAATAGGATCTTTTAGCCCTACCTAGACTAGTTTGTAGTGGTCTTTATTGATGACATCCTAGTATACTCAGCGTCTAAGAAGGAGCATGTGAAACACTTAAGGATGCTCCTGGACTTACTTTGAGAGGACCAGCTTTACAGGAAGCTCTTGAAGTGTCAGTTCTAGATAAGAGAGGTCCACTTTCTGGGACACATCATTTTGGAGGCTAGAGTTATAGTAGATCCAATGAAGATAGATGTGGTTCTTGCTTAGGATCCACCTAAGAATGTTACCATAGTACAGAGTTTCCTTGGGTTGTATGGGTAATATTGTAGGTTTGTACCCAACTTTTCCAGAGTAGAAACATCCATGACAACCTTAAAGTGAAAGTGGAAACCTTTCATATGGACATAGAAGTGCCATTAAAGCTTTTAGAAGTTGAGACAGAGTTTGACGAGTGCTCTCATCCTGATATTTCTAGAGAAGGGTGTCGATTACATGGTGTCCTATGACTCATCAGGGGCCAGTTTTGGTTGTTTTATTATGTAGGGGAAAGTGGTGATTGATTGTGATTCATGAAATTGAGACCACATTATCAGAACTACGCAACCCATGATCTGGAGTTGGCGGCATTAGTTTTTGCATTGAAGATTTGGTGACACTACCTTATGGGTGATTGGTTTATCATCTACTCAGACAACAAAAGTATTAGGTATATCTATTCTCAGAGGGATATGAACCTGATACAATGACATTGGAAAGAGTTCCTCCAGGACTATGACTTCGAGATAGTCTATACTCCTGGGAAGAGGAACATGGTGGTAGATGCTCTTAGTCGGAGATCGAGTTCACAGCTACTGAACGAGGCATCAGAGCAGTTGACATCGCTTTATATATCCTTTTTGGATGGAGATGAAGCAAATTATATCTAGTCGATGGTGGTTACCCCTCCACTCTTAAAACATGTGTGGGAGGCATGTCTTGGAGATTTCATCTGCGAGACTACACATGCCCAGATGTACATAGGGAATGCCCTTGATGGATATTCAAAATTTGGGGATCACGTCATTATTTTTATAGGACGCATAGTTGTATCAGAAATGTTATGGGAGGATGTGTTAAGGGAGTTTCATAAATCCCCTTTGGCGGTACATATAGGTATGGAAAAGATGTACCAGGACCTCCAACATCATTTTTGGTGATTGGGGATGAAGAAGGTAGTAGAAGAGTTTATCTCTAGATGCCTCACTTGTTAGAAAATGAAGGTTGAGCACAAGGTTCCATCAGTTTTGACTCAACCCCTTGAGGTTAAAAAGTGAAAGTGGGATGGAATATTGATGGAATTAATGATGGGACTACCATATATGTCTAGAGGGCATGATACCATCTAGGTGATAATTGGCCGGCTGACCAAGTTGGCCCACTTCCTAGTGATTTTGGAATAGTGTTCAGTAGAGAGCTTGAGACACGTCTACGTATTGAAGATAGTTTGAATCCATAGAATCCCATCAATGATAGCCTCATATTGAGATGAAAACTTTATATCCTGGTTGTGGAAGGGATTGTGGGAGGCATTTGGGACTCAGCTGTGCTTGAGCACAACTTTCCACCTGTAGACAAATGGCCAGACAGAGCAGAACATTTAGGTCCTAGAGGACCTGCTACATGCTTGCATCCACGATTTTGGTCATAGTTGGGAGGATCATATACCCCTAGTGGAGTTCGTGTATAAATACTTATACCACTCCACCCTTAGTACGGTACAGTTTGAGGCCTTTTATGGGAAACCCTACAGGTCTTCACTTTGTTGGACTAACCCCAGAGAGTCATCAATCATGAACCCAGAGTTAGTATAGGCCACTATGGAGAAGGTGAAGGTCATCCAGGAGTGGATAAAGACTAAAAATATACATCAGAAGTCCTATGCTGATCGGAAACAGAAACCGTGGGAGTTCGAGGAGGGAGACCATGTGTTCCTTTGGGTCTCTCCACGACGTGGGATATAGAGATTTGGCTAGGGTGACAAGTTATCTTTGAGGTTCATCGAACCTTTTCTGATACTGTGTAAAGTGGGAGAGGTGTAATACCGCTTGGCTCTACCTATGCAGTTAGAGAAGGTGCATAACGTCTTTCACGTATCCCAATTGAGGAAATACATGAATAACCCTTCACACGACATTGACTGGGGTGAGGTGGATGTTGACAATGGGGAGAATTTCACATAGTACTTGATGGAGATCAAAGATCAACATGATAGGATCCTTCATAGATGGCCGATTCATCTGGTTCACGTTTGATGGTAGCACGAGAATTTCTAGGAGATCAATTGGGAGCAGGAGGCTCATATTCTTGCTCAGTATCCCCATTTGTTTGTTTATCCCTTATTTTGGATTTCAAGGGTATAAATCCATAAGGTGGGGAGAATGTAATCTCTCAAATTTTCCATGTAATTTTTTTGAAAATTATATGGGATTATTTCGAGACCAGGTGCTAAGACGGAATGTGATTCTAAGGCCCGGGGTGCCCAAAATAAATGTTCAAACTATTTTTAAGTTTATTAAAAATAGCGTGTGTGTGTAGTTTTAGTAACTTCTAAATGGGTTCCCATATCAAAAATCCAAGGGCATTCTTCCATCTAGGATGGTGGGTTTACCCTAGGCATGACTTAACTTTAGTTGACACAGGTCTCTAGTGAGAAAACCCGAAAAGGACGTAATCGTAAATAAAATTATTAAATAAAATTATTTTATTTTAAAATCCTAATAACTCATAAATGGAAACTCAAATTGGAAATCCAATACCACCGTTGAGTTCATAATAGGGTTTTTTTTCCTTAGGCGCAACCTAAACTCGACCGGTACGGGTCAAGGGTGAAATTTAATTTATGGACGTGAAAATATTTAAAATATTTAATAAAAATATTTTAATTGATGTCACATGGTAATGAAAAATTTGTTTTATTTTTAATTTATCCTTGTCAAGAAATCTATGGTTATCGTTATAGCCATGGAGTTTTTGTGAGGCGAGGAGTAGGAACCCTCCCATTGGAGAATGATGGCAAAAAACAGATCGAGATCACTCGTGGACAGATTTCTATCAAAGATAAATCCTCATTTTTAACTGATCCAAACTCTAGTTAGGGGGTTTATTTTCTTCATTATTCCTTTCCTCATTCTTGTTTCCAACTATGGATGTGGACCAACCCATGAATAGGTTGATCTGGGGTTCGATCATTCTTGTGGGATGGTTAAAATGCGGGATTAAAGGGGATGAATCTTGTTAAACATTCTTTTGCTCCTCCTTCATAATTCTACTAATACGAATAGACCAAGGCCAACACGAACAAGGCCAAGGTACTTTATAAGGGTGTTATTGTGCTTATCACTCTTCCACATTCTTGTGTTCTTTGCTGATGGATCCCCGTGGTTGAATCCAGCTTTCCCGAGAGGTTCTGAATGTGACCGGACCCCCGAAGTGACAACAAGATGAGTTTAAGTCCATGGAAAATAAGAACACGACCTGAGGGTCACATGCATGATTTTGTTTGAAAAAATAGAGCAATGGAGTGAGATCGGTGACCTATAGAAGGAGGGATATAGTCAGTAGCATGCGGCGGTGACACGCGGCAGTGCGACCACCCGACAATAGATGTCTGCTGACTCGATGTCTGATGGTGGAGGACCCCATGACTCGGTGGCCGCAGGTGGTGGAAAGGGTCTCCAGCTCGATGGTTGGTAGCAGGATTTTACTAGACGTGGAAGGATGCCACATCACACGATGAAGGGTTTTGGTCCAGCAGGACTGAGGTGGGACCCCGCGGTAATCGCTGCGGGGTAGTTCACGTGGCAGCTAACTGCATTGATCGGGTGGGGATGCAACACTCTCCACATTCTGGGTGAATGAACAAGACCGCTTTGGCAGGACGGGCTGGAGTCGGCGGACCAGACCGAGTCGACCCGGTGGGTTAGACCTGACAGGTTGGGTTGGACCCAGTGGGTCGGTTCGGGTCGGCCTGACCGGGTTGGACCAGACCCAAACCCAACTGGCCTCTTTTACTTAAATGCCCATAACTCTCAAACCATGTGTCTGTTTGAAAATCCTTTTATGGAATTGGGACCATTGTGACGAGGAAGTCCTTTTGAGATACTTTAAGTGGGTTTTTGTGGAATTTTATGTATGGACTACTGGCTCTAGGAGGAGGTGCTCCCGAATGATCATGCTAAGGACAGAATCCTACAGCTGGTTATGACATAAAAGCTATGTGATTACCTAGAATGCATGTCTTACCTAGACTATGTGTCTTATCTAGACTTTGTGTCTTACAAATACTGATTTTGTATAACCATGTCCTACTAGGGTGTGGGTCCTCTAGTCTTTGACGACACTCTGGGTGTTACCTATACTCTGTGTGTTACCAATAATTTGTGTGTTACCTACGCTCTATGTGTCACCCACACTCTGTGTGTTACCAACACTCCATGTGTTACCTAAACTCCATGTGTTGCCAACACTTCGCATGTTACTACTTTAGGGTACTGTGGGTTCTTATGGAAATCATATTTACGTACCATAGACCTATTCTTGGTGTGATCTGAATCTAGTGACTCTCTTGACTGAACCTATTAGAGGCTACACTTCATGTGCCTATTTTGTAGTCTATTTGGTGAATTTATTAGTTTTCTTATTTGAGGTATACTTTTTGTAATTCCTTTTTGATTTGGGGTCCCTACTGAGTATTGTTTTACTCACCCATGCATGGGCTTCACCCGCACATGTCATGTCTTGTGCAGACAATCAACAGCTTTGAAAAAGTCCTTGGTGGGATTGAGATAGGGGGTGCTTCAGGGTGACCCTATGGATGTGGTTTGCTTCAGCAACATCCAGATGGCTTACTATACCAACCCTTCAGGCAGGGTTTTCTATAGATGAGATCCAGGATCTTGTAATTTTCTATTTCAGTTAGTCTTGTATTCTAGCTTTTTTTACTTTTTAGTTTGTACTGTTACTCTGAGTGGGTTTTCTTAGTGTTTTGCATCCATGTTTACTTATTTTTTTAGTTTTAGGTTTTTATTTTATATGGGTGTGTGTGTAGATGTACTTAGGAAAATTCCCCCCACTTGTGGAATATTCCTACTCATCACTAGTCACTAGCCCTAGCCTATGGGAGGCAGGCTTTGGGTAGTCACATCACAGGCCCCGAGGGACAAGTTGTGACATTCTGAAACACCTTTCTAGTGGTTCATCGACACTCTAAATGTAGTTTCCACCTAATCATATCTAATTTCATAAAAATCCACCAGTCAGTTTTTCTATGGCCAACCTTTCCATAAAATGATTGAATTTACTCTCTAATTCACTATCTCATCATCTGATCATGATGCCTAAATCACTGAAGGCATCCAAATATTTCCCTAACACCAACATAAAAGTTTAATAACAACATTAAATGTAATTCCCTTGTTGTATCATGAACCTCCCACATCATCTATCATGTTCTCACCCCAAGCACAAATGCACCATTCAACCAACGCACCCTAAGATCACATCAACTCAATCTGGAGCTCGATTCCCATACAAGAACTCTATCCACCACCACATATGAATCTAAAATATACTATTCCATAATGAACCAAATAAAATCAGATCCATTTATACATTGTCGTCCTGATTCCATCACAAGCATCCAACGACTATTTTTGCCAAACCCATGGCCCTACCAACATGAGATTCATACCTTTGTGATTGATAAGATGATATACACCTTGGTAGTATCCTTATCATTACTCTACTGAACCAAAACACTGATATCTATGATCCATGATCCATCCATTACCATACGTAATGAATGGACCTGACTATATCACTCATACCTAAGTGAAAATGTGAAACATAAATCACTACTTGTTCCTAGCTCACCAAGAACATCATTCTAAACATTTTATAAAATTACATCCAAAACAAGGGTCATTCCCTTTAATATCTTATGTTTCAGTCCCCAACATTTGTTTTTTTAATAAAACTCCATGAGAATTAACCCTAATGGGTCCCATCATCACACATCCATCACTCCTCATGAGCCATGCTCATCCATCATGTCATCCCCTATCACCTTAAATCCATGATGTAATTATCCACTATATAGGTAACACCTATAACCATCATGAAACACCCCCAAGTTTCCATTCCAATAAATGTTGCATCAAACTCATCAGTTTTCAACCCACACATGACCATTCACTGATCTAAAAACCAAATGGTCACCATTCATAACATTATGCCCAATTTTCACCACACATAAAAGATTTTACAAAAATGCCTTTCCAACACCTAATATCCTACCCCCAAATAATATGGAACCTCCTAAAGAACCCTCTCATAGGTTCTTACCCATTATACAATTTGGTATCATCTGAATCCATATGTGTTCACTCAAGTACTACCCAGTGGAACACCCCTGACCCATGATATTAAGAGTCACATCACATCAAACCTAGGATCATGAGCCTAAATCATTGACCAGGATCCACTACATGTAAATATCAATTAGCTACAAAAATTATAATATCTCACTCATTTCAAGGCTTACTGCATGAGCACCCACCACTCATGCATCATTCTAAACCACAAGAGTCTACCCACACTCAATTTTCCATAGATCTGACCATCTAAGACCATGATATTTGATACATAAGGAATATTCATGCCCACACCACATATTTGATAACACTTCTTGTGCATCAATATCAAATTTCAAGCATCTATGCATTCTCCTCATCTCTAAGGGAACTCGCCAGTCCAGGCTAACCCAAAACTCAGGTTACCCTCATATATCACATCTCATATCAATAATAGCTAGAAAAATATCTCATTATTAAATCATAACATTCAACTCACCAATATACTGATTCATGTCTTAATGGAACTAGGATATTCCACTTATCCCATAAACTACACATCACACAAGCTACATCTCATGACGCAACACTTAGGCTCCCATCTCAAACATGAAAAGGCAACTCATGTACCAACACACCCACTCTAGGGTTCTAACATGTATATACCAGGAATCAAAAGCTAATTCAATCGCCCAGTCCTCAGGAACCCACCCTCGTTGGGAATTTATATATCAGACTACCCCCATAAGAACAAAGTTACATCCATACATATAACAATATCTTCCTATGATTATTTGTATTGAGTAAAATCATAGATATATAGTTAAGTTAACTAAAATACCCCCAAGAATATATATGGGGAAATACTATATAGGTTTTTGTTGAAAAATTAAGTAACCATGAATTTTTAATTATCTAAAACTAGTACCAAGGCATCCAATGGCTATACCACCCCACCAAGGGTTACTATACATACCTTGTATGGAGGGACTGTATAGTCACTATCAAGGATAATATCACTGAAGGATACACATGAACAATCATCAGAGAAAATATCATGGTTTATCTAAGTATAATTACACCAAAAATTTATATGTTATAACTCTATATAAGTTTTTTTGACTCTTTAAACAACTGAACCCTCTATCATTGGTGATATAAATCACATATAAGAACGTGAATGTCATGTTAATCCTATGTTCCAAATATGATGCATGTACACAAGCCTCTTAATAGTAGGCCAAGATCCAAAACCATAATAAAAATTACAAATACATACATTATACTTGAATAAATATCTCAATCATAACAAAAAAACCAAGAGCAGTAATCCCATATCCCTGGTAACCTAGAATTCCCACTGAAAAAGGTGTTTTTGATACACTGGTATGAGGTCCATCATAAGATTTGAAATATCCCTATTACATGCCTATTATATCCTTAATAATAAAAATAAAGTATTTACTCCAATTTGTAACAACCCCGACCTAAGACCACTAATATGGTGTAACACCCCGACCCTAGCTACCTAGAGTCACTGCATTATTACATAACATTGGCATGATCACAAGAGATCAAGTCTCAAAAGACTGATTAGTTTTGTATCCTTGGAAGTACTAGATACATATTAAGTTTTACATTACATCATGAAATAAAAAACAAAAACAGCATTTTGTCCCCTTTAAACACACTCATATCCCTTAGCCTATCCCTGCAGGTCAAACATAATATACTTCTTCACATCCTGGGAAAAAGAAAATATAAGAAAGGGGTGAGCTCAGATGCTCAGTAAGGATAACAATATAGCGGAAACATTCATAAATAAGAATAAACATTTAAGGCAATGTATAAGACTAAAACACAATACTTTTAAACATAAACATCAGTATAATATGGAAAATATAAATAAAATTATTTCATTTACTTATTCACAAGGATATTCTACTTGTCTAATAATCAAATGTAATATCAATAGATAATTTTATAATGATGGAATTCATAATTTCAGACATCATAACCACATAGTCAAGGCCTCGTTTCAAGAATAAAAATAAGATTTTATAAAGGACTTATTCCAAGACACTAGTATGTCTCATGATACCTATCAATGCATCGGGGGGCTATAGCAGGACCCTCCTATCACTTAATAATTTCAATTCATTCCTCAAATGAAAAGGTTAAAACATAATCTAAACATTCATACTAAAACTAGCATACAAAATGTCAATATTTTAACCACAAACCATGAATGGTATAAAAATAGAACATCCACAGTCAAACATAACTCATTCAATACAATATAAAATATTTTATTATAATAAATCAACATCAATCAAGAATAATGAAGGATATTGACATAGATAAAAATAGTCAGTAAAACTATTTGATAGAAATATCCCTTTTTCTTGAAAATATTTAAAAGTCTCACTATTTATCAAGAAGTCGTTTAAAAAATATTTTTGAATAAAAGTGTCCCATACCACTTTTAAACTTTTAAAAGGAATTTTAATTTCAAAACATTCATTTCCAAATAAATAAATCCTTAAAATCATTTTTAAAGCATGGAAATTAATGAGAAAGATTTAGAAGAATAAATCATTAAAACATTTAAAATTATATTTTAGTTAGAGTTCCTAACCAAATGAGATATGCTTGAATAAAAATAATTGAGGTAATAAAAACCTTATAATATCAAGAGGATAAATGGATTCATGATCTACTATTTCAAATTACAGTATATACACCATATAAAAGTGGATTGGCACATAACAACATAGTCTCAATGGAATGTAAATTGAGATGAAATCCCTTATAAAGACTGTATCCTTAGGTTAAGGATAAATCAATGATATATTTATGTGTGAAAAATATAAATACACTCAATATTATTGGATATTCAGTGTAAAAAATCATAGTACACTCACACATATTCTTGTAAAAACAACACCAATGACTTGGAAGTTTAACTCAATGAATGGAAATTGAGTTAATATTACTTTTATCAAGTTAATATCGATGAATTGAGAATTTATAAATGGATTGATTATGTTTATAAAAAGTATATCCACACAAAGGGTAGTGTAAATTACCACATAAATAAATAAATAGTAATTTCACACATAATCTTGAGTAAAATAATTAATGAAGTTTTCGTAAAACCCAATGAGTGGAAATTGAAATTAGAAATCCCCTTACCGATTTGGTAACTTACAAAAAATACACCCCATGAAAGAAGGATCATAAAATGAAGTTGTAAATACCAATAAATTAAAGTATATTACACAAATAATACAATCATGGGTAGTACATAAACCACACAAAAGGAAATAGTGGCAAATATAGCATGAATCTCACGAGAATAAAAAGTGAGATGAAAACCCCTTACCTTGTAATTTTCCTTAGTAGAGGGTAGGTTAACCTTCTGTATAATGGTGAAATTTGTTATTAAATCATAAAATAACCACATAAATAAATATGATATCATATATGATCTTATAATATTTTTTTTAATGATATTTCAGTAGTATCATTATTTTGGGTGTTAACTGATTCGTTTTCCTTTATATGTTTTGTTACGTAAGTCATGTTTGTTATATATAGAATGTATTTAATTAATATACAGAATGATATTAAGTTCTTAAAAATAATTTTTAATCATCAAATGAAAATTATTCTTTAATGGTTATGATGGGGAATGAAATCTCATCGCATCGTGAAGATGGTAAGCTGTAAGTATGCACGAGAAACAATATCATTATATTAGTGGTAAAATCATATGTAATTGATGGTATATTATATATAAATAATAATTAACATGTCATATTTATTATTTACATTAGTTATAATCATTATTATACCCATCCAAATAATGAAGTGTTGAATAACAAACTACACCACGACGTGGAGACTGTAAGTCGTATGTATGCAAGTATGATGACTTTGTCATTCATAGGATGGATAGAATAATGAATATGGTTGTAACATATTTATAATAACATCACAATATTTATAGGGTACTAGATTTATTATTTTGGTATGGAAACAACGATGAAATGAGAAGTGTAAGAAGAAAAGAACTTTCAAAGAGGTGATGGAATTATTACCTCTTCTTCAGGTGCTTCCTTTTGATTTGATCAAAATGGATCCTTAGGTTGAATTTATGATCATAGTAAGGCCTCTAGGTTAAAGTGAGGGTAGTTGGAAGGATATTTGATTAGTTTTTGTCCAATACAAATGGCTTTGGAGGTGTGATTTTGAGATAAATGGAGGTACCCTTTTATAAGAAAGGTGAGGGTCACTTTAGGAAAATCTTGAAATATTATTTTATTATAAAATAATTTTCAGTTTTTAATGGATCCAAATGGATTTATTTCAATTATAAGGTCGTAATGGGTCTAAATAATCTCAACCAATAGGTTTTAGACAACTTTATTTCACCATATTAACCTTATCTTTTAGATTTAATTCTTAGTTAAATAGTTTAACTTTTACCTTGTCTTCTTGTATTTTTAAATTACATGGTTAATAAACGTACTATAAAATGCCAAGAGAGCATAAAGTGGTTCATTAATGACATATATATCATTATATAGGTCCTTTTTCCAAACCTTGTATTTTTAGGAATATTATATCATTTAATAATATATTATTTGTTTTAAATACTCATTTATGTCAGTTTTGACACTATTTAGTATTTGGTTTTTCTGAAAGCCAGAAAAACTTTATTGCTTAAACAAATACATTAAATAAACCCTAAAATATCATATTAACCTATAAAATTCGTGGAATTCATCAATAGTTTCAATTTTCATTTATTTTGATATTTATAATTTCAATTATTTTAATCTTTCATTAATAAGGTAATAACTGCATCATCTTTGTGTCATAAATTAATTTAATTATTTAATGTATAAAATTATAAATAAACTACCATGATGCCAGAAATATTATTAAATTTCTAATGAATATTTATAGTCGAATTTATCTCATGCATAACCCAATATTAAAAATGGTTTAGTTATTAAACTTTGAATTTAACACTTTTAACTCTTCTTTAAATAAAATAATAATAAATGTCCTAATCTAATCCAAGTGGATAAAAAAGGATCATATTTTATTTCTAAGGTATATTTTTTTCAAAATACACGTATCCAATAGAATTAGGACATGTTTTGGGGTAATTATAATATCATTTTTACCTTTAATTACAATATTTACTTTTAACCGTGGTAAATAAAATTCAAAAGCTGCTATTCACCAAAAATTATTTTCATCTTATTGAACAATATTTTACTTAATGACATAAACCGTGTCTCTCGAATTTTTGAAATTCAATTCAAAGAAGCGGTAAAATTATGTTTTATTTAAATTTGTAAATGTGCCTAGAAGGTGGGTAAAAGACGGTAAAAATTTCAATAAAATTTTATATATCTAATATTATTATAAAATGACTTCAATAAATTAAATTGGAAAATATAGGTATTATGTATCTATTTTGACTTTAAAATAAATTTAAATTAAAAATATTTTTTTAAATAAAAATTTGGCTATAAACAATAACGCAGTGTTTTTCACTATTCATCAAAAATTGAAAGTTTTTAGAAAAATACCAAACATTCACCCAAAGATAATTTTGATATTCCAAATTCAAAAATTATGTCTATTTTACCAAATTTAAAACATATAAATTTTATTAATTAATTTTAAGAAATATTCCTGTTGTCAAAACCAGAAAGCGGGTTTTTGAGAAGTAAAAACTATCAAAAGAATGATATGTGTTTATGTCCAATTTAAATGTAAAATTACTTATAATGACCAAAATTGGATTAAATGATAAAAAATATAATCTAATTCTACTTCAAAATAATTCAAATTTATAATTTAACCCTATAAATTATTTTGATTAAAAAAGTTTTTTTCAATTAAAATTTAGTATTTTTTAATATTCATCAAAATATGAAAGTTATCAGAAAAGTACCATAAATTTATCCAAAGTAAATTTTTATGTCCTGATTTTAAATAATAATTTTATTTTGTCAAATTGAATATATAAAAGTGTAAAATATTTTATTTAAAAATGGTTCTCCATTAAAAGGCGGTAAAATTGCAATTTTTGAAAAAAACTTCTTTTATCTAAAAAATTGAATTTGTTCTTATATTATTTATAAGAAACACATAATATGAATTTTAAAATTATATGAAGTATATAAAATTCAAAATGTAGTTAATATTATTCATAACTATTTTTTTAATGGCTAGTTTGGTAAGTTGTGATGCACTCGAACACAATGTTGCATGTAGCGCAAGCTATTGAATTACTTTAAAGAAAATAACTTACTATGAAATCTTGAGGTGTTACATTATTCCCCCTATTTTGAAATTGTGTCTTATCACTTTTTAAAATTGGGCTTGGGAACTTCATTGAAATCCCTACATCGAAAAAAGAGTCAATAAAACTATCAATTTAAAAGAAAGAAAGAGAATTACAGAGGTCACCCGAGATAACCCATACTAGGATTCCATGTAGGTAAACAAGGATGTGGAAGATAAAATAAGTGTCAAGTTTTGATAGAGAGTGATATAAAACATTATCAAGAGAAAGTTAATAGTAATAAAACCACTAACTTATGATGGGTTAAACGGTCATTAGTTTCTCAGTAGGAAAAGTAAATGGGTAGCATTTTTTTTAAGTTCCATTTCATAATTTGAGGAATTTATTTACGAGATTGATTAATAACATAAATATATATAATTAATTTTCAAGTAGAGTTTCATATTTTAATAAATTTCTACCACTAACTCATCTTTTCTCCAAACTATGAGTGTTCAAGATGACTTGGTCACACCTAAAGTGCTAGAATCAACTTTTAGAGAATCGCATAATCCATAAAGGTTGAACTATATATTTCCCTTGTCTTTAGAGATTAAAAAAAGACCAGATGGTTAGTACAAGATCAGATGATCCCCAAAATGGATAATTCTTTATATAAATAAATGTTAATCTTAATTTCCAAAATTAAACAAACAATACCCAAAGTTCATTAAAGACCATTCAATAAACAATTGTTCTTAAAATCCTTTAACATAATCCAAACTAAGATTGAAACCCAAAACTCAGAAGAATTTAATCACATAGTCTTTCATAGTAAATCTTAACATCTATCTCCAAATAACATCAACTACTTTTAAAGTCTCATACAGAAGTGTAATTAACTAAATCACATTTTCTGTATGATAGGTTAATAATTTCCATTAATAACATGAATCTCTATATAAAAAACATATATTCTTCCAAAAAATACATCATTACTCATAAAATGAAATCCCATAGTATTTTAGTTTCCTTAGGTATATATGTTCCCAATAGAGCGAATGTCTTCCAAAATAACATTTATCACTTAATCACCAAATCATTTTCCTATACTAAGGATATTCATTTGATAAAACATACGATCCAAAATCAACTTATTATTGATAAAAAAATCATTTAAATAAAAATAATTAGTCACACTAACCAGGGACTTCACGTAGTCCAGTGGTAGGTGATAAATCTCAGTTGCACTTTGGTTGTGGGTTTGATTCTCACAGCTTTGTCCGACGTGACAGGTTGTCATAAGGTCTGCATGTCTTTCTTTTTTCAAAAACTATATTTTATATCATTCCCAAAATGAGATAAATTCTTCAAAACAAATATAACATAATTTAACCACAAATATTATCTCATAACTCACATTTTCATCCGAAAAATTAATAACCTTTAATTGCCTCAAATTCAAGGATCATATAAACCCAAATGGTTCTTTATAACTATATTCACAAAATAAAAGATAATTCTTCCTCAAATATCATTTTCACATAACAAACTACAGGGTTACACATACAATAGAAAAGTATTCCAAAGTAATCCCATCAACAAAGAGCATTAATACTTTTAAACATTTCTTCATCCATTTATTTCTACATAGGTTCTTCCTTGACATAGTGGTTATCCTATAGAATAGGGAATTGACTCGGGTAATGTCAAGGTCCCCTAAATTTACATAAAATGACTATAAATGGATTCTTAGGATCATTTTTATTTTCTTCCATAGTACTCTTCATTTTTTCTTGGAAATTATTTACTTTATGTCCTTCTTTCCCACACACAAATCATTTCTTTGTTCCATTGAGACACTTTCCTGGGTGTCTCCTTCAACATTTCCTGCATGATAGAAATTGATATTTCTTTTCTCCATGGTCTCTAATGCTGGATCTCTTATCATTCTCCACCTTTCTCTTCTTTGGTGAGTTTGGGAGTTGGTTAATGTATATGTTGTTGATCATATTTTTGGAAACCTACTTTGGCATGAACACGATATCTTTTACGCCTATCAACATTCTATTTAGCTTCTCATTTACACAATTGTGCCCAAATTTTACATCATTTTCAATGTTACTATGACTTCCTTGGAATCCAACCATTGACTAAAACCAGAAATCACGGTGTGATTCATAAAATCATTTAGAGAATATCATGACACCTTATTTTCAATGTAAAACACCTTAGGATTAACCAAGGTTATTTATTCTCATATTATATTAAAATCATTCAAATGGATTTGTAAAGAAAATGTGAATTATCCTAAGAATATCCCCTAATAGTGTCGTAACCAAGAGTGCATCAAGGCCTATTTTTGTGCATCGATTCTCGTTTGAGTCTAGATCAAAGTAGTGTTTTTGGGTTTTACCCCCAGGTACATCTATGTCAGAGCCGCATCTACCTGCTCATATCCATATAGGGATTTATTTCTTGGAAAAACCACATAATATTTACATTACCAAATTTTTTGGATGTTCTTATATACTAATCCTCAAATTCTATATTAGGGCAGTGTTTTCTAATCAGAGTTTTTCTAAATATAGCTTCCAAGGTTTATACTAAACTTCCTCATATACCAACTGTAAAGCTCCGACCCTAGTTACCCAGAGTTGGTGCATTATTACATAAAATTGGCATTATAAAAAGAGATCAAGACTCTAAAGACTGATTATTTTAGTAGCCTTGTAAGTACTTGATACATACATAAGTTTTACATTACATCATGAAATAAAAAAACAACAACAACATTGTGTCCCCTTTGAACACACTCATATACTTTATACTATCCCTGTAGGTCAAACATAATATACTTTTTCACATCCTGGTAAAAAAGAAAACATAAGAAAGGGGTGAGATCAGATGCTCAGTAAGGATAACAATATAGCAGAATCTTTCATAAATAAGAATATATATTTAAGGCTATATATAATACCAAAACACAAGTCTTTTAAACTTAAACTTCAGTATAACATGGAAAATATAAATCAAATAATGTCATTTATCTATTCACATGGATATTCTACTAGTCAAATAATCACATGTAACATCAATAGCTAATTTCATAATGATGTAATGCATAATACCGGACATCATAACCACATAGTCAAGGCCTTGTTCCAAGACTACAAATAAGATTTTGTCAAGGCCTTTTTCCAAGACACTAGTTTGTCTCATTAGACCTACCAATGCATCGAGGGGCTATAGCAGACCCCACCCATCACTTACTAAGTCCAATTCATTCCTCATATGAAAAGGGTGAAACATAATCTAAACATTCATATTAAAACTAACATACGAAATTTCAATATTTTAACCACTAACCATGAATGGTATAAAAATAGTACATCCATAGTCAAACATAACTCATTAAATACAATATGGAATATTTTATTATAATAAATCAACCTCAATAAAGAATAATGAAGGATATTGACATAGATAAAAAATAATCAGTAAAACTATTTGAGAGAAAAATCCCTTTTTTCTTGAAAACATTTAAAAGTATCACTATTTATCAAGAATCCATTTAAAATATATTTTTAAATAAAAGTTTCCCATACCACTTTGAAACTTTTAAAAATAATTTTAATTTTAAAATATTCATGTCCATATAAATAAATCCTTAAAACCATTTTTAAAACATGTAGATTAATGAGAATGATTTAGAAGAATAAATCTTTAAAACATTTAGAGTTCATAACCAAATGAGAGACGCTTGAATAAAAATAATTGAGGTAACAAAAAACTTATAATATCATGATAATAAAGTGATTCATGATATACTATGTCAAAGTACAATATATAAACCATAAAAAAGTGAATTGGATCATAACAACAAAGAAGTCTCAATGGAAAGTAAATTGAGATGAAATCCCTTATAAATATCATATAATTAGGTTAAGGATAAATCAATGACATAATTATGTGTGAAAAAAATAAATGCACTCAATATGATTGGATATTAAGTGTAAATAAATTAGAGTACATTAACACATATTCTTGTAAAAAAACACCAATGACTTGGATTTTTAACTCAATGAATGGAAATTGAGTTAAGATTACTCTTATCAAGTTCATATCGATGACTTGAGAATTTATAAATGGATTGATTATGTGTATAAAAAGTATATCCACACAAAGGGGAGTGGAAATTACTACATAAATAAATAAATAGTGATTTCACACATAATCTTGGACTAAAATAATCAATGAAGTTTGTGTAAAACCTAATGAGTGGAAATTGAAATTAGAAATACCCTTACCGATTTGGTAACTTACAAAACATACACCCCATGAAATAAGGATCATACAATGAAGTTTTAAATACCCATAAATTAAATTATATAACACAAATAATACAATCATGGGCATTACATACACCACACAAAAGGAAATAGTGTAAAATATAGCATAAATCTCATGGGAATAAAAAGTGAGATGAAAACCCCTTACCTTGTACTTTTCCTTAGTAGAGGGTAGGTTAACCTCCTATATAATGGTGAAATAATTTTTATTAAATTATAAAATAACCACATACATAAATATGATATCATATATGATCTTCTAATATTTCTTTGTTAATGATATTTTAGTAGTATCATTGTTTTGGATGTTAACTAATTCATTTTCCTTTATATGTTTTGTTATGTAAGTCATGTTTATTATGGATAGGATGTTTTTTGTTCATATATAGAATAATATTAAGTTCTTAAACATAATTTTTAATCATAAAATGAAAAATATTCTTGAATGGTTAGGATGGGGAATGAAATCTCATCGCGTCATGGAGACGGTTAGCCATATGTACGCATGAGCTACAATATCATTCTATTAGTGGTGAAATCGTATATAATTGGATGGTATATTTTATATAAAGAATCATTAACATGTTATATTTATTATTTACATCAGTTATACTCATTATTATACTCATCCAAATAATGAAGTGTTGAATAACAAACTACACCACGACGTGGAGACTGTACGTCGTATGTACGCACATATGGTGACTTTTTAATTATTAGGATGGATAGAATTATGACATTTTTTGGGGTAATAAAATAATATTTCAATATAATTAGGACATGTGTTGGGGTAATTATAATATCACTTTTATCTTTAATTACTCTATTTACTTTTAACCATGGTAAATAAAATTCAAAACTTACTATTCACCAAAAATTATTTTCATCTTATTGAACTACATTTTACTTAATGATGTCAACCGTGTTTCTAGGATTTTTGAAATTCAATTCACAGAAGTGGTAAAATTATGTTTTAGGCAAATTTGTAAATGTGCCTCGAAGGTGGTTAAAAGACGGTAAAAAGTTCAATAAAATTTTATATATCTAATATTATTATAAAATGACTTCAATGAATTACATTGGACTAATATAGGTATTATTTATCTATTTTTACTTTAAAATAAATTTAAATTTAAAATAATTATTTAAATAAAAAGTCGGCTTTAAACAATAACGCAGTGTTTTTCACTATTCATCAAAAATTGAAAGTTTTTAGAAAAATTTCAAAAATTCACCCAAAGATAATTTTGATATTAAAAATTCAAAAATTATATCTATTTTACCAAATTCAAAAAATATAAATTGTATTATTTAATTTAAAAAAATATTCCCGTTGTCAAAACCAGAAAGCGGGTTTTTGGGAAGTAAAAACTATCAAGAGATTGATATGTATTTATATCCAATTTAAGTGTAAAATTACTTCCAATGAAAAAAATTGGATTAAATAATAAAAATATAATCTACTTATACTTTAAAACCATTAAAATGTATAATTTAACACTATAAATTATTTTTATTAAAAAGGTTGTTTTCAATTAAAATTTAGTATTTTTACTATTCATCAAAATATGAAAGTTATCAAGAAAGCACCAAAAATTTATCCAAACTAAATTTTTATGTCCCTATTCTAAATAAGATGTTTATTTTTTCAAATTAAATATATAAAAGTGTAAAATATTGGATTTAAAAAGGGCTCCCCATTAAAAGGCGGTAAAAATGCAATTTTTGAAAAACACTTCTTTTATCTGCAAATTTAAATTTATTCTTATATTATGTCTAAGAAACACATAATATGGATGTTAAAATTATATAGAGTATATAAAATTCAAAATGCAGTTAACAATATTCATAACTGTTTTTTCAACGGCTAGTTTGGTAAGTCGTGGTGCGCTCGAACTCGATGTTGTGTATATCACAAGCTATTGAATTACTTTAAAGAAAATAACTTAAAATGAAATCTTGGGGTGTTACATCTATGTTTGTACTAGTTCATCACATAACCTCAAGAGCCCCTCCCCATACATCAGAACCTTCTGACTAGCAGTGAGGGTATAAGGTGTTACTGTGGGGAGACTATAAACTCATATCAGAGTAAATCAAAATGAAAAACTAAAAACCATCCATAATAATAATCAGAGTATACAAAATCCAATAAAAAATAATTATACTATAAAAAATGTAATGTGAACGTATACAGTCATACACCTCAACTGATCACCTACTAGATGATCAAATATATAAATAAATAAAATTAGGCTCTACTACTATCCTATACCTCATCAAATCTCAATTTATAAATCCCTATCGAGCTCCCCCAACTTGGTCAAGAAATATCAAGCCTCTGATCAAGATAAAATTATGAACATGAGGACTACTATGGTACCAAAGTGTCAAGTTCTCTTGAGTAGGGTGTGAGTAAAACTTAGTAGAGAACCACTAATGGAATCCCTAACTTAACCAGTAAGTAAAGTCTATGCACATATGATATGATCAAAATAATAAACAAATAACTATAAAATCGTAATAAAAATAATCATCATCGACCCTTGGGTTCTAAGGTGACACTTGTGGTTAACTATTCTCATTTAGTCCAATGTCATATGTCTCTAAGATTAAAACATACCACCCAAATGGAAACATGTACAAGCCCATAACCATATAAGTAACACCATGGGGGAACCATGGCTTACCCCAAAACCATGAGAATATCATACACCTAGGGATCCCTATTCTACCTAGAATCTCTTGTACATCCATACACTCAGGGGTTCGCATCCCTTACCCAAAACCATTATATATCTACCACCTGAGGGGCTGGATCCCCTACCCATAACCAACATATCCATATACTTAGTGGATAAAATCCCCCACCTCGGACCAGCATATCATACATCCAGGGGGCATACCACCCTAGAACAAGAAGACACTACTCAAGGAGACCCACATCCAGCCATGGAACAGTGAAAATATTACCCATGTGGGATCCATGTCTATCCCCAAAACCAAAAAAACATATACCTATAGGGATACATCCCTTACCCAAAGTAGGTAAAAGGCCTCTATTAGTCGAATAACATATCGCATCCCAGTGTCTAAACCCTCATATACACTCAGGCCCGTAACTCACCCAGAACCTCATATAGCATGTACCTAGGGAATCCCAACCTGAAAACATAGACCCATCATATAATCCATGTTATCATATAATCATTAACCCTCAAGTTCTAAGGTGACACCTGAAATAAAAATCATTGGACTCCTCACACTAACTCTTTCTAGGATTAGTAAGGAAAGAGGACACCCACTAAGGTCCCCTAGGACACACTACAATCCAGATGCCCTATATAGGATTCTCTATCACACTCCCACCTCTAGAGAAAAAATCTCCACTTATAGAGGGTATTATCCCTCAACACCACTATGATATCATCATGTATTAATCAAACTCATAAAGCATAACATATATATGTTATACAAGAGGGTTGACCTAAATCCCATATCCCTTCCAAACCAAACTATGTTGATCCAATCACACCCAACCCTTCCATAAATTCTACCTAGGGTATACCCTTTTAAGCACTCATATACTAGTGGGGGAGGAATAATATCCCCACTCTATAATCAACCAAAACAAAGTCTATGAGACATCTCAAGGTTTTATATTTCATGTCCTTAGGCCAATTGTTACAACCCATTACTCACCCAAACTCAAAGGAATTGTGGGCACCTACCAAGGTACACTATATTATTTTAATAACATTGCTACTCTTCTAGGTTCCATGTATCTCACCACTCACATTTATGATCAAGTATTTGACAAGAAGTGATTGATACATCACACTGGTGTCAAGGGTCTATCATGCACCTTGACACTTCATTCAATTTTTGGGACTTTAATTTAACAAGTCATTTTTATATTTAAGGCCACTCTTCCATATATAGTGAGACTACATATCACATGAATATAAAAAAAGTCATATAATTGTAGGGATATGTTTAAGGGACCACCTACATCATACATGGAGTTACTCCCTTTAAGGAAGCTTGACCATTTCCACTCAAGCTCTTCCAAGTCTCACACAAACTCATATCAACTCCTAAGATTTGATCTATCTTACCAAACTAAAACCATGACCAACCACATATGAAATTTCTATGTAATACTCTTGACACCATCCCAGAAAAATAATTTCAAATAAATGGTGTGGAATAGAATGCATTCATTCTCTTGAGACTTCCACTATCCATTGCACACAAAATCCCCCATCATCCTTATTCGATTCCACCATGTTCTAGTGGAATCATAACCAAAACCTTTAAACTTCCATGAAAATTAACACAAAAATTCACCAAGTCATGGGGGAATCAGAAGGGGAAGGAGAGGGGAGGATTCAAAAGAATATAGACTCTCCCTACACTTTGTTCAACCAAAATCCCCATGGGTGATTGGTAAATTATTAGTCTTTCCTAATAAAAAAGGTTTGTAGCTTAGTTATGACATGACTGGCCTAGTAAAAGATATTTACCCCTAGAAAATCACTATCATGATGTATCCATCCTAGATCATGACATGATTCCCCTTGTAGAAGAACTATATATGGTGCCCCCAACCCTCATGGAGAAACTTCTTCCTTTCATATATTGTGACACTCTTCTCTCCATCGCAACACCCCTCTTGGTAGACCATCATGGAATGAAATAAGGGTCATGGTGTGAATGAACACATACAACTAAAAATAATGGGGGGTGGGGGGGGGGGGGGGTTCACATCAATCCTACTTAAATACTCACCTGAGCACTTGATATACTTCCTGAGCCTTGATCAATATCCCAAAATATTCCTTTGAGATGTATTATCCCTCAAAATTATAATCCAAATCTTATTTCTCCAAATATCCCCTACTCTAAAACTAAAATTAAAATTCCCTATAAATTTCATAACCCACAATAACATTAGTTTTTGTAGTATATGCCAAAAAATTTAGTAAATACCTTAGAAACAATCCTGGAATTATGGTGTTCAATATTTCCATGAGAGTTATATTTGGTTTTGAAACCCCATTTATACCCAACTCTCTTTAATCCTTCATGTAATTTCACAAAGCCTCATAATTTATTTTTTTCCATGGAATTCAACTCACTTTTTATAGTATCTAAACATTTTATATAATTATAACAATTAATGTCTTGAGAATATGAAACTGGATCATTTTCAATGTTGAGATCATTTTCTAATTCATGTAGATATACAACATAATCATTAGAAATAACAAGTCTTATTTCCCTTTAGGATCATATTAACATGTTTTCTTATAGTTATTCTACTATATATTCATTGTGAATTTGGTAAACATTTTATAACTATTCATCATGATTCTTTTGAGATGCATTAAATTATGGAACAAAATTATGTAAAGTAGGAGCATGAGATAATGGAACTTGAACTTGAACTTCCTTAATTTATATATTTTGTGAAAACTTACTCCCACTGAATTCAGTATTTTAAATAAATATAGCACTTACAGTTTCAATAATTCTCATACAATGGTTATGAAAATAAAATCTGTACCCCTTTTACTTTTTTTATAATCAATGAAATATCTATTTATTTTTCTTGAATCCAGTTTTATTTTATGTGGATTATAAGTTCTTATTTCTTCCTAACAACCCAAAACATGAAGTATTCTCAAACTATGTTTCCTAACTATCCAAACTTCAAAATGTTTCTTTGGAACTGATTTCATTGGAACCATATTCAATAAATACATTATAGTTTTAAAATCATACAACCACAATGATCAGAGTAAAGATGAATTACTTAACATTATCCTAGAAATGTCAATCAAAGTTCTATTATATCTGTATGATACACCATTTTATTGTGGAGTACCTAGCATAGTGTATTGAGAATATATTCCATGAATTTCTAGGAAATTTTAAGTTAGACCTAGTTTTTGTCCACATTCATTAAATAGTCTGTAATATTCACCACCTCTATCAGACCTTATGATTTTCACCTTTCTATCAAACTACTTTTCAAATTCAGTTATATAAACATCAAATTCATTTATTTCTTGATATTTATTATACAATAAATAGACATACCCATAATGTGAAAAATTATAAATAAGTTCTATGAAATATTTTTTATTACTGAATTATTTAACAAAAAAAGTTCATCATATATCAGTATATATAATCTCATGGAGTTTATTACTTCTAGTGGCACCTTTAATTGTGTGTTTTGTTTGTTTTCCTTTAATAAAATCTACACAAATGTTTAGTTTTGTGAAATCCAAACATGGAATTATTTCAAACATAATCAATATTTTTTATCTTTCTTTAAAAATATGGCCTAAAATTTTATGACACAAAAGGTTGATCATTAATTTACTAAACTATGTTTAGTACCAACATTATGATGCATAGTTATGAGACTCTAAACATAAAAACTATCAAGATTCAATTTATACAATCCATCAAATAATCTAAAAAATAAAATCATATGAGTATGAAGTAAACTGAAACATCCATTCCCAAAGACTTACGTCTTACCAAAATATTTTTCATTTCAAGGAAATGCTTATTCATATTATGAGAACCATCAAATTTCAAGGTGGTAAAGGTACTCATTAATGTTCTAGTAAGACGTTGGTCAGTATTTTGAGATCATACTCCCATAAATTTCATAATTTCTTTTAGAATTTTGGTTTTTGGAAGACCAAGTTTGATTTAACTTACTCTAACAATTCATATAAAAATTAATCATAACCACTTTGATCATTCCCATGTCTCATAATAGACTTTATCATCCTCACTACTAGTATCTGTAATAATATAAAGTTTCTCAACTTAGAGTGAAAAATCAAGACCCAAAACACCAATATGAAATTGAATTTACTCATTCCATTTAGATAAACTTAGTCCATTAAAGACTGAAATAGTTGATTCATGTGAGTTCAATGATAGAATAAAAACTAAGAGTAATATACACATGCTTTATATAAACACTTTGATTCATAAATGAACACAAATTGATTCAGATAATAAATCATTTTAACATAAAATGTGCATTAATGATCTCCTTTGGACAATACACTAATACACTATCATAACTTATACTAATTAAAATTCACATTATTTTGAAATAACACATGCATTGATCATAATTATTTATTATCTTTAAATTTATAAATAAATCTAATAATGAAAATATATATCCAATAATTATATTCATAAATTATAAAAATGAAAAAAAATATCTTTGGGAAATTAATAAATATATTATAATAATGAATTTCATTTTAACCATATGTATTATAATAGTATCAAATTTATGATCAATTGATATTTATTATTTTCACATAATTTTGAAAAAAAATAATTTTATGATTTTATCTATTTTTTGATTAAAAAATATCATAAAATAATGATACAAATATAAGAAATCATGATATAAAATAATTATAAATGGAAATAAATTTGAATAAACATAAAATTAATCATCCATAATAATGTGTAAAACTGTGGATTTTAAAACCCTTAACCCACTTTCCATGATTTCCATACATTTAAAACTCATGAAAAGTATGGGATTATAAATTATTTATTATGAAAAAAATAAAATATTAAATAAAATATGTTAATGAATCTATTTTGTAAATGTAGGTCCATAGGATTCATTTTATAATGTTAAAGACAATTGAATATAAACTTCATTATATTATTTAAAAAATTTATAATAAAGCATATGTAATTTAAAATTAATAACATATATTTAAATATAAAGTGCGGTTCTGTTCAAAACAACATAATCTATTAATTGGGTAAACCACATATGGTCTTAAAATTAATATATTACTATACTTATAAATCAAAAAACATTTTTATGTCATTAAAAATCAATAAGAATAAGAATAAAAGAATTATTTATTGTAGATATCAGAACATTAAGGAGATAATAAATAGAATTTCATTTTCCTTTTATAAAATTAAAAGCATAAAAGTTTTTCATAGAATTCATTAATCATATAAAAATATTTTAATTTAACTTTAAACTTAAATGAATTATCATAATAACTAAAAAAATCACAGTCAATTATGGAAAAATAAAAATTTCACAATGAGCCTTTGATATCATATATAAAATTTATATTCCATAAATTTAGGATTTTAGAAATCAATAGTTATCACATATAAAAATAAATTTAGGGAATAAAATTACATTTAAATTTTAACATACCTTGATCCTTTGAGATGTCTTGATTTTCTCCCACAAAATAAGATTTATAACCTTTTTCATTTTCTCTATTACATAGTAATTTATGGAACGTAATTTTTTTTTGAATGAGGACAAATATAAGATCCACTATCAAAGGGATAAAATAGTTGTCGTGAGTGTTTTTAAAAATAATCACCAAAACCCATCAATTTGATGATAATACAAATTTATTATCCCATTAATTATTTATTAAACAAATATAATCACACAAGTTAATCAAATGAATGTTAAATGTATGTGTTTATCAAAGAGATAATGGTATGGTTACATGCCATTTTTTGAATCCCTATGTGCTCTTGATATAAGGGTCTGAATCTTTTTTATCATTACCTTTGTCATTTTGTGGTGTTTGGTGATTCGAGAGAGTTTTCATAAATTTAAGAAGTTGGTTTAAAATATTTTTTCAAATTATGGAATTAATTTTAATGTTTTAAATTTTATTTTAGAAAGTTAGGATTATTCTGGGAGTTTTAAACAGTTTAATATTTTAAAGGTAGTTTTTGAAACATTAAGAAATAGTAATAAATGGTTTTTATATTATTTATAAGTTTTTATAAGATGAAATAAAATATTTATGAATTTATTTTTACCCTTATATAGGGCCTCGCCACTAGATAGGGGTAAGGTCATTTTTCAAAAGGCTACATAAAGGTAGCCATGTGTTTTCAAGGTCATCCCTAAGGGTAAGCCTAAATTTTTATGACCTGTGTTAAGGTCGGTTCATTTTTCTTAACCTTGTATAAGGGTAAGCAAATTATCCCCATGTTACTTCAAGTAATTTAATCATTTGTGTTAAGGTAACCTTTCATTTTCAAACCCTTCTTAAAATTAAACTCTCTATCCTTATTATTAGTTAAGTTTAAGACCATTTTTTCTAAATCTAGGAAAAGGTAGTTTGTATTTTGTATTAGCTGTGTAAAGGTAGCTCATGATTTTCATGACTTGTGTAAAGTTCATCCAAGAATTCATTAGTTGTCTAAAGGGAAATCATATTAAATTTACATTGAGGTGCCCTATTGTGTAAGAGTAGTGGGTTTTGACTAGATACTTAGTTTTCCTCCTATTTCGGGTTTGGAATGCCTTTTTCATTTTTTAATGGAAATTAATCTATAAATCATGGTTTTAAAATATTAAATGATGAGAATAAATTGTATGTTTGAATTTATTTTTTAGGAGTTTTAAATTGGTTCTTGTGAAGTTAATTAAATTGAAACAACTTTAAAATGAATTTAATATGGATTAAATATATTCACGAAACTTGTATCTGTATATTTTAAAATACCATATTTCCCTCATTTCAATCCCTTCTTCATTTCTATCAATTCATAGTGAACCAAAAACATATTTTTCGAGTTTTGTGAGCCTTTTGGAAATTATCCAAGGATTCACCTATGTTTTTTGGATCTGTGTGCACTAAACTCTCTCCCATGTTATTGGGTAGCAGTTGTGTGAAGCTATTTTTCTCTAGGTAGGGGGTCTGTGACTTCTCTTATAATTAATAAATGAGTGAAATTATAAAGTTTTTAGTTTCCTTTGTTTAAATAAGTGTGATTAAATATAATTAGTTAATAATCTATAAAATGAATAGAACCAAGAAATATTATTAAATGATCAAGAATATATAAATGAACAAGATAAATTTTTTAAATATTGCACACTCCTGTTTTATTTATTTACTAGAATCAATCACATGTTGTGATATTATTTCAAATTATAGAAATTTTATAGAAACTAGATAATTAATATTTCATGATCTGAAATTAAAAAACTGTTCATTTATGTTTTTGAGATCACATGCACTGGATAATTATTATCATCATTATTTTCACAAACTCGAATAGTAGAGAGTAAAATTAATAAAATTATGAATTTAATTTAAAGTAGATTAATATTATTAATTAATAATCTAAAAAAATTAATGTTTTTTAATATATCATAAAATTGAAATTATCTAAGAAATGGAAAATAAATAATTACGCGTAGTATAATCTGAGCAGTGAATTATTATTATCATTATTATTATTATTTAGAGAATTGAATTAGAAATAACATTGAATTATATAAATATGTTTAGAATATAGAAATCTCATGATTAAATTTATTATTAATATGGTTGATAATAATTTAAAAAATGGAGTTTAAATATATTGTATGCTTATGAATAATATCATTATTCAAAAAATAAATGATTTTTCTTATATATTTTAAGTAATATTCAATAATCTATAAATTTTATGCTTCTTAGAAAATATTTTTTTAGAATAACCAAATGATGTAGATATTATTATTTCGATAAAAATAAACCTATAAAGCTAGTTAATATTATTAATTCAAATTTGGAATTTTAATGTTGTAGATTAATGAGTTAAGATTTACATTCTAGAAATTATCCATGAGAGAGAAAAGGATAATCACATGTTGTCATATTAAGTTGTTTAATATTTTATGATGAAAATTAATTGTTTTATTTTAGAAATGAAATTATTTAAATAGGATAATTATCACATATTTAGATAATTAATATTTCATGATATAGAGATTAAATAAATTATCAATTTGTGATCATATGTGTTTTATGATTTTGTTGATGCTGCCACTTATTACCTTACTAGGTAGTCACTACTACAGAAGTCTACATAGTTGGTGCTAAAATTGATAATTCTCAGTGGTAAAACAGAACTAACATACTAAGTTGTTACAAATATAGAAAATTTTATCGGTGCCAAAAAATTACTGCTAAAAAAATTATATATCAGCGATAAAAAGGAACTGATAAAGGGTGGTTTTTTCTGTAATTTTTAACATGAATATATAGGGATTTTATTAGTTATTTTTTAGCATTGATAAAGGGTGACTTTATCAGTGCTAAAACTAGTTCTGATAAAACCTTATCAATTGCTGCAGATATGTTATAGACTTCTATAACACCTCTACAATAACCCTAAAACCTAAAAACCATTTAAATAATATAAAAATTATAGAGAAAATTGCAGTACAAAAATTAAAATAAACTAATATTACATCTTTAAAAAAACACAATTCAAATATTACACATAATCATAATTAATTCAATACATATTACATTGCACAATATTAACCATAAAAAATAATTACATTATACCATCATTAAATTTACAATGTACCATTATTTCAAATCAAATATTACATTAAATAATTTTAGTACAGTATAATTACATTGATGTATAAATTATTTACAATCTAAAATAATTACAACCAATACAAAATCAAAACTCTCATAATATGATTACTCCAAAGATCAACTAAACCTCGTAGAAAATAATGCGCCTATAATAAAAAAAATTCTTAGTAATGGTACATAAAAAATTATAATTTTAATGTTATATAATCCATGATAAATTTTAAATGATATGTTTGATTAAAAAACACTTTGTATCATACAGAGTAATTAGAGTATCATATTAATGTATAGTGGATTTATATATATAAATGACACAAAGATAATTTTTCTATTTTTTCACACCATTTCAAGCTTTTTTTCTTGGTGATGAAACCTACATGGGTTATTTTTCATTTATTAATAAGTGTTAAGAATATGAAATCATTACTTCTATCATACCAGGAAATATGGGCATCAAATTGATGTAATTTTGATTCCTATTGGTTAAAAATGATTCGAGGATCATTTTCCTAAGTTTTTACATAAATCAGAACTTGTCTATTTGGTGTTGATCCCTTGATGGGTCATATGTCATTTTAATAAAAACAGAAAGGTGAAATGGTAATTTCGATAATATCAAGAAATCCATGCATCATATTGAAATGTGATTAATTATTACATATAAAAAATTGTTTTTATGGTAATATAAACTCTTTTTCATGATTTTGAACCCTTTTTAGTGACCTGACACTTTAATAACAATATGATGGTCAAAGGGAACTTTTAATTATATCGAGAAATCCATCCATCAGATTGACATGCATTTGATTCCTATAAATCAAAAATCAATCTAAAATTTTTCCCCATTTTTTACACCAATGTGATCTTGTTTTCTCAGTTATAACCCCTAAAAAAATCATTTATTAATAAGTGTTAAAAATATAAAATCATATTTTCCATCATACCTTTCAATCCAACCATCATATTGATGTTCAATTGATTCTCATGGATCTCAAATTATGTTAGGATCATTTTATGAAGTTTTCACTATAATTTGAACTCTTATTATTAGTTTTTAACCCCTAATGGGTGATATTTTATTTTAATAAATATAGAAATTTGAAATGATACTTTGGATCATATTGATAAATTTGGGTATTAGATTGATTAGTGGTTAATTCTTACTGATCAAAAATGATTTAAGGATAATTATTATATGTTTTCATAGGGATTTGATCTCATTTTATTGGTTTTAAAACCTTTTAGGTGACTTGGAACTCAAATAACAATATAAATGTTAAATGAAACTTTTGATCATAATAAGAATTCTGGGTATTGGATTGATGCGTGTTTGATACCTATAGATCAAAAATTACTCAAATATCATTGCATAAATTTTTCACACCAATCCAAGATTTTTTCTCAAATATAACCCATACACAAGTGATTTTTCATTTATTAATAAGTGTTAAAATATGAAATCATAATTTCTATCATACTAGGTAATTCATGCATAAGATTGATGCATGGTTGATTCCTATTGATAGAAAATAATTCAAGGATCATTTTCCTAAGTTTTTAAATTAATATAAAATTGTCATCTTGGTCTTGACCCCTCTATGAGTGATATGTCATTTTAATAAAAATAGAAAGGTGAAATGGTACTTTGGATCATATCAAGCAATATGGGTATAAAATTGATGTACGGTTAAATCTTATAGGTCCAAAATGATTTTAGTATTATCCTTATATGTTTTCATGGTAATTATAACTCATTTTCTTAGTTTTTACCCATTTTAGGTGACCTAAAACATTAATAACAATAAGAAAGTTGTGGGATAATTTTGATCATACTGAGAAATTCAATTATCAAATCAATGTTTGTTTGATTCCAATAGATAAAAAATGACTCAAAGACTATTCTGTTAATTTTTCACACTAATTAAAGCTTTTTTTCTTAGTTATCACCCATACATAGGTGATTTTTCATTTATTAATAATTGTTGACAATATAAAATAATAATTTTTATCACACTAGGAAATCCAAAAATCAGATTAAACGGTTAATTACTATGGATCAAAAATGATTCAAGAATAAAATTCCTATGTTTTCACATTAATATAAAATTTTCATGTTGTTTTTGATCCATTAATGAGTAATATGTCATTTTAATAAAAATTAAAATGGTGAAATTGTACTTTGGATCATACCAAGAAATTAGATCATCAAATTGATGCTTGATCAATTCTTATATATAAGAAATGACATGATGATCATCATCCTAATTTTTCATGTCAATCTGAGTTTTTTCCCAATTTTGACCCCTTGATGGGTGACATGTCATTTTAATAAAAATACAAAGGTGAAATCGTGTTTTGGATCATACTGAGAAATCCAAGCATCATATTGATACTAGTTTTAAAATTATAGATCACAAAGGATTTTAGGCTCATTTTATTAATTTTTCATGTCAATAATAGGTAGTTTTTTCGTTTTTAACCCATTTATGGGTGATATTTTATTTTAATAAAAATATAAATTTGAAATGGTGCTTTGGATCATATTGAGAAATCTAAACATCATATAGATGCACAGTTGATTTTGAAAAGTAAAAAATTCACCAAGGATCATTCTCATAAGTTAAAATGGAATTAAGAACTCGTTTTATTGGTTTTGAGTACTTTTATGTAATTTTTTACTTTAATAATAATGTGAAGTTGAAACATAACATCTAATCATGTTGATAAATTCAATTATCAAATTCATGTGATGCTAATTCCAACATATCATATATGACTTGAAAATAATTTTCCAAAGTTTTCACACTAGTACGATCTTATTTTATTAGTTATAGACCCTATATAAGTTATTTTTCATTTATTAATAAGTGTTAACAATATAAAATAATATTTTACACCATACTGGTAAATTAATGAATCATATTGATAAGTGGTTAATTTCCATGGATCAAAAATTATTCAAGTATTATTGTACTAAATTTTCAAATCAATATGATATAGTCTGATCATTTTTTACCTCTCAATGGGTGATATATTATTTTAATAAAAATAGAAAGTTAAAATGGTAATTTGGATCATATCAGTAAATCCGGGCATCGAATTAATGCACAATTAATTCTTATTTATAAAAAAATTATTTGAGGATCATCCTACTATATTTTCAGGGTAACCCTAAATTGTTTTACCATTTTTAACCCCTTTTAGGAAATCTAACACTTTAATAACAATATGAAGGTAAAAAAAATTATCACACTGATAAACATAGGTATTATAATGATGTGTTCTTGATTCCTACAGATCAAAAATGTATTAAAGATTATTTTCATAATTTTTCATTCCAATATGAACTCATTTACTTAGTTTTGATCCCTACACTAGTGATTTGTAATTTATTAATATGTGTTAACAATATGAAGTCATACTTTCCCTTATAATGATAAATCTAGGATTTTAATTGATATGGGGTAGATTCCCAAAGATAAAAAATGATTTGAGATAGTTTCCCTAAGTTTTCATGTCAATATAAGGTTGTTTCCTTGATTTTTCCCACTTTATGGGTGATATGTCATTTTAATAAAAAAACAAAGGTTAGATGGTACTTTGGATTATATTTAGAAATATGAGTATTATATTGATGCACATTTGATTCCTACAAATAAGAAATTCCTCATAGACCATTCTCTTTTTTCCAAATTAATACAAACTCATTTTACCCGTTTTGAACCCTTTTAGGTGATTTGTTACATTAATAACAATATGAACATGAAATGGTTCATTCGATCATGATAATCAAATCATCAAAATCTCTATGAAATAAAAAAATAATTATAAATGTAATAGGAAATCACCTCTTCATTGTTTCAAAAAAATTATGTTTTCAAGTACTCAACTCACTCATTTATAAAAAAATCTACTTCTTCTTTTGAATACATATAATTTAGAAATCCTCATCATATTATAAAAATATATACAAGAAAATTATTAAAAAATATTTTAAATGAAAGTTTAATTAACCTTTAAAATACATCTTTGAAGATTATTTTTTGATAGAAAATAATATATTTTATAAATTTATAAATGTAATATCCATAATCATTTTCATTATTTTGTTTCAGAAATTGTAGATACAATAATCAAAATAATTAATTTGTTTTTATATGTGTTCTGATATTTATATATTATTATATTTATACCATAATATATATCTATTTATAGAATACCATAGGCTTCTCTTGCTTGGTCACCGACCTTATACCATGATGTTGTCAATTTTTAAAGATCTCTTTATCATTACAAAATTCCAATTAAAATATAATATAAAATGTATAATTTGATGTTTATATATAAAATTTTTATTTTATTGCATTAAAAATTTACAATGGACATCCTGTGTGGCTGATTTTTTGGAATTCCAAGCATTGGATCCAAAAAACAAACCTTTATAGTATCCAAGTTGACTGTAATGAGCATCAGTTCTCCCAAAAAAAGGAATAAGTAATAAAAAATATTTTTTTATATGATTAGATTATATACTTTTACCCCCACATTGTAAGAATCAAGAGGAGAATGTTGTCTATTATTTTATATTCAAACATTACAGCTGGTTCAACTTTTTTTCAATTTCTTCTTTATCTAATAAATATTTTTCTATAGAAATGATATCAGGATTAATGAGTCAAAAAATTTATCCACATGGTTTTCTCTTTATATAGTAGTGATATATATGCCTATAGAAAATATGAATAGTTATTAGCTGTAATTGGTATAATAGGTCAATTAATATAAAAATAGGTTATGAAAATGTACCTCATGTATTCATTCAAAATTGATATTCTTATCCATTCATTCTTTGAAAATTAATTTATATTATCAAGGGAAATCGCATATATAATTACCTATCTATACATTTTTTTCATATTCAACGTAGTTATATTTACCTATTTTAATGTTATATCCACATGAAATTTTAATGTTAATAAATGCAAAAATGGAATTGGTGGTGGTAAAGGTACCCTCGAAAGGTCATTTTAATTTATTAGCTGATCCACTAGATCGTTTTGATTCGAACTTTAATTTCCCCTTCTCTTTCCTCATCTGTAATAGCATACCTCCTTTCAAACCCTTTTTCAACAATTGTTAAATTCTTTTCATTTGAAAAAAAATAAAGGGAATAAAAAATTATTATCATGTGTCTTTTTAAGATTAAACAACCATGCTATAAAAATTTTGATAGAATTTTCAACCATAGTAGTATTCAAATCATAAAGTCTAATTGGCATATCGGTGCTTAGATCATGAGCAACTTGAATCCCCACTCTCATGTGATCTTTTGGGAGTTTTTTATTATATAACATATGTTCTTAGATATTGTACAGTGTACCCCTTAAAATATGGTGATGGGTGGATGTTGCTAGATATAAATCATAATTACTATCACCCTATATAATTTTATCATTATAAAGTTATAAATAGTTGTTTGATTCACATTTTAAAAAAAACGTAATGAAAAAATCAATTACCTTAGGTAAGGTGGGAATTTGAGGGGAATGGGTAGCCTCAAAGCTAGTGGGGTTTGGGATATCATATAGTGGTTTTCGTTCCATTATTGGTTCTCTTAGAAACCTTTTCATATACCATTCCATCAAATCATACTTGATAATAATTTCTTTTATAGAATCTATTTATGCCTGTATATATTCCATTTTTTCACCTGCATCCCCCTGTGACATTGATTTCTTGAAATATGCTCAAGGTGACACTCCAAAACCTTCACCTCTAACGTGACCATATTATTTTTGACTACTTAAAAGTTACTGTAAGTAGAATTTCTTATAGTAAATTCAATTTGAATTAATGTGTATAAACTATATAAAAAATTGAACATAAATATATATTTTTATGTAATGTTGTTATAAATCATAAAAAAATACTATTATGTCATACTTAAACATGATTCCCATACTTGTTGTGTGTTTTTATCTACTATTTTTTGGTATTTATTTACAAGATCATATTTCCATAGCACATGACATGGGATGGAATTGGTTTTGTATTTTGATTCATCAATCTAAGTATAAATAAAGAAGCATAATTATGTTTTCGTTTCCTACCAAATAAAATTTTTACAGTATATTTAAAATACATACCATTTTTTCAAGTGAAGCATACCCCATCCATGCTTTATAGTAAGGTCATGTTGGTTTAAATTCACCCTATTTATTTTTATTTCTCCATTATTATTTTATAAATTAACAAATTTGAATAAAATTGAATAATAAAAATATTGTCAAATAAAATATTACTAATTATAATGCACCTGAAATTATTCTTCCTTACGATGAATAGTGAAAGAATCCCATGTTTTCTATTTTATCATGTATCAATAAATAACTGGTGGGTGGGTCTTTAATTTCTGCCTCAATATCCCTGAGATGTTTATTTTTTGGAAGTATATGAAAGGATCTATGAGCCTTTACAATGATCATTAATATGAATTTCTTATGGTAATCATTTAAGATAAACATACTCTATAAGTGATAATGAAAATTAAATGAAAATTTCATTATATTATTTTTTATTAAAATAGGTAAAGTATATTATAATGTTACCCTAATATCTTTCCAAATTATTGCCTTCAATGCAGGGAGAACTTTGTGCCATGTTTCTATATCAATAACCACATGCGTTCAAGTTATGGGGCCAATGTAACTAATGGAAATTAATATGTTGGGGTAAAAATATTAGTTGTGTTGATTCCACCCAACCTTGAATTTTATAACTTTTCTTTTTGCCTTGATAATTTTTTTTAACACGATGGTGTTATTCCACTCATATTGTTTTCATCCACATGTTATTAACTTCTTAATAATTTATCAATTTCAATATCAATGGTGCCTTGTTCCCCAAGACTGGTAGCATTGGTGTGTGGAGAATCCATTTTCTGAATTATTAAATTAAAAAATTAATTTATATTACATAAATACAATATTTAACACATAATATTATGATTAAAATCATAGTATATTAAAAACATTAACATATACATTAAACTATATTTTTCTTTATCAAAGGTTGAAGGGATTTGGATCCTCTATAAAGAATCAAAATCCCATCCTTATGGTGCCATATGATGTACAAGATGCTATCTATAGCAGGACCACCTAAAAATGATTGTGATTTACCAATGAAAGGGTCACCCTCAGTTGAATTTTCAACTGACCTAGGATTTGTTTTATCTACCAAAAGAAAAAATAAACAATTTTTTTGTAGAATATGGGACATAAAATAATTACATTTCCTATGATTACATTATGGAAAATTCATCCTTATACCTTTCCTCACTGAAATTCACCTTCGTGATGTAACATCCTGATTCTTTATGATATATTTCTTTTTAAATAATTCAATCTCTTCGATAGCTTGTGGTGCACGCAACCCTAAGTGTAAATGAACTTTAATATAGTATATAGTTATAACCAAGTTACTAATTTGTGGGTATTAATATGAATAACTAAATTATAAAAAATATATGGTTTATACATGTATAAATTAAATTAAATTTTTATCTATTTATTAAAAATAAAATAAGAATCATTTTAAAGAAAAAGAAATGTTTTCTAAAAAACTGTATTTTTTTAAAAGGTTGTTTCTTTATGCTTTGTCCACATATTTTAAATTGAATTTTTAGAACTTTTGGAAAATTTATTTTAAAAAATGAACTTAATTTTTGAAATAACTGCGTCAAAATTATCCTAGATTTATTTTTTTATAATTTTCTGAAAATATTAATTTTTCCATGAATAGTGAAAAATACTGGTTTTTATTGAAAAATGTTTTTTATTTTAAAGAATTTAAAATTTAAATTTTGATTTAAAATAATTTGAAAAGTAAAATTAGTTCAATTATATTATAATTAATAAAATTTATTTTAATTTAAATAATTTTATATTTAATATTGATATTAAAATTTTCTATACATATGAAAATATTCTCTTTGGAAAATTGCTTTTTCATCATCTTTACAAGATTAATTTTAAATTAAATTATGAAAATTATGTTAATTGAATTTTTAAAAATTGATTCCATATTTTGAATCATAATAATTAATATTATATAATAATTTCAACTTAATTTTTGGTCATAATTAATATTAAAAATAATAAAAATTAATTGTTGTGATTAATGTTAAAACAGGTTTACCAGGGGTTAAACTAAAAAGATAAGGTTTAAAATGACCTATAAACTTCTCCAATTAAAATTTTATTTATATAATTAGACTTTATTTCATACATGGATCAATAATGACTCATTTTGGATCCTTTTTTCTTATAAAAAACAAGGGTATCACTTTTTCTTTTTAAAATTTCCAAGTGTGTTCTCTCCCCCGCTTATAGAAGTCCACCCCCTATCATCTTATAATAACACTTAAAAAACATTTTTATTCATCCAATAACTTCCAAAATATTTTCCTTACTTCTATATCAATATAATATAAGATTTTTTTTATCAAAAATCCAACCTAGTAAGTCTTTTGGTGCAAAACTAAGGAGGTTGTCCGAAGAAGAGATAATGTTCTTAAACAAGAATTTTATTTATTTATTCTTCCACCTCCTTAAAATATTATTCAATAATTATAATATAATAACACCAATATATAAAATATACTGATATTTTATTATTTTAAGGGTATAATCTATATCCATATCCTCTTCCATCAAATGGGAAATGAAATCATTGATCATGTGTGTGGAAAACTACCGCCTCACGAACTGATGTAACTCGTTTTCCATACACACTTATCACATTCATATATATTAATGGATTTAATGTGTATATATAGTATTTATTTTATAATTATACTTATTTAATTATAATATCACATGTAAATTTTTACTTTCTATTTATTTTAAAATAGGATAACGTCGCTTGTGTGTACGACAGACGACCGCCTCGCGAAGCGGTGTGATTCTTTTTTCACTTACGATTTAAATGAAATTTAATAAGGATAATTTTAATGAATATATGTGATATATATGAAGTGATATTTATTTTATAAAATTAATATATCACCCACTTCAATACCTTTTACCCATTAAGAAGTGATATTGTCGCTTGTGTGTACTTATGACTTACAGCCTCCACAAAGCGATGTGATTCATTTTCTATGTAAAATTTTCAAGAATGGTAAAAAATATGTATCAAATGAAAAATATATTTATAAAATTAATATAATTATATATATTATTTAACTATTTCCTATTTTCAATATTTGAAACTTTCTTGAAAAGACATGCATGAGAAAACAAGGCAATTATCAACTGAAACAGTTATTTTAACAAATAATTGTTAAAAAGAATGTCATAAAAGACTATAAGTTAATAATATATGGTACTATATATTATTATGGTTCTATAATATATTTAAAATAGATCTATATTTATTATATATGAGTCATTTACACATATGAAGGAATTCGGACCAAAGGTAAGGGTTTTTCGTCTCACTTTTACTTTTGTGAGATATATGTCATATTCACCACCTAGTTCTTTTATGTGGTGTATATATTGACTCTGTTATATGTTATATAATGAATAAATTTATCTTAATGGTATTTAAAGTTTCTTTTTAAGTTATTTCTTTCTTTGGTATTATGATTTAAAAGTTACCAAAGTGGTAAAGGTTTATGTTACCACTAATAGAAAAAACCCTACACCAACGATTTGGAACCATTGGTATGGACTATACCAATGGTTTGGAGGGTTTTTGGATGTTATGGAATTAGTATAAACCTATATAAATGGTTTTGTAAAACCATTGGTATAGGTTGTATGAAAAACCTATACCAACAGTTTTACAAAACTATTTTTATAGGTGATGTAAAAATAAAACCGAGTAGGTTTTCATCCTAGAAACTTGAATTTATAATCCAATGACCTAACAAATAACCTAATATGACTTTTATAAAAATAATTTCATATATATATATATATTTGTGTGTGTGTGTTTATTTACAATTATTTTAACTTTTTATGTATTTAATGTTATTTGAAAAAATAATCCATAAAAAATATCGGTACTTATACCAACGGTTTTGAGAACCGTTGGTGTAGATAATTTGATTTTTTGAGATATACCATTAGTTTTTAAAAACTGTTGGTATATGATACCTATATAAACTATTTTCCAAACCGTTGGTATAGGTCTATTTGTATAACTCTAATTTATATAGTGTACAATCTCATTGTTTATCGGGATTTTTCATGATTAAGTTTCCAATGATGAAATATTATGATCTATATTTCAAAAAACTAATTAATTTTATTCTCCTATGGTTATTTTGGAACTATAATTGTGTTACACTCATTTTCTTTTCTTTAAGAATAAAAGAGGCTAAAAATAATGTTTTTAAAGAAAACTGACTTCATTTCTCTCTTCATTTGAAAACCCTTTTCTCTCATATCCATGTTTTCTAGAAAAATGTTTTCAAGAATTTTTTGACATTACCCAATTGATTTATTAAAGACATTTTTTCCCATTTTTTACTTATAATAAAATTATTCAAAAGGAATATTCTTTTCATTTTCCAAATGAGTCACTTTTTAACCTTTTTACAACAGTATAAAAGGAATGTTTTTTTTAATTTATACAGTGTGTATGGAATTACCTGCCTTCATGACCAATATTTTATTTGAACCATATTTTATATATTTACAAATATATTTTTAAATAAAATATTTTTTCTTAATATTCAGGAAATTTATTATTTTTTAAAGTTATTTTCAAAGTGAAAATGATATTTTCCTCAAGAATGTTTTAATGGAGTTTTTATGATATTTCTATTCATCAATAACAAAAAAATTATTTCACTTATGATCCATTAGGAATATGTTTTAATAATACCATGCTTATTATTTATTTAGATGGTTTATGATTAGTTTGATTTTGGATGTACTATTCTGATACAATTTGGCATATTACTATGAATGGTTTATGATTATGTTTTTTGATTAGGGTAAGTATTAACATTTTATTCTAGTTTTTCAATATGAATATTTTTGTTGGTTATGTTTTATCCCCCTCATATGAAGAATGAATTGGACTTAGTAAGTGATGTGTAGGGCCCACCCTCGATACAAAAGTAGGTCTCCTGAGACAAACTAGCTTAGGTATTTGGATGAGGCCTTACCCATTTATATAAGATGTCTTAGAATGAGGCCTTGATGGTATGGTTATAATTTTTAAAATTAGGAATTACCTCGTTATAAGATTATTTATTGATGTTCTGTGTGTTTATTTAATTAGTTAGAATATCAATTATTAAGTTTCAAGCACATGTTATTATTTATATGGAATTATTTGATCATCATTTATTTTTATCATATTATTCTCAAGTAATTGATTGAATGGTATGTGTTTCAGTTATTTTCTTTTCCATATTTATTTTGCCTTATTTATTATTGATATATTCCATTGTACGCATACCCTTATGGAGCATTAAATCTCACCCCACTACTACAAAATTGGCCTTTAACAGTGCTGATAAATAACAGCTCTAGAAGAAAACGCTGATAAATGGGAAATATATCAGTGATAAAGAAAGAACTGATACATTTAACCTTTTATCAGCACATTTATTTTAGCATTGATAAAGTAAACCTTTATCAGCGCTTTATTTTTAGCACTGATAAAGGGTATCCTTTATCAGTGCTTTATTTTTAGCATTGATAAAGGGTATATTTTAGCAGTGCTTAAGTTTTAGCGCTGATAAAAGTTACACTTATTCAGAAATTTATGCTTAGAGTTGATAAATTTTCCTATCACCAATGCATTTTTATTGTAGATAAAATGAAATAATTAAATAAATAAAAAATATGTTTATTAAAAAATTTATTAATTAAATTACTGACAAAAATGAATTGATTGATTATACATTATTAAATATTAAACATTTTATTAACTAGATAATTATGATAATTAATGTTATTAAATTGTATATATTAAATATATAGATATATATTAATGTATATAAATATGATTTATATATTGAAAAATATTTATGTGTTTTACAATAAATAGTCATATATTTATTGAATAATGGTATATAATTAAAAATTAATATGAATTAAAAATATTGACTAATTTCATAGTACTTGATATATAATTGAATTTCGTTTGATTTTCCAATTTAATTTAGATCAAATGTGTGTCATACTGATTTCACGTATATGTAATTAATTCATTTTTATATACAATATGCACACACTAAGAGATTATCCATTTTTTCAATATTGTTAAAGTTTACCTATATTCTTATTTTATTCAATTTCACTCATTTTTAACATATATGCATGCTATAAAAATTAGATATTCATTAATAAAGTTAAAAATATATTTGTAAAAAAAATATTTATAAATAAATATATTTATAAATGTACAGTCTCTATATTTATACAATTATATATTTATAATTATAAATAAATAAAGGTTTTTTAAAAGTATTTATATAATTATAAATAAATAATTATATATATTTAAATAATTATTAAATTTATAATAAATTTACTTAAATAATGAATATATTTACTATATTTATATTTATATATATTTATTAAATATATATGTAAAATTATATAAATATATATAATGATATAAATAATATTTTTTTAAATATTTTATATTTAAAAATAAATAATTATAAAATTATAATAAATATATTTAAAAAGGAATATATTTACTATATTGATATTTATTTATATTTATTAAGTATTTATAAATTTTTATATTTTTTTATTTATATTTATAATTATAAATCCTTTAACAGCGTTTCAGTAATAAACTCAAATAAAAGAATCTTTATCAGCATTTTTTCCACACTGATAAAGATTAGAATTTATCAGTGCTAAATAAATCACTGAAAAAATAAACATTTATCAATGCTCTAATTTTAGCATTGATAAATATTGGTTTTATCAACGCTTATTTGTAAGCATTGATAAAAGTATCCCAGTCTATTTTAAAAACCCTAACCATTTGTGAACTCGTCATGATATAGAGCTTTCCATAGAAGCCACCTCCTTTAGGCACTCCTCCTTAGTGAATCAAAGGTCGAATCACACCACTCGATAGCCTTCAAACATCTCTTCTGACATTCGAAGAGGGTCTCTGATTTTCTTCAACCTAGCGAGGTAGGCCTTCTGATTTTATTTGTGTATTTTTTGTTTTGTTTTTTATTTCTTCTTCTACAATTTTTTTATGATCTGTTTTTTATGATATGTTGTTTATGATTTGTTTTTGGTTTGTTGTTTAGGAAATTATTTATGGTCTTTTGTTTTTATTAACTATCGATATATGATTGGTTATTTATACCAACTCATCAATTGGATCTTGATGAAAAATAGGACACTACTTCTTGTTGTTATGATGTCTCTTATTGCACTCATGTGCATAAAATTTTAGATACATCAAGACATCTTATTCACTACTTGAAATTAGTGCGCTTCTATCAGAAAATCAGATGGAGGGTTTAATATATTTTTCCATATCATGCGGTCCACTGGTTTTTTTATTTGTTGTCATTTTTATAATGGTACTTGTATCCAATGATAAATCTCATTTGTTGATTAGGGTGGAGGACAGATATAGGGAAATTTTGATGTGTACACCCACAAATAATCTTCTATGTACATCTACGAGAAGGTAAGGATCAAGCTTTGCATCAGCTTTGTTTTGTAGCATGATGGCTTGTTCTCCTTTCTTGATGATTCTTGCACTTTTCATCTTCTCAAGTTTTTTCTTTAAACTCATTTCTAGTGCAACCAAATTTCACCTCATGAATCCTCTTTGTATTCTTCTTTAATAATTTTAGGGTGTGTGGGTTGGGAAACCAACTCATGCTCAATATTTCTCAAAATAATCACTACTTCCAATCATTATTTATAACTTCATAGTATGTCTTAACAAGAATTTTCATCTTTTGATGAAATTTTCATCTTTTGGGACTCTTCTTGAAACCTCTTTCAACCTAGTGATCTTATCTAACCATCCCATTAAATCTATTTCTTAAAGTAATATACTTTTCATTGAGTTCATACTGGTTCCCTACTTCTATTCTAGTTTAATATCACCTAATACATCCACTAGAGACACAATTAACATATAAATAATTATTTTAATAATATCCATAACTTAATTAGTATAATAGGTAACTTTATTTTATAAATCTTCCTTTAACTTCACAATAGTTAATATATTCCAAATAATTAAGGTAAAACTAGAAAAATACCCCTGCAGTCCAAAATAAAATCACTGGTATTTTTACCTTTCTATATAGCTCATCTGGTTATCCTTACTTTTCATAAGGGTCATCTTGAGTGTATTTAAAACATATCCTTTATTTTAACATTTACTAAGAACTTCAAAATCTCTATTTATGAACCCAATAGGATGGATACGAACAGAAAATGGATGCATGTTAATCATTTGTCAAATGAATATGAAGATGGAGTTAAAGAGTTCATCAAGTTTGAAAAAGAGCATGCAAACGACCCTTCTAAAATCATAAGTCCGTGTTTACGTTGTTGTTGTTCAAGAAAAACTAGTCTGAAAAAGTTGGAAGAACATTTGATTTATCATGGAATAGATCAAAGCTATAAATGTTGGACTAAACATGGGGAAACCTGAATGTGGAAATCAATTAGTATGATACCACAGTTTATGAATCATTTGATATGAATACATTTGTAAAATATGATGGAGATATCATGGAAGAAATTATAACAGAAATTTAAGATGACCGTTTTGATTATCCAAAGTTGTTTGAGGAGTTAAATATATTTTCTAAGAAATCATTGTATTCTGGTTATACTAAATACACAACATTGTCAGGTATATTGAAGTTATATAATGTGAAAGCTAGCAATTAATGGAGTGACACCATCTTTAAAGAACTACTTGGTATTCTGAAAGATATGCTACCAGAAGAAAATGAACTACCATGCCAAACATATGACACTAAATGAATTTTACATTCAATGGGAATGATCTCTAAAGAAATACATTCTTGTCCAAATGATTTCATATTGTTTCGCAAGGACTATAAATCACTCATGAAATTCCCTAAGTGTAGTGTGGATCGATACAAGAAAAATGAATCAAGTACATCAAAATCTGTATGGTACTTTCTTATCATTTTGTAGTTTAGAAGAATATATAGATATCAGGAAACCGCAAGACAATTAACATGGCATGCAGATACAATAATTAAATATGGGAAGCTATGTCATCCAGAAAATTCTTCTTAGTGGAAGAAAATTGATTATGAGTTTCTTGAATTTAGATATGAGCCAAGAAACTTTTTTCTTGCATTATCTACAGATGGAATAAATCCATTTGGTGTATAGAGTAGTAATTATAGTACATGGCCTGTCATGTTGGTAAATTATAACTTGCTATCATGGTTATGCATGAAGTGCAAATACATTATGTTTTCTCTGCTTATATCTAGACCAAAGAAACCTAGTAATGATATTGATATCTATTTGGCTCCATTGATCAAAGATCTAAAATTGATGTGGGATATAAGGGTTATAATGTATGATTCTCATAGAAGTGAAGAATTCACATTGAGGGTCATATTGTATGGAATGATAAATGACTTCCCTATTTATGGAAATTTATTAGGATATAGAATTAAAGGCATGTTGGGGTGTCCTATTTGTGAAAAATGATCATAATCAGTTTAGTTGAAACATTCCTCAAAGACTGTGGTTTTAAAACATTAAAACTTTTTACCTCAATGACATAAATACTGATCATGGATGATAGCATTCAATGGGAATATTAAACAAGGTAAAAACCATCTCCAGCAATGTGTGATCAACTATATAAAAAAGTAAAATATATTGACACTATTTTTGGTAAACCATTTTTGAAAAACCTTACAAAATCGGGTTGGAAGAAGAGATAATTTTTATTTTAATTAACGTATTGGAAATGTTTGTATGTCAAACATTTTCTTGATGTAATGCATATAGAAAAAAATGTATTTGATAGTGTTATTGGAACATTACTAAATGTTCCTAGAAAAATTAAAGATGGAATCATGGCTAGGTTGGACTTTATTGAAATGAGGATAAGGGAAGAGTTGGAACCGGTGAAGGGTAAAAGATGGACTTTTCTTCCTCCAATATCTTAAACTCTATCCAGATAATAAAAATTGCAATTTTTCCTTTTTCTTATCATTGTAAAATTTTTATAGGGGTATTCATCAAATATCAAGAATGTAGTGTCAATGAATAATTTGAAGTTACAAGGACTAAAATCACGCGATTATCATGTTTTAATGAAAGAATTAATTAATGTCGCTTTCCATTACATTCTACCTCAAAATGTACGAAATACATTAACCAAAATCTATTTATTTTTCAAATCCATATGTAGTAAAGTTGTAAACCCGGCGAAGTTTCCAATCATGAATAAGGAGATCGCAATCATATTATGTGAATTATAAATGTTCTTACCACCATAATTCTTTGATATAATGGTCCACCTAATGGTTCACTTGGTCATAGAGGTTCAACTTCATGGTCATGTCTATTACAGATGGATGTACCCCATTGAACGGTATATGAATATTTTGAAAGGGTATCTCAAGAATCAATGTTGGACAGAATATTGTATTGCAAAATGATATATTGTTGAAGAAGATATTGAATTCTTTATCGATTGTCTATCAAATGTTGAAAGCATCGGTCTCCCAAAGTCTCATCACAGTGAATAGCTTTTGGGTGAAGGGATTTCTAAAAGATATTTTGTTTCAATTACCTTTACAGAGTATGAGAAAACACATCTTTACATATTACATAATAGTGAAGATGTTGATTTATACATTGAATCCCACAAATAAATTCTTAGATATTTGAATCCATCAAGAGCGAGAAGATGGATATCAGATACACTTAATCAACAATTTATAGGATGTTTTAGAGATCAAATTTATAAAGAGTTATCCGAAAATCCAAATTTAATTGTCGAACAACTTCAATGGCTATCCAGAGGATTGAATAAAAATGTTATATCTTACACTAGGTTTTTAATCAATGGTTATATGTTATTTACAAAATAACATGATAACTTCAGTATGATGAAAAATAGTGGTATTATGATTTTGGATGAAGTGATACACATATTTGGTTCCAAGTATAGAAATAAAATTTATGAAAATATTTCATATTTTGGCATTATCGAATAGATATATGAGTTGAATTATACAACATTTCAAGTGTCTCTTTTCCATTACAAATGGGTTGACAATATAAATGGAGTGAAAGTTAATAAAATGGGATTTGTTAAGGTGAATTTCAATATATAAGGGATATGATATGAGCCATTAATAATGGAATCACAAGCAGTGAAATTATTTTATGTCTCTAATCTAACAAATAAGAATTGGCCAATTTTCCTGCTAGTGACTAAAACAAATGTTGAGTCAGATGAAAATTCAATCGAGGATGACCCTTTCATTAGGACATCATAATCAATTCATGTTGGTCCCAATGTAGATAATGTATTCTAAATTATAGGGGACCACAAAGAGGGTATTTAGATTCTCGAAAGAGGAACCAAATCCTTGAAACCTTTAAAAAAGAGATTTCAATGATAAGTTAAGTGTTTTTTAATATATTATGTTTTTCCTAAAAATATTATATGTTCTCTATTGCATTAACATAATCTAAATTAAATTTTTAACTAATCATACAGACAATGTCTTATACACATGATGATGTTACCAATCCCTAGAAAGAACAAACTATAATGAAGGAAACCCATTGAAAAGATATAAAGTTAATGTTACGATATACTTTCTCTATTTTACTAAAAAAATATATAATGGAATGTTGATTTTATTTTTATTATTCCTTGAGGATTTTGTTTATATTAATACTAACATAAGAATAGTTTTATTATATAGGTGTGTTATTTTTCTTGAGTAGGGGGTGGTTTTTTCAGCAATAGCATGAGTTCGTTCAATACTAAAATACAAAGGAACATTGATTTTTTTGAATGTATGCAATAATTTTTATTTAAGTAATAGTATAAACAAATTTTGAAATGTCTATAATATAGTGTTTCTTTTTTGGTTTTTTTTTTAAATTTCATTTAATTTTAATTCTGAATTGAGACTTGTTTTGTTGATATTATATGTGATTCTGGTGTTTTTTTGGTGCTGCAGTGTGATGTTACATCACACTGCATCATGTCCATTTATCAGTGCTTCCAAAATAACTAATAAAGGTATAATTTATCAGCACTTATATGAGTGATGATAAAGACCTTTAACAATGCTTATAAAAGTACTGATAAAGGAATCCTTTAGTGGTGCTAAATTAAAGAACTGATAAATCGAACATTTATCAGCACTTTTTCAATTTTTATAAAACGTCTGGGCTTTTAATGTTGCTCAAGTTATCTGTTCTTTTCTAGCACAGATAAAGGCTATTTCTAGCGATGTTAATGTCCAGTTTTGTAGTAGTGACCCTTTATTATGTTTACTTTCCCCATGATGCCAAGAAGTGTATTATGATTGATATATGGGGATATGCTAAAGGGAATTGTGTTGTTCTCAAATAAATTTTTATGTTGTATTTTAAATTTTAAAATATAATTTGAATTTAAAGTGTGTATCTAGTTTTCCAAGACTACTAAACTATTGAGTCCATTGGGATGTGATCTCTTGTATCCAGGACCAATGTAATAAAGTAACCACCAACTCTGGGTTACTAGGGCTAGGGTATTTACAGTTTCTATCAAATAGACTTTAGTATAAACCTTGGGAACTATATTTAAAAAAATATAGATTAGGGAACATAACCCAGTGATATACTTCGAGGATAAGTATAGAATAATATCATAAAGTTTTAGTGAGGAAGAGATTTAGTATTTTTTCTTAGCAATACACCATTGTATGGATACTACAAGTGGATGTGGTTCTAGACTGGTTGTACTTAGGGGTAATAACTCTAAAAAGGGAACATTGGGATTTGACTCGATCATCACTTGGTGCATGAAAAAGGGCCTTACTGTGCATCTGGTTTGACACTCCTTGGGGATATTCTTGAGATAATTCATATTTTATTTACACACCATTATGAAGGATTTGAAATTATTTTTATAAATTGAAAATTTTACCAAAGAAACCATGTTATTATTATGAGATTAGTTATGCATAAATTTTTCAATTTATGTTAGGTATTTCACAATTTTTGGGATTATACATTATGTTTCATAATGTTATTATCTAATATAGTGTATCACATTATTTAAAAATGTTTCCTAGATGAAGGAATGATAATCGTATCAATATACGTAGTCCATGTAGAGGTTTCCCTCCTAGGAAATATAGTGAAGTTGGAGGTAGAGATGTATCTAGAAATGATGAAATTATAACCATATTGGGGTATCTAACTTGGGTTATGAGAAATAAACTTACCCGTATGGAGTAGCATATTGATTCATCGCGTGATGTAACAATGTTAGACCACTTTATCTATCAGCAACCTCTATCATTAAATGGGACTAAAAAACCATTTGTAGTTAAGAAATGGATAAGTTCCTTAGAGAAGATATTTATTTCTCTGGGAAGTAATGAAAGGGAGAACGTTTTCATGGAATTTTATAATCTAATAGTGGATGAAGGTCAATGGTGGTCATTGATTCAAAAACTAAGGATGTGGATGAAATAGTTTTTATAGAGTGGAATGAATTTTAGGTACTCTTATTGAAAAAATATTTCCCTCATGGGAAATGAGGAGATATAGAGAGACAATTCCTGAGTCTAAGAAAAAAGGAATATGAAAATTTTAATAAGTGTGAAGAAAAATTTACAAGGGTATCAAGGCATGTGGTGGACTATGTACGTATTCCAAAGAAAAAGATTAACTATTTCTTTGGTCAGATTATTCCAATCCTTTAAAGAGTACTAGTCTCTCAAAATTTCTCACCATATGAGTACATAATATCTTGTGTTATCAAGATATAGAAATAATTGTTAAAGTATTATGAATTCAAAGGAAAAAAAGATAAGAAGAGGGATGATAAGCATGATGGAAAAAGAAATATGAAAAAATTGAAGAAATTAAGGGTGGAATTTTCATATTGTAATAAATGTGGAAATAAATACCATGGAACATACTTGATGAGAATGGGAATTTTCTGCAAGTATGGAGAGAAATGCCACCATTCTCGTGATTGTAATGGAAATAAAGAAGCTATTAATGTGCAATGATTCAACTATAAGGATATGGGACACTATGTGAATGATTATCCCAGGTTTCAAGATAAATTCCCCCATAACAGACCTAGGTATCAAGGCCAAGATTATGTGATCATAATAGTTGAGGTTGAAGTCCCTAATGATGTAGTGGTAGGTATTTTAATCATATCCTAAAATTTATCTAATGACTTATTTGTAATGGGTCTTCTCACTCCTTTATATCTTCTATTTTTTTCAATAAAATTAGATATTTTTCTATCACCTTAATAAGGGATTTATCAGTCAAGACTCCTAGTGGACGTCTCACCACAATAAGGATGTGTTAGTTATTTTCCATTATGATACATAAACGTGGCCTATTTTCTAACTTCATTATTATAATTATGGTTTATTTTTATATAATCCTTGGTATTGTCTATATTTCAAAATATAGTGAAAAAAATTATTCCAAATAGAAGGAAGTTACGATTTGTGAAGAATATATGGAATTACTTATCTTTAGAAGGGATACTTTACCATTCGAGTCATGTCAAGATCCACCCCTAGTATCTCTTCTTAATGAGATTTTTTGGGAAGAAGATCAGACACAATCTACAGATGTAAAATTTAATATTCAAATTTAGGATGTACCTATTGTATAAGAATACATTGATTTATTTCATAAGGAATTACCTAGACATCCACTAGAGCATGAAGTTTTTTTTTCCATTGATTTAATCCCTAAAGAAAGACCAATATTAAATACTTCTTATATAATTTCCATTGTGGAATTATTGGAGTTAAAGATGAAACTATAGGATTTGTGTTATAAGAGATTTATATGCCCTAGTGTTTCACATCAGGGAGTCCCAATTATTTTTGTCAATAAAAAATATAGATCTATGAGTTTTTACATTGATTATAGGTAAATAATTATTATTAAAATAAAGAAAAAGTATCATCTACCTCACATTGATGACTTATTTGATGTATCTAAATATTTTTAAAATATTTAACTTCATTATGGGTATCATAAATTGTGAGTAAATAAGGAATATATTCCAAATAAAACACTTTTTATGAGGTATGGACATTACAAGTTCACAGTAGTGTCATTTAGTTTGACCAATAAACCCCTTATCTTCATGGATATAACTAAAAGAGTATTAAAGGAATATATTGATAAATATTTATGGTATTTATTGATGATATATTAGAATACTATAAGAGATATATAGATCACAATAATCACATGAGGATCATTCTTGAGACTCTTATAAAAAATAGTTATATGGAAAATTTAGAAAGTGTGAAGTTTGAATTTAGAAGTTTCTTTTCTTGGCCATATTGTCTCTAAGGATGTAATATCAGTTGATATTATAAATACAAAGGTAATACAAGAATGGCCAACACCAAAGAACATAAATGAGGTATGTAGTTTCATTGGTCTAACAGGTTACTATCGGTGATTTTTTGAAAGATTTTCCTAATTAGTTAACCTGTTAACCAAGCTTACTCATAAATGGGTTAAGTTTGTATGGACAAAGTAATGTGAAGAATGTTTTGAATAATTAAAGAGTATATTGGTTAATTCCCCAATTTTTACTTTACCATCAGGAGATGATTTGTTTATAATTTATAGTGATGCATCGAGGAAGAAACATGGTTGTGTCCTAATACGGAATAATAAAGTTATTATCTATGCATCAAGGTAGTTAAAGATTCATGAAAAAAACTATCCAACCCAAGATCTTGAGTTGACAACCATAATATTTACTCTGAAGATATAGATACATTATCTCTGTGATAAAAAGTGTGAGATATATATGGATCATAAGAGTTTGAAATTCATCTTTGCATAAAAAGAGATTAATATAAGGTAAAGGATATGGCTTGAGCTACTCAAGGACTATGATTTATCAATACAATACCACCTATGGTAATAAAAAAGGTAGAAAATGCTTTAAGCTAAAAAGATCATGGAGTCCTAAACAAAATGATAATTGATAGAGATCCTATGGCCATGGATTTAGTAAAGATAGATCTAGGAATCATCAAGGAAGGGGAGACATCACTTTTTTCAAATGATTTCTAAACCATCATTATTGGAAAATATAAAAAGATATCAACCTGATGATTATAATTTTCAAAATAATATTAAATTAATGAATGAGGTAAAATTGCTAAAATTCATTTGTGAAGATGGCGTTCTGAAATTTGGAAAGAAACTATGTGTCCCTTCTATACCTAATCTGAAGAGAGAATCGTTGGATGATGCTCATAGCTCAAATTTATCTATGCACCCTAGTAGGACCAATATTTATAAAGATCTGAATGAACATTTTTTGTGGGATAATATGAATCAAGAAATTTTTAGATTATATGTCAGGATGCTCGATTTACCAATAAGTGAAGGTTGAAAGATAGTATCTGAGAATATTCATACAGTCTCTTCCAATTCTTATGTGGAAATGGGATGACATTACCATGTATTTTTTCATCAGATTACCAAATAATCCTAGAAAAAAATATTCAATATAGTTAATTGTGGATCGCCTCACCAAATATGCATATTTTCTCACTATAAGAGAAGATTTATCTCTAGAGTTCCTTGAACAGCTCTATATTAAAGTAGTTTTAAGACTTTATGGTGCACCACTTTCAATTATGTTTGGTCTTGATCTATGTTTTACATTGAAATTATGAAAAGTCTTTAAAATAATCTTGATACCAAGATTTGTTTGAGCACTTCTTATCACCCTCAAATCTATGGATAGTCTGAAAGGACTATTCAAACATTATAAGTCATTTAGAGGATTTAATCTCTTGACTTTTAGGGTATGTGGGATCATTATTTTCCTTTGGTAGAGTTTTACTATAACAATATCTTCCATTAAAGTATTCAAGTGGCGTTGTATGAAGAATTATATGGAAGGGGATGTCGTAATCCAACTTTTTGGGATGAAGCTGGTGAAAGGAATCTTGTAGGTCTAGAACTTGTAGAGGAGACAACAACAAAGGTAAATACTATTCAAACCCATATCAAAGTAGCTCAAAGCAGGGAAAAGAGCTAAGTCAACAATTAGAGAACATATTTGGAATTTCAAGTGGGGGATCATGTTTTTCTAAGTATCTCCATAGAAGGGTGTTATAAGGTTTTAAATAAGGATAATTAAGCCTCATGTGCATCATACCTTTTTAAATCCTGGAAAGAATTGGATTTGTGACCTATCATTTGGAAATTCCACCAAGTATCTATAAATTACATGAAATTTTCCATATATCCTTGTTAAATAAGTACATTCTAGACCCAGTATATGTGCTTACCATTAAAGAAATAGAATTGGAACCTGATCTATCTTATAATAAAGATGCTATCAAAATTCTGGATACTAGGGAATAAGTGTTGAGGAATTTGATGACTCGACCATTAAAGATACTTTGTATAAATCACAAGATAGAAGAGCCGATGTGGTAACCCAAAGAGATTATAATGAAGAACTGCCCAAATCTATTCAAGAGGTGATGTTATAAAAATATTGAGGATGAAATTTTTTGTAACACCCCAAGAATTTTCAAATAGATTTATTATATAATGAATGGATCACTAAGTCTTTACAAACACCACTTTGTTATAACCTATCCAAGTAAACATAAGTTTTTCACTTCTATGATGTGAATTTCAAAAATCTGGCATACATGATTGTGATCAGTAAGTTATTTGGAGTTCGATAAGAAGAACTTAATTTTTGGTGAATAGTAACCTACCCTTATGAATAGTAACATACCCTTATGGATAGTTATATACCCTAATTAATAGAAACCTTACATATGATATTATATAAATAATATTCAAGTGGAAGTACGTTATACCTAAGTTTTGGAATAAGTAAATAAATGTTTTAAAACTATTTTTTAGAATAAATTACGATTTTAATTAAATATTAAATTAATCATAATTAGGAAATTATTTTTTAAAAATGGAATAAATTTTTTGATTCTATACATCAAAAAATGGTTAGGGTGAATTTTTGGTATTTTTTTGAAATACTCGAATTTTTTATGAATAGTGAAATACGGTAAAATACCATATATACAAATTATCAGTTAAAAACACTATTTATAACATCATAAGTGATGTAAGACCACTTGTTTCGAACTCACATGCATTTATTACTATTATTGGTCATGTAATCATCACTATTTCTGGTCTTGAGGGAAATTAATAAACTAATAATTAAAAATTTATGAAAACCCTCCTCTCCTCCATTATACCCCTCCTCCCACTCCCTCTTCTCTTCACTCTTCTAAGCCTTGAAGATACTCAATGTTCTTCTCAAATACCCTTCCTTAGTCACTCCCTAAGTCCAAAAATCTCTAGTTCTTTCCAAAATACGAAAATCCCTTCCCTTAAGGAGGTCCTCAAAGAGGTTATTTCAAGAGGTAAAGCACCTTTCTTTTTCATTTAATTTCATTTCAATTTATCTTCTTTTGTTATCCTATATTCACCTACTCTATACAAATTACAATGATATATCCATTATAATATATATACTAGAATTATATCATTTTAATGTAAGAATCATCATCAATATACTTACTATCTCTCTCTTTTATTTTATAAACGAAATCAACGTCCATGAGGTTTCAATTTATAACCATCATGGACGACGAAGTTTCGTTATTCATTTTATCATTCATTACTGGTCATAAAACCATTTTGATGGTTAAACCAGACTATAATATATGTATTATAACCTAATTAATATTCATGAACAAGTATGTGTACATATTATTAAATCATATGATCAAACTAGTTCCTAATAATCAAAATACCGCTAAAATAATCTAAGTGAATGTCATTAATATTTCATCTAATGATTCATCCTCTTTCCATGTAAAAAAATGATAGAAGTTACCATTAACACTTTTGGATGTTCATAAATAATATTTAATTTCAATTATGGAGATTTAAATCCATTCCATAATAACTCTATTACTTAAAAACAAGTGAACCAATTATGAAAATCAAGAAAACAAACACTCCAGAACGACAGAATTAAATATAATAACTTATCAATAAGGACATAAATGAACTAAATAGAATTATTATAAACTAAATAAATTTCTAATATTTTATTAAATAAGTTATTAATAATTCTAATTTCATATTCCAGGATCTTAAGTTCAAGATCAGAACACATTCAGACTTAAGGTAAGGGTTTCTTCATCTCACTTCCATTTTTGTGAGATTGTCCATATTCACTACTAATACTTGAGTATAGTGTATGTATACTGACCATTTATGTAAAATATCATGAATATATTTATTTTCATGCTATTAAATGTATAATTATAATATTATTAATTTTGGGGCATACGAATCGTTTGATTACAATGTGGTAAGGGTTTTCCACCCAAAACCTCCATTTTCATTAGGGTTACTTTTATTGTCTAATTACCTCAATGAAATTATTATGTATTATTATGTACTCCTCATAAATTCTGTGTGAGTGTTTTATATATGTTTACCAAACATAATAATTCCTTATTTTATGCTGATTTTCATGTTTTAAAATGAACTTTCAAATTTATTTTTGAAATACAAACCCGATTCAAGGGATCTTTTCGAATTCTTACCTGTTTTCAAGTGTACACTAGAATCTGTTTTAAACCACCACTATTTTTATAAGAACACTCATTTTATCATGAAAAATTATCTTGTATCATTTTTTTATTTAATATAACAAACATGTCTTTCCACTTTAAAATTCCCTTTAATACTTTCCTTAAAATGCTCCAAAATGATTTAGTTCTAAAGAATCTTAAGAACTCTTTTTACATGATTTCACTTCAGTGGGACATCATTTATGCCTAAAATATAATTTCAATTTCCTAGTATTTTATTTTATAGAATATTCATGTTTACAAACTAATTTCATGGAAAATACAAAGGATTTACCAAAAGAACTTTTCTTTCCAAAGTAAAAAGGGTTTTTCTCATATCACTTTATCTTTTATGATATATATTCCTTGTTCACCACTTAATTATTACTTGTGGTGTATATACTACCATTTGGTATATCATTTAAAGAGTCTCCTTGTTCTCATAATATTCTAAGGGATTATTATTTGAATTTTTCATTGAGGTTTATCACCTATGATATCATCCACCATGTTTTATTGAATGGTTTATGATTAGTTTGACTGTGGATGTGCTATTTTGATACCATTCACCATATTATTCTGAATGGTTATTTTTTATTTTCAATGATTGTAGAAAGTTTTTTACATTTTATATGTTATTTTTAATATGAATGTATATGTTAATTATGTTTATACCCTTCATATGAGGAATGCATTGGACTTAGTATGTGATGAGTGGAGCCCTCTATAGCCTTTAGATGCATCAGTAGGTCTCATGAGACAAATAAAAATGGAATTAGCTTAGGCCTTTACCAATTAGATATATGGTTTTGGATGAGGCCTTAATCATTTTTAGACATCTTGTCTGAGGCCTTGAAAAAATGTTTTAGAATGTCCGGCATATGCTCTTACCTCATTATGAAGCTAGTAATTGAAATTTCATGCAGTTATTCGACTAGTAGAATACCACGATTATGTTTTATTATGGAATTATTTACTCATCTCATATTCCTACCATAAGGTGTTCATGTTTATTATTTGTAAAGGCATGTGTTTCAATTATTCACCATGCTTAGTGTTTATGATTATGATATCTTTCATTGTATTTCTTACTCTTACTGAGCATTTGAGTTCACCCCTTTCTTGTGTTTCATTTTCCCAGGATATGAAGAAGTAAGTTATGAGTGATGTTCAGGCATAATCTAAGAGGCGTGGATGTTTATAATGGAATAAATTAATGTTTTATTTACTTTCATGATGTAATTTTGAACTTATATATGTATCTTGTTTACAAAGGCTACTAAACTACTTATTCTTTCGGGATGCATATTCCTTGTTTATATGCCAATTTATTAAAATAAGGCACCAGTTCCAGGCAACTGGGGTTGGGTCCTTACAGTTGGTATCTAATAAATTTTAGTAGAAAACCTGGAAACTAGATTTATAAAACATAGATTAGGGAACAAATCCCTAAGATGGTCTTTGAGGATAAGCATAAAATAACATCCTAGTATTTTGATAAGGAATAGATTATGTGGATCTTTCAAGAAAATGCATCCCTATCTAGATACAAACAGGTAGAGGTGGATTTGGAATAGATGTACCTAGGATTGAAGGCTCTGACAAGGAGTTTTGGTCTTGACCCAAGGTATCCTGGTACATGACAACAAACCTTTATGCACTCTTGGTATTGACACTCTCGGGGGATATTCTTAGGATAATTCGCATTTTCTTTACAAACAACTATGGAAGATTTGTGCCCCAAAGTAACCAAAGTATATGGTTTTAGGATTTATGATGCATAAATTTATGTTATGTGTTATACCATGTTTAGAGATATAGAGAGTTCATAATTTTATAATATAATATATAATATGGATTTGATTAGAAATAGCACCTAGTAGAAGGAATGAGAACTTCACCAATGCACGTGAAGAGAAGAGTAAGAAGGATCATATCTCTGATGGTCTTAATAAATCATTTCAAAGGAAGATTGTCACCCATGTATCCTCATCATATGAGGAAATATTATCATGTGTTGACAAGGTATGTAAGGTCTTCTCTGAGTCCTATGGCTATGAAGGGAAGCAAAATAAGAAGAGGATGGTAGGAAAAAAACATGGATAAAGGAAAGAAGGGAAATATGTATTTTCCCACATGTGATAATTGTGGAAGGAAACACCTTGGTATATTCTTGAGGGGGAAAAGAGTTTGCTTTAAGTGTGGAGAAAAACTACATAATTCTCATAATTACAAGACAAGGAAAGAATCTTCCTATATTCAATGATTCAACTGCAATAAGATGGGACACTATGCGAATCAATGTCCCAAGTGTCAAAGGAATATACCCCAAAAATGATTTTAGATAATAATCAAGTTATGATTCTACCATAGATGAATTATAATGATTAATATACCTAGTCAAGAATTATGTCATTTGAATATTTTTTTTAGTAATGTACTGGTTGTAAGAATTATGAGATATAGGATTACACTGTAGTACTATTTCATTAAGGATTTGAGGTTGTATGATGAATGGTACAAAGGAAAAGTGATTTAGTAGAAATATAATTTTTTTAAGAAAAAACATGATTGAGGGGAAGAAAACCCTTAATATATATATCTAATGTTGAGATGCTAATGAAGAAATGATTTATTCAGATAAGTACTGACTACCATGGAACTGATTATTTACTTGTTGAGAAGTGGCCAATGATATCATCTATGGAGTTTACAGTACTTTTGTATTTAAGGAATATATCCAATAATATGTATCTTACTTAAAGAATATAGAAGAATTCATGTTTCTAATATGGTTTTTATGGTAATTCAAGTTATTACCATATTTCAAGAGGATACATGATGAAGTCATTCACATGTTTGGAATGTGAAATTTAGAGCTACTTCATGTTGATTAAGTGTTAATGATAAGTTCATCTTGTAAATTTAGAGTAATTCATTATAATGTGTTGAATCCATTATATTTTGGAATTTTTAACCATTTATGAAATGGTTTAATTTGATCATTGTATGAGATTTTAGAGGTTAATGTATTGCTTCACCAAATGGTGTAACCCATGTTAAGTGATGAGGTATAGATATTTTAAGTGCAATAAAAGGATTATTTTGTAAGTAGAAATGTATATTTATACTCTTATAGAGTAGAATAATTCCTCGACTCAAGGAAAATAGTCTTAAATAATTTTTTTTTCTATTATCATAATCATTGATAATGTCAAAGATTTTTTTTAGTTTATAATTTTGTAGTAATCAACATTCATCTGAACATGTCCTCTATCATGTTTCATCAGAACATCATTGTTAGATTTTTCTTCCATGTATTGGTTTTTACTTCCAACTAATGTCACCTCATTCGAAAGCATACTTTTTGGGGTGACCACCTCATCTCCCTTAACCTTTTTTTAGGAGGATATTTTATTAACCCTATTTCCAATATGGGTTTCCATAAGGGTATTTTCAAGTATCAACCATTAACTTCTGAAGTTTAATTTCAAATATTGAGGATGAAGTTTTTGTAAGGTTGGGATAATGTAATACCCCAAGAATTTGAAAATAGATTTATTATAGAATTCATGGACTATTGAGTCTCTAAAAACACCACTTTGTTATAACCTAGCCAACTAAACATAAGTTTGTCACTTCTGTAATGTGAATTTTGAAAATCTGACATACACGATTGCGATCAGTAAGATATTTGGAGTTTGATAAGAAAAACTTTATTTTTGGTGAATAGTAACATACCCTTATGAATATAAACATAACCTTATGAATAGTGATATACCCTAATGAATATTAACCTTACTTATGATAGTATATAAATAATATTCAAGTGAAAGTATGATATACCTATGTTTTGGAATAAGTAAATAAATGTTTTAAAACTTTTTTTTAGAATAAATTATGATTTTAATTAAATATTAAATTAATAATATTTAAAAAAATGAAAAATGGACTTCATTTTTGGATTATACACATCGAAAAATGGTTAGGGTGAATTTTTGGTATTTTTCTAAAATACTCGAATTTTTTATAAATAGTGAAATACAATAAAATATCGTATATACAAATTATCAGTTAAATACACAATTTATGACATCATAAGTGATGTAATCCCACATGGTTAGAAATAACATGCATTTATTACTATTATTGGTCATGTAATCATCATTATTTTTGGTCTTGAGGTTAATTAATAAACTAATGATCAAAAAATTAGGAAAACCCTCCTCTCCTCCATTATAAAAACCTCTCTCACTCCCTCTTCTCTTCACTCCTCTAAGCCTTGAATCGCCTCAAATTTCTTCCCAAATAACCTTCCTTAGTCACTCCCCATGTTCAAGAAGCTCTTTTTCTTTCCAAAAGACCAAAATCCCCTCCCTTAAGGAGGTTCTCAAAAATGTTATTTCAAGAGGTAAAGCACCTTTCTTTTTCATTTAGTTTTATTTCAATTTATCTTCTTTCATTATCCTATCCTCACCTCCTTTGTCCAAATGACCATGATATATCCAGTATCATCTATATATTGGAATTATATTTTTTTAATGGAAGAACCATCATCAATATCCTGACTCTCTCTCTCTCTCTTATTTTATAAACGAAATCAACTTCCATGAGGTTCCGATTTATAACCTGTGTGGACGATGAAGTTTCAATCTTCATTTTCTCCTTCACTACTAGTCATAAAACTATTTTTATATTTAAACCATACTATAATATATGTATTATAACCTAATTATTATTCAGTAACAAGTATGTATACATATTATTAAATCATATGATCAAACCAGTTCCTAATAATCAAAATACCGCTAAAATAATATAAGTGAATGCCATTAATATTTCATCTAATAATTCATCCTCTTTCCATGTAACCAAATGATAGAAGTAACCATTAAAAATTATTTATGTTAATAAATAATATTTTATTTCAATTTTGAAGATTTACATCCATTCCACACTAACTCCATTACTTAAAAACAAGTGAACCAATTATGAAAATCAAGAAAACGAACACTCTGGAACGACGGAATTCAATGTAATAACTTATAAATAAGGACATAAATGAACTAAATGGAATTATGATAAACTAAATAAATTTCTAATAGTTTCTGAAATAAGTTATTATTTTGTCTAATTTCATATTTCAGGATCATAAGTTCAAGAGTGGAACACATTCGGACTTAAGGTAAGGGTTTCTTTATCTCACTTCCATTTTTGTGAGATTTTCCATATTCACTACTAATACTTAGGTATATTGAATGTATACTAATTTTTGATGTAAAATATAATTAATATATTTATTTTAATGGTATTAAATTTATCATTTTAATATTATTAATTTTGGTTCATTTTAATCGTTTGATTACAAAGTGGTAATGGTTTTCCACCCGAACCTCCATTTTCATTCGGGTTACTTTTATTGTCTAATTACCTCAATGAAATTATTATGAATTAGTATGTAATCATCATAAATTCTGTGTGAGTGTTTTATATATGTTTACCAACCAGAATAATTCCTTATTTTATGGGGATTTACATGTTTTAAAAGGAACTTTCAAAATTATTTCTGAAATACAAACCCGATTCAAGGGGTCTTTTCGAATTCTTACCCATTTTGAAGTGTACACCAGAATATATTTTAAGAAAGTGTTGTTTTTATAAAAACACTCATCTTATCATGAAAATTTATCTTAGATCATTTCTTTATTTAATATAACAAATGTTTCTTTCCACTTTAAAATTCTCTTTAATGCTTTCATTAAAATACTCTAAAATGATTTAGTTCTAAAGAATCTTAAGAACTCTTTTTACATGATTTTACTTCAGTGAGACATCATTTGTGCCTAAAATATAATTTCAATGTCCTAGTATTTTCTTTTATGGAATATTATTTTTTAAAAACTGATTTCATGGAAAATACAAAAGAATTTACAAAAGAACTCTTCTTTCCAAAGTAAAAAGGATTTTTCTCTTCTCACTTTATCTTTTACGAGATAAATTCCTTGTTCACTTATTACTTCTTACTTGTGGTGTATGTAATTATATTTGGTATATCATATCAAGAGTCTCCTTATTCTCATAATATTCTAATGTATTATGATTTGAATGTTTCAAGGTGGTATGGGACACTTTGGAATGTTTAAGGATTATTTCCTCAAGGATTTTTCAATGGTATCATTTAAAAGTATCTTTATCTATGTCAACTTCCTTTATTGAATCTTGTACTTAATTGAGGTTTATCTACTATTATATCATCCACTATTTTTTATTTAATGGTTTATGATTAGTTTGACTATGGATGTGCTCTCTTGATACTATTTACCATATTATTCTGAATGGTTAGTGTTTATGTTCAATGATTGGGAAAAGTTATTTACATTTTATATTTTAGTTTCAATATGAATGTATATGTCAATTATGTTCATCCCCTTCGTATGAGGAATTCATTGGACTTATTATGTGATGGGTGTTACCCTCTATAGCCTCTCAATTCATTGTTAGGTCTCATGAGACAAATAGACATGGAATTGGTTGAGGCCTTTCCCAATTCGATATATGGTTTTCACCGAGGCCTTAATTATTTTTAGACGTCTTGGTTGATGCCTTGAAAAAATGTTTCATAATGTTTGGAATATTCACTTACCTCATTATGAAGCTAGTAATTGAAATTTCATGTGGTTATTGGACTAGTAGAATACCATGATTATGTTTTATTATGGAATTATTTACTCACATCATATTCCTACTATAATTGTTTCAAATTTACTATCTGTAAAGTCATGTGTTTCAATTATCCACCATGACAAATTTTTATGTTTATGATATATTTTGTTGTATTGCTTACTCTTACTGAGCATTTGATCTCACCCCTTTCTTGTGTATCATTTTCCCAGGATATGAATAAGTAAGTTATGAGTGATTTGTAGGCATAATCTAGGATGTGTGGATGTTTCTAATGGAATAAATTAATGTTTTATTTCCTTTCATGATGTAATGTTGAACTTATATATATATATATATCTTGTTTCAAAGGCTACTAAACTACTTGGTCTTTCAGGATGCATATTCCTTGCTTATATGTCAATGTATTAAAATAAGGCATTGGCTCTGGGAAACTAGGGTCGGGTCCTTAAATTTTTTATAGGAGGGGATAATGTAACACCATATGAATTTACAAAATATTTCTTTTTAAATGATTTTATCTCTTCGATAACTTTCAGTACACGTAGCCCTGAGTCTAAACGAATCGTGATCTAATATATCATTATAATATAGCCATTAAATTTGAAGGTATGAATAATACTAACTAAATTATGAAAATTATATGTTTTAAAAATTTATAAAATAAATTCAATGGTTATATATTTATTACAAATAAAATAAGAATCATTTTAAAGAAAAAGAAATTTTTTCTGAAAAACTGTACTTTTTTAAAAGGTGGTTTCATCGCGCTTTACACACATATTTTAAAATAAATAATAATTTTAGAAAAATTATTTTAAAAAATTAACTCCATTTTTCAAATAATTATTTCATAATTATCTTAGATTGAATTTTTGATAATTTTCTAAAAAGATTAATTTTTCAATGAATAGTGAAAATACTGATTTTTATTGAAAACTGTCATTTCTTTTAAAGCATTTAAAAGTTCCATTTTGATTTAAAATTATTTTAAAAGTAAAATTTGTTTGTTTTTATTATAAAAATATAATTTATGTCATTATAATCAATTTTATATTGAATTTTTATATTAAAACTTTCTATACCTATGAAAATGTTCACTTTGGAAAACTGTTTTTCATAACATATGTGGGATTAATTTTAAATTAAATTCTATAATTTCTATTAATTTAATTTAGGAAAATGTATTTAATTTTTTAATCATAATAATTAATATTTTATAATAATTTCAACTTAATTTTTGGTTATAATGTATAGAAAAAATAGTAAAAATTAATTATCACGGTTAAGATTAAAAATGGTTTACCAAGGCTTAAACTAAAAAGATAAGGGTTAAAATGACATATAAAATTTTAAAGTTCCTATTTTATGGATATATTTAGACCTTATATCATCCATGGTAATATTATTAAACATTTCATATTCTTTTGACATTTTAAAAACATGGACACCACTTTTTATTTTAAAAAATTACAAGTGTGTCCTCTTCCTCACTTATAAAATGTCACCCCCTCTCCTCTCTTATCCTATCTTATTCACACTCCCAAAGAGTTTTTTTCATAAAATACAAACCCAAATACCTAAAAACATTATAGAGGCCATATTTTGATCATAAATCCATCTTAGGAAGATTTTTGGTGTAAACATAAAGAGGTCATCCAAATAAGAGGAAATATTCTTAGACGATCATTTTTATTTTATTTATTCTTCCACCTCATTCAAATATTATTAAACCAATGAAATATAATGAAACTAATATATATTGCATACTTGGAAGTTATTATGTTAATTTCATGATCTATATCTATATCATATTCTATCAAATGGGAAACGAAATCGTCGATCGTGTGTACGATGGACTACCACCTCACAACCTGATATAACTCATTTTCTATGAACAATTATCACGGTTGGATATATTGGTGGATATAATGTATATATATATAATATTTATGATATAATTATAATTATTTAATTATAATATCACTTATACCTTCTTACTTTACATTCTGTTTATAATATGATAACGTCACTCGTGTGTACGGTGAACTACCGCCTCGTGAAGCGACGTGATTCGTTTTTCACTTAATTTTTACATGGAAGGTAATAAGGATAAATTTAACGAATATATTTGATATATATGACACTATATTTATTTTTTAAAATTAATATACCACCAAATTTTATAGCCTTTCACCCATTATTAAATGATGTCATTTCTCATGCATATGTACGGTGTACCGTCTCCACGAAGTAATGCGATTTATTTTCTATGTCCAATTTTCAGGAATGGTTCTAGAGATATATCTAATGAAAAAAATTATAACATTAATATAATTATGAATATTAAGTAACTATATCCAATTTTCATGATCTGAAACCTTCTCGACAAAACATGCATGAGAAAACAAGACAATTGTCACCTAAAAAAGTGATTTTAACAAAGAATTATAAATAAATGGGTCATAAAATAATATAATTAAATAATATATGGTATGATATATATGATTATGGTTATTTAATATATTCATAATAAATATATATTTATTATACATGAGGTATGGACACATACAAAGAAATTCAAACCTAAGTTAAGGATTCCTCATCTCACTTTTACCTCCATGAGACGTATGTTATATTCACCACTTATTTCTTTTGTGTGGTGTATATACTTTCCATTTTAAATGTTATATAATTAATAAATTTATATTCATAGTATTTAAAGTTTTATTTGAATTTATTTCTTTCTTGGGGATCATGATTCAGAAGTTACCAAAGTGGTTAAGGTTCATGTTACAATCTCATTGTTTATTAGGATTTTTCATGATTAAGTTTTTTGATGATGAAATATTATGATATATATTTAAATAAACTCATGAATTTTCTTCTCATATGATTATTTCCTGACAATATATGTTTTCCTATCATTTTCCTCTCTTTAAGAATAAAAGATACCAAAAATAATGTTTTTAAAGAAAACTGACTTCATTTTTATCTTCAGTCGAAACCCCATTTTCTTCCATATCCATGTTTTTAAAAAAAATTCAAGAATGTTTTAACATTATCCAAATGATTTATTAAATACATTTTTACCCATGATTTAATTTTTAGAAACACTTTGAAAGTAATCTTCTTGTCATTTTTTGAACGAGGCACTTTTTAACATTTTTACAACAATGTGAAAGGAATGTTTTTTAACTTATATGGTGTGCATAGAACTACTCACTATTATGACCACTAATTACTTTGAAACTTAATTTAAAAGTTTACAAGGATTTTTTTAAATAATTTTTTTTCCTTAATATTTTGTAAATTTTTTATTTTTGAAAGTTTTTTTCAAAGTGAAAATGATATTTTCCATAAGGATGTTTTAATGGAATTTTTACAATATTTTTATTCATAAAAAACAAAATCCAATTTCTCATTTATGATCCATTAAGAATATGTTGTAATTATAACATCCTTGTTATTTCTCTAGATAGTTTGTGATCAGATTGATTGGGGATGTACTATTTTGATACCATTCACCATATTACTCTGAATGTTTTTTGATTATGGTTATTGATTGGGGAAAGATTGAAATTTCATATTTTAGTTTTTCAATATGAATGTTTATATTGATTATGTTTCACCCCTTTTATACAAGGAATTCATAGTGTTGAGTCTAAAGTTTTACTTTCTACACTTTTTATCCTTAATTTTGAAAATCACAACACACTTTCATAAAACCATATTTTACTAACTTTATATTTCCCAAGTATTTTGAATGTTTTTATAGAAAATATGTATTCTAATGAATTTATAATTCCTTATAAACTAATGAATATAAAATTTCCACACAAATTTTAGTCTATTAGAATAACTAAATCTAGTTAATCATATTTACAAAGTCTAGTCCATTGAACTAAATTAGTTTAGTCCATCAGACTGACCAATTCTAATCTATCAGACAAACATATTTTGATTCATTATACTAAAAAAAAAATTTAAACCAGATTTTTTTTTGTAATCAAATGTTTAGAATTATGTCTATCGGAATGAATACTTTTTAAACATTGTAATGGTGTTATAAAAAAGACATCGATTGGAGATGTTATTGCTAATATTTCATAATAGATATCATCCAAGGTCACTGAAACCAATATATAGAATCATGGAATATGATCATTTGAGGTGTGCTTATAAATAGAGGTGCATTAGAGGAGCTTGGAGTTGATGATTTTGTGAATCAACCCATCTAAAGATTTCACTATTGTAACCTCTCATTACTTTTTCTTTGTATACTTTTAGATAGTTTTTCATTCTAAGGAATCAGAGTGAGGATTGTAAATTCCTTAGAACATTTTTCAATTGTATATACTATGTATGATCTAGGTTTAGATCAAGGGATTCCAGGGATAGTAAGACTACTGATTCAAATCAGAATGATCGATGGATTTTGAGGATATGAAGATAGAGTTGATTCAGATATTTTAGATCGAGGTATTTCTTGTTGTAGAAAGAAATACATTACAGTCAGGTTGAAAACTATGGATACTTAAATTCATGGTTTATGACTTTTATAACTCTCTAGGTTAAAGAGTAAAAAACATTTTATAAATATTTTTAGTAATTCATGCTTAATTTTACTTTAAGATTTTCTTTTACTTGTTTCTACAAGTTATTATAATTCCATTGTGTATTGTTTTAGAAATTTTACTTTACTAAAATTTAAAACTTTGATTTATTTGACATACTCTATTTACATTATTTATACTCTAATTGTCAAACAATAACTGATTATGATAAACTATAATAAAGAGTATTGGGGTTTTAATTAGTTTAAATTTGTTTAACTACAATTCACACCCCCCTCTTATATCCATTATAAAATATATGATCCAATAATTAGTATCATATGAGGTTTTACTGCTTAAAATTTCAAATTTTATACCTTTCTTATATCAATAAAGTTTTCAAGTTTATAATTTTTTTTTAAATTGTCATTACACTAATTTGTATTGAAGAACGATTTTTTGTTTCATAAGATGGAAAGTCTTAATGTTGATACTCTTGAGAGTTTAAATATGAGAAGAAAAAAAACTAATTATGGTGTTGAATATGAATATTAGAGAGATATAATAAATAATTTTTTTATTAACATTGGATTTGATAAATTTGTCATGTTGATTGGAAATTATAATATTCTTGAGAAGGAAGTTTTTGATTTTATAAATCATGAGAAATTAGAATATCATTTTAATTATCATGTAAGGAACACTTTACTTTGTTCAATGAAAATAAATATATATAGTAAAATATATTATTTTGAGTATGAAAATATTATTTGTAAGAATTTAAAAATTGCACAATTTAGAACTTCTAAAGTAATTGAAACCAAAAGATCCATGCTCTGTGAAGATTATCAAGCTTTCAATTTTCTACCTGGTTAATCTGTTGCAAAGTTTCATCATAGATTTATGAAAATCAACAATAGTTTACAATATCTTGGGTATAAATATACTACATATGATATTTTAGTTGAAAATATTATTGAAATCATTCCTGGAGAATGAGAGTCTAAAAGGGAATCTTTAGATGACACTAAGAGAATTACAAATTTGAACTTAGATTATCTAATAGGTACTATCATGAAGAATGTGGGTAGGCCAAAGATAGATGCTGAGAAAATAAAAAATAATAATTTTGGGGTTTATTTTGCTTCAACATTATATGTTTCTAAGAAATTTATGTCAACTGATAAAGGTTATAAACCTTTAAAGAAAAATAAATTTAGAGTTAAACATAAAGTAGTTCATCTTAGGAAAGTTAGAATGAACTTTCATAATTAGCCAAAAGGATAAATAATATTATTGGAAAAAATTATTTTAGTTATAAATATAATGAAAATCATAAGGATATAAGTGATAATAAATATTCTTATAAAGTAATTTGTCATGAGTTCAAGATGGCTGGTTATATAAGGCCAAATTGTCCTAATCTTAAGAAGAAAGAAAAGAAGGATAGAAACCTAGGAAGAAATTATAATAATCTCTATAGACATACGAATAATAAAATTCTGAAAGAATAAGACACTTATAGTGTAAGTGGAGGTGATAATTCATCAGAAAATTCATCAGATGGTGAAAGTGAATATCAGAAAAATATTAGTTTATTTTCTGAGATTCCAAAGAGTGATAATTTCTTCATGGATAAGATATCTGTTGAAATCTTAACTAATCTTACTTTAAATTAAAATTATCTAGATATATATAATGAAAATAATTAGATATTTTTTTATGAGTAATCTTCTTCAATAGAAGAAAACAATACCTTACCTAGTTATGAGGAAGTCTGTAGATTTTATAAACTTTTAGAAAACCAAAATTGAAAAGTTATTAAAAGACATGATACTATTGAGGCTAAACTTACTAAAGAAAATTCAAAAATATCTACACTTATAACTGATATTTCAAATAATTAAAAATAATTAGAGAAAACTAATTTTTAGAAAACTAATTTTTCAAAGGATTTAGATAAATCCAATCTCAAAAAAATAAAAAATAATTAGAAAAACTTAATTCAAGTCCTACTTCTATTGAAGATAAAAATTTAGTTGGGAAAATAAATTCTGAAATATCAAGTCCAAAAAATTTTCTATCAAAATTTTCTACTATTAAATAAAATTTTGATAATATGTGTAGAAAAATAAATCCTCATAAGGATGTATTTGGAATGGGTTATACTAATAAAAAACTTATTTTCCGAAATAACTACTTTTTTCTAAAAAGTTCCTCTTTTTACAAAATGTCAAAGTAGAGGACTTTGGAATAAAATATTTTACTTAAATAAAGTACAATCAATAGTTTTTCATAAATCTTATTTTTTAAAAGAATTAACAACTGCTCAACATAACAAAGTTGGACAGATATGGATTCCAAAAAAATATTTTCTAATAATGATGGACCCAAGAAGGTTTTAGTTCTGAAATACTAATATTTTTAATTTAAAGAAAATAATAAGTGTACCAATAAAAATATATGGTATATGGATAGTGGTTTTTCCAGAAACATTACTAGGAATAAATATTTCTTCAATAATATTATCAAAATGAAAGGTGGAAAAGTTACCTTCGGTGATAATACTCAATAAGAAATAATCAAAATAGGTAACATTATTATTCTTGGTAAAGATTTAATTTCAAATGTTTTATTTGTTATATCTATTAAACAAAACCTTATTATCATAATTAAATTATGTGATTATAGATATATTATGAACTTCAGGAGTGATAAATGTATTTTTTATACTTCAAAAGATAAATTTATTCTCATTACCAATCGGTATGAGAATGTTTATACACTTAACTTAGAAGAACATAGGATATAGGATCTAACTTGTCTTAGTAAAATGGAAAACCAGTATTGGTTATGGAATAGAATATTAGGACAATATAATGTTAGAAATATATCTAAACTATCTAATAAAGGATTGTTTAAAGATCTACCAAAACTCAAGTTTTATTCTTCTAAAGTTAGCAATTATTATCAATTCAAAAATCAACATAAATCAAGTTTTAAATATATTTGTGAAGTATCAAATTATGATGATTTATAGTTAGAGAAAATATATTTATTTGTTCCCACAAAAAAAGTAAGTATCAGTGTAAAATACAATGTTTATGTTTTGGTTGAGGATTATATAAGATTTACATGGGTCTATTTTCTAGAAAATATGTCTGAAGCATTTTTCAATTTAAAAACTTGTGTATCCATATTTAAAAATGAGAAAAATATTTCCTTGAGAACTATTCATGGTTATCATAGTGGAGAATTTTTAAATTTTTATTTTTAAACTTTTTAGAGTAAAAAGGGTATAATACATAACTTTTCAACACCTAAAACTCTACTGTAAAATAGTGTAGTCAAAAGAATAAAAATAATTCTTCTGAAAATTACAAGAACCATTCTGATTGAATACTCAGTTTCTAAACATTTTTGGAATAAACAGTTATTACTACCTACTATACTATAAATATATTTTTAATAATACCTTTTATTAATAAAACTCCTTAGGAGTTGTGGACCAGAAGAAACCCAAAATTTATTATATTAAAGTTTCTGGATAAAAAAGTTTTCATTCTGAATTCTAAAGATAATTAACATAAATTAACTCCAAAATATGATGAAGGTATATTTATAGGAAATTATATAATTAGTAATTCTTATATATTTTTAAATAAAAAAACAAATATTGTTGAGGAAATAGTACATATTAAATTCTATGAAACTGGCCCTTTTATTTTCAAACAACCTCAATCCACATCTTCATATTTTATTTCAAAAAATTATCTTCAACCAATGTTGGAAAGTTATTCTTATGAGATAATAACTGAAGAATACATTTATGAATTTCTACCTCAAGAATAATTTCAACCTGTTGTTGAAAAAAAAATGTAAATCTAAGGAATCATTCTAGTGATAATATCATTGTTGATTTAGATAAATCTATTATAACTAAAAGTTACTTAAGAAATGAAGTTGAATATTTTTCATTTTTATCATATCCTAAACCAAAAACTTCTGATGAAGCTTTAAGTGATGAATATTTTATAAAATCTATAAAAGATAAACTCAATGAATTCTAAAGGAATCAAGTTTGGAATTTGGTTGAATGACCTAGAGATGATTTTGTAATTAGTGTGAAATGGATTTTTCAGAATAAGTGTCATTAAAATGTAATTATAGTAAAAAATAAAGCTAGAATTTTTGAAAAATTTTATAATAAACAAGAGGGAATAAAATATAAAGAAAATTATACCCAAGTATCTGGACTTGAATTTATTCGTATTATTCTATCATATGCATCATTTTTAATTTCAGACTTTTTCAAATGGATGTGAAGTGTGATTTTATAAATGGATATGTAAAGGATGAAGTTTATATAGAACAAAACCCTATTTGTAAAAATAAAAACTCTCCATACCATTTATTTAAACTTACTAAGGAACCTTATAGACTTAAAAATACCCTATATTTTGGTATGATATATTAACTGTATTTTTGTTACAAAAAAATTTTGTCAGTGGATCTGTGGATCCAACAATTTTTATTAAAAATGCTTCTAAAAACATCATCATGGTTAAAAATTATGTTAATTTCATTATATTTGGTTAAAATAAAAAAATTATTACAGAATCCTTTGCAGATATTATGAAATTTGAGTTTAAAATGAGCATGATGGGTGAACTTACTAATTTTATAAGTATTCAAATTTCACAAAAACCAAAGGGAACTTTTATAAATCAACATAAGTTTCTAAAATGTATTCTTAATAAATTTGGATATGACAATACTAAAAGTATTAGTAATCCTATCAAAACCTTAAATTCATTAGATATTGATGAATCTGGGAAACCAGTTGATCAAAATATTTTTAGATAAATTATTGGTAGTTTACGATACTTAATAATTAGTCATCCAGATTTAATGTTTTATATATAATTGTGTGTAAGATATCAAGATAATCCAAAATTGTCACATATTAAGGTGGTAAAATTAATTTTTCATTATCTTAAGGTAACTATAGATTTTTGATTATTTTATTCTTCTGGAAATTATTTTTAACTTAAACGTTTTTTAGATGGTGAATTTGGTGGATGTAAAATGGATAGAAAAAATACTTATAGAACCTTTAATTTCTTTGGATAAGATTTAGTTTCTTGGTCTTATAAAAAACAACACTTATACGAACATTCTCTTTAAGCATTGTGTTTTAAGATTTTCAAAAATGGTGAAATTGCTAAGTCAAAAGTTTTACTTTCTACACTTTCTATCCTTAGTTTTGAAAATCACAACACACTTTTTTAAAAACCATATTTTAATAACTTAATATTTCTCAAGTATTTAGAATGTTTTTTGTAGAAAAATATTTATTCTAAAACATATAAATACTTGTAAACAAATTAATATAAACTTTTCACACAACGTTTAGTCCATTAGAATAACTAAATATAGTATATCAGACTGACAAAGTCTAGTCCATCGGACTTACTAAATCTAGTCCATCGAACTGACTGGGTTTAGTATATCAAACTAACTAAGTATGATCTATTGGGATAATATATTTTGATTCATTAAAATGAACACAATTTGTTCTATTAGAATAAAATTTTTAATCGAATGGTTATAATTATGTCTACCAGGTGGAATACTTTTTACAGCATTGTAATGGTACTGTCAAAACAACATCGGATAGATATGTACTTACTAAGATGTCAGGATTGAGATCATCTGAGGTTTTTGAAACCAACTCTGAGAATCAACAATATGAACATTAGTGGTGTACCGATAAATAAAGGTCCATATGAGGACTTGGGAGCTGATGCTTTGTAACTCAACACATCTGAAGTTTTCACTGTTGTAACCTCTCATTAATTTTACTTTGTAAACTTTTAGAGAGTTTTTTTATAAGAAATATAAGTGAGGATTGTAAATTACTTAAAACATTTTTCAATTGTATTCTATGTATCTGATATAGGTTTAGATCAAGGGATTCTAGGGATAGGAAGTCTGCTGATTCTAATCAGGATGACTGGGGGCTTCTGGGGATAGAAAGATATAGTAGATTATAATATTTTAGATCGGGTGATTTCTTATTGTAAGAAGACAGACCTTATAGTTAAGTTAAAACTGTGTATACCTAAAGTTAGGGTTTGTGACTTCCGTAACTCTTAAGGTTAAAGAGTATAAAGATTTTTATAAAGATTTTTAGTAATTCATTCTTACTTTTACTTTAATATTTCCTTTTACTTGTTTCTACAAGTTATTATAATTATGTCGTGCATTGTTTTAGAAATTTTAGTTTACTAAACTTTACAACTTTGATTTACCGGATGTACTATGCATCCGTTATTTTCACTCTGATCATCATATGATAACTGAGTCCCACAAACATTAATAAAGAGTTTTTTGTTTTTAATTAGTTTAATTTTTTAAATTACAATTCACCCCCCCTCTTGTAGCCATTATAAACTCTATGATCCAACACATTAGACTTAGAAAGTGACATATGGGGCCCACTATAGCCCCTCATTGAATTGGTAGGTCTCATGAGGAAAACTATCTTGGGTATTTGACCGAGTCCTTACCCATTTATATAAGATGTCTTAGCACAGGGCTTTGATGATATGGTTATGATGTTCGACATTATGCATTCCCTCATTATAAGAATGGTTATTGATGTTTCGTGTGATTATTTGATTATTTAGAATATACGTGGTTCAGTTTCAAGCTCATGTGATTCTTTATATGGAATTATTTGATCTTCATTTATTCATGTCATATTATGATCAAGTAATTTATTGAATGGAACATTTTTTAGTTATTTACCCTTCCATATTAATTATACATTATTTATTCATGATAACTTCTATTGTATTAATGAGCATTAGATCTCAAACCTTTCTTATGTTTTCTTTCCCAAGGATTCCAAGATTTGTATTATTATTTATATATAGATATATGCTAAAGGGATATTTTTTGTTCTCAAATAAAGTTCTATGATGTATTTTAAGTTTTCAAATGTAATGTCAATTTCTTGTATGTATCTAGTTTTCCAAGACTAATAAATTATTTTGTCCTTTAGGATGTGATTTATTGTATCTAACACCAATGTAATTAAGTTACCATCGACTCTAGGCTACTAGGGTCAGGTTATTTCCACATAAATCCAAATTCATTGACTTTAACTACCCTTTTGTTTTCATACCATTTGAAATAGAAAATAGACACTTGAAATGTTGTATAATCCAACTCATATATTTTCTCGATGATGCCAAAGTATGACATATTTTCATAAATTGTATTTCTATCATTGGTATCGAATGCATGCATCACTTCTAATACAAGAGTAAATCTACTCTTTTGTATCATACTATGTTCATCATGTTTCTTTATATAGAACATATAACTATTAATTACATATCCATTATAAGATAATATATATACACTTAGTCCTCTATCCAATCATTGAAGTCTTTCAAAATTTCAATTTTTATTTGAAGATAACTCCTTAAAAATATGATCTTGGAAACATACTATAAATTATCGATTATGTGTATTTGATATCCAGTTTTTATCCCTTGATAGATTCAAATGCCTAATAATTACTTTTTTGGATTCATCATACAAATAAACCTCTATGTAGTTGTATAAAATGTAAAGGTGAGCTTATTTTTACTCTATAATAGTAATTGTGACAAAAAATTCTGGAAATCACTTCATCCACAAGGTGTCTATTGTGATGATATGTTTGGATACCAATAATATCAATATCTGATAGGTAGTTGATACATAATTCAGTTGCTTCTTCAAATATATATCACTCTATAATATAACATTATGTCATACTTAGATTTTTTACATACCCTTTCAAAATATTCATATACCGTTCAATGGGGTATATCCATATATAATATAAAGAACCACATATTCAAATCTCTATAACCAATTGAATCATCAAGTGAACCATCATATTAAAGAATTATAACATGGAGTACATTTTCAATTCACTTAATATGACATCAATTTCTTTTTATATTGTTGGAAATTTTTCCGAGTCTATAAATTTACTACATATAGCTTTGAAAAAAGAAATATATCTTGGTTAATGTGTATTAAACATTTTTAGGTAGAATACAATATAAATCTATAGGCATTAAATATTGTACCAAAACATTGCATCCATGTGATTTTAATCCCTTTAACTTCAAATCATTCATTGAAATGATATTCTTGATATTTTATAAAAACCCTTATAAAACCATTACACCATTTAGAAAGTTGAAAAACTAATATCTCTCTTTCCTGGATAGATTGTAGGTTGTTGGAGGTAGAAAATAATTCCATTCACCCATAATTGGCTCTAACTCTTCCCTTATCAATATGTCAATCATGTCTAACCTAGACTTAATAACATATTTTGTTTTTCTGGATAGATTTAGTAATATGTCAATTACAATATCACACATATTTTTTTTACATGCAAGACATCAATAAAATGTCTGACGTACAAACAATTTTAGTGTGGTAATTTAAAAAAATTTATCTCTTTTTTCAACCTCTATTCATAAGGTTTTTTGAATAATATTTACCAAAAACAGTAACAATATCCTTTACTTTCTCAAACTATTTATCACCTATTCATAGAGATGGTGTTGTACCTTATTATTTATTCCCATTGAATGATTTCATCTAGGACTCATATTTATGTCTTCAGGGAAAAAATTTATGATGTTCTAAAAATACAGTTTTCAAGGAATGTTTCAACCTAATTGAGTGTGTACCTTCTTAATAGATGGGATGCCCAAACATTCCTTTAATGCTATATCATGAAAAAATGCCTTAAATAGGAAAATAATTTATCATCTTGTACAACATGGATCTCAATTTGAACTCTTTACTTCTATGACTATCATACAATGTAACACTCGTATCCCACATGAATTTCAAATTTTGATCAATTGATCCAAATAAACATCAATATCATTACCAAGTTGTTTTCATTTGTATATAAGCAGAGACATCATAATTTATTTTCAATTCATGTATATCTATGGTGACAAGTTATAATTTATCAATATAATCGGCCATGTGCCGTGAGTACTAATTTGTACACCAAAAGGATTCACTCCATATGTAGATAGTGCAAGACGGAGGTTTCTCGACTAGTTTTCAAATTTAGGGAACTCGTTATCAATATTCATCCACTAAGGAGATTACACTGGGTAACGTAGTTTCCCATATTAAATTTTGGTATTTACCTTCCATGTTAATTATGTAGTTGTATCCTCAAATCCATATAGTCTTCTAAACCTCATAATGATTAAAAAATACAATATAAGTTTTAAATTAATTGATTCATCTTTCTTGTATTGATTCACACCACACTTATGGAATTTTTTAAATGATTTATGGTCCTAGTAAAAAAATTTACAATCATTTGGATAGGAATTTATTCTTTCAGAGATAGTACTCATTTAATGTATCATTCATTTAGTATTGTATGTTTAACAAATGTGCTCATTTTATTTTGATGGAAAATTATTCAGGAGACTAAGTAGTTCTATAAATACGGTGTTTCTCTATCCGCTGTCAATTATATAGCTTCACCGTGGATGACAATTCTGAATATTTAGTAAAACTAGTGTATAATGGTCTCTTTTTAAAACTCTTTAACTTCCCAAATAGCTTTTTAAAATCATGAAGATCATATTTAATTGTCATTTTCATTTCTTCAATACTATCTTCAGCATATTTTACACTTATAATCAAACTAGATGATCCAAAAATTTCAGTATCATCTTAGTCAGTATCAATATTCAGTTATTCCTCATGTTTAGTCCAACATTAAAAGTTTGATATATTCCATGATAGATTAAATGTTCTTCCAACTCATATGAACTAATTTTTCTTGAATAATAACAATTTAAACATAGAAAAAGTATTTGAGAAGGTTCGTATGCATATTATGGTACAGACATGATGAACTCTTTAACCCCATTCTCATGATCCTTTTCTATATGATTATCATCCATCAATTTTCAATTCACATCAATCCTATTTGGTTTAACAATATTCATAACTTATAATAAATAAATAAATATACACAAGGTATTCATATAATATATCATTGATTATATCTATAAATTATATAAAGTATAAATTTAAAAAATATAATTATAAATTATAATACATATATAGATAAATTATATAAAAGAATAGATATAAAACCAATGTTTTATAATATAATGAAAAAATATACATATAACAAAGCCTATATTTTGGAAAGAATTAAATCTTCTCTCTTGATGCAAATTGTTTTCCTAGTGTGAAGTGGGTAACTTTACACACAATGCAGTGATAAAATGTGATAGTTTTTTCATTGACGTTTTAATGGGAAAAAATTATGATTTCTCATTTTGTTTTATTATTCACAATCCACCTTCTTCCATTATTAAATATTTTTTATCTTCGTTCTTCTAACTCAATTAACATATTCCATATTCAAGCGAATCGGGTGTTGAATGACATATAAGATGTGATTAGGATTTTGAGTTATAACATACACTCGAGCGATGTATATTTTATGCTCACTATCCAAAAAGAAAGTGAATGGTTATTGTTCTCTGATAGGTTCATATAAATAGTATTTTGGTCATCATGAATCTAGGGGGACTTCAATAGATATTATAGGATTATGAGTATTCATTGATCGGTCACAAGATTTTAGCAAAGGGAGACAAATCATGGTTCCTTTAAGAATTGATGTCAAGATGGTCATTTATTTGGGGCATAGGATACTTGAAGATAATAACAATAGGTAAAGGTTGTGATCATCTTGTCTTTCAGTCTATTAATGATAATATATTTCATTGAAATATGTATTTTATTACCTCAACCCATGGGTTTTTAGAATTTTGGATTGGGACACAAACTTCTATACTTATACACATAAGAACACTAATTATCAAATATGCTTGATGATTCATGGATTTGGTTGGGTATTTTAGAATCCTCAAGTTTTAAATAACATCATTTTGTGTATAGGATCAACCTTGAATATGGATTAAAAAAATTAATTTAAATCGGGGTATTAAACAAGAGTTCTTGTCGATGTAGATCTTCAACCACCCCGCCCAGAAAAATAAATTCTTACTGTAAATGGAGATATTACTGATGTGTAATTTCAGGTTTATGTAATTAAAAAACAGAGTATAATACTTAGAAGGAGACTTGGAAGATTCTACAAAAACACGGAAAGTGAGAATGTGTCATTGAAAATGGTGAATCTTCAATGATTCCATAGAAATTATTTAAAGTTTTTGAAAAAACCTCTAATTATTAAGGATTTCAACACCCCAAGATTTTAGAGTAAGTTATTTTCTTAAAAATAATTCAATATTTTGCGCTACACATAAAACTGAGCTCAAGCGCACCACGACTTACCAAACTAGCCATTCAAAAAGAGGTTATGAATAGTATTAACCGAATTTTGAATTTTATATACTCCATATAATTTTAGAATCTATATTATGTGTTTCTTAGACATAATATAAAAACAAATTCATTTTTTCAGATAAAAGAAGTATTTTTCAAAAAATGCAATTTTACCACCTTTTAATAAAAAACCCTTTTTAAAACCAATATTTGACACTTTTATATATTCAATTTAATAAAATTAAATTATTATTTAGAATCAGGACAAGATAATTTATTTTGGATAAATTTTTGGTAATTTTCTGAGAACTTTCATATTTTGTTGAATACTGAAAAATACTAAATTTTAATTGAAAACAACTTTTTTAATCGAAATAATTCATAGTGTTAAATTATGAATTTGAATGGTTTGGAAGTATAATTAGATTATATTTTTATCATTTAATACAATATAGGTCATTATAAGTAATTTCAAATTATTATTTCATAATTATCTTAGATTGAATTTTTGATAATTTTCTAAAAAGATTAATTTTTCAATGAATAGTGAAAATACTTATTTTTATTGAAAACTGTCATTTCTTTTAAAGCATTTAAAAGTTCCATTTTGATTTAAAATTATTTTAAAAGTAAAATTTGTTTTTTTTATTATAAAAATATAATTTATGTCATTATAATCAGTTTTATATTGATTTTTTATATTAAAACTTTCTATACCTATGAAAATTTTCACTTTGGAAAACCGTTTTTTCATAACATATGTGGGATTAATTTTAAATTAAATTATATAATTTCTATTAATTGAATTTGGGAAAATTTATTTCATTTTTTAATCATAATAATTAATATTTTATAATAATTTCAACTTAATTTTTGGTTATAATGTATAGAAAAAATAGTAAAAATTAATTATCACGGTTAAGATTAAAACTGGTTTACCGAGGCTTAAACTAAAAAGATAAGGGTTAAAATGACATATAAAATTTTAAAGTTCCTATTTTATGGATATATTTAGACCTTATATCATCCATGGTTCTAGTATTAACCATTTTAGATTCTTTTGACATTTTAAAAACATGGACACCACTTTTTATTTTAAAAAATTACAAGTGTGTCCTCTTCCTCACTTATAAAATGTCACCCCTCTCCTCTCTTATCCTATCTTATTCACACTCCCAAAGAGTTTTTTTCATAAAATACAAACCCAAATACCTAAAAACCTTATAGAGGCAATATTTTGATCATAAATTCATCTTAGGAATATTTTTGGTGTAAACTTAAAGAGGTCATCCAAAGAAGAGGAAACATTCTTAAACGATCATTTTTATTTTATTTCTTCTTCCACCCCATTCAAATATTATTAAACCAATGAAATATAATGAAACTAATATATATTGAATACTTTTAAGTTATTATGTTAATTTCATGATCTATATCTATATCCTATTCTATCAAATGGGAAACGAAATCGTCGATCGTGTGTACGATGGACTGCCACCTCACAACCTGATATAACTCATTTTCTATAAACAATTATCATGGTTGGATATATGGATGGATTTAATGTATATATATATAATATTTATGATATAATTATAATTATTTAATTATAATATCACTTATACCTTCTTACTTTACATTCTTTTTATAATATGATAACGTCACTCGTGTGTACGGTGAACTACCGCCTCGTGAAGCGAGGTGATTCGTTTTTCACTTAATTTTTACATGGAAGGTAATAATGATAAATTTAATGAATATATTTCATATATATGACACTATATTTATTTTTTAAAATTAATATACCACCAAATTTTATAGCCTTTTACCCATTATGAAATGATGTCATTGCTCGTGCATATGTACGGTGTACCGTCTCCACGAAGTAATGCGATTCATTTTCTATGTCCAATTTTCAGGAATGGATCTAGAGATATATCTAATGAAAAAAATTATAACATTAATATAATTATTAATATTAAGTAACTATATCCAATTTTCATGATCTGAAACCTTCTCGACAAAACATGCATGAGAAAATAAGAAAATTGTCACCTAAAAAAGTGATTTTAACAAAGAATTATAAATAAATGGGTCATAAAATACTATAATTAAATAATATATGGTATGATATATATGATTATGGTCATTTAATATATTCATAATAAATATATATTTATTATACATGAGGTATGGACACATACAAAGAAATTCAAACCTAAGTTAAGGATTCCTCATCTCACTTTTACCTCCATGAGACGTATGCTATATTCACCACTTATTTATTTTGTGTGGTGTATATACTTTCCATTTGAAATGTTATATCATTAATAAATTTATATTCATAGTATTTAAAGTATTATTTGAATTTATTTCTTTCTTGGGGCTCATGATTCAGAAGTTACCAAAGTGGTTAAGGTTCATGTTACAATCTCATTGTTTATTGGGATTGTTCATGATTAAGTTTTTTGATGATGAAATATTATGATATATATTTAAATAAACTCATGAATTTTCTTCTCATATGATTATTTCCTGAGAATATATGTTTTCCTATCATTTTCCTCTCTTTAAGAATAAAAGATACCAAAAATAATGTTTTTAAAGATAACTGACTTCATTTTTATCTTCAGTCGAAACCCCATTTTCTTCCATATCCATGTTTTAAAAAAAATCAAGAATGTTTTAACAATATCCAAATGATTTATTAAATACATTTTTACCCATGATTTAATTTTTAGAAACACTTTGAAAGTAATCTTCTTGTCATTTTTTGAACGAGGCACATTTTAACATTTTTACAACAATGTGAAAGGAATGTTTTTTAACTTATATGGTGTGTATAGAATTACTCACTATTATGACCACTAATTACTTTGAAACTTAATTTAAAAGTTTACAAGGATTTCTTTAAATAATTTTTTTTTTCTTAATATTCTGTAAATTTTTTATTTTTGAAAGTTATTTTTAAAGTGAAAATGATATTTTCCATTAGGATGTTTTAAGGGAATTTTTACAACATTTTTATTCATAAAAAACAACATCCACTTTCTCATTTATGATCCATTGATAATATGTTGTAATTATAATATCCTTGTTATTTCTCTAGATATTTTGTGATCGGTTTGATTGGGGATGTACTATTTTGATACCATTCACCATATTACTCTGAATGTTTTTTGATTATGGTTATTGATTGGGGAAAGATTAAAATTTCATATTTTAGTTTTTTAATATGAATGTTTATATTGATAATGTTTCACCCCTTTTATACAAGGAATGAATAGTGTTGAGTCTAAAGTTTTACTTTCTACACTTTTTATCCTTCATTTTGAAAATCACAACACACTTTCATAAAACCATATTTTACTAACTTTATATTTCCCAAGTATTTTGAATGTTTTTATAGAAAATATGTATTCTAATGAATTTATAATTCCTTATAAACTAATGAATATAAAATTTCCACACAAATTTTAGTCTATAATAATAACTAAATCTAGTTCATCATATTGACAAAGTCTAGTCCATTGAACTAAATTAGTTTAGTCCATCAGACTGACCAATTCTAATCTATCAGACTAACATATTTTGATTCATTATACTAAAAAAATTTAAATCAGAATTTTTTTTGTAATCAAATGTTTAGAATTATGTCTATCAGAATGAATACTTTTTACAACATTGTAATGGTGCTATAAAAAAGACATCGATTGGAGATGTTATTGCTAATATTTCATGCTAGATATCATCCAAGGTCACTGAAACCAACATATAGAATCATAGAATATGATCATTTGAGGTGTGCTTATAAATAGAGGTGCATTATAGGAGCTTGGAGTTGATGATTTTGTGAATCAACCCATCCAAAGTATTCACTATTGTAACCTATCATTACTTTCTCTTTGTAAACTTTTAGATAGTTTTTCATTCTAAGGAATCAGAGTGAGGATTGTAAATTCCTTAGAACATTTTTCAATTGTATCTACTATGTATGATCTAGGTTTAGATCAAGGGCTTCCAGGGATAGGAAGACTACTGATTCAAATCAGGATGATCGATGGATTTTGAGGATATGAAGATAGAGTTGATTCAGATATTTTAGATCGAGGTATTTCTTGTTGTAGAAAGAAATACCTTATAGTCAGGTTGAAAACTATGGATACTTAAATTCATGGTTTATGACTTTTGTATCTCTCTAGGTTAAAGAGTAAAAAACATTTTATAAATATTTTTAGTAATTCATGCTTAATTTTACTTTAAGATTTTATTTTACTTGTTTCTACAAGTTATTATAATTCCATTGTGTATTGTTTTAGAAAGTTTACTTTACTAAAATTTAAAACTTTGATTTATTTGACATACTCTATTTACATTATTTATACTCTAATTGTCAAACAATAACTGATTATGATAAACTATAATAAAGAGTATTGGGGTTTTAATTAGTTTAAATTTTTTTAACTACAATTCACACCCCCTCTTATATCCATTATAAAATATATGATCCAATAATTAGTATCATATGAGGTTTTACTGCTTAAAATTTCAAATTTTATACCTTTTTTATATCAATAAAGTTTTCAAGTATATAATTTTTTTGTTAAATTGTCATTACACTAATTTGTATTGAAGAACGATTTTTTGTTTCATAAGATGGAAAGCCTTAATGTTGGTACTCTTGAGACTTTAAATATGAGAAGAACAAAAAAATTATGGTGTTGAATATGAATATTAGAGAGATATAATAAATAATTTTTTTATTAACATTGGATTTGATAACTTTGTCATGTTGATTTGAAATTATAATATTCTTGTGAAGGAAGTTTTTGATTTTATAAATCATGAGAAATTAGAATATTATTTTAATTATCATGTAAGGAACACTTTACTTTGTTCAATGAAAAGAAATATATATATTAAAATATATTATTTTGAGTATGAAAATATTATTTGTAAGAATTTCGAAATTGCACAATTTAGAACTTCTAAAGTAATTGAAACCAAAATATCCATGCTTTGTGAAGATTATCAAGCTTTCAATTTTCTACCTGGTTAATCTGTTGCAAAGTTTCATCAAAGATTTATGAAAATCATCAATAGTTTACAATATCTTGGGTATGAATATACTACATATGATATTTTAGTTGAAAATATTATTGAAATCATTCCTGGAGAATGAGAGTCTAAAAGGGAATCTTTAGATGATACTAAGAGAATTACAAATTTGAATTTATATTATCTAATAGGTACTATCATGAAGAATGTGGGTAGAACAAAGATAGATGTTGAGAAAATAAAAAATAATAATTTTGGGGTTTATTTTTCTTCAACATTATATGTTTCTAAGAAATTTATGTCAACTGATAAAGGTTATAAACCTTTAAAGAAAAATAAAGTTAGAGTTAAACATAAAGTAGTTCATCTAAGGAAAGTTAGAATGAACTTTCATAATTAGCCAAAAGGATAAATAATATTATTGGAAAAAATTATTTTAGTTATAAATATAATAAAAATCATAAGGATATAAGTGATAATAAATATTATTCTAAAGTAATTTGTCATGAGTTCAAGATGGCTGGTTATATAAGACCAAACTATCCTAATCTTAAGAAGAAAGAAAAGAAGGATAGAAACCCAGGAAGAAATTATAGTAATCTCTATAGACATAAGAATAATAAAATTCTGAAAGCATAAGACACTTGGAGTGTAAGTGGAGGTGATAATTCATCAGAAAATTCATCAGATGGTGAAAGTGAATATCAGAAAAATATTAGTTTATTTTCTGAGATTCCAAAGAGTGATAATTTCTTCATGGATAAGGTATCTGTTGAAATCTTAACTAATCTTACTTTAAATTAAAATTATACAGATAGATATAATGAAAATAATTAGATATTTTTTTATGAGTAATCTTCTTCAATAGAAGAAAACAATACCTTACCTAGTTATGAGTAAGTCTGTAGATTTTATAAACTTTTAGAAAACCAAAATTGAAAAGTTATTAAAAGACATGATACTATTGAGGCTAAACTTACTAAAGAAAATTCAAAAATATCTACACTTATAACTGATATTTCAAATAATTAAAAATAATTAGAGAAAACTAATTTTTAGAAAACTAAATTTTCAAAGGATTTGGATAAATACAATCTCAAAAAAATAAAAAATAATTAGAAAAACTTAATTCAATTCCTACTTCTATTGAAGATAAAAATTTAGTTGGGAAAATAAATTCTGAAATATCAAGTCCAAAAAAGTTTCTATCAAAGTTTTCTACTATTAAAGAAAATTCTGATAATATGTGTAGAAAAATAAATCCTCATAAGGATGTATTTGGAATGGGTTATACTAATAAAAAACTTATTTTACAAAATAACTACTTTTTTCTAAAAAGTTCCTCTTTTTACAAAATGTCAAATTGGAGGACTTTGGAATAAAATATTTTACTTAAATAAAGTACAATCAATATTTTTTCATAAATCTTATTTTTTAAAAGAATTAACAACTGCTCAACATAGCAAAGTTGGATAGATATGGATTCCAAAAAAATATTTTCTAATAATGATGGACCCAAGAAGGTTTTAGTTCTAAAATACTAATATTTTTAATTTAAAGAAAATAATAAGTGTACCAATAAAAATATATGGTATATGGATAGTGGTTTTTCCAGAAACATTACTAGGAAGAAATATTTCTTCAATAATATTATCAAAATGAAAGGTGGAAAAGTTACCTTTGGTGATAATACTCAATAAGAAATTATCAAAATAGGTAACATTATTATTATTGGTGAAGATTTAATTTCAAATGTTTTATTTGTTATATCTATTAAACAAAACCTTATTAACATAATTAAATTATGTGATTATGGATATCTTATGAACTTTAGGAGTGATAAATGTATTTTTTATACTTCAAAAGATAAATTTATTCTCTTTACCAATCGGTATGAGAATGTTTATACACTTAACTTAGAAGAACTTAGGATATAGGATCTAACTTGTCTTAGTAAAATGGAAAACCAGTATTGGTTATGGAATAGAATATTAGGAAAATATAATGTTAGAAATATATCTAAACTATCTAATAAAGGATTGTTTAAAGATCTACCAAAACTCAAGTTTTATTCTTCTAAAGTTAGAAATTATTATCAATTCAAAAAGCAACATAAATCAATTTTTAAATATATTTGTGAAGTATCAAATTATGATGATTTATAGTTAGATAAAATATATTTATTTGTTCCCACAAAAAATTTAAGTATCAGTGTAAAATACAATGTTTATGTTTTGGTTGAGGATTATACAAGATTTACAAAGGTCTATTTTCTAGAAAATATGTCTGAAGAATTTTTCTATTTAAAAACTTGTGTATCCTTATTTAAAAATGAGAAAAATATTTCCTTGAGAACTATTCATGGTGATCATAGGGGAGAATTTTTAAATTTTTATTCATAAACTTTTTAGAGTAAAAAGGGTATAATACATAACTTTTCAACACCTAAAACTCTACTGTAAAATGGTGTAGTCAAAAGAATAAAAACAATTCTTCTAAAAATTAGAAGAACCATTCTGAGTGAATACTCAGTTTCTAAACATTTTTGGAATAAACAGTTATTACTACCTACTATACTATAAATATATTTTTAATAATACCTTTTATTAATAAAACTCTTTATGAGTTGTGGACCAGAATAAACCCAAAATTTATTATATTAAAGTTTCTGGATAAAAAAGTTTTCATTCTGAATTCTAAAGATAATTGACATAAATTAACTCCAAAATCTGATGAAGGTATATTTATAGGAAATTATATATCTAGTAATTCTTATAGATTTTTTAATAAAAAAAACAAATATTGTTGAGGAAATAGTACATATTAAATTCTATGAAACTGGCCCTTTTATTTTCAAACAACCTCAATCCACATCTTCAAATTTTATTTCAAAAAATTATCTTCAACCAATGTTTGAAAGTTCTTCTTATGAGATAATAACTGAAGAATACATTTATGAATTTCAACCTCAAGAATAATTTCAGCCTGTTGTTGAAAAAAAAATATAAATCTAAGGAATCATTCTAGTGATAATATCATTGGTGATTTAGACTAATCTATTATAACTAAAAGTTACTTAAGAAATGAAGTTGGATATTTTTCATTTTTATCATATCCTAAACCAAAAACTTCTGATGAGGCTTTAAGTGATGAATATTGTATAAAATCTATAAAAGATAAACTTAATGAATTTGAAAGGAATCAAGTTTGGAATTTGGTTGAATGACCTAGAGATGATTTTGTAATTAGTGTGAAATGGATTTTTCAGAATAAGTGTTATTAAAATATAATTATAGTAAGAAATAAAGCTAGAATTTTTGAAAAATTTTATAATAAACAAGAGGTAATAAAATATAAAGAAACTTATTCCCAAGTATCTGGACTTGAATTTATTCGTATTATTCTATCATATGCATCATTTTTAATTTCAGACTTTTTCAAATGGATGTGAAGTGTGATTTTATTAATGGATATGTAAAGGATGAAGTTTATATATAACAAAACCCTATTTGTAAAAATAAAAAATCTCCATACCATTTATTTAAACTTACTAAGGAACCTTATAGACTTAAAAATACCCTAGATTTTGGTATGATATATTAACTGTATTTTTGTTACAAAACAATTTTGTCAGTGGATCTGTGGATCCAACAATTTTTATTAAAAATTCTTCTAAAAACATCATCATGGTTCAAAATTATGTTAATTTCATTATATTTGGTTAAAATAAAAAAATTATTACAGAATCCTTTGCAGATATTATGAAATTTGAGTTTAAAATGAGCATGATGGGTGAACTTACTTATTTTATAAGTTTTCAAATTTCACAAAAACCAAAGGGAACTTTTATATATCAACATAATTTTATAAAATGTATTCTTAATAAATTTGGATATGACAATACTAAAAGTGTTATTAATCCTATCAAAACCTTAAATTAATTAGATATTCATGAATCTGGGAAACCAGTTGATCAAAATATTTTTAGATAAATGATTGGTAGTTTACGATACTTAATGATTAGTCATTCAGATTTAATGTTTTATGTATACTTGTGTGTGAGATATCAAGATAATCCAAAATTGTCACATATTAAGGTGGTAAAATTAATTTTTCATTATCTTAAGGTAACTATAGATTTATGATTATTTTATTCTTCTGGAAATTATTTTTAACTTAAACGTTTTTTAGATGGTGAATTTGGTGGATGTAAAATGGATAGAAAAAATACTTATAAAACCTGTCATTTATTAGGATAAGATTTAGTTTCTTGGTCTTATAAAAAACAACACTTATACGAACATTCTCTTTAAGCATTGTGTTTTAAGATTTTCAAAAATGGTGAAATTGCTAAGTCAAAAGTTTTACTTTCTACACTTTCTATCCTTAGTTTTGAAAATCACAACACACTTTTTTAAAAACCATATTTTACTAAATTAATATTTCTCAAGTATTTAGAATGTTTTTTGTAGAAAAATATTTATTCTCAAACATATAAATACTTATAAACAAATTAATATAAACTTTTCACACAAAGTTTAGTCCATTAGAATAACTAAATATAGTATATCAGACTGACAAAGTCTAGTCCATCGGACTTACTAAATCTAGTCCATCGAACTGACTGAGTTTAGTACATCAAACTAACTAAGTATGATCTATTGGGATAATATATTTTGATTCATTAAAATGAACACAATTTGTTCTATTAGAATAAAATTTTCAATCGAATGGTTATAATTATGTCTACCAGGTGGAATACTTTTTACAGCATTGTAATGGTATTGTCAAAACAACATCGGATAGATATGTACTTACTAAGATGTCAGGATTGAGATCATCTGAGGTTTTTGAAACCAACTCTGAGAATCAAAAATATGACCATTAGAGGTGTACCGATAAATAAAGGTCCATTTGAGGACTTGGGAGCTGATGATTTGTAACTCAACACATCTGAAGTTTTCACTGTTGTAACCTCCCATTAATTTTACTTTGTAAACTTTTAGAGAGTTTTTTTCTAAGAAATCTAAGTGGGGATTGTAAATTACTTAAAACATTTTTCAATTGAATTCTATGTATCTGATAGAGGTTTAGATCAAGGGATTCCAGGGATAGGAAGTCTGCTGATTCTAATCAGGATGACTGAGGGCTTTTGGGGATAGAAATATATAGTAGATTATAATCTTTTAGATCAGGTGATTTCTTATTGTAGGAAGACAGGATTTATAGTTAGGTTAAAACTGTGTATACCTAAAGTTGGTGTTTGTGACTTCCGTAACTCTTAAGGTTAAAGAGTATAAAGATTTTTATAAATATTTTTAGTAATTCATTCTTACTTTTACTTTAAGATTTCCTTTTACTTTTTTCTACAAGTTATTATAATTATGTTGTGCATTGTTTTAGAAATTTTACTTTACTAAACTTTACAAATTTGATTTACTGGATGTACTATGCGTCCGTTATTTTCACTCTGATCATCATATGATAACTGAGTCCCATAAACTTTAATAAAGAGTTTTTGGTTTTTAATTAGTTTAATTTTTTCAATTACAATTCACCCCCCTCCCCCCCTCTTGTAGCCATTATAAACTCTATGATCTAACACATTAGACTTAGAAAGTGACATATGGGGCCCACTATAGCCCCTCATTGAATTGGTAGGTCTCATGAGGAAAACTATCTTGGGTATTTGACCGAGTCCTTACCCATTTATATAAGATGTCTTAGCACAGGGCTTTGATGATATGGTTATGATGTTCGACATTATGCATTCCCTCATTATAAGAATGGTTATTGATGTTTCGTGTGATTATTTGATTATTTAGAATATACGTGGTTCAGTTTCAAGCTCATGTGATTCTTTATATGGAATTATTTGATCTTCATTTATTCATGTCATATTATGATCAAGTAATTTATTGAATGGAACAATTTTCAGTTATTTACCTTTCCATATTAATTATACATTATTTATTCATGATAATTTCTATTGTATTAATGAGCATTAGATCTCAAACCTTTCTTATGTTTTCTTTCCCAAGGATTCCAAGATTTGTATTATGATTTATATATAGATATATGCTAAAGGAAATTTTGTTGTTCTCAAATAAAGTTCTATGATGTATTTTAAGTTTTCAAATGTAATGTCAATTTCTTGTATGTATCTAGTTTTCCAATACTAATAAATTATTTTGTCCTTTAGGATTTGATTTATTGTATCTAACACCAATGTAATAAAGTTACCATCGACTCTAGGCTACTAGGGTCAGGGTATTTCCACATAAATCCAAATTCATTGACTTTAACTACCCTTTTGTTTTCATACCATTTGAAATAGAAAAGAGACACTTGAAATGTTGTATAATCCAACTCATATATTTTCTCGATGATGCCAAAGTATGACATATTTTCATAAATTGTATTTCTATCATTGGTACCGGATGCATGCATCACTTCTAATACAAGAGTAACTCTACTCTTTTGTATCATACTATGTTCATCATGTTTCTTTGTATAGAACATATAAATATTAATTACATATCCATTATAAGATAATATATATACACTTAGTCCTCTATCCAATCATTGAAGTCTTTCAAAATTTCAATTTTTATTTGAATATAACTCCTTAAAAACATGATCTTGGAAACATAATATAAATTATCGATTATGTGTATTTGATATCCAGTTTTTATCCCTTGATAGATTCAAATGCCTAATAATTACTTTTTTGGATTCATCATACAAATAAACCTCTATGTAGTTGTGTAAAATGTAAAGGTGAGCTTATTTTACTCTATAATAGTAATTGTGACAAAACAATTCTGGAAATCACTTCATCCACAAGGTGTCTATTGTGATGATATGTTTGGAGACCAATAATATCAATATCTGATAGGTAGTTGATACATAATTCAGTTGCTTCTTCAAATATATATCACTCTATAATATAACATTATGTCATACTTAGATTTTTTAATTACCCTTTAAAAATATTCATATACCGTTAAATGGGGTATATCCATCTATAATATAAAGAACCAAATATTCAAATCTCTATAAACAATTGAATCATCAAGTGAACCATCATATTAAAGAATTATAACATGGAGTACATTTTCAATTCACTTAATATGACATCAATTTCTTTTTATATTGTTGGAAATTTTTCTGAGTCTATAAATTTACTATATATAGCTTTGAAAAAGAAATATATCTTGGTTAATGTGTGTTGAACATTTTTAGGTAGAATACAATATAAATCTATAGGCATTAAATATTGTACCAAAACATGACATCCATGTGATTTTAATCCCTTTAACTTAAAATAATTCATTGAAATGATATTATTGATATTTTATAAAAACCCTTATAAAACCATTACACCATTTAGAAAGTTGAAAAACTAATATCTCTCTTTCCTGGACAGATTGTAGGTTGTTGGAGGTAGAAAATAATTTCTTTCACCCATAATTGGCTCTAAATCTTCCCTTGTCAACATGTCAATCATGTCTAACCTAGACTTAATAACATATTTTGTTTTTCTAGATAGATTTAGTAACATGTAAATAACAATATCACACATATTTTTTCTATATGCATGACATCAATAAAATGTCTGACGTACAAAAAATTTTAGTGTGGTAATTTAAAAAAATTTATCTCTTTTTTCAACCTCTATTCATAAGGTTTTTCGAATAAGATTTACCAAAAACAGTAACAATATCCTTTACTTTCTCAAACTATTTATCACCTATTAATAGAGATGGTGTTGTACCTTATTATTTATTCCCATTGAATGATTTCATCTAGGACTCATATTTATGTCTTCAGGGTAAAAATTTATGATGTTCTAAAAATACAGTTTTCAAGGAATGTTTCAACCTAATTGAGTGTGTACCTTCTTAATAGATGGGATGCCCAAACATTCCTTTAATGTTATATCATGAAAAAATGTCTTAAGTAGGAAAATAATTTATCATCTTGTACAACATGGATCTCAATTTGAACTCTTTACTTCTATGACTATCATACAATGTAACACTCGTATCCCACATGAATTTCAAATTTTGATCAGTTGATCCAAATAAACGTCAATATCATTACCAAGTTGTTTTAATTTGTATATGAGCAGAGACATCATAATGTATTTTCAATTCATGTATATCCATGGTGACAAGTTATAATTTATCAATATAATAAGCCATGTACCGTGAGTACTACTTTGTACACCAAAAGGATTCACTCCATATGTAGATAGTGCAAGATGGAGGTTTCTTGACTAGTTTTAAAATTCAGGAAACTCGTTATCAATCTTCATCCACTAAGGAGATTACACTGGGTAACGTAGTTTCCCATATTAAATTTTGGTATTTACCTTCCATGTTAATTATCTAGTGGTATCCTCAAATCCATATAGTCTTCTAAACCTCATAATGATTAAAAAATACAATATAAGTTTTAAATTAATTGATTCATCTTTCTTGTATCAATTCACACCACACTTATGGAATTTTTTAAATGATTTATGGTCCTTGTAAAAAAATTACAATCATTTGGATAGGAATTTATTCTTTCAGAGATAGTACTCATTGAATGTATCATTCATTTAGTATTGTATGGTTAACAAATGTGCTCATTTTATTTTGATATAAAATTATTCCGGAGACTAAGTAGTTATATAAATACGGCGTTTCTCTATCCGTTGTCAATTATATAGCTTCACTGTGGATGAAAATTCTGTATATTTAGTAAAATTAGTATATAATGGTCTCTTTTTAAAACTCTTTAACTTCCCAAATAGCTTTTGAAAATCATGAAGATCATATTTAATTGTCATTTTCATTTCTTCAATATTATCTTCAACATATTTTACACTTATAATCAAACTAGATGATCCAAAAATTTCAGTATCACCTCAGTCAGTATTTATATTCAGTTATTCCTCATGTTTAGTCCAACATTAATAGTTTGATATATTCCACGATAGATTAAATGTTCTTCCAACTCATGTGAACTCATTTTTATTGAATAATAACAATTTAAACATAGAAAAAGTATTTGATAAGGTTCGTATGTATATTATGGTACAGACATGATGAACTCTTTAACCCCATTCTCATGATCCTTTTCTATATGATTATCATCCATCAATTTTTAATTCACATCAATCTTATTTGGTTTAACAATATTCATATCTTATAATAAGTAAATAAATATACACAAGGTATTCATATAATATATCATTGATTATATCTATAAATTATATAAATTATAAATTTAAAAAATATAATTATAAATTATAATAAATATATATATAAATTATATAAAAGAATAGATATAAAACCAATGTTTTATAATACAATGAAAAAATATACATATAACAAAGCCTATATTTTGGAAAGAATTAAGTCTTCTCTCTTGATGAAAATTGTTTTCCTAGTGTGAAGTGGGTAACTTTACACACAATGCAGTGATAAAATGTGATAGTTTTTTCATTGACGTTTTAATGGGAAAAAATTATGATTGCTCATTTTGTTTCATTATTCACAATCCACCTTCCTCCTATTATTAAATCTTTTTTATCTTCGTTCTTCTAACTCAATTAACATATTCCATATTCAAGCGAATCAGGTGTTGAATGACATGTAATATGTGATTAGGATTTTGAGTTATAACATACACTCGAGCGATGTATATTTTATGCTCACTATCCAAAAATAAAGTGAATGGTTAGTGTTCTCTGATAGGTTCATATAAATAGGATTTTGGTCATCATGAATCTAGGGGGACTTCAATAGATATTAGAGGATTATGAGTATTCATTGATCGGTCACAAGATTTTAGCAAAGGGAGATAAATCATGGTTCCTTTAAGAATTGATGTCAAGATGGTCATTTATTTGGGGCATAGGATACTTGAAGATAATAACAATAGGTAAAGGTTGTGATCATCTTGTCTTTCAGTCTATTAATGATAATATATTTCATTGAAATATGTATTCTATTACCTCAACCCATGGGATTTTAGAATTTTGGATTGGGACACCAACTTCTATACTTATACACATAAGAACACTAATTCTCAAATATTTTTTAGGATTCATAGATTTGGTTGGGTATTTTAGAATCCTCAAGTTTTAAATAACATCATTTTGTGTATAGGATCAACCTTGAATATGGATTAAAAAAATTAATGTAAATCAGGGTATTAAACAAGAGTTCTTGTCGATGTAGATCTTCAACCACCCCACCCAGAAAAATAAATTCTTACTGTTAATGGAGATATGACTGATGTGGAATTTCAGGTTTATGTAATTAAAAAACAGAGTATAATACTTAGAAGGAGACTTGGAAGATTATACAAAAACACGGAAAGTGAGAATGTGTCATTGAAAATGGTGAATCTTCAATGATTCCATAGAAAATATTTAATGTTTTTTAAAAAACCTATAATTATTAAGGATTGTAACACCCCAATATTTTATAGTAAGTTATTTTCTTTAATATAATTCAATAGTTTGCGCTACACATAAAACCGAGCTCGAGCGCACCACGACTTACCAAACTAGCCATTCAAAAAGAGGTTATGAATAGTATTAACCGAATTTTGAATTTTTTATACTCCATATAATTTTAGAATCCATATTATGTGTTTCTTAGACATAATATAAAAACAAATTCATTTTTTCAGATAAAAGAAGTATTTTTAAAAAAATGCAATTTTACCACCTTTTAATAAAAAACCCTTTTTAAAAACAATATTTGACACTTTTATATATTCAATTTAATAAAATTAAATTATTCTTTAGAATTAGGACAAGATAATTTATTTTGGATAAATTTTTGGTACTTTTCTGAGAACTTTCATATTTTGATGAATACTGAAAAATACTAAATTTTAATTGAAAACAACTTTTTTAATCGAAAGAATTCATAGTGTTAAATTATGAATTTGAATGGTTTGGAAGTATAATTAGATTATATTTTTATTATTTAATACAATATAGGTCATTATAAGTAATTTCACATTTAAATTTGACATAAACACATGCCAATCCTTCGATAGTTTTTACTTTTTAAAAACCCGCTTTTCGATTTTAAAAACGGGAATTAATTTTAAATTAAATAATAAAACTTCTAAATATTTAATTTTTTAACATATAATTCATTTTTGAATTCAAAATATCAAAATTAGCTTAGGGAAAATTTTTGGTATTTTTCTGGAAACATTCAATTTTTGATGAATAGTAAAAACACTGTGTTATAGTTTAAAACCAAATTTTTATTTAAATAATTATTTATTTTATTTAAATTTATTTTAAGTCAAAATAGATATATAATACCTATATAATTTCAATGTAATTCATTGAAGTCATTTTATAACAAAATTAGATGCATAAAATTATATTGAACTTTTTACCGTCTTTTGCCCACCTTCTAGGAGCATTTGCAAATTTGCATCAAACTTAATTTTACAGCTCATATGAATTGAATTTAAAAAATTTGAGAGACATGGTTAATATAATTAAGTAAAATGTGGTTCAATAAGATGAAAATAATTTTTGGTGAATAGTAACTTTTGACTTATTTACCACGGTTAAAAGTAAATAGGGTAATTAATGTTAAAATGATATTAAAATTACCCTAAAACATATCCTAATTCTATTGGATAAGTTTAATTCAAAAAAAAAACAACCTTTGGAATAAAATATGATCCTTTAGGTCCACTTGGATTAGATTAGTACATTTATTATTATTTTATTTAAAGAAGAGTTAAAAGTGTTAAATTCAAAGTTTATTAACTAAACTATTTTTAATATAGGGTTATACATAAGATAAATTAGACTATAAATATTAATTAGAAATATAAAAAGTTTTCCTACATAATGGTATTTTATTTATAATTTTTAGATATTAAATAATTAAATTTATTTATGACACAATGATGATGTAGTAATTACCTTCTTAATGAAATATTAAAATATGTTATATTATAAATATTAAAATAAATATAATTTAAAATTTTTTATTCCATACAAGAACTTTTTAGGTTAATATAACATGTTAGGGTTGATTAGATAAAAAAAATTCAAAGTGATAAGGTTGTTATGACCTTCACAAAAACAAAATACCAAATAGTGTCAAAATTGACATAAATTAGTTTTTAAAACAAATACTATATTATTGGTTGATATAATATTCCTAAAAATATAAGTCTCAGACAAAGGTCTTAAATAATATTATATATGTCATTAATGAACTAATTTAGGTTCTCTTGGAAGTTTAGAGTAAGTTTATTAACCATATAGTGTGAGAATACAAGAATACACACTAAAAGTTAAACTATTTAACTAAGAGTTCAATCTAAAAGGTAAGGTTAAAATGGTAACCTAAACTCGTATAAAACCTATTTGTTGAGATTATTTCGACCCATACCCACCTTATCTTCAGAATAAATCATTTTGGATCCATTATAAACCGAAATTTAATTTATTATAAAATAATATTTCAAACTTTTCCTAAAGTGACTCTCACCTCTCTTATAAAAGGGTACTTCCCCTTCTCTTAATTTCACACCTCCAAAGCCATTTGGCTCGACCAAACCTTACCCATATATCTTCCCAACATACATGCCTTAATTTGATCATAAATCCAACCTAAGAATCCATTTTTATCAACTCAAAATGAAACACCCGAAGAAGAGGTAATAATTTCACCACCATCTTTCATGTTATTTTCTTCTTCCAATTCCTCTTTCTTTTTGGTTTCCATACCAAAATAATAAATCCAGTACCTTATACATACTATTATGTTATTATAAATATGTTACAACCATATTATTTATTCTATTCATCCTATAAATGACAAAGTCTCCATACGTGCGTACATACGGCTTACCGACTCCACGTCGTGGTGTAGTTTGTTATTCAAACACTTCATTATTTGGATGGGTATAATAATGAGTATAACTGATGTAAATAATAAATATAACATGTTAATGATTCTTTATATATGATATACCATCCAATTACATACGATTTCACCATCAATAAAATGATATTGTCGCTCGTGCGTACATACGACTTACCGTCTCCACGAACGCGATGAGATTCATTCCCCATCATAATCATTCAAGATATAATTTTCATTTTATGATTAAAAATAATTTTTAAGAACTTAATATCATTCTGGATATGAATCAAATATATCCTATACATAACAAACATGACTTACAAAACAAAACAAATAAAGTAAAACGAATTAGTTAACGACCAAAACAATGATACTACTGAAATATCATTAACAAAGAAATATTATAAGATCATGTATGTCACGACCCGTTCTTGGGGCCCATGCTGTGACTACCCCAAGACCGCCTTCCATAGGCCAGGGGCTGGCGACTAGCACCAAAGGTGTAAATCCCTATGCTGGGAAGGCATTTCCTTTATGAAAGTAAACAAACACAACATAGTACGCAACAGGAAGTAAACACTATGTGAAAATTGTATACAAAAAGTAGTGCTGAAAGTAAAGGGGTCGGAAATACAAGCCCAACAATAAAGTACAGGTACAACGGAAAGAAGGTACAACTAAAAAAGAGACAACAGCTAAAAAGGGAAGCTACTGGAACGTCCTCTGAGTATCCTACCTGAAGGGTAGGTACAGATGTCCACCTTAGCACTTCACGTCTATCGGTCCGCTCCGTGTACTGTCTCACCGTGTGGTCCAACTCTGGGTACTGTCTGGTCCTGGATCGCTCTCTGCCTCCGTTAAAGTTGTCTGTTTTCTGCATCCAACACAACGTAGAGCGGGCATAGCTCATGCAGGGGTGAGTATAATGATACTCAGTAGGGATCTCGAGACCCCAAAGGTCTCCCAGAATCCGAAAAGGATAAAACATAGAAGAAAGATACAACCACAAAGTATCAACCAACCCTACTTAGGTATATTCCCATACATATACCTAAGTTATCAATCTCAGTTCATCTCCAAATCTCGAGCCCAAACACAACCCAGTCCATACAGGAAAGAAGTCAATCACATCGATGATAATGATTTAAAGTTAAGACTCAACTCACACAGGTATACATCTTTTGTATAGAAATAGATATGATCAGATGTAGTCACTGATTCATCTAAACTATCAGACCCACATAGGATACATGACCAGATAAGATGTCGGACCCACAAGGATACAAGACCAGCTACTCTATCGGACCCACACAGGATACAAGTACAGAGGTCAAACTGCCAGACCCACACAGGATACAAGAACAGAAGTCATCACTGTCAAACTCATGGAGTATTCCAGTACATTAGTCATCGCTGTCGAACCCACGGAGGATTCCAGTATAGTAGTCGACGCAGTCGCAGCCAGCTCTAGGGTTCTCGCACACAACACGCTCGATTCCGGGAGGGTCCGATCCTCGAGCATAGGGGTTTGATACATCAACTATCATTAAGTCTATATTTAATGTATCTTGAAGTTCCATCTCATCAAAAGGAACCCAATGCAACAGACGGCGCGTCAATCGGACACCCGATCTGAGAGTTATTGAATTTTCTGTTCCAAGGGCCCGGTTGGAATTACGCTCGCTCTAAACTCGGCCATTTTCCAAATTTTTCCAAAACTCACTTAGATTATTTCAAAAGTACCACCTCATCGTAAGGGTCTCAGTACCACAGACGGTGCATCAATCGGACGCACGATCAAGAAGTTATTCGCATTTAAGTGAAACGGGCCCGGCCCGTCAAGCCCGGAGGGCTGCCGGGTCGGCCCGTCCTGGCTCGGCGGGTCTAACCCGGCTAAGGGGGTTGGCCCGGCCCGGTGAGGTATGGCCCGGCATGGTGGGCCGCGGCCCGGCCCGGTGGGCCGTGACCCGACCCGGACCCAACCCAGCGAGGCGTGGCCCGGTCCGGCTAGGCGCGGCCCGGCCTGGCCGGCCGAGCGGACCGGGGGGCACAACTCCCGGTTTTTCGAAACGGTAGCATCGCCCTCCTGTCTAGTCGGCTGAAGCCATCCTGTCTTCCTAGTGAAAGTGGCCTGCATGGGCGGGCCGCGGTTCTCCCGTTTGGCCCCTGCGGGTGTCGCGGCCTCCTTCAACCCAGCTGGAAAGCGGTCGGCCGGTTCTCCGCCGAAGCGGCCCGCAGTGCGCGGGCCGCGGTTCTCTACAGCACGGTGCCTTAGAGGCGCTGCAGTTCTCCAGCCTGGCCAGCAACGACCGACCAGTTCGGTTCATCTGCCGAGTGGCTCGCGGATGCGGGCCGAGGTTTCCTCCACGCGGCCGGTGCGCGACCGTCGCCACCTCCGGTCGTCGCCGCCTCCCGTTGCCGCTGCCAAAATATTCAAGAACCATCGGAGGGTCATCAAGCTGTGTTTGTTCGGCCCGCACCCTCCGCGTTAGGCGATATCAATTGGCTGAAGACAATACAAGCATTCACCAAGGACAGAATATAATTTCATTCACTTTGAATTATATCAAACCCCCTACCTCGTAATTGATGTCGCACGTCGACGAGCCGCAGAAGACGAGTGTCATGGTAATCGGGCGTCGCAGAAGACGGCATCGCGGAGAACGGTGTCGTCCCGTCAACGTTGGAGGAAGAGTCATTGTCGTGACGCGGGAAGAGAATATGAAGACAACGTAGATTCCTTGATGTCGGGGCGCATCCGAGGAGGAAGTGTAGTTGACGTTCCTCGCGGGTGGAGTCTTCTTCCTTGACACAGAGGAAGAAGAATGAAGAATACGACGGTCGTGGGCCTCGAGTTCTTCGTTGGAGAGGGTAAACGTTCTTTGCGGAAAGAAGGCCCTCTCCTAGATCTCCAAAAGTTCCTCCACCAAAATATTTTCCAACCAAATATTATAATAATACCTCCCCATTATAATATAATTTCCATGCAATTCAAATTGATTCGAATGAATACAAAGATTAATTAAATGTGGCATTTAATTAATCCTAGGTGTTGGCATTAATTAAGAGAAGGTGAAGAGTTTTTAAGAGTTAATGAGGGGGTTTCAAGGGGTCAAAGGGGTAGTTGATGGGTTAGGAGCTTGTGTGGGCCCCACCACACATTATCCTCTCATGGGAGGTTATGTGGGTGTGGGTAAAACCTCTAAATCCCCCTTGAAGGAAATAACAACCACTTAATAAATTAAATAAAATTGTGTACACTCACAACAATTTTATTTTAGTTTGTTACGAATCCCCAAAATATAACTTCTACTCTCAAACAAACGCAACTGCGGTAAAGGTCCCCTTAAGAGAAAACTGATGTTGTGAGTTCATCAGTGTCCTCAGATTTCAATTCTGAGCACGGGTTCAAAAGATATAAAAACTCGCACGCACGTTTACTGAACGTATCTGAACAAAACTTCAGAAATTGATCCCGGGCACACCGGGCCTCGGAATCAGGTGCCGTCAAAAACTGCAGACTCGTAAAATTCCAAATAATTTAGGAAAAAAATTCCTTGAAATTTTCAGGTCTTTACAATGTATGATATCATATTTATGTATTTGGTTCTTTTATAATTTAATAACAATTATTTAACCATTATATAGGAGTTTAACCCACCCTATACTAAGGGAAAGTACAAGGTAAGGGGTTTCTTATCTCACTTTTAATTTCGTGAGATTTCCATTGTTCGCCACTTATTTATTGCATGTGGTGTATCTTGTACTTCCATTTGATATATATATTATCATGATTCTCTTTATATTCTTGGTATTCTTTGATTCATTTGGTTTTTATTAAATTTTGGTCATACGACTTGATTGATTACAACGTGGTAAGGGGTTTTCATCTCACTTCTTATTCCCGTAAGATTCAGGCTATATTTTCCACTGTTACCTTTTGTGCGCTGTATGTACTACCCATGATTGTATTATTTCTGTAATATACTTTAATTTATGGGTATTTACATCATTATTTTATGATACTTCTTTCGTGGGGTGTATGTTTCGTAAATTACTAAATCGGTAAGGGAATTTCAAATCTCAATTTCCACTCATTAGGCTTTACGCATACTTCATTGATTATTTTACTCCAAGATTATGTGTGGAATCACTATTTATTATTTATGTAGTAATTTACACTCCCCTTTTTGTGGATATACCTTTGATACACATAATCACTCCATTGATAAATTCACATTCCATTGGTATGAACTTGTTAATGGTAATCTTAACTCAATTTTCATTCATTGAGTTAAACATCCAAGTCTTTGGTTTTGTTTCTACAAGAATATGTGTGAATGTAATCTGATTGATTTACACTGAATATAAAATTATATTTAGTGTACTTATATTTGTCACACATAATTATTTCATTGATTTATCCTTAATCTAAGGATACGATATTTATAAGGTATTTCGTCTCAATTTACATTCCATTGAGACCTCTTTGTCGTTATGCACCAATTCACTTTTATATAGTGTATATACTTTCCATTGACATATTATATAATGAATCCTTTTATTCTCATGATATTATAATTTTTTGATTAATTTTATTCCTCAATTACTTGTATTCAAGCGTCTTTTATTTGGTTAGGAACTCTTTAACTAAAATATCATTTTAAATGTTTTAAAATTTTATTCCTCTAAACCTTTCTCATTAATGTCCGTGTTTTAAAAATGGTTTTAAGGTCTTATTTATATGGAAATTAATGTTTTAAAATTGAAATTACTTTTAAAAGTTTCAAAGTGGTATGGGACACTTTGATTTAAAAATCTATTTTAAACAGCTTCTTGATAAATAGTGAGACTTTTGAATGTTTTCATGTAAAAGGGATATTTCTCTCAAATATTTTTACTGATCATTTTCAACTATGTCAATATCCTTTACGGGATATTATTCTTGATCAAGGTTGATTTATTATGATACAATTCTTTTATACTGTATTGAAGGTTTTGTGATATGTTTGACTGTGGATGTGTTATTTTTATACCATTCATGGTTTATAGATAAAGTACTGACTTTTAGTATGCTAGTTTTAATAAAAAAAATTTATGTTATGTTTAAACCTTTTCATATGAGGAATGTATTGGACTTAGTAAGTTATAGGTGGAGCCCTCTATAGCTTCTCTATGCATCAGTAGGTCTCATGAGACAAACTAGTTTATTGGCACAAGGCCTTGATAAAATCTTATTTTTAGTCTTGGCACAAGGCCTTGACTATGTGGTTATGAAGTCTAGCATTATGCATTCCATCATTATGAAATTGTCTCTTGATATTAAATGTGATTATTATACTAGTAGAATATCTATGTGAATAAGTAAATTACATTATTTGATTTATCTTTGCCATATTATACTGAAGTTTAAGTTTAAAAGTCTTATGTTCTAGTCTTATACATTGCCTTAAATGTTTATTCTTATTTATGAATGTTTTCGCTATATTGTTATCCTTACCGAGCATCTGAGCTCACCCATTTCTTATGTTTTATTTTTTCCAGGATGCAAAGAAGTATATTACGATTAACCTACAGGAATAGGCTAAGGTATATAAGAGTTTTCAAAGGGGAAATAATGTTGTTTTTTTATTTCATGATATAGTGTAAAACTAATGTATGTATCTAGTAATTCCAAGGATATTAAACTGATCAGTCTTTTGGGACATTATTTCTTGTATCATGCCAATGTTATGTAATAATGCATCGATTCAAGGTAACTGGGGTTGGGGCGTTATAGTTGGTATCAGAGGAAGTTTAGTACAAACCTTGAAAGCTAGATTTAAAAAAACTCTGATTAGAATACACTACCCTAAGATAAAATTTTAGTATTAGTATAGAAGAATAGCCAAAAAAATTGGTAATGTAAATATTATGTGGGTTTTCCAAGCAATACATCCATGTCTGGATATGATCAGGAAGAGGAGGCTCTGGAACAGATGTACCTGGGAGTGAAAACTTTGACAAAGAGTTTTGGGCTTGACCTAGGGTATTCAGGTACATGAAAACGGGTCATCCTATACTCTTGGTTAAAACACTCCCAGGAGATATGCTTAGAATAATTCACATTTTATTTACAAAATGATTTGATGGATTTTAATATGAGATGAGAATAAATAACCATGGATAATCCTAAGGCATTTTAGACTAAAAATAAGGTGTTATGATATTCTCTAAATGATTTTATGACTCAGACTATGATTTCTTGTGTTAGTCAATGGCTGGATTCCAAGGAAGTCATAGTAACATTGAACATGATATACAAGGTGGGAACGATGGTGGAAATGAGCAAAGAAATGTAATGTTGATAGGTGTAAAAGATATTGTGTTCATGCTGAATCAGTTTTCCAAAAATAACTCCCAGACTCGATAAAGAAGAGAAAGGTGGTGAATGATAAGATCTCCAGCAGTGGAGACCATGGAGAAAAAAATCTCAATTTCTATCATGTAGGAAATGTGGAAGGAGACACATAGGAAAGTGTCTCAATGGAATAAAGAAATGATTTATGTTTGGGAAATAAGGAAATAAAGTAAAGAATTTCTGAAGAAAAATGAAGAGTACTATGGAAGAAAATAAAAATGATCTCAAGAATCCATATACAGTCATTTTCCGTAAATGTAGAAGACCTAGGAATTACCCTATTTAATGCCCTATTCTATAGGATAACCTCTTGGTCAAGGAATAAACTAGGTGGAAATAAATGAATGGTGAAATGTTTAAAAGTATTAGTGCTCTTTGTTGATGAGATTACTTTGTAAGACTTTTCTCTTGTATATGTAACCTTGCAGTTTGTTATGTGAAAATTCTATTTTAGGAATAATTATATTTTTTATTGTTGATATAGTTATAAATAACCATTTGGGTTTATATTATCCTTGAGTTTGAGGCAATTATAAGTTATTAAATTTTGGGATGAAAATGCGAGGTAATGAGATAAAATTTGTGGTGAAATTATGTTATGGTTATTTTGAGGAATTTATCTCATTTTGGGAATGTTATAAAATATAGTTTTTGAAAAAGGACAACATGCAGACCATGTGGCAACCCGTCACGTCGGACAAAGATATGGGAATCGAACCCACAACCAGAGTGCGATTGGGATTTATCGCCTACCACTGGACTACGTTAAGTCCCTGGTTAGTGTGACTAATTATTTTTATTTAAATAAATTTATTGATCAATAATAAGTTGATTTGGGATCTTATGTCTTATCAAATGGATATCCTTAGTATAGGAAAATGATTTGGTGATTAAGTGATAAAGGTTATTTTAGAAGATGTTTACTCTATTGGGAACACTATATGCTTAACAAAAATAGAATACTATGGGATTTCATTTGAGGAGTAATGGTGGATTTTTATCTATGTTTTTATTGTGGAGTTATATTGATTTGGGTTATTTATAGAAATGATTAACCTATCATAGAGAATATGTGATTAGGTTAATTATTTTTAAGCATGTGACTTTAAGAGTATTCAATATTATTTGGAGATACAATTTAACGTGGAAGACTACATAATCAAATTCTTATAAGTTTTGGGTTTTAATATTAGTTTGGATTATATTGAAGGATTTTAAGGACAATTGTTTATTGAATGATATTTATTGAAATTTGAGTATTGTTGGTTTAATTTTAGAAATTAAGATTTGTATTTCTTTATCTAAAGGATTATCCTTTTTGAGGATCATCTGATCTTATACTAACCATTTTGTTTTTGGTTAATCTCTAAAGATAGGGTAAATATATATTTTATCCTTTGTGGATCATGTGATTCTCTAGAAGTTGATTCTAGTGCTTTAGGTGTGACCAAGTCATCTTGAATACTCATCATTTGAAAAAAAAGATGAGTTAGTGGTAGAAATTTATTAAAGGATGAAATTTTACTTAAAAAGTAAGTATATCTCTTTATGTTCTTATTCAATCTCATAAAGAAATTCCTCAAATTTATGAAATGGAACTTAAAACCAAAAACATTGTCCTTTTACTTTTCCTACTGGGAAACTAATGACCGTTTATCCCATTACAAGTTTGTGGTTTTATTGTTGTTAAATTTCTCCTGATCATGTTTTGTATCACTCTCCATCAGAACTTGACACTTAGTTTATCTTCCATGTCCATGTTTTCCAACATGGAATCCTAGTATGGTTTATCTCGGATGACCTTTGTACTTCCCTTTCTTTCTTTTAAAGTGATAGTTTTATTGAACCTTTTTCTGATGTGGGAATTTCAATGAAGTTCCCAAGCCCAATTTTAAAATTGTGAGGATGCAATTTCCAAAATGGGGAAGAATGTAACACCCCAAGATTTCATAGTAAGTTATTTTCTTTAAAGTAATTCAATAGCTTGCGCTGCACGCAACATTGAGTTCGAGCACACCACGACTTACCAAACTACCCGTTCAAAAAGAAATTATGAATAGTATTAACTAAATTTAAAATTTTATATACTCCATATAATTTTATAATCCATATTATCTATTTCTTAGACATAATATAAGAACAAATTCATTTTTTCAGATAAAATAAGTATTGTTCAAAAAAATGAAATTTTACCACCTTTTAATGGAAACCCCTTTTTAAAACAAATATTTGACACTTTTATATATTCAACTTAATGAAATTAAATTCTTCTTTATAATCAGGACAAAAAAATTATTTTGTATAAATTTTTCATACTTTTCTGATAACTTTCATATTTTGATGAATACTGAAAAATACTAAATTTTAATTGAAAACAAATTTTTTAATAGAAATAATTTATCGTGTTAAATTATGAATTTGAATGGTTTGGAAGTATAATTAGATTATATTTTTATCATTTAATACAGTGTAGGTCATTATAAATAATTTCACATTTAAATTTGACATAAACACATGCCAATCTTTTGATAATTTTTACTTTTTAAAAACCCGCTTTTCGGTTTTGACAACGGGAATTGATTTTAAATTAATTAACTCAACTTACATGTTTTCAATTTTGTGAAATAGAATTAATTTTTGAATTTGTAATATCAAAATAATCTTAGGAAAGTTTTTTGGTATTTTTCTAAAAACATTATATTTTTGATGAACTGTGAAAAACATTGCGTTATAGTTTAAAACCGAATCATTATTTAAATAATTATTTATTTTATTTAAATTTATTTTAAGTCAAAATAGATATATAATACCTATATAAGTTAAATTTAATTTATTGGAGTCATTTTATAATAAAATTATATATATATAATTGTATTGAACTTTTTTCCGTCTTTTACCTACCTTCTAGGTTCATTTGCAAATTTGCATAAAAATTAATTTTACCACTTATGTGAATTGAATTTAAAAAATCCAAGAGACATGGTTAATATTATTAAGTAAAATTTGGTTCAATAAGATGAAAACAAGTTTTTGTGAATAGTAACTTTTGACTTTTATTTATCGCGGTTAAAAGTAAATAGAGTAATTAAAGGTAAAAATGATATTATAATTACCCTAACACGTGTCATAATTCTATTGGATAAGTTTAATTAGAACAAAAAAACATTAGGAATAAAATATGATCCTTTAGGTCCACTTGAATTATATTAGTACATTTATTATTATTTTATTTAAAGAAGAGTTAAAAGTGTTAAATTCAAAGTTTATTAAATAAAACATTTTTCATATAGGGTTATACATAAGATAAATTAGACTATAAATATTCATTAAAAATATAAAAATATTTCCTAAATAATGGTATTTTATTTATAATTTTTAAATATAAAATAATTAAATTTATTTATGACACAATTATAATGCAGTAATTACCTTCTTAATGAAATATTAAAATAGTTTATATTATAAATATTAAAATAAATATAATTTAAAAGTTTTGATGTCATAAAATAATTTTCTAGGTTAATATAACATTTTAGGGTTGATTAGATAAATTTTTTATGAAGTGATAAGGTTTTTATGACTTTCACAAAAACAAAATACCAAATAGTGTCAAAATTGACATAAATTAGTTTTTAAAACAAATATTATATTATTGGTTGATATAATATTCCTAAAAATATATGGTTTGGCCAAATGGATTAAATAATATTATATATGTCATTAATGAACCACTTTAGGTTCTCTTGGAAGTTTAGAATAATTTTATTTACCATGTAGTGTAAGAATACAAGAAGACACGGTAAAAGTTAAACTATTTAACTAAGAGTTAAATCTAAAATATAAGGTTAAAATGGTAACTTAAACTTGTCTAAAACCTATTGTTTGATATTATTTAGACCCATAACCACATTATCTTCTTAATAAATCATTTTGGAGCCATTATAAACCTAAATTGATATTATTATAAAATAATATTTCAAGCTTTTCCTAAAGTGACCCTCACCTCTCTTATAAAAGGGTACTTCACCTTATCTTAATTTTACACCTACAAAGCCATTTGAATCTATCAAACCTTGTACAAATATCTTCAAAACTTTTTTAAATTAAACCTAGAGGCATTAATTTTATCATAAATCCAACATAAGGAGCCCTTTTGATCAACTCAAAAGGAAACACCCGAAGAAGAGGAAATAATTTCCCCACCCTCTTTCATGTTCTTTTCTTATTCCACTTCCTCTTTATTTTTTGTTTCCATACCAAAATAATAAATTCAGTACCTTCTAAATACTTTTATGTTATTATAAATATGTTACAACCATATTCTTTATTCTATCCATCCTATAAATGAAAAAGTCACCATACGTGCGTACGTACGGCTTGCCGTCTCCATGTCGTGGTGTAGTTTGTTATTCAAACACTTCATTATTTGGATGGGTATAATAATGAGTATAACTAATTTCAATAATAAATATAACATTTTAATGATTATTTTTATATTATATACCATCCAATTACATACGATTTCATTATTAATATAATGATATTATCGCTCGTGCATACGTACGGCTTACCATCTCCATGAACGAGATGAGATTCATTCCCCATCGTAATCATTCAAAAATAATTTTTATTTTATGATTAAAAATAATTTTTAAGAACTTAATATCATTCTGGATATGAATCAAATACATCCTATACATTACAAAAATGACTTATGTAACAAAACATTTAAAGGAAAACGAATCAGTTAACAACCAAAACAATGATACTACTGAAATATCATTAACAAAGCAATATTAGAAGATCATGTATGATATCATATTTATGTATTTGGTTCTTTTATAATTTAATAACAATTATTTCACCATTATACAGGAGTTTAACCTATCCTATACTAAGGAAAAGTACAAGGTAAGGGGTTTCTTATCTTACTTTTAATTCCATGAGATTTCCATTATTCGCCACTTATTTATTGCATGTGGTGTATCATGTTTTTCCATTTGATATATATATATATATATATTATCATGATTCTATTTATATTAATGGTATTATGTAATTAATTTGGTGGTAATTAACTTTTGGTCATATGACTCAATTGATTACAATGTGGTAAGGGGTTTTCATCTCACTTATTATTCCTGTGAGATTCATGCTATATTTGTCATTGTTACCTTTTGTGTGGTGTATGTACTACCCATGATTGTATTATTTATGTAATATAATTTAATTTATGTGTATTTACATCATCATCGTATGATACTTCTTTCATGGGGTGTATGTTTTGTAAGTTACCAAATCGGTAAGGGAATTTCAAATCTCAATTTCCACTCATTGGGCTTTACGCATACTTCATTGATTATTTTACTCCAAGATTATGTGTGGAAACACTATTTATTATTTATTTAGTAAATTCCACTCCCCTTTATATGGATATACCTTTGATACACATAATCAATCCATTGATAAATTCACATTCCATTGATACGAACTTGTTAAGGGTAATCTTAACTCAATTCTCATTCATTGAGTTAAACATCCAAGTCATTGGTTTTCTTTTTACAAGAATATGTGTGAATGTAATATGATTGATTTACACTAAATATCAAATTATATTGAGTGTATTTATATTTGTCACAAATAATTATTTCATTGATTTATCCTTTATCTAAGGATACAATCTTTATAAGGTAATTCATCTCAATTTACATTCCATTGAGACCTCTTTGTCGTTATGAACCAATTCACTTTTATATGGTGTATATACTATCCATTAACATATTATATAATGAATCCCTTTATTCTCATGATATTATAATGTTTTGATTAATGTCATTCCTCAATTACTTGTATTCAAGCGTCTCTTATTTGGTTAGGAACTCTTTTACTAAAATATCATTTTAAATGTTTTAAAAATTTATTCTTCTAAACCTTTCTCATTAATGTACATGTTTTAAAAATGGTTTTAAGGTGTTATTTATATGGAAATTAATGTTTTAAAATTTAAATTCCTTTTAAAATTTTCAAATTGGTATAGGACACTTTGATTTAAAAATCTATTTTAAACAGCTTCTTGATAAATAGTGCGACTTTTAAATGTTTTCATGAAAAAGGGATATTTCTCTCAAAGGTTTTTACTGATCATTTTCAACTATGTCAACATCCTTTAAGGGATATTATTCTTTATCAAGGTTTATTTATTATGATACAAATATTTTATACTGTATTGAAGGTTTTGTGATATGTTTGACTGTGGATGTGTTATTTTTATACCATTCATGGTTTATGGATAAAGTACTGACTTTTAGTATGCTAGTTTTAATACAAATGTTTATGTTATGTTTAAACCTTTTCATATGAGGAATGCATTGGACTTAGTAAGTGAAGGGTGGAGCCCTCTATAGCTACTCGATGCATCGGTAGGTCTCATGAGACAAACTAGTGTCTTGGCACAAGGCCTTGACAAAATCTTATTTGTATTCTTGGAATAAGGCCATGACTATGTGGCTATGAAGTCTAGCATTATGCATTCCATCATTATGAAATTGGATGTTGATATTACATGTGATTATTCGACTAGTAGAATATCTGTGTAAATAATTAAATGGCATTATTTGATTTATATTTTCTATATTATGCTGAATTTTAAGTTTAAAAGTCTTGTGTTCTAGTCTTATACATTGCCTTAAATGTTTATTCTTATTTATGACAGTTTTCACTATATTTTTATCCTTACTGAGCATCTGAGCTCACACCTTTATTATGTTTTATTTTTCCCAGGATGAAAAGAATTATATTATGATTAACCTGTAGGAATAGGCTAAGGGATATAAGAGTTTTCAAAGGGGTCAAAATGCTGTTTTTTATTTTATGATGTAATGTAAAACTTATGTATGTATCTAGTACTTCCAAGGATACTAAATTGATTGGTCTTTCGAGACATGTTTTCTTGTATGATGACAATGTTATGTAATAATGCACCGATTCTAGGTAACTGAGGTCGGAGCGTTACAAGGATAATTAGAATCTTGATACTAAGAAGGAGTGGTTATGTCCTTCAGGAAAGTCTCTAGACAATTGGAAGATCAAACCATTCTAATGTCAAATAATAAAATCTACAGTAAGAATATCAAACATTTTTCATTCCACTAAACCCCATTTAAATTTTAAATTAAAATAAAATAATAATTATTTTAATTATTTTTTTTCCAACCTATATCTATATTCCATATTTATATATACAAAGAGGAATGACAACCCAAAAATCAAGAAAATCAAGCATGATCGGCAAACCAAAATGGAAGACACCCTAAAAGGGTCGATCCACCCAAAAAAATAGGGAATAATAATGAAAAAAATGGTTAGAGATGAACACATAGGGGAAGAACTGTTATAGATGAACATGGAAAGATAAAATATAAAAAATAATGAAAAAAACATGAAATATTGACTGAAAATCTTTTAAAACAAGTTCAGAATATCAAACCTTTGGTTTTGAGGTATGATTTGTCCAAAAAAACTGAGCACGATTGCTGCAAATGAACATAGGAAGATAAACCTTACTAAGAATCTTTAAAAAAAGATCTGAATTTCATGCCTTTGGTTTTGAGGTTTGATTTTTCCAAAACAATTGTCTTCGATTGTAACAAAGTTTCGATTCCGAGAGAGCTTGAATGTCGTGTAAGAAAAATGTAATCTGATAGGGTTCTTTTTCAAAAAGGGTGACGGGTTTTATTACCGCTAACTGAAAAGCGCTAATAAAATCAAATTTTAGCATTATAAAAAAAAGAACTAATAAATAATGATTTTCTCAACACTGATAAACCAAAACCTTTATCAACAAAAGAGGTATTTATGAGTGTTTATTATTTAGTGCTGATAAAAATACACTTTTATTAGCATATAATCTAGCACTGAAAAAAATTAAAAAAAATGAATAACTAAATAAATAACCAAATTATAAAAAATGAATTATACTAACTATTTAAATTACAATAATATTAAAAACGGAATTTAAATAAATTAATAGTATAAATTAAAAACATATTAAAAATATTAAAACTTAACAAATAAAAATGAAAAATTATTAATCATATAAATTACAAACATATTGGAAATATTAATATTTAATAAATAAATATGTATAAATAAATATTAAAAATTAATAAATAATATTAAATGTGTCAATATTAAAAATGAATAAATATAATTGAATAAATTGAAAAAAAAATATCAAAAAATGTGAATTCATAACATTAATTAAATAAACTACAAACACATTAAAAAATGGATAAAAACAAATATACAAATAATTTTAATTATATAAATAACAAAATTATTAAAAATGAATTATATTAACTATTTTAATTACAAAATATTAAAAATGCATTCAAATAAATTAATATTATAAATTACAAACAAATTAAAAATATTGAAACTTAATAAATAAAAGTGAAAAAATATTAATCAAATCAATTAAAAACATATTAAAAATATTAAAATATAGTAAATAAATATGTATAAATGAATATTAAAAAATGAATAAATTCTAAAAACATTAAAACTTAAAAGAAAATATTAAAAATAATTAAAGAATATTGAATGAAAGAATATTAAAAATGAACAAATAAAATTGAATGAATTATAAAAATAATTTTAAACAGTGAATTCATATCATTAATTACATGAAATATAAACACATAAAAAATGAATAAAATGAATAAATAAATAATATTAATTATATAAATTATAAAATACTAAAAATTAAATATATTAACTATTTAAATTACAAAAATATAAAAAAATATTAATATCAATCATATAAATTAAAGTCATATTGAAAATATTAAAACCTAATAAATAAATATGTATAAATAAATATTAAAAATTAATAAATTCTAAAAATATTAAAAATGAATGAAAAATAATAATTATATTAAATGTATTAAAAAATGTATTAATATTATGATTAATGTATTAATAAATGTATTAACATTGTAAAAATATTTTTTAATAAATATATTATTGAATGTATTAATTATAATTAAAAATATTATTGTTTATATGAATAAATAAATGTTTTATAAGTATATAATTAATAAAAGTACATAAATAGTAATATTATGTATAGATTTTTTTCACAATATACCAATAATTATAAAACTATAAAATTAAATATAAATTTTTAATAATTATATTTAAATATATTGAAAATTTATATATAGATATATATTATTATAACTAATTATATATGTATTTATTGTATTGATTGTATATAAAATAAATATAATTAATTATTAAAAATTATTATTTTTAATTATAATTATCCAAATTATTATTTAAATAGATATATAAATATTGTTAAAAAGGATTTGAAATATACATTACTAATTAGTGAAGTCACTACAATTCTAATATTTTTTTCAATTACTTATATAGACATATACACACAGATTCATGAAAGATATATCATGTGTGTATAAACTTTGTGTGTGATGAGATGGGTCATCGTTCATTGCCCCAACTTATTTAATATATGAGTGGCGACACCCTTCATCTTGTACATTCTTTATACTTGGTTAACTGTTGTATATATGTTAGTACATATAATTATATATAAGTAAATATATATATACATAGTATTTATAAAAATATATATTTATTGTGATATAAATCACATTTGAAAATATATAAATATGTATAAATAAATTAAATTATTCAAAATACCTTTTAATAATGCTATTTTAACTTTGATAAAATCAACCCTTTATCAATTCTAAACAAGAATTGATAAATATTGTATTTTTATCAGTGCTAATTAGAATCAGCGATAAAAGAATACTTTTATTAGTGTTTTTTAGCGCTCATGAAAGTCCACATTTATCAATGTTTTTAATTAACATGGATAAAATTCATATTTTATCAGCGTTTTTAGCTAGTTCTAATAAAATTCACCACTGAATAAAGAGTAGTCTATAGTAGTGAGTGTGATATATAAGTTTGGTAGTATTTTTCATTGATTGTTTAACGTATGATTAATTTCTAGAAACAATTAAACAATGTAAAGTCAAATGATGTTATAATTTTAATTAAAGAAGCATGCGAAGTATAATTTCCGCTCATCTTAGAACTCATTAAATATAGAATAATACTCGAAGCATATTATGTTGATTTTTAACCGTTATTGTCTATTGTCTATGGGTTTCTTGATTCGAAAAACCTATGCATAATAAATCAATTAATACAAGATGAAATTAAAATGGAAATTTATTAAAGAATAAATGTTTGGGGTTTAGCGAGCCCACTCTTTTTTTCAGGAGGCTTGATTTCCTCAATGCTATATATGGCCTTAGTTGTCTTTAAATTATGTGGAAAAAAATAAATTTAATATGTACGTATGATCTATATAACGACCCGAAATTTTGAATAAATATTGTTTCCTAATTTTGTGTGTTATTTTATTTTTGATACTCAACAAAAATGTTTCATTTGATAACATGAGTATAATTAAAATGATACCATTGGTTTTTGACTGTTATATGACCATTGGTCAATATGACCGCTGGAAACTAAACGTTTTGATTATTGTCTTTAAATACAAGTAATCTTGGTTAATTAATATAGAAAGAAGATTCGATGGCCTCACCCAGTAGTCTTGGACCGATCGAAGCCCATCTAACAGAACTTGGGAAGGAGGTTGCACCACTGGGCTTTGCTCTGGACCAAACCTAAGCCGAACTTCATCATGTGAAGCTAGAACGGAATCGCCTTTGCGAGAAGTTAAAACTGATAGAAATTACTACTCGTGCGATGTTGGCCGATCCTCCCTCCGATTCTCTCACCTTAGCACACCTTACACTTAGGTCCTATGCTGGTGTGATAAGGGGCTATGTAAGGAGACCATAACTGCCTTGTGTAATCCTTTGTTTTAAATAAAAATTTTGATTTCTTCTTATGACAAAGTTTATGAATTTTCAAATGTCCGGATAAATATAGTATGCATATTTTTGATGAATTTTAGAAAAATGATATTTTAAAAATGTTTAGGTAAACCTTAAATAATTAAAAATGTGTAATGATTTTCAAAAAATGTTCTTCTACAATTATGTTCAGTGCGAAATTTAGAGTCTAATAAGATCAACTTGATTTTTGATGAATAGTAAATTATGAATAGTGATTTTATGATTAGGATTAGTAATGTGTTCAAATGGATTAGTAATCTCACTTAATGAAAGTATTAAAATAATCTAGGCACCTTGATTAAGTAATGTGATTCAATAAAACGTTTAAATAATGGTTTCATAAATTATTATTCAAGTATTAGTTTTTTCGGGTGAATAGTGTTTTTTAATTAAAAATTTAATTAAAAATAATTATAAAATTATTTTTATAAAATGGACTTTATTTTTGAACTCAGAGCATCGATATTATGTTATGGTAATTTTTGGGGATTTTTTCTGAAAAAATGAATTTTCGGTGAATAGTGTAGTTATTTAAAAATTAAATTAAAAATATTTAGAAAATTTATTTTATAAAATGGAGTTCATTTTTGTAATTATAGCATCGATATTTGGTTAAGGTGAAATTTTGGGTTTTTTCTGAGAAAGTTGAATTTTCAGTGAATAGTAAAAATACAGTTTTAGGGTTTCGGTATGTTTAATGACATCATAACTGTGTCATGATGATGACATGAGATATTTTATGGGTTGGACGACCAAAGGTGATGAATTATTGTATTGTGGGCCCCATGTGGCCTAACTTCATGGTAAATGCCATGGGAGAGCACATGGTTTTGAGAAAAGCACTTTTGAGGTGTCCATTGGCCATTAATGCCTTGTCCCCTCACTTTCCTTATAAATACCCATCCTTTCCTCCTTTAGTTTTCACTCCCAACTCTCCCCCAACGAAGTTCTGGTCTCCTTACCTCCCAAGGAGTCCTCCCAAGGTTCCCCCAATCCCTCAAGGTCCCAACCATTGAGTTTTAAGAGTTACGTTTTAAAGGTAAGGGATCTGATCTCTCTCTTTCTTTTCAAGAAATCTCTTTTATATAATTTCTTTTATGATCCATGTTCTTAAGTTAAAGGGTGTTCTTTTATACTCCTATTACTTCCCTTTTCATGTTCACATAATGAGAGATCCCCTTTTACTCTCATTATTTCGTTTTATGAAGTTTTAAGTGGCGCCGTTAGGCTGCAGAAATTTTTGTAACAGATTCTTTCTCCCTTCTCATTTTTCAAGATCTATTTTCATGTAAAGTATTTCAAGTTAATTTTTGTTATGTTGGGTTATTATCTCTAAATTTATCATACTGATCTTTTATGATCATATTATGAGAGACCCCATTTGATCTCTTCAATTCAGTATTTTGAAGTTTTAAGTGGCGTCGTTAGGCTGCCGAATTTTTAAGTGGTTCTTCACCCTTCTCGTTTTGAAGTTCTACTTTCATGTCAATTCTTTCAAGTTCCTTTTTATTATGTTGGGTTATAATCTCTATATCTATCATACTGATCTTTTATGACCATATGATGAGATACCCCATTTGATCTCTTCAATTTAGTATTTTGAAGTTTTAAGTGGCGTCGTTAGGCTGCCAAATTTTTAAGTGGTTCTTCACCCTTCTCGTTTTGAAGTTCTACTTTCATGTAAATTCTTTCAAGTTCCTTTTTTTTATGTTGGTGCATGATCTCTATATCTATAATAATTATCTTTTGTTATCATATGATGAGAGACCCCATTTTATCTCTTCAATTCAGTATTTTGAAGTTTTAAGTGGCGCCGTTAGGCTGCTGAATTTTTAAGTGGTTCTTCACCCTTCTCGTTTTGAAGTTCTACTTTCATGTCAATTCTTTCAAGTTCTTTTTTGTTATGTTGGGGTATGATCTCTATATCTATCATACTGATCTTTTATGTTCATATGATGAGAGACCCTATTTTATCTCATCAATTCATTTTTGGTTGAAGTTTATGTAACGCTGTTAGGCTGCCGAATTTTCATAAGAGAAATCTTATTTTTGTCTTCCTTTCATGTTCTTCATTTCATATGGTATATTTTCAAATTTTATTACCATGTTATTAAATCCCTTATATTATTTCCCTCTACTGTTTTATGGGTCATTTATGAATGTTTGACCCATGTCCCCTCTCTTTTCAATGTTTTCTAAAACCATGTATCATAGACATTATCTTGCATAGTTTTCATCTCAAAATGCCTCCCTCTTTATCTCAAAATTATTTTATGTTATTAAGTTAATACTCAAGGCTCTTATTTCTATAGGGGTATTCACATATATATCAAAATGTTCTATTTTAAATTCTAGTATTTACATACATGAAACCCGCTTTCCCTTTTCGTGGGTTTAAAGTGACGTAAAGATCATGTCTTTAAAGCAGTTTTTAAAACGTTATGATTATGAAATGAAACCCATTTATTTTATGCTATATGGGTAATTTATGAAATTTTTGATGATGATATACGTGGCTCACATGATAATAAAGGCAAATTTAAGGGTGCGCCCTGATAGCGCTCCAATGCATTGGGTAATGATGTAACCACTAGAGATTACAATTTTCACGATACCTTGGTGAATAACCTTGGTAATTTTCAAATGACACCTTGGGGATGGACCTTGGTGATATGTTCATGATTGTCTATGTTAAATTTTGTAGCCACATCTTCAAGTTATGAAAAATGTTATTTTTATTATGATATGCCTCATGATTTCTTTCTCATGCCTTAAAGTTCTTTTCATGACCTTATTGAAGTATCTCATGTTCACATGTAAAATGTTTCTCTTGTTTCCCTTACTGGGCCTTCTGCTCACCCTTTCTTTTGATGTATCTCCCCAGGTTGAGATGCAGTAATGAACCTAGGATAAACTTAAGGCGAAGCCTTTCAAGTGTTTAAGAAGAATGTTTTATGTTGTTTTCATGTATTATGTTCCTGGTTTCCAAGACACTAAACCTTAAAGATCCTCAGTTTTGTGTAATGTAATGAAAGTTTATGTTATAAAAAGCCGGGATGCTATAATCTAAGTATTTAGATCATTCATGTCACAACCCGTCCCCTGGGGCCCATGTCGTGACTACCCCAATCCCACCTTCCATATGCTAGGGGTTGGTGACTAGCACCGGAAAGGCATATCCCAAAAAGGGAAGCCATTGCCTCTAAACCTATATATACACACATCCTACTACATCCCAACACATTGAAAGGGGGAAACAAGTATACGACTAAAACAAGGTTGAGTGCAAGTACAAGGGAAAATAAGTGGGCCAAAATACAAACCCAATAAGGAACTTAAACAATAATGTATAAAAGGGAACTCTAATGGCCATCTATGGAAAACCCCTCCTGATCATAAGAGTAGTGAATCTACTGGAAGCTGAAGTAGTATGTCTTTTCACCCGATCTTACTGGGCCCCACCTAGTCCTAGGCCACTAATTCCACCGTCGTAGTGTCTGTTATTCCCGTCCCCCTAAGCACCTCTATCAAAACGTCGATCGTCTACACTAGACACAACATGTGTGGGCGAAGTTCATGTAGGTCTGAGTATAACAATACTTAGTAGGGACCTCGAGACCCCTGAAGGTCTCTCGGTAATCCACGAAGGGAAACATCACAAAGAAAAATACCCCAGAGTTAAATCCACCAAGAAAGACCACAACCATATAGCACAAAGTAAAAGAATAAGATCACACTAGGTATAACTTAAGCACAAAATTAAATATGATTAGTCGTAAAGTTATATCATTTTATTCTATCAAGAGGCTTTGCTGATGATCCGCACAAGGTCTCTAGGTGTTGACCCATAGAGAATCCCTAGGTGTTGACCCATAGAGGATCAATAGGTGATGACCCATAGAGGATCGGTAGGTGCTAACCCACTTAGAGGATCACTAGGTGTTAACCCACTTAGAGGGTCACTAGGTGCTGACCCACAAAGGATCGCTAGGTGCTGACCCACAGAGGATCGCTAGGTGGTGACCCAATTAGAGGATCTCTAGGTGCTTACCCAATCAAAGGATTGTTAGGTGTTAACCCACTCAAAGGATCCCTAGGTGCTGACCCATGGAGGATCACTATTCTTTCTTCACATCATAGCTATCCACTGGATTCCCTCACTTAGCATGCTTGATTTTTGAAGAAATAATTCCTTAATCCATCGGTCATACCTCAACTATCACAAATTCCCACATAGAGTAACCCCAAAAGACCGTCTCGTCATAAGGGTCCCAAATCAATAGACGACACGTCGATCGGACACCCGATCTGTAAGTTATGGGCAATTTAGTAAAAAGGGCCCAGTTGGATTCGAGTCTGATTGAACCTAGCCATACGCTAAATTCTTTCTAAACTCTCATTGAGTAACTCATAAGGACCGCCTCATCGCAAGGTTCCTTGTGTCGTAGACGGTGCGTCAATCAGACGCCCAGTCAGATAGTTATTAGTGTTTCAGTGAAACGGGGTCGGTCGGGTCCGACTCCGGTCTGATCCGGTTGGACCGACCCGACCCGACCCGATCTGGGGGTCCAGCCTGGGTTTGGCCTGGGTCTATCCCATTGGTCCCACGTGTCTATCCCGGTAGGACGGGTCTAGCCTGGCAGTGGGTCCAGACTGGCGGTGAGGGTCCGGCCTGTAGTTGGCCCGACCCGCTAAGTGGGGCGTGGACCACCTACAGAAACCCAGCCCATGGAGCAGGCTGGTTCTCCAGCCAATGGTGCCAACTGGCTCCACCCGTTCGTCCAGTACGGCTGGCTGAGCGGCTGTCCATTTCCTCCCACATGCGTTCGAAGAACTACGTACTGCCAGTGCACCCAAGCGGCTCAGGCGGGCTGCTCCTCCTCGCAGTGCCAGTGGGCACCATGCCTTCCTGCCACCGCCGCCGCACTGGTAGGACCATTGACGAGCCACCAGAGTTCCTTCGGTGGTCTATTTCTTGAACCTCTTGCACCAATGGGTTCTGTAGGGCACCACCATCACTATAACGACTTCAAACTTTCTTTGTCGTCACTTTGAAACTTATCCACGAAGAACGCGCACTGTGGAGGGATTTGGGCCTTATTCGTTCATCCCACACCCTCCGCATTAGAAGTTTTAAAAAAGGGAGAGTTAAAGTATTTCAGTTCCAACATTTTATTAATAAATCTCGTGCAAAACTCCAAGTGAAACACCCTCCCACAAGAACATCTGCCCCGCGGATCAACCCGTTCGTCGGTTGATCTGCATTCGTTGTTTTAGGATGAAGAACAGAGAAAGATCATAAATCACACAGAATGCATAAACCTCCTACCTGGATTCATTGGATCTGCTGAGGAAGAAGGATGTGATTCACATCGCTGTCAAGCCACAATTGTTGGTGTTCTTCGCTGTTTTTCAACCTCCAGATCTGATCCTCCAAAGCCCATTGCTTCATTCTTTGCTCTTCATTGGAGAGGGAAACTATTAGCGGTTCATTAGAGATTTCCCAGTGATTCATCATCCACTCTCCAATGGATTAGATTATTAATAAAAGAAACACATTGCAACATTTTAATTACACGGTGACATTGCGTCATTAATTTCCCTCATTAAGCGAATCATTTAAAGGCATTCATTAAAGCATCACATTGCACTGTAGTGTCTCCACTCAATGGATTAAAAAATAAAATAACATTGGAAAAGTTATTTTATTATTTTATTTAAAAGGTTATAAAAATTAACTATTCTATATGACCCTTGTCGGTCGAACTTAATCTTTTTCTAAGTGAATCCTGACACTGCGAGTTCAACGGTGCCCTTAGATTTTAAATCTGAGCATCAGTTCAAAAGATTAAAAAACTTGCTCGCACATTTACTAAACATACCTTAAAAAAAGTTCAAAAATTAACTTTCACCCTCGACCCACGCCAGTCGAGGTTAGAATTTTCCTAAGGGGATCACGCCCCTACAAGCTCAACGGTACTCTTGGATTTTTAATTCGAGTGGCCATTTATAAGTTATAATTATTTAACTATAAAATAATTATTGCTTAAATATTTTATTTACAAACAAAAACTAACTTCCATTGTTGGTCCGTGCAAGCCAATATTAGGATCTGTCTAAGGAAATAATACCCTCATGAGCTCAGCATTGGTCTTAGATTTTCAATCCAAGTCATCATTCCTAAGTTATAAGCATTTGAAATATAAAGTAATTTTATTTAATTATTTTGTTTCTGGTTATGCCATTTTTGGGTTTTCTCACTGAAGACCTACACTGACTAAACTTAAGTCCTACCTAGGGTAAACCTATCATCCTAAACAAAATGGTGCCCTCATATTTTTGATTTGGGTATCCATTTAAGAGTTATTCTAATTTTTCAGAAAAACCACTCATGTGCGCTATTTAAAGCTTAACATTTTTTGATGGATCATTTCGGGCACTCCGGGCCTTGGAATCACATGTCGTCTCAGCACCTGGTCTTAAAATAATTCCTTATAAAAAAATTATATGGAAATTTTGAGACATTATATTCTCCCCACCTTAGGTCTTTGCATCCTTAAAAACAAAAACAAAGGCTAATCAAACAAGCGAGGGTACTGAGCATGAATCTGAGTCTCCCGCTCACATGTGTTCTCTTGGAGATTCTTGTGCTGCCACCAAACGCATACCAGAGGAATCCACCATCCATAAAGGATATTCTCTTATCAATCCTCTATCTCCACTGGTAACTCTATAAACATCACCCCATCATCAATGTCCAAATTGTATTAGTTGATGACGTGTGATGGATCATGCAGGTAACTCCTCAACCGCGATACATGAAAAACATTATGCATCTGATTCATCTATGGGGAAAGAACTAGAGGGTACACCACCTCTCCAACTCTATTGAGGATCTAAAAAGGTCCAATGAACCTTAGAGATATCTTTCCACCTTGGACAAATCATTGCAATCCCTATCAGGGTAATACCCGAAGGAAAACATGGTCTCCCTCCTCGAACTCCAAGGTACCCTATCTCCTATCGACATAAGAATTTTGTCTGCTCTGCACAGTCCTCATCTGCTTCTGGATGGTCTGCACCTTCTCAGTGGTATCCCATACCAACTCTGGACCCATGAGTGCTGACTCCCCTGGGTCTGTCCAACATAGAACCGATCTGCATGGCTGCCCGTACAAGGCCTCAAAGGGTGTCATGCCAATGGTGTAGTGATAGCTATTGTTGTATGAAAACTCCACCAGTGGTGGGTGGTCCTCCCAAATGTGACCAAAATTCAATACACAAGCATGAATCATGTCCTCCAAGGTCTATATGGTCCACTCTGTCTGAACATCTGTCTGTGAGGTAAAATTTGTGCTCAAGCATGCTAAAACCTGATGCTTAGCTTTCACTTGCTGACAAGTGAGGCATCATTAAATGAACTCTTCCACTACTTTCTTCATCCCTGGAAACTAGTACTAAAATCAGAGGTCCTAGTATATATTCACCACAACAGGATGTACCGCCAAATAGGATGTATGGAATTCCCTCAAAACCTCCTCCCGTAACGTCATTAATACCATGGTGCATCCTTTAAAAAGGGTGGAGTGATCCCCTCCTATTGAAAAGTCATCAGGAGCCTGTCCTGAGGATATCTGAGCATGTCAGGCCTCGCATTCAACATCCACAAGTTTTAATTCCCTAACTCTCTGAAGGAGTAGGGAGTGACAGTCATAGGCTGGAGGTAAGTTGTTCCATCATCATCCACAATGGATATCAGCATCACGGCTAGTTTTTCTGTATCCTCACTCAGCAGTTGTAAACCAGACCTCCTGTCGAGCATGTCTACCACCATGTCCCCCTTCCTAGGTGTATAGAATATCTCAAAGTCATAGTCCTAGAGGAACATAAACCATCGTCGCTGTATCAACTGCTGAAAATCCTACGGGAACCTTTCCATCCACGCAAAAGGATACCCCCTTTAACAGATTGATGTGCCCATCAACCCTTTGGTAGTGGGTAATCTCTCTCCACGACCACATGGTTAAGGTTTCGGTAATCCACACATAACCTTGAACAATGGGTCTTACTAATCCCTTCCTCTACAAGTCCCCCACCTACACCCCCTGCTCGTAAATCTCTATGAAAGTCCTCTGATATCTTGATGATGATATTGGTGTCATATAGGGGTGTAGAATGATGCAGAAGTTCCTCTCCCTATAGGGAGGTAAATCCTGGAAACATGTTTTTAAAGGATGTTCCCACACTCCGCCACTACTGTTGGGAACTGAAAACTCAAAACACCTGCTTCCATGAGGGTAAGGCTGGCCGACTCAAGAGTGATTGGTTGCACCATACTATGCATGATTTTATCCTGTACTTCATGGGTTTCCTTTTTTGTTGACCAAGGAAAAACCCCATTCCAATGCTACAAATATACCACATCCTTTTTCCTAAAACAGTCAATCTGAGCATGAACTATATATGACCAGTCCATACCCAAACTAACATCATAAGGCCTAGATACTTCCACCAAGAGGTTCCAACCGAAACTCTCACCTCAAGGGTCAGATCACATCATCAGCATAAGTTTGATTATCAAGTATCCTCCCATAGGTATCTTCATACTTAAGGATCAAGTCAACAGTTTAACCAGAAAATCTAGGTCTTGAACAAGATTGTGATAAGAAAGAATGATTAGTACCTATGTCTATTAATAAAGTATCTAGTAGTAGACATAGACCATACCTCAAATCATTCATGGAGCCCTTGGGTCATACTTCTTGACCACATGCATCTACTCCCTTCCTCTGTCCTCCAGCTCCCTGAGCCTGGTGGGGAACCATTGGGGTGGTGGTTGTAACATGTAGAAATGTATAACACCTCCTAATGATCTCCTATATCCTCTTCCACTTCTGTTTCCCTGTAGATTCATTTGTCCCTATCACTTAATCTTCCCAAAACATATTACACATCCAATTCTCTGAGACTGACATCAATTTATTGCTTTCCCACTACTAACATTCACTGGATGTATCTGCTCGGCCAATGATTTTTCAACAAAAAAGGTTCTCTCTATAACCATTCATAAGTAGGAATGCATAGATGAATGGTGTTGGATCAGATGTCCCTAAAGACATCTCGCACAGAGGTCCAAGCCCTGAATCACTAGTCGTATCGTATTCATCGAGTACCTGGAATGGTTCTTACGCCTCGATGAATACTCAGCTACCGACATGTAGTCTTTCCAAAGTTGGAGAATCTTTTGGGAACAAATACCCCTTATCTTTTTATAGAAAGAGAACCCTTATATAAGTAAGGTTATCAAGCTCTCTACAGAGAAGATTCACCTCATTGCAACATCAGGGTAATCCAAACCCTGTCATTGCCCTGCTAAGCCATGTAGAAGGATCACTACCTGGACCGCCATCTAATATAATGGTGCCCTGGCTAGATGGAAACTTGGTCACCACCTCAATATAGTCCTTAGTCGTCTGTGAGTTGAGATCACCTCGGAACCTGAGGGGTATCTATCACAGAAACTCATATAAGGCACTGATCCTACATGTTTCCTCTATCGGTAGTGCCGATTTTAACTGCTGACCAATGGTCAGTGGTATTACTGGGACACCTCCCTAAGATACCATCTCAATAAAAAAAGTCCATGTACCTAAGCCTCATCACTCTGTGGACCATCCTCACAGTCACACACTGGAATTATGGCTGGCTGTCTGCGTGGAGGCATCTTTAAAGAGAATCAAGATGAATCACATCCAAAAGGTCATACCTAGTGAGCTGACACAAAATAGATCAAGAGAAAAAACATTTTCAAAACACATGAAACTAGTGTTTTTGTGTACCGATTCAGAAAAAAGAATTCAGGGTCCTAGTGTATGGATACGTCGACCGCTGCACTAACACTGGACTCCCTGGACTAAAATCTGAACTCAAGACACTTAACACTATTTCCCTCATTAGAAAATATAGACTCTTAGTTCTTCTGGTAGAACTGAAACCTCTAATACCACTTTGTCACGACCCATCCCACGAGGCCCGTACCGTGACTACCCCAAGCCCTCATTCCATAGGCTAGGGGCTGGTGACTTGTACTGAAAAGGCATATCCCAAAAAGGAAAGGCATTGCCTTTAAACCTGTATACATACACGTCTGAGCACAACCCAACACATTAAAATGGGGAAACAAGTATACGACTAAAACAAGGTTGAGTGCAAGTACAAGTGAAAGTAAGTGGGACAAAATACAAACCCAACAAGGAACTAAAAATAGTAAAGCGCAAAAGGGAACTTTGGTGGCCATATGTGGAAAACCCCACCCGATCATGAGAGTAGTGAAGCTACTGGAATCCAAAGTAGTATGTCCGACCTCCAGGTCCTATTGGTCCCCACATGGTCCTAGGCCACCAATTCCACCATCGTAGCATTTTTCAATCCCGTCCCCTTGAGAACCTCTGTCGAAAAGTCGATCATCTGCACCAGACACAACACGTGCGAGCGAAGCCTGTGCAGGGGTGAGTATAGCAATACTCAATAGGGACCCCGAGACCCCTGAAGGTATCTTGAAACTCCATGAAGGGAAACACCACAAAGAAAAATACCCCCGAGGTAAAACCACCAAGCAAGACCTCAACCACATAGCACAAAGTAAAAGACGTAGCTCACATTAGGTATAACTTAATCACATGAGTAAAGATAATTAGTTGTAAATCTAGACCATCTTATTCTATCGAGAGGCTCTATTTTTGATCCGCACAAGGTCGCTAGATGATGACCCACAGAGGATTGCTAGGTGCTTACCCGCAGAGGATTGCTAGGTGCTGACTCACTCAGAGGATCGCTAGGTGCTGACCCACAGAGGATCTCTAGGTGCTGACCCACAGAGAATCGCTAGGTGCTCACCCACTCAGAGGATCGCTAGGTGCTGACCCACTCAGAGGATCACTAGGTACTGACCCACATAGGATCACTATTATTTCTTCACATCACAGCCAGCCACTGGATTCCCGCACTTAGCATGCTTGATTCTAGGAGAAACATCTCCTCAATCCATCAATCATACCTCAACTACAAAAAATTCCCACATAGAGTAACCCCAAATTATCGTCTCATTATAAGGGTCCCAACGCAATAGACAACACTTCAATCAGATGCCCGATCTGTAAGTTATGTGAAATTTAGTAAAAGGGCCCGGTTGGATTCGAGTCTGATCCTACCCAGCCATACGCCAACTTCTACCAAAAATCTTGTAGAGAAACTCAGAAGTACCGCCTCGTCATAAGGGTTTTTTTTTCATAAATGACACATCAATCGGACGCCCAGTCTGATAGTTATTGGTGTTTTAGTGAAACGAGGCCGGTCGGGTCAGGGTCCGGTCTGACCCGGTCGGATCGACCCGACCCGACCCAATATGGGGGTCTGGCATGGGTCCAACCCAACTGGCCCATTGGACCCATGGGTCCGACCCAGTAGGACGGGTCTGGCCCGGCGGTGCAGGTCTGGCCCGCAGTTGGCCCGACCCGCTAGGTGGGATGTGACCAACCTATAGAAACCCAGCTCACAGAACTGGTCAGTTATCTAGCTCAGACATGGCTCAGACACATCCAGTTCTCCATCCAGATGGTGCCACCCATTCTTCCAACACAGTTGGTCGAGCGGCCGACCATTTCCTCTCGCACGCAGTCGACGGACAGCGTGCCTCCAGCGCACCCAAGCAGCCCGGGTGGGTTGCTCCTCCTCGCGGTGTTGATGGGTGTTGTGCCTTCTCGCCACCACATCCATTCGGTTGTAGTATTCGTCGCCCTCTACCCGCGGCTACCGCCGCAGGCCATCCCCATTCACCGCCAATGTCGGCAAGACCATCGACGAGCCACCAGATTTTCTCTGGTGGTTCGTTTCTTGAACCGCTTGCACCTATGGGTTCTATAGGGCACCTCCATCACTATGATGACTTTAAACTTTCCCTGTTGTCACTTTGAAATTTATCCACAAAGAATGCACACTGCTGAGGGATTCAAGACTTGTTCGTTCATCCCGCTTCCTCTACATTATAAGTTTTAAAACAAAGAGAGTTTGGGGATTTTAGTTCCAACATGTTATTAATAAATCCTGTGCAAAACCCCAAGTGAATCGCCCTCTTGTAAGAACATATGACCTACAGATCAACCCGTTCATTGGTTGATCCATATCTGTTGTTTTAGGATGAAGAATGGAGAAAGAGCATATATCACACATAATGCATAAACCCCCTATGTGGATTTTTTGGATCTGCTGATGACTAAGGATTCGATTCACATCATCATTGAGTCACAATTGTTGTCATTCGTCTACATTTTTCAACCTCCAGATCCGATCCTCCAAATCCCATTGCTTCATTCTTTGTTATTCATTAGAGATTGAAACTATCAGTGGTTCGTCAGAGATTTCCCAGCGATTCCTCCTCCGCTCTCCAATGGATTAGATTATTAATAAAATAAAAATGTCGCAGCTTTTTTATTACACTATGAAACTGCGTCATTAATGACGCTCATTAATGGACCTCATTAAGTGAATCATTTAAAGACATTTATTAAAGCATCTCATTGCACTGCAATGTCACCGCTCAACAGATTTAAAAATAAAATAATGTTGTAAAAGTTATTTTATTATTTTCTTTAAAAAGTTAGAAAAATTAACTATTCCATCCGACTTTTTCCAGTAAAACTTAAGCTTCGCCTAATTGAATCTCGGTGCTATGAGTTCAATGGTGCCCTCATATTTTAAATCCGATCACCAGTTCAAAATATAGAAAAACATGCTCGCACGTTTACTAAACGTACCTTAAAAAAAGTTCAAAAATTAACTTTCACCTTCGACCCATGTTGGCCGAGCTTAGGCTCCAGCTAATGGGAACACTCCCCCATGAGCTTAACGGTAATCTTGTATTTTCAATTCGAGTTATCATTTAGAAGTTATAACTATTTAACAATAAAATAATTGTTAATTAATTATTTTATTTATGGCCAAAAACTAACTTCCACTTTTGGCCTACACTGACCAATGCTAGGATCTGCCTAAGGGAAGAATACGCTCACGAGCTCAGCGGTGGTCTTGGATTTTTAATCCAAGTAACCATTCTTGAGTTATAAGAATTTAAAAAATAAAATAAAATAATTTAATTATTTTATTTATGATTATTCCATTTTTAGGATTTCTCACCGTAGGCCTGCAACGACTAAACTTAAGTCACGCCTAGGATAAACCTACCATACTAAATGCAACGGTGCCCTCATATTTTTAATCTAGGTACCCTTGTAAGACTTTTTCCACTTTTTTTTGGAAAACCACTCACGAACACTATTTAAAGCTTAACATTTTTCGACGGATCATTCCGGGCACTCTAGGCCTCAGAATCGCACGTCGTCTCAGTGCCTGGTCTTGAAATAATTCCATATAAAAAAATTATATGAAAATTATGAGACATTACACTTCATTTGATCGACTGATAACCTTATGTTTTTTGAATGATTTGATGAGAAATGGGTTAGAGTTCCTAATCTATATTGAGAGTTGATTATATATTGAGAAATGGGTTTAGATCGCGGGGTTCACTAGTACAAATTATACCTTTAAAAGCACTAGTAAAAGGGATTTATTAGTGATATAGAATCATTTATAATGTGAGTGATATTAATATATATTTTTTAATGATTTAATTTTTTATATGAAATTTACCCTTTATCGATGCTTTTTTACTAGCATTAATAAAGGTTCACTCTTATCAGTTTTTTTTTCTAACTCTGATAAAGGGGGAATTTATCAACACTTTTAGCTAGCACTGATAAAGTCAAGTGCTGTTAAAATCCTATTTTGTAGTAGTGGTTTTAGTGATGGTCAATGATAGTGATGAAAAAGCATATTGATATTATGTGCAATGGTGTGGTACACTAAGGTAGTTGAGATGAGTTTAGAGTAAGGTTTTCTCATTGATAGATTTAATCCTGCTTAATGTTTGCTTGATGGTCTAATGACTGGATGTTATTTATATGATCAGTTTCCAACTGCATGATGCAGTTTGATGCTATGAACTATAAGTGTGTTCACAATGTAGTTGCTTATGTTGAGTCATAGAGTACTTGGATAATTAATAAAATATTGAATGGTTTAATTTAAAGAATAGGGTTAGTTCTTGATATTCATAGATGATGACATACTTGAAAATTTGATCAAAAGTTATAGTGTCGATGACACAGGATTAATGGATTAAAATGTTAATCTTGGAAATGAAAATGGAATAATGATAATTAATGCGTAATTAATTATTTGATATTGAACTTGATGCTTGTATGTTTGTTTGATATCTAGACCATAGCATTGGAAACCGAGTGTTATGTGAGACAATAATGACAGATGATTCTAAGGCAAGGTAGTTTCCCTTAGTGTAGATGTGTGAGAGGTTATTTATATTTTCTGATTTCATACACTATGCCACCCATGTTGGCAAGGAAACCGACATTCAAATGTTTTTTTGGGGGGTGTTTTCTCTAACGTTCAAGATTGTGGGGGGCATATGTCTGCCTTCACCTTCACACACACTATCCCTTTATATGTAAATGAGTAGATGTATATCGTTCTATAATGTCTTGTGGTATAGGGTACATTCCAACTCAGGTTGTGACAGATCATGGTTTTACCATGCATTTATCTATGGGATGTAATGTCTCGAGGCATAACACATACTTGTATCCAGACATGGTGGTTTCATATTCCCATGGGTGAAGGTGCATGGGTTGAGATGACTTGAGGTATAATCCATGTACACAAGATATAGTGGCTTTCAGATATACACTTGGCCACTATTGGGATATGACGATGATGAGACGTCAAGTTACACAGGATATAGTAATGATTATGATACCATCGCATGAGGTGTAGGGATGAACACAAGATGTAGTTTTTGAGGCTTGAGAGTGACAAACCAGTAGAGAAGTGGAAACAAAGTACCTTCATTTATATGTATTCTTTCAATAAATATTTATTTAATTATATGTGCAATTTAGCGAGTGAGTCATGGTGAGGATGAGAGAAATAGTATTACCTATTTAGGTGATGAGTTAGTTTTATTTATTTATTCACTAGTATTTAGTATGATTATTTCATATTTTTTATGAGAGGCTTAAGAGATGATCCTACTGAGTATATGTTTTATGATCACTCTAATTATATATAACTTTTTTTAGGTCATCAGGAGCTGGTTGGTGATCGAAATGGACATTACTAGTCTGATGAGTCATTCAGGAGCTATTGGAGCTTCATGGTCATTGTTGATGATTCAATTTTTGTATTTTATTTTGAGTTATGTTATTTATGTATCACTAGTTAAAATGGAGGTTTTCCCAACGCTTTTATGCCAACATTTTGAAGAAACTGTTGGTATACTATTTTTAGAGCAACCTTTCCCAACGGTTTGTTGAAAACGTTGGTATATTGGTTTTAGAATGAAGATTTTATAATGGTTTACTCAAACCGTTAGGAAATATTTAATTTTTATCATGTATACCAATAGTTTTTTAGAACCCTTGGTAAAGAATAGATTTATCAATGGTTTTTAAAAACCATTGGGAAAGGTTTCCCCCAAATACATAGTAGATCTAGCTCCCCCGTCTGTGCGATTGTAGCCCTAAACTGAAGCTCTCCCGAAACTCTCTCTTTAAACTAAGCTTCAAAACCCCTTCCACCCTATATATCCATATTCAATCATGCAATTTTTTAGTTCTACATTTAAAATTAGTAAGTGGTACCTTAGTTTTAATGTTCTGCATCTATTTTTTCGTTTTTTATTTTGATTTGGTCTAAAATAGATTTCTATGCGGTCTATGGAATGGTATATCGAACACTTTTATTTGTTTTGTGTTTTTGGTCTACACTTCAAGTGTCATTATTTTTTGAATCATCTTTATTTGAATTCTTAATATCCACTTCTTATGTGTAGAGTTTGTGAACCATATCAACTAATAGAGGTGGTGGCGAGATGTATCCCCACTAAAAGATAGTAAAGGGTTTGTTTAGTCATATGGTCTCGAGGTGGGTAATTGATATAAGGATGGTCCATTGAAGGTATTGGGGATGGTTGGGGTAGTGGTGTAGGTGGTTTTCCATTTTTTTAGTGGGGTGATATGGTAGTTTCTATGGAATTTATTTTAGTTGAAAATTGGATTTGGATTTTTTATTTATAATTTTTATTCAAGGAATAATGGGAAGGGTAGTGAGATTGAGGATGAATTGGATATTGGTTGGGTGATGGATTGGAATTGTGATGTTGGTTGGATTGGTTATAGGTAATTTTCAAGGTATTATATGGGTATTTCCTCCCCTAAACACCCCCACCACCCTAGACACCCCTTGGATGTTGAAATAGTGGGTTCCCTAGACCCAACTATTCAGTGCTTTTGATTACCATATTGTGCATACAGTTAGTTATACATGATGCTATCTTACCGTTATAGTGTATACTTTTCTGCATCCATTATTTAAATGGTAATGTCCAAATATTAATTGTTGTATCGAAAGGTTATAGCAGATCCCATGTTATAATGAGAACCTATAGATACTATGACATTAATCTTAAATATATGTTCTATAGTCTAGATACATCTTACTGATTGAATAAAGTAGATATTTGACTATCAGGTTTTGGGGGATCATAAGCATTGATACTTCTTCTTATGAAGTTCGCACTTGGTGATCTCTAGTTGTGAGATCATGAGGACTGAACAGCCAATAGGAACACCACATGTTTTGGGTGTCATTGGATGTTCTTATCTATAATCATGTGTAATGGTCTCCTGACTTGAGATCGTTACCAATATATGTCATTTGATTATTTACTTTGATGCAAGATAACAACCATGGAAATTAAGTCATGGTGAGGTAGTTTGTGTTGGGTGCATCGTTGGTGGCATGTCATTGGTTGAATGGTCAAGAAAGGATTTGTCGCTTCCAGGTTATGGAAGTAATATATCTCAGGCCATGTTGATATGGATGATAGTACCTTTATAATACAATTGCCATGGCATTTGAGGGTAAGTCCATCCAGTTACATCAATAAACAATAAAGCAAGAAAAGGGCGATGACACGATAGTGCGTCCTGCTTTATGAGATATTATAAAAAAAGAGATTATATTACACAGTGTGTGTTCGTAGGTTGGTTGTCACTATTGTGACAATTCTTGTCTCTTCAGGGGCCATGATGGGTTGCTAGATCCCGCTCTTGAACTGTGAATACTATTCACTACTGTCGAGAAAAGAACCTATAGGGTCACACACAATAGCATATTCAAGAATCTGCCATATTCAGTTGAATAAGAGTTTTGGACATGGTCGGCCCCACCACTGGGGTCTGGGATTTGTCCAAGGAAAAACGATCACCTATGAAATAAATAAATTCATATTATTTGAGTTTATAATAATGAGTATTGAATTTATTTATTAAATGTATTTATGAGTTTTAAGTAAATACATGAAAAATATATTAATTGATGAATATTAAATTAGTAAAGGTTTAATTAATATTTATGGGGGTGATGAGTCGAGATTAATGACTCAATTATTATCACATAATATACTTTAATATATTACAAGTAAGTGATAATAATATTTATGACTCAGATAATTAGTCATAAAATGTCCTTGATAGTGCGTTAAGTATTCGGGGGTCGGCGAGGCGATACTGGGTATTTCAATTAACCACTATAAATATAAGAGGAGAGGAGATTTCCAAGAACTATTCATGGAGCTTCTCTCTCTTATCCTCTATCCTGTAATCTAGAGAGAGATGCTCTGGATCCAAGGAGCTCAGATCGAACTCTCTCTCATACATCACTAGCGAAGTGATGCGGTGATCGTTGCAACGTTGAAGATGTCATCGCAATTCCACGCTAGCACACTGATTACGACGAATGATGCTCCCGCAGATTCCTTAAATCATGTGTGGACGATCTAGAGGAATTTGACTTCGGATTCTTCGAGCAACAATCACCAACGATGAGAAGACGTCATGCACGACTTTGGATTTAAACCAAGTATTTTACGGTTTATGTTTTTTCTTAAAACCATTCATGCGAGATTCTCATATTTGATCGGGCTACTATTCAACGACCTCAACAAATTTACATCGATTGTCGATGGAAAAATTTCAAAACCCACCTGTTTGGGGCTTCCGTTGCACGCCTGGTTCCAAAAAGTGGTATTTGAAGGAGGTTTCATAGGCAGCGCGTGTTGATTTTAAGACAAGAAAAAATAAATCTACATTAAGTTATGAAGAGGTCATCGATATGGTTCCAATGTTATAGACTGCATTTTAATCTGATATTGGATGACCATTCTATGGTCATCTGAATTTTTAAGTTCGGATTAAAACAAGTTCTTTAATAAGGTTCTAAATTGATGAACCATTTTTTCTAAATATGTTTACACCGGAATAGTATTTTCTAATGAGGATTATTAATTATTATTAAAAGGTTTTATATTTTCTAGTCTAAATATAGACTTTAGAAAATTTTATTTAATAATGTTATTATTTTTCAAAAGTCTAATATAGGCTTTAGAAAATTAAAAGAAAGAGGGGAAGGATTAGACCTGCAAAAGTAGGTATTGAAATTTAAAAAGAATATATGAGGGGGGGATCTGAAAAAGAATCAAAAAAGGGAAAAGAAAATAAGTGGGTGCCTAGAAAGTAGATAAAAAACAATAGGGTTTGTGGGGGGGGGGGGGGCTAAGCGGCCCCTCGGTGGTCTTCCCTGCGGAGACAGCGCCACACCCAGCGGCGCACAACACCAGGGGCGGCAACGACTGCCCCTCCCTCAGGCCTCCTACCTTTAGTAGTGGTATAGTGGATGGCCCCGGTGAACCAGTCTTCCGCCTTGCCTCCTCTCGCCGAACCCGGTCTGCCACCCCTCCGTCGACCAGGTGCCACTGCCTCCCAACAGCGTGCCTCACCGCACCACTCTAGACCGACCCCATCCCGGCCTTCCCGCAGCGGCTCTCTATGTAGCCCGCACTAGACGTAAGTTTCGGCCATCCCCTCTTCTGATGGCATGCTTCCTCAGCACACCCCTAAGTCGGCCTCCACGGACAGCTCTAGCACCAGCCAGCCAGGTCTCTCCTAGATGTGTCGCCTACACTGGCTAACCGCATACCTGGCTACCCAGTCAGGTGAACCACCTATAGTCACACCTCATCGACGCTGGCCGACCATCTGCCTCGCCATACTCCCTCTGCCCGCAGCTGCACAATGCACCCAGGCCCTCTGCGGACACCTCCCGCGCTTAGCCTCCCTGCCTGGATCTGACTCGAACCGACGCTGCCACCAGCAGCGGCTACCGCTGTCCCGGCGCCCGTGACTCCCGTCGCATATGGACCGATGCCCTGCCAAATAGCCCCCTTGCTGGACAAGCTTACAGCATGGATGCGTGTCAAATGAAGAAGGTCTCCATGTGGTAATCCCTCATTCTCTTTGGACTTGGCATGATCCAAAAACATGCTCAGGCTGGTCTGCCCAACCCAAAACTGGTGTTGGCAGACATGATTAACTCTGAACTCCCTTGCCCAGGGTCGACACAGCTTGGAATGGGCCTACGTAGGTTCACCCTGACCCACACATGCCCTTCCCATGGTTTATGGGGCTCAGATAATTTTATTTGAATAAACAATTAATAAAATAATTAATTTAATTTCAGTTGAGAATTAAATTAATTAAATATTAATTTTTTGGTTATTAAAATTTGTATGTGGTGTAATTAATTTAATTATGAGATTAATTAAATTAATTAATTAATTTAATTTTTATATTTAAATTAAATTAATTAATCGGGACCCAACGATGTTAAATTGAATTAAAAACAAGAGTGAAGTTTTTAATTCAATTAAATGACCTCAAGTTTATTTTATTGCAAGTTTAATTTTATTCTACATTTAGTTTATATATACGTGAGTTAAAGCATATACTAGTCATGAGATTTGGACCTACCAATGTATGTTTGGTGAATTTATTTAATTAATTTATTTAATTATTGCATGGTATTGCAATAATTAGTTTAATTAATTTAAAGGTGATCTACGTGTCATCTCAAGTGTCATTATATATATACGAGCCTGCGCACCCATTGTCAGAGTTGTATTTTATACCTCGAGACCCCCTCACCTACGTATGAGTACAGTTGTATAATGACGAGATGAGGCATGACACACTTCGCGCCAAGTGATGGCGACACACCAGACAGGAGTTGGATGCATTGGATGAGCAGACATTTCTATTCAAGTTGCAAGTCACGCGACTAAAAGGTACTCACCCCTAGGGTTTCAGTTGGTCCGTTATTCACTCAACGGATCAACCAATAGTACTGGTTCATGATCAGGTGTTCATTATATTTTTCATGGTTTATTATTTTTGTGTGCATGTGTGGTTTATTGCGCGATCATATAGAATAATAATAAACAAGCATGCAAGATAAAATGAACATGTGATGCGATATATTTTTCTATTTCATGCATGGTCAGTTGTGAGTGCGATCACATAGTATGTGCTTAAAAAATAGAAAATGATTTCTTTTGTCACATTAAAAATAATAAAATCCTCAAAGATATATTACGTCATAATCACTTTCCATCATTCAATTTTGGACAAAACCAGCTGTTTGAGGTGTCGGTCATGCCATAGCTGAGGGTGCCTCTTACTAACAGAGATTCCTTATAAGAATGATGGGTTGACTTACCTAAAATTACAGCAAAGAAATAGCCATAGCCAGCTTGTTGTAATTTTAGAGGCAAGCGTTGAGTAAATCAAGTTCTAATTTTAAGATGTTGGGACTTCAATCAACAGATCAAGGAACTGCAAGTTAAAGTGGTCGGCCAGCTAAAATCCTACCTCAAACCCTCCAAGTAGTGGCGTAGCCATAGCTTGTAGACTACGAGGGGTGGTTTTGGGATCCTTTCCACTAGAATACTCAAGCGACAGTGTATTCCAATTATAGCACAGAGGGATCCTAGAATCCGATAAAATAGTGTGAGACGTTAAATAAATTTAAATAATTAATAAAAATTTCTAAACCGGTAATCCATATAAAAGGCACTCATCTGCAAAAATTCATTTTTGTAGAAAAATGGAAAGTTATACCACAAGTTTAAACTACGATAAATATTTGACAAAGTAAATGTCCACACTAACATGAGTATCCATGAATAGTACAGGCACGTGCGCATAGTACTATGATATAGGAAACTCGGGGTGCCAGTGTTCCCAATATTGTTAACTACCTCAAGAAGAAAGGGTGAAACTTCTTACAGGAGACTAATGTACAAAGCATATGATGGTTATATCATTATGCTTTCATCAATGTCTGGTGTTAGTTGTGGTCATTACACTAGGACATGGATGATATAACATGAAGTCTCATCTCTGATATGTTTTCAAGGAGAAAGTGAAGAAATGATATAAATAAGGATAAGTTTACACTGTCTTGTGTAAATAGAAAGATTGATCATGATCTTTAAATGGATCCTTTTCTCATATATTTTTTACCCCTTTACTCAAGTTTCATTTTAATTTACAAAATGATCAAGTATTGAGTAAATTCTCCATTACCTATCTAGGTAAGGTTCACCACGTGAATAAGAATAAAAGACAATTAAGTTTTAATTCTTATGGTGAATGAATTAAAAGACAATGTGAAAAGGTCAAAGTCAAGTAGTTCCAATGGCACTTTCGTGACATCCTTCAATTAATGAGGTATTAACAAAAGGTTATTTTCATTTCATATTATAAAATAAAACTGTGGAAGTTTAAAAGCAATAAACTAATTTAAAGAAGCAAGTTTTTGCTTCTACATCAGGCATATTGATCAATGTAATGTTGATTTTCACTACTTGGGTATTTAATACAATATTATTTTTACATATGTGTATTTAAATACAGTTACCAAGTAAGTATAGAAACCTTACTAGAAGTTAGGTGTATTCTCCAAGTGGCTGCAAAAGGGTGATACCTAGGCCCGTGGTGAGAAGTACATGACTTCTTAATTGCCAAGATAAATATTTTTGTTGAACTATTATTGATTATAACCACAAACATTAATCTAATGTGTCCTTGAATGCCAAGATACATTCTTTAAAGTTATGGAATGAATGTTGTTTTTGGTAAACTCAATCACTAGTTCAGTAATACATGAATCAAAAGGCAATTAATGATGAATATAAATTGTAAGACTTACACCCAGTTATGACAAGATAATTCTTTTTCAAGTAATAATAAAAGTGAAAGTCATCAATATACCAAGTATGGAATTTAGGCTTGGCACAGCTAAATACATTTGGTATTATCAACATCTTTAATTAGGACAAAGGAGACTTTACTAATAAATGTATGTCACATAGATTTTGGAAAAAGTTCAACAAGTAAAAGTAAATTATTCCAATTATAATCTAGAGGTATATATACTTCATAAATATTCCTTTAAGTAATTATGGAATAATAAAGTGAAGTATATGCATGGTCAAGAGATATGAGTTTCTTCGGGTTGGGATACCAAAGAATATCTCGACCAAGCATTCATCAATCATGATAATGTAGCGTTGAGCAATTCATAAATGAACATTACCTTATCAACATCAAAACATTGATGTTAATGAGGAGGATTTATGATGAAGTCTTATATATCAACATTGATCAACAAAATTTATCATGGATTAATTCCTAAAAATGAATTTTATACATCAAAGCATTGATGTAAGTAATATCAATGTTTCAACTAGCTGAAACTTATATTATATTTCATGAAATTCTTTTCAAATAACGTCGTAATCCTATAATAATATGAAAACTATAATGAAAAATGGATAACATACGAGTCTTATTATGATGTAAATTCATTATGTCATAAGGACATGTATTTGGATGAAAATATTTTGTTCGGACATAAACAAACTTGCATCAAGACAAGAACATTGTGCATTTAGTGTAATTATCCTAACGATTACTTAGGATATTACATAAATCCCTAATATAGAAAATTTGTACTCAAGTGATGGACTAAATATCTATATAATGGTTCACATATCTATTAGAGATAGTGAGAGTTATATTGACTTGTGTTTAGTCAATGCTCAAAATGCAAAAGTAGTTGGAATAGGAACTAGATCCACAAACGCATGTGGAACAAAGTATGTTCCAGAGACACATACTGCGTAGGAAGGATAAAACCATGGTGATGGTTTTTATATTCACCACAGTCGGTGATCTATTATTTAATATGAATAATATTTCCTACAAGTAAGCAGTATATGGGAATTGTCTAAAATTGATAACACCAATTAAAATTCAATTAATGGATTCCATGTGTCAAAGTGTAAAGGGGATTATTATTTTGAATACTACGGTGGGTATTCAAGTGAATTGATACATGGATGGTACAAGTGTAGTACCAATAAGGTTTGATTAGTTTCACCAAGTAATTATGCCTAAATCCATTAGAATTTTACTTATCATAGCTAATATCTATGATCAAGTTATTTAGCATTGGATGTCATGACCACCAATCATGGATGGTGTCTATACGACGCAACCAGAAAGAGATGGTCACGTCAAAGAATTCTAATAAAGGTTACAAGTTACTAAAATCTGGTTTAGGATTAAAGTAAGCAATGTGATCATAGAATATACATTTTCAAAAAATGTTTTCCATGCGTCTACTAAAGGTTAGTGGGATATCCATTGTTTTCCAAGAAGAAATATGTTTGGTAACATCCAGTGATTGACTTAATGTAGAAACCTAAGTTCTAGGGAACAAGATATACTGAGGTAGATCTATAGGTTTCTTGGTCCTAGTCAATTATACATATAGTGACATAGTATTGAAAAATACAAGTTAGAACAATTATAGAGATGAATTATTGCCTATGTCACAGGGCATAATCTCATCAGTTTGACCTATCCGGTACATGGGAAGAGATAAATGTGTTGAGTTTAAATCCATGTGTTGAAGCGATAGATCAATCACGCATGCCATTATATGTACAAAAACTGATATTGCCAATGTATGTTTTACAGTAGACAAATATCAGTTATATCTAGGATCACTATAAGGGATGCAGTCAGAACTATCTAATTGTACTTCGGAAAGTACAAAAGATATATACTTGGTAAGTGGAGAAGAAAGGATATTAGTTTTCAGGGATACAAACTAGTCTTCCATAGATCAATGTGATCTACTATCGCAGTTAGGCTAAAGACGATGAGCGAGTCAAGATCATATAATCCAGTGGTATCCATACCTACAAAGACCGAGTACGTTGCAACTTCTTAGGAAGCTAAGAAGCAGTTATTAAATGCAATGATTTTTTCTAGTTCATAGAATCGAACCTGGTAAGAAAAGTATTATCATAATTTAAATTATGATATTCTTACTGGTCAAGATGTCAAGCTATGACAGTGGACAAAAGGGATATATTCGAGATACCATCTCTTGATAAGTTTTACTCAAGCAGATGAGGTTGCTATAGCAGAATAGCCATGTGGTGGAACTGTGGCGGACCCAGTAGCTAAATCCGTTACTCAGCAGAAACATGATATTAATCATGTGAGCAGCTAACAAGTTGTCTAGCGAGTTGGCTCTAGTGCAAGTGGGTGCGTTGAAATAATAGGTGATCTAGATCCAACTATTCAGTGATTTTGATTACCATATCATGTATATAGTTAGTTATACATGATGTTATCTTACCATTATCATGTATACTTTTTTGCATCCACTATTTAAATGGTAATTTCCAAAGATTAATTGTTGTATCTAAAGGTTATAGCAGATCCCAGGCTATAATGAGAACCTATAGATACTATGACATTAATATTAAATATATATTCTATGGTCTAGATACATATTACTGATTAGACATAGTAGATGTTTGACTATCAGGTACTGGGGGCTCATAAGCATTGAGACTTCTTCTCATGAAGCTTGTACTTGGTGATCTCTAGTTGTGAGATCATAAGGACTGACCTGCCAATAAGAACACCACATGTTTCAGGTGTCATTGGATGTTTCTATATAGGATCATGTTTAATGGTCTCCTGACTTGAGATCATTACTAATGTATGTCATTTGATTACATACTTTGATCCAAAATGCAAACCATGGAAATAAATTCATAGCGAGGAAGTTTGTTTTGGATGCGTTGTTGGTGGCAAGACATTGGTTGAATGGTCAAGAAAGGATTTGTCGCTTCCAGGTTATGGAAGTAATATATCTCATGCCATGTTGATATGGATGAAAATACCTTTATAAGACCATTGCCATGGAATTTGAGGGTAAGTCCATCCAGTTACATCAACAAACAATAAAGAAAGAAAAGAGTGATGATAAGAGAGTGCATCCTACTTTATGAGATATTACAGATAAAGAGATTATATTACACAGTGTGTGTTCATAGGTTGGTTGTCGCTGTTGTGACAATCCTTGTCTCTTCAGGGGCCATGATGGGTAGTTAGATATCACTCTTGGTCTGTGAATACTGTTTACTACAATCGAGATAAGGGCTTAGAGGGTCACACACAATAGAGTATTCAAAAATCTGCCTTATTTAGTTGAATAAGAGTTTTGGACATGGTGGGCCCCACCATTGGGGTATGGGATTTGTCCAAGGAAAAAATATCACCAATGAAATAAATAAATTCATATTATTTGAGTTTAGAATAATGATTATGGATTTTATTTATTAAATTTATTTATGAGTTTTTAGTAAATACATGAAAAATATATTAATTGACGAATATTAAATTATTCAAAGTTCAATTAATGTTTATAGGAGCGATGGGTCGAGATTAATGACTCAATTATTATTGAGTGATATATTTTAACATATTACAAGTAAGTGATAATAATATTTATGACTCAAATAATTATTCATAAAATGTCGTTGATAGTGTGTTAAGTATTCGGGGTTGGTGAGGCAATACTGAGTATTTTAATTAACTACTATAAATATAAGAGGAGAGGAGAATTCCAAGAACAATTCATGGTGCTTCTCTTACTTCTTCTCTCTCCCGTGATCTAGGGAGAGATGATCTAGATCCATGGAGCTCGAATCGAGCTCTCTCTTAACCATCTCTAGCGAAGCGATGCAGTGATCGTTTGAGCACCAAAGATGTCATCACAATTCCAGGTTAGCATTCAGATTACGACGAATGGTGCTCCCGCAGATTCCTTGAAGCATGTGTGGATGATCTAGAGGAATTTGACTTCGGATTCTTTGAGCAGTAATCACCAACAATGAGCAAACGTCATGCATGAATTTGGATTTAAACCAAGTATTTTATGGTTTATGTTTGTGCTTAAAACCCTTCATGCAAGATCCTCAGATTTGATCAAGATTCTCTTCACCGACATCGACAAGTTTACGTTAATCGTTGGTGGAAAATTTGTAAAACCCACCTATTTAGAGCTTCCGCTTCACGCCTGGTTCCAATACTGGACACCCCCATTAGACAACCCCCCCCCCCCCCCCCCCCCGCACACCCCCACCCCCTGGACACCCCCACCCCCTGGACACCCCCACCCCCTTGGACAACCCCCCACCCTCTAGACACCCCCACCCCCCTGGAAACCCCCACCCCCTGGACACCCCCACCCCTGGACCCCCCACCCCCTAGACACCCCCACCCCCTTGGAAATCCCCCCTGGACACCACCCCATCCCCACCCCCTGGACATCCCCCACCCCCTTGGATATCCCCCCTGGACACCACCCCCCCCCACCACCCTTGTACAGTCCCCACCCCTGGACATCCCCCCATCCCCTTGGACACCCCCACCCCCAGGACCCCCAACCCCCTTGGACAGCCCCCCCCCCCCCCCCCCACCCCTTGGACACCCCTTAGGATACCACCCCACCCCCTTGGAAACATCCACACCCTAGATATCCCCCCCACCCCCTCCCTCTGGACACCCCCACCCCCTGGACACTGCCACCCCTAGACACCGCCATCCCCTTGGAAAACCCCCCTGGACACCACCCCACCCCCTGGGCACCCCCCACCCCTGGATACCCCCACCCCCTGGACAACCCCCCACCCCTGGACATCCCCCCACCCCCTAGACAACCCCACCCCCTTGGACACCCCCACCCCCCCTGGACACCCTCATCCATTGAACACCCCCCATCCCCCTGGAGAACCCCCACCCCACTCCCCCTAGACACCCCCACCCCCTTGGACCACACCCCCTGACACCCCCACACAATGAATACTTCGACTTTGGGTATTGGGTGCTATGAAATCTCCTAACTTTTCAAAATATTTCTATTTTTTAACATCAATAACTTATTTTTAAAACTCTCCTCACACATTATGCATATTTGTTGAAAATAATTCACTTTGTAATATCTTGAACAATGTTCTATCCGGTTCATGGTGTCTTTTTATATGTGATAAATGAAAAAAAAATCCAAAACACATTTCATGTCAAATTTAGGCACACATAACTGAATTAGTATATCTTCACATTGTTTTAAAAATATGGTATCAACCTAGGATTAGTTCACTACATCAACTAGAAACCCCTTCTTTTATGGATATCTAAAATGGGGATAGATTATCCCATTTGGAAAATAAATTTCAATCTCATCATTCGAAATCTACTTGTACATGGAATCATGCTTTTTTCCCCATGGAACCTTCATATTATGACATCAAACTCTTCTTAGTTCCATTTAATCTTTCTAGGATCAGTATCCACATGTATGACCATGATGTTTCAATCCCTGAATAATTATCCTCCACAAGTGTACCTGATCTTGTACACTCATGTATAGTTCTTCAAAGATATTCAAAACCTTCATTGAACATTTTTTTGGTCTCAAAACACTCTCCAGATCTCACGTGATCAATTTATTACTTAGTTCATTGAATACTTGAGAATAATGGGATTCTTCTCCCTCAAAGGCTCGTGGATTTGAAATATCTCCTTCTCTTTGAAACAAGATGTATAGGACTCTCAAAATTCTCCCATAGATTATATATGTTCTCTCAATATGTACCAATTTCATGGTTTTATATTTATAATTGAAGTCAATATCATGGATTTATATTAATTTATAGTATTTTTCTATAAATATAGTATGTTTTTGTCTTTTATATTATGATTCTCATATAGAGTAGTGTGTTAGTTATGGTTTCATATAAAGTGAAAAATTATCATTTACTTAAATATATTTTTTATGAAACTTCAATATTATTGAATTTATTTTGATGAAATGACTTATAATTTTTTTATATAATGGATAGAATTTGGATGTATGAAACTGATCAGATCTCAAGAGATTTTCAAAACAATTTGGAGAGCTTTTTAGATTTTTCATTTCACAATGCTTCCGATAGTGGTTTCATACACTTCCCATGTTATAATTGTGTTAGAAGACCTTGGTTAATCCGTGAAAAATCTAGATACCGCATAACCGAATATGGTTTTCAAGCAAACTTTTATGATTGGTATCATAATGGGGAGAAAATGAAATCTCAAATTGCTGATGATCCAAATGAGAGGACTAGATTAGAAAATTTGTTATATAACCGATTTCTGTTTATTTTTCATCATGAAAAAGAAATAATTTCGTCCCAATAAGACTTTGATATGAGTACACATGATGAGTCTAATGAAAATGATGATGTTGTTAGGCTGAAAAAAGTAAATGATGCTGCCATGACTCCAGTATATCGACAATGTGGTAAAATAAAAAAGCTGGAATTTTTAATACAATTGTTTTATAGAAAAACTATGTATGGGATTTCTAATACTACCATTGATTACATTATTACCTTATTGAAGGAATTACTTCCAAACGATTCAGATATTCCCTCAAACCACTATATAGAATGGAATTTAGTTTAGGAGATTGGATTTTTAAGAAAAAAAATTCATGCTTGTCTGAAAGATTGTAGTTTATTTTTGGGGGAAACTGCTAAATGAAATGATTGTATAAAATGTGTCACATCCCAATGAAAGCCAAAAGATGATGGAACACCATCATGTGTGCTATAGAAAGTAATGTGAAACTTTCCATTGATCCCCAGACTCCAAAATCTTTTTATATCAAATGAAATATAAATAAAAACGCAATGGAATGATACCAAAAGAACGAAGACTAATGATGAGTTGGTTCACCCTGCAGATAGATTTTCATGGCAGAGATTTGATGCTCGATATCTTGATTTTGTAGCTGACATGCATAATGGGAGTATGGGTCTTTCATGTGATGGTTTTAATCTGTTTGGGAAGATACTTTGCATAGCACATGGCCGTTTTTATACACATTTATAACCTTCCTCCATGATTGTGTATGAAAAAACCTTTCACTTTCATGAGTATACTCATATCAGGCCCTTCTAATCCTGACAATGATATAGACATATAAATTCAAACTTTAATAAAAGATTTGAAACTTCTTTGGGATGTGGTTGTGCGTACATAGGATGCATGGTTGAAAGACATATTTCAGATGCGTGATGTGCTTATGTGGATGATCAATGATTTTTTTTGCTTATGTAATGCTGTCTGGATGGATCACGAAGGGAAAACTATCATGTCCTATTTTTATGAAGAAAAAATGATCCAGAAGACTAAAACATCATTATAGTTTCAGTGTTATGGGACATCGACGATTCTTGATAATGGACCATCCATAGAGAAATAATCGTAGAAGATTTGACAATACCATAGAGACTGATGATCCACCTTAGTGTATGTCTGGAAATGATGTTCTTAATGAATTGAAATATTTTATTTTTTCATTTGGGAAGGGTGAAATTAAATCTGGAAAGGGAAATAATGTTTCCACTAAAACCTGTTACAATTGGAAAAAGAGGAGTATCTTCTTTGATTTTCCTTATTGGTCAACCAATTTGTTATGTCATTGATTAGACGTAATGCACATTGAAAAAAAATATATATGAAATTTTGCTTTTGATTCTTCTAAATATTAAGTAAAAGACAAAAGGTGATTTATGGTCTCAGAATGACTTGGTGGATTGGGGAATAAGACTAGAATTGTATCATGTGCGTATTAGTGAAAATAAATGGAATGTTCCATGTGCTTATTATGTGATAACACCTACAGAAAAAAAAAATATGAAAGTACTAGTGACTATTAAAGTTTCTAATAGATATTTAAGCAACATATCTAAATGGGTCAACAGAAGAAAGTTGAAGCTAAAATATTTGAAGATTCATGATTATCACATCCTTATTCATGAGTTGATTCCAATAGAAATACATCATGTTTTGTCCAATAATGTAAGGGTGGTTGTTATTTGGTTGTTCCATTTTTTTAGAGATCTTTGTGATAAGAAGTTGTCCAAATCTTTCTTAAAAAAATGTTGTCAGATTCCCCAATAAGTTTGTGTGAGTTAGAGAAAATATTTCCTCCATCATTTTTCACATGCATGCTGCATCTGACTGTCCATATTCCAACTGAAATACTTCTCAGAGGACCTATTTCTTTTTATTGATGTATCCAACTGAAAGAAATATGTACACATTAAAGTCTTATGTCTAAAACATGAATCACCTCTAAGGTTCTATCGTGAACGGTTACTTGGCTCAAGAATGTATGGATTTCTGCTCTATGTATTTGTATAATCTTACTACAAGAATGAACAGACCGATGAGAAACGAAGAACAGTATGAGAAAATTGAACCCAATTTTCCATCACTTCTTCAAATAAAAGTAATTCCTATATCATATACATTGACGACATTAAGCCTTGAAGAATAAGAGATGGCACATCAAATAGTTTTGTTCAATTGTGATTTGTTCGATGACTACATTAGGTAAGTAAATTGAATATGTATATCTTACACATATATCTATTAAACTATTTCTATTTTTATCTATAAGGAACATAAAACAATGATAAATATAAATAATCTTTCTTTATCTATGAGAAGAAGGGGGACTTTGCATAGAAAAGAGTTTTCTACTTAGTTAAAATTGAAGGTAAAAATATTACTATTTAAAATAATTAAATCAATATTTAATTAAGTTTAATATTCATTTATATTTGAGGTATTGAGTTTTCTTGCTGACTTTATCTCTGAGGAAATAAGAGATTTGGATTTTGGTCCTAATATCATGGTTTGTGACTGTAAATCAATTATTATCAATGGGTACAGATTTATTATCAGTGAACGAGAAAAGAACACGAGAACACAACATGATGGTATTATGGTTACTTCCACAATAGATTATTATGGAAGTGCATCAGATAGTAGACTGCGATTTGAAAATGTAGGTTATTATGGAGTCGTTGAAAAAAAAATATTGGATTATTACTCTCATGGACGAGTCACGATGATGAAATGTCAGCGGCTTGATTTGATGACGAGGCATGTCACAATTATTAATGATTATGGATTTCGAGTAATTGATATGAGTCACACTCTTGCTACCGATGAACTATATGTAATGGCATCAATGGAGAAACAAGTTTTTTATGTCAAAGATCATCTTTGACCTAAATTTGGTGTCATTATTGAAGTAATTTCAAGACATATTTTTAATGATGGTGATGATGGAATTGACACCATCCCTACTTCCATTAGAAACGATCCATTTATAACTTTTGATGACTCTAATAGCTCAATTTTCAGAGTTGACTGTGAACCTGAAGTTGTGTTGAGAAATATATAAAACCATTCATCCATGTTCTCGATTCTTTTGGTTTAGCTAAACATGGGTTGTTAAGGTTGGTATTATTCAAATTGATTTAATATTGATTGCAAATATTTTGTATCTCACTTGACCGTTATGTGAATTTTCAATGTTTATTGGTTGCAATTTTATTTGAATTGCATTTTCTAATTTGGAATTGAACTGTATTCAAACCTACAAAACCAACATTTCTAATACAAAAAATGTTATCCTGTTCTAATTACATACATCCATGTTTTCCCTCTCATATATTTTGTTTTTTGGGTTACACATTAGTTGTCCTATTCTAATTATTTCCATATTTGTTTTCAAATGCATAAAATGAAACCAATTAAAGAGAGGCGACGAAAAAAGATGATGGACAACAATCGTCGCATGGCTGAGATGAGTATTCCACCACTAGTACCTGTAGTGGGTATTTTATTTCAAATTTATATATTTAAATAATATATGATGTCATGCGATTAATTTTTTTAATTTTTTTTTTCAGGATACACCTATTAGGAAAAAATTATTTGATGATAAGCCTAGTAGTGGTCCTAGTACTCAGGGTGTTCGTACGAGGGGGGGGGGGGTACGAGAGTTAGGTGATCAGGTCGGTGTACCCGATTAGACCATGCCCCTCCCACTAACATACCATCTATCCCACATTATGATCCCAGTGTGCAGTTAGAGACACATGAGATATTTAGTCCTCCCATGTTTTCACCACCCTTTATATCTGAGTCTCCTCACCCATCTTTACAATATCTGATGATGATTCCCACTCCCCATCTAGCATTCGGCCATATATCTATGTTATCTTCTTTTACTACTAATTCCTTCTCTCTGAGCTTCTATATTCCATCTTCTTTGACTCCTTCTTCACTAGAGTCTATCCCTACGGAGCATACATTGGGACCCACTCCACCTGTACAGGGTGTTCCTTTAGTTTCTGTGGATCCAGCGACACCCATTGACCAGACTTTCGTAGGTATATTTATAGAACCCTAACAAATTTTTATACCATTATTTATTTTCATTATAACATTTATTGATAAAATATTTGTTTTCTTTCATAAAAGATACATATACTGATAGAAGGTGGGTGCGGGGGCGTACACGCATGCGTGCGGTGTGGAGCCGCCGCACGCAGTTGTTGGTGGACTACAATTAAGACTGAAAAATGATTGAAAAAACAAGGCAACAATGTCATAGTTTTTTGGTGATTCTTGACAAATACTTCAACATCATTCCTGTCAGCCCGATCTCATGGGGAAAGTTTCCAAATGAAGTCAAGGATAAATCTTGGGCATAGATATGGGTAAAAAAATATATTGTATTTAATGAAATATATTTTTTTTGTATTTATGTGAATTAATATTTTGGTGCCAGCTTCGGTTTAATTTCCCCGATGGTGAGGGTGAAAGACTAGCATATCTAAAGGATTTAGGTGAGCTTTGGAGAGACTATAAGCATGAGTTGTATATTGACTGGCGTGCTAGAGTTGACACATAGTTAGAGGTGGTACCTTTCGTCGATGATTGTCCAATAGAAAATTATAGGCAGATGATTACTCATTAGACAACTAACCAGTTTAAGGTATTAATCACATTTGAGGTATTTAAATGAAAATTTTCATGTTTTGCGTTAATACTATCTTTTGTATTTTTTGAATTTTATTTAGGAATCATCTAAAATAAATAAAAAACATTGATGCTAAAAAATACCTCCACACATTGAGACGTACTACGATGCCAGATCATGAGAGGAAGTAGGTATGATAGTTGTTTATAATTTTTCTTTATGACTTGCACTTTCGATTGTTTCCACCATACTTTATTCGATTGCTAAAGTTGTCATATAATTTTAGTTATGAAATTAATTATTGGTAACCTATTTTTAATTATGGTTTCCTACATTCAATGTCATTATAGAGGAAAACATTGAATATTGAAGGGTGTGTTTCTCGAGCAAAAATGTTTTGGTCGAGTATAAGGAAGAAAGATGGAAGTGTGGTTAATGAACCAGCTCAGAAGCATATTGTAAGGTTTACATTATTGATTTAAAATTTTAATATCTATTTTTTAACTTAATAATCTATTTATATTTGTAATAGGATACTTTATAGGCCCTTGATGCCCAAGAACCAGACAATTTTGGGCCAAATGATCACTTACATCAGGTGTTGGGAGATGAACACCCTGGCAGAGTACGCTACCGACCTGGGAAGTGTATAGTCCCGACGAGGTATTATCCCTCCTCAGGTATGAGTTGTAGTGCCACCGAGTTTTAGAAGGTTAAGTCCTAAGCATAAAAGCCTGAAAAAAGGGCCATAGAGATGGTAGAATAGTCTGTAAGGGAAAACACTGCATTTATGAAACTGATAGAAGTTTTACATCCAACACTTACACCAGAGGCCAACACAACTTGTGATGAATATTTGTCGTTGATGCATTATATATATGGTGCACCAGGTGGAAGTTCTAGTGGTGGTCGAGAGTATAGAGAGGAGGCCGAGGTGAAGGAGGAGGTTGAGGAGGAGGCCGAGGTGAAGTATGAGGGTGAGGAGGAGGGTGTTGAGGATGATGGAGATGATGATAGGGACGACGATAAGGCTGATGATGACGGTGATGATAGTGATGGCGATGAGGGACAGATTGATCCATTATATTTTTGACTGATATTACTAACATTTGATGTTTGATGACTTGTTGTGCCTGAATATATGTGTGATTAGGTCGGTCACATTATTTTTATTTTTTTATCTATAAATAATAAAACATGACTTATGATTTGCTATGACTGAATATATGTGTGACTGATTCACCCCTCCCCTATACTCCCCCACCCCCTTGGACAGCCCCTACCCCCCTCGACACCCCCACCCCCTGGACACCCCCACCCCCTTGTATTTCCCCCCACTGCCCTTGGACACCCCCACCCCCAGGACACCTCCAACCCCTTGGAAAACCCCAACCCCCTAGACATCCCCCACCCCCTCAACACCCCCACCCCCTGGACATCCCCCCCATGGACACCCCCACCACCCTGGACAGCCCCTACCCCCCTGGACAGCCCCCCCAACCCCCTGGACAGCCCCACAACCCCCTGGACATCCTCCCCCTCCTAACCCCCTCGATAGCCCCCACCCCCTGGACACCCCCACTCCGGCACACCCCCACCCCCTGGACGCCCCTACCCCCTTGCCCTTGGACATCCACCCACCCCTCTAGACACCCCCACCCCTTAGACGCTCCACCCCACCCCTTGTACAGCCCCCCTTCACCCCCTGGACACCCCACCCCCTGCACACCCCACCCCCATTGACAGCCAATGCACCCCCCTGGACACCCCCACCCCCTTAGACAGCCCCCACCCCCTATACACCCCCACCCCCTGGACACCCCCACCCCCACCCCCTTGGACAACCCCCGCACCCCCTTGGATCAAATTTTCTAGTGTTGTGTTTATGGAGATGTTTGTTTTTAGGGTGTTTTAGTTTCCAATGGTGTATTTTGTTGGGTGTATCGGTGTTATTTTGAATTTTTTATAGTGTACTACAATTGCATTGGTATTATTTTGATGGAATACTACTTGATGATTTGTTGTGAATGATTCACCCCTCCCCTGGACACCCCCACCCCCTAGACAACCCCACCCCATGGACACCCCCACCCCCTTGGACAGCCCCCACACCCCCTGGACCCCCACCCCCTAGACACCCCTACCCACTTGGACAACCCCCCAACCCCCTAGACACCCCCACCCCCACCCCCATGGACACCCCCACCCCCTGGACACCCCTACCCCCTTGGACACCCCCCCAACCCCTAGACAGCCCCCCTGGACACCACCCCACCCCCTAAACACCCCCACCACCATGGACAGCCCCCCACCCCACTGGACAACCCCCCTGGACAACCCCTACCCCCTTGAATAGCCCCCCAACCCCCTGGACAACCCCACCCCCTGGACACCACCCCAACCCCCTGGACCCCCTCACCCCCCTCGACACCCCCACCCCAAGGACACCCCCACCCCCACCCACCTGAACAATACCCCCTGGACACCCCCTACCCCCTTCGATAGCCCCCCAATCCCCTGGACACTACCCACCCCCCTGGATACCCCCACACCCCCTGGACACCCCCACCCCCATGGACAGCCCTCCCACCCCCTGGACAACCCCCACCCCTGGACAGTCCCCCAACCCCCTGGACAGCACCCCCCCCCCCACCCCCTTGGACCCCACCCCACCCCAGGACACCCCCCACACACCTGGACACCTCCACCGCCATGGACAACCCCTCACCCCTATACATCCCCCACCCCCCGGGACACCCCCCTCCTATCCCCCTCGGACACCCCTCAGCCCCCCGGACACCCCCTACCCCCTTGGACATCCCCCAACCCCCTAGACACCCTCACCCCCCTTGAACACCCCCACCCCATGGACAACCTCCCCACCCCTGGACAGTCCCCCCCACCCCCCCTGGACACCCCCACCCCCTGGACACCCCTACCCCCTTGGATAGTCCCCCAACCCCTTGGACAGCCCCCCCCCCCTCCTGGACACCACCCACACCACCTGGACACCCCCACCCCCATGGACAGTCCCCCACTCCTGGATAGCCCCCCTGGACACCCCCACCCCCTGGACAGCCCCACCCCCTTGGACAACCTCACCCCCTGGACACCCCCACCCCCACCCCCTTGGACAACCCCCCACCCCCTTGGATCAAATTTTCTAGTGTTGTGTTTATGGAGATGTTTGTTTTTAGGGTGTTTTAGTTTCCAATGGTGTATTTTGTTGGGTGTATCGGTGTTATTCTGAATTTTTTATAGTGTACTACAATTACATTGGTATTATTTTGATGGAATACTACTTGATGATTTGTTGTGAATGATTCACCCCTCCCCTGGACACCCCCACCCCCTAGACACCCCCACCCCATGGACACCCCTACCCCCTTGGACAGCCCCCACACCCCCTGGACCCCCCACCCCCTAGACACCCCTACCCACTTGGACAACCCCCTGGACACCCCCACCCCCAACCCCATGGACACCCCCACCCCCTGGACACCCCACCCCCTTGGACACCCCCCCCAACCCCTAGACAGCCCCCCTGGACACCACCCCACCCCCTGGACACCCCCACCACCATGGACAGCCCCCCACCCCACTGGACAATCCCCCTGGACAACCCCTACCCCCTTGAATAGCCCCACCCCCTGGACAACCCCACCCCTGGACACCACCCCAACCCCCTGGACCCCCTCACCCCCCTCGACACCCCCACCCCCACCCACCTGAACAACACCCCCTGGACACCCCTACCCCCTTCGATATCCCCCCAATCCCCTGGACACTACCCACCCCCTGGATACCCCCACACCCCCTGGACACCCCCACCCCCATGGACAGCCCTCCCACCCCCTGGACAACCCCCACCCCTGGACAGTCCCCCAACCCCCTGGACAGCACCCCCCCCCCCCCCACCCCCTTGGACCCCACCCCACCCCAGGACACCCCCCACACACCTGGACACCTCCACCGCCATGGACAACCCCTCACCCCTATACATCCCCCACCCCCGGGACACCCCCCTCCTATCCCCCTCGGACACCCCTCAGCCCCCCGGACACCCCCTACCCCCTTGGACATCCCCCAACCCCCTAGACACCCTCACCCCCCTTGAACACCCCCACCCCATGGACAACCTCCCCACCCCTGGACAGTCCTCCCCACCCCCCCTGGACACCCCCACCCCCTGGACACCCCTACCCCCTTGGATAGTCCCCCAACCCCTTGGACACCCCCCTCCTGGACACCACCCACACCACCTGGACACCCCCACCCCCATGGACAGTCCCCCACTCCTGGATAGCTCCCCTGGACACCCCCACCCCTGGACAGCCCCACCCCCCTGGGACAACCCCACCCCCTCGACACCCCCACCCCCCTCGACACCCCCCACCCCCCTCGACACCCCTACACCCCTTGGATAGCCCCCAACCCCTAGACAGCCCCGACCCCCTGGACACCACCCCACCCGTGGACACCCCCACCCCCTGGACACCCCCACCCCCATAGACACCCCACCCCCATGGACAACCCCCCCCCGGACACCACCCCACCCCCTTTGTCTTCATTGGTGTTATTTTGAATTATGTATAGAGTATTGCAATTGCAGGTAATTGCACAAGTGATTGGATGTATAGGTTTGTTATTATTGTCTGTTGGTATTGCATGCTGAATTCTCAATTCTGTATAGGTTTGTTATTATTGGAGGTAATTAATTCTGATTTATGCATAGGTTTGTTAATTCTGAATTATGTAGAGAATTAATTCTAAATTCTATAATTGCACAAGGGGAGGCTGGTACTACTGCTAGAGCTGCAACAACTCTATGCCAACAGTTTCAAAATCGTTGGTATAGATGTGAAAATCCAATCTATACCAACGGTTTTCATCAAACCATTGGTAAAAGTCTATACCAACGGTTTACAAACCAATGGTATAGTCCTGTTAACTAAAGTGTTGCAAACGGTTCAAAAAACTGTTGGTATATATATAAACTGAGTTTTATTACAACGGTGTAAAACCGTTAGTAAAATGTTATACCAACGGTTATAGAAAACGATTGGTATAATGTGTTGTAACATAACATACCCCAACGGTTTATGAATATCTGTTGGGATATGTCTATCCCCACGGCTTAGTTGCCAACAGTTTGGACAAACGTTGGTATATATTATACCAACGGTTATCCAGCCTATACCAACGGTTTAAAACCGTTGGTATATCATAGATTTCTAGCAGTGTATGACAATACATCATGTATTGCGATTGTTTATTTATACATGGTATTTGTTGGTGGTTTTCTTGCCTTATCACTTACTCTTTAAACTTATATGGAGTAATGTCTTTCATGCGTGTTATTTGTATACCCTCGATACTCATCACCAACCCGTGGTCTACTGTAGGAGGGCTTCGAGATTTATTATCTCTCTTTCTTTATTGCTAGCATAGGAGAGGTACCTTTGGAGAGAGGGGGTTGTGACACCTGAATGTTGTACCTCTCGTATCCCCTCGTGGTTTAATTTTCATGATCACAATCATGTTCTTATTTATCTAACTTTGTTTGAAGTGTTTTTGAATGATAGGCACAAGGTTTCCAAGAAGTTGGCCCAAGAAAGAATCTCAAAGTGGAATGAATTGCAGTCCACCGGCCAACCGGTGTGATAGCACCGGCCAGCCGGTGGACCTGGCAGAGGCATTGCCCACTGCCAGGTTCCACCGGTCAGCCGGTGGCTCTGTCACCGGCCAGCCGGTGGCACCCAGACCAATGGGCCAGCTACTGTCTCCCCACCGGCCAGCCGGTGGCTCCTCCACCGGTCAGCCGGTGGAGCCTGGACCAAAATTCTTCTCCTCTGCCAAGGCACCGGCCAGCCGGTGGAGCTGTACCGGCCAGCCGGTAGCCCAGTCAAACTAGCCGTTGGCTTTGACCAGTCAACTCCCATTTGGCCTCCAACGGCTCCGAGGCCCTTTACAACGGCTCCGAAGACTCCCCAAGGGTTCCATGCCTATAAATAAAGGCCAAGGAAGCCCCGGACACCACCCGGATCATATACGAAGCCAACAGACATATTTTGTATCAATTGGCCAACCTCCGGCGACTTCCCTCAAAGGAACCTCAAGTGCTCCAACAACTTCCACATCCAAGGAGCTCCACCAAAGAAGCTTGGAAGCGGCCTTCAACATCTCCAATCATTCAAAGGCGCCCAAGGCTTCTTCTCATAAACGGTTTTTATTGTTTATTTATTTTGAGCTTTAAATTTGGGTTTGTGCCTACAAACCCCAACACCTTTTCTCATCCCTCTTTCTTTTGGGTTTCACATCACCACTAAGGTGTGAAGAGGTTTCTTCAAGCCTTTCCTTTTAAAAGGCTTGTGTCATAGGTGAGCTAGCCTTCACCTGTAAGAAGGCTAGTGGGTTCTTGCTCAACCATTAAAAGCAAGTGGGTTCTTGCTTAACCACCAAAAGCAAGCTGTAATAGGTTCTAGTGCTACCTCAAAGCCTAGTGGGTTTCTTGCTAAAACCATTGAAAAGCAAGCGGTAGAATCTCTCAACGGTTGAGTTGGGAGCGGAGACGTAGGCCGGGTTTTGGCCGAAATCCGTTAACAATTTCTTGTGTGATTGCCTCTTTAATTTTCCGCTGCATTTTAACTTTGATTTTTAATTTGTTAATTATTTTTTAAAAGGCAATTCACCCCCCCCCCTCTTGTCATCCTTCCCGTTTTTCTCCGACCAACAATTGGTATCAGAGCGAGTATTTGAATAATTCCTTAACCGGTTTCAAATTAAAGATCCTTTTTGATGGCTTCTATTGCTTCAACCTCTTACGCCCCCGAAGGCTTTTCTTTGGATCGTGCTCCATTCTTTGATGGAACCGATTATAGTTTTTGGAAAACCCGCCTGAACACATTTCTTAAAAGTATTGGCTATCCTATTTTTAGAATTTTTATGCATGGTTTTACCCTCACTTCTTCCGATGAGTCTAAGTGGACCACCATAGATATTAAGAATTTCGAGCTTGATGGCAAAGCCATGAATGCTCTACATTGTGGGCTAGACCGAAATGTATTTAATTGTATTTCTACTTGCTCTACTTCTTACGATCTTTGGAAATTTTTAGAACTAACCTATGAAGGTACTAGCGAGGCTCCAAAGCAAGAATCCGATCAAAAGCAAGAACCCGACGAAAAGATCAAGCCCGTTTGGCCACCTCACAAGAAAAGGGCCAAGAAGAAGAAGAAGAAGGCTTTAAAGAAAACTTGGAGTGATAGCTCCTCCTTCTCCTCCTTCTCCTCGAGCGACCAAGGTAAAAAATGCCTAATGGAAAAACATGAGGTATCATCTTCCGACTCTTCTTCCTCATCATCCTCTAGTTCTTCAAATTCTTTCAATCATTTGTCTTATGAAGAACTCCAACATGGTAGAGATCAATTAGAAAATGGTTTTCATGAACTTTCTTCTAAATTTGTTTCTTTGAAAAAGAATTTCAAAAAACTTTCCTCCGAAAAAGAACAACTTCTCAAAGAGAAGGAGGAACTCTCCCTAAAAATCCAAAATTTCCCAAATGTTGATTCTTTGGAATCAACCATCAAGGACCTTAGAGAATCCCTAGCCAAATTCACCCAAGGGGAACAAAATCTTTCAAAATTGCTTGGTTCCCAACGAATTTCAAGAACCACCCAAGGGCTAGGATATACCAATGTAGCTTCCTCCTCCCATGCACCCACTATTTTTGTAAGGGGGAGCTCCCAATACAAATTTTGCAATTATTGTAAAAAACCCGGGCACCTCATTTATGAGTGTGATTGCAAAAATGCCCGGTACGGTAGGCCAAAGACTATTTTCTATTCCGATGAGTTTTATAGGAGAAGACCCGCCATAAGACAAGTGTGGATTGAAAAATCCCTTCTAGCGAGTCTCTCCGGGCCAAAACTTGTTTCGGTTTCAAACACCTCTCCCCGGTGATTGGTTGTTTTTATTTAGGGGGAGTTAGGATCGTTTAAGCTCTTTTGATTTCAATTTTCTTTTCAAAACCTTCAATTCAAACTGTTATTCAATTTTTCATTTCAAAATTTTTGATTCAAAACTTTCAATTCAAATTTCAAAAAAAAAATTTTGATCTCTATCTTGTTTTTCAACGTTTTCCCTCAATCAAATTTTTATGCCCCACGCTATTTTGATAATCACAAAGGGGGAGAAATTTCTTGATTGATTGGGGGAGAATCTTTTCTATCATGCTTTGATTTATTTTCAAATTATCCTTTAATAATGTCTTTAATTTCAGTATTTTACTTTGATTGTTTCGGTGATTGTGATCATCAAAATAGGGGGAGACTGTTGTACCTCTCGTATCCCCTCGTGGTTTAATTTTCATGATCACAATCACGTTCTTATTTATCTAACTTTGTTTGAAGTGTTTTTGAATGATAGGCACAAGGTTGCCAAGAAGTTGGCCCAAGAAAGAATCTCAAAGTGGACTGAATTGTAGTCCACCGACCAACCGGTGTGATAGCACCGGCCAGCCGGTGGACCTGGCAGAGGCATTGCCCACTGCCAGGTTCCACCGGTCAGCCGGTGGCTCTGTCACCGGCCAGCCGGTGGCACCCAGACCAATGGGCCAGCTACTGTCTCCCCACAGGCCAGCCGGTGGCTCCTCCACCGGTCAGCCGGTGGAGCCTGGACCAAAATTCTTCTCCTCTGCCAAGGCACCGGCCAGCCGGTGGAGCTGTACCGGCCAGCCGGTAGCCCAGTCAAACTAGCCGTTGGCTTTGACCAGTCAACTCCCATTTGGCCTCCAACGGCTCCGAGGCCCTTTACAACGGCTCCGAAGACTCCCCAAGGGTTCCATGCCTATAAATAAAGGCCAAGGAAGCCCCGGACACCACCCGGATCATATACGAAGCCAACGGACATATTTTGTATCAATTGGCCAACCTCCGGCGACTTCCCTCAAAGGAACCTCAAGTGCTCCAACAACTTCCACATCCAAGGAGCTCCATCAAAGAAGCTTGGAAGCGGCCTTCAACATCTCCAATCATTCAAAGGCGCCCAAGGCTTCTTCTCATAAACGGTTTTTATTGTTTATTTATTTTGAGCTTTAAATTTGGGTTTGTGCCTACAAACCCCAACACCTTTTCTCATCCCTCTTTCTTTTGGGTTTCACATCACCACTAAGGTGTGAAGAGGTTTCTTCAAGCCTTTCCTTTTAAAAAACTTGTGTCATAGGTGAGCTAGCCTTCACCTGTAAGAAGGCTAGTGGGTTCTTGCTCAACCATTAAAAGCAAGTGGGTTCTTGCTTAACCACCAAAAGCAAGCTGTAATAGGTTCTAGTGCTACCTCAAAGCCTAGTGGGTTTCTTGCTAAAACCATTGAAAAGCAAGCGGTAGAATCTCTCAACGGTTGAGTTGGGAGCGGAGACGTAGGCCGGGTTTTGGCCGAACTCCGTTAACAATTTCTTGTGTGATTGCCTCTTTTATTTTCCGCTGCATTTTAACTTTGATTTTTAATTTGTTAATTATTTTTTAAAAGGCAATTCACCCCCCCCCCTCTTGCCATCCTTCCCGTTTTTCTCCGACCAACACTGAAAACAATACATTGCGGTTGAATTAATAACTAAACCATTTTTTGTTGGAATAAATTTATAGTTTGTATCCATGGATGTCATTTTTAGTTTTTTTAATATTAAATATAAATAAATTATCCACAATTTGTTTTGGCTAAACTCATTGCATTGATAGCTTGGGGATACAATAGGCTTTTTCCTCTTGGCTATTTAAGTTGCCCAATACTGGTAGTCTAATTCATTTTTGAGGTTAATGCGATGTGAAAGGTAATGATGGTGGATGGGTGGTACTAGGGGTGGACAAATTCTGGTTTCGGTTATAACCAAGTGAAAAATTGACAACCATATGGCTTTTATCATTAAAAACAATGGATTAAAATTTGTTAAGATAAAACCCATCCTATTTTTAAAAAATCAAATGACACATAACATATGCTATATCTTTAATTTTATATAAAAATTATTATAATAGTACAATAAACATGGTTTGCAGTAAAATAATAATAATAATAGCAACATAATATATTGTATGATCGCTCATTTGTGTGATCACACACCCATTCTTTCTTAGCTGACCGCCGCATCTCCTTTGAAATCTCCCCTCCCTGACACTGCTCCACAGCCAGCGACCCCAAACTCTACCCCTGCCCTCGCCTCTCCCCTGCCGGCGCCCATGACTGTGACCCGCTCGCCGTTTTTCGACAACACGACTTTCCTTTGTCGGCGACCTGTTTGCCCCCTCCCCTGCCAGCGTCCTTTGTCGGCGACCTGTTTTCCCCCTCCCAATTTGGTAATACTATTTATGTTTTCTAATTTCAGTGTTCTTCAGTCACCATGTTCTTCGATAGTTATTTAAGTTTTTTTCAAGTTTTCTTAGTGATTTCAATTTCCAATTCTATAACAGCGCTTAAGTTTTCATATTTCAGTTTTAAATTTCTAGTTTTTAGGTTTATGATACTTTATTCCGGCATTTTAGTGTTTCTAGACACCAGGGGTGACTTAAGTTAGGGTTTGTAGTACAAAATGTAGTAATCGGATATTGCAGACCCTAGGTCATGAATTTGTTTTCCAAAATCATATCATTTTTTTCAGAATTTTAAATGTTTTATGTGCTGAGATTCTGTCTTTTTTATTCAATTCCTCAAGTTATATTTATGTTTTCTTATGTTTTTTATCACTTACTGTAGTTATTTCATACATTTATCTCTTAATTTCAAAGTTTTGTTTATTGCTTGATGTTAAATTTCAAATCCCTTTTACTGATTTCTGTTTACATTACCACTTTATTAGTTCATTCTATAGTAAACGGAGTTTTTAATTTTATAATCATTTTCTTTAAATATTTTATCCTATTTTTTTATGCATTGGATAATTCTAAATGCCCTTTTTACTATTGATGGATTGGTATTCATAATTGATTTTTCCCGAATACTAAATGTTATGGTCCGGGGAAAAGGGCAACTCTAAGTTTATGCATATACCATATGTCTAGTTTGATCTAAAGAGGTAGATTTAGATGATGATTTGTTGCCCTTCATGTTTAAACCTTTACTTTTCTACCAAAGTTTACCCATCAATTTTTTAATGTTATCTTCTCATCATTGTCATTTCTCATCTGTTGGATTATATTTTCCATTTAATGTAAAATTAACATGTCTTAAAACATTTACTTTTGTATTTTTATACAACGACCCTACGTTTCTTATATTACTATTACATCATTTTAATGATAAACAATATAATAGTGTTACAAAATCAGGATCTAAAAGTTTAGTGTCTTAGGAAAATTAGGACCAAACATAAGATTTACATGATAAAACATAAACATTATTTAATTCTTCTTTAGCTTCTTAGTGGCCACCGTGTTCTCCTTAGTACAAGTAATCACCTGAGGATATACATCAAAGAAAGGGGTGAACTAAAAGCTTAGTAAGATGATAGATAAGAACATGAATCAATATAACATGAGTGAGCATCATCATCATCATTATAACATAAGCATGAGATCATCATCATAATCATGAGAGTAAGCATTAGATAAAAACATTGAATGTAGAAATGCATAAAAATGAAACATCATGTCTTAGTGGTCAAATACCACACATAGTTGTGAATAATGCTAGCATCATATTCATGCATAACATATGTGCATAATCATAACATCATCTTTGTGAACAACCTAGTATCATGTTCATGCATATTGCACATCATCTCATGAGATATATCACATTACCCAATGCATTGGAGCGCTATATAATTCCTGGCACACCCGTCACATCATAACATTTACACAATCATACATGCCACATAGAGCATATAACAATCTTTTTCATAAAATAACCCATGGAAAGGAAATGATTTTTATGAAAATTTAATAAATCATGATTTCATGAATAGACATTGGAGTTCCCAAAATAAAAAGGGAATAACATAATTGGTGTAATAATCATCAATCTTGAGTGGAGAAAAAACAATCTCAAGAGAAGTAAAAGACGTGTTTTTAGAAAGAAGAGTTCTTTTGAAAAAATCACTGCATTTAACATAAAATCAGATTGAAAGCATGTATATCCTAGAATAGAAAATGTAAGGATAATGAAATTATATTTGAGGAATATTAAAAGAATATCCACACTAAAATTTGGCACGAAATAGGAATAATCCAAAGAAAAGAAATTGAGTTCGAAAATCCCCTTACCTTATGTTTGAATGCTTTCTTCATTTTAATATCTCGAATAATAAAATTAGATTCATTAAATTAAAAATTCTGAACCTCTTGTACATGTATTTAATTTATTATAATTTTATTAAGTTCATTTATAACTGTTTTGATGTGTTATAGTGTTCAATTTCATTATTTGGGAGTGTTCGTTTTCTTGATTTTCATGATTGGTTCACTTGTATACATGTATAGAAGATCGTGTAAAATGTGGATAATTATCTAAATTTGATATTATATGTTATTAATGAACTTCCAGAAGTTTAATTGGTCTTATATATTATTTTGTTTTCATATATGAGGATGATTCAATAGATAAAATGTTAATGATAATGATTTAGATTAATTTGGTGGTTTTTTTATCACAACAAACTGATTTTGTTTTATTATTTAATATTATGTATATAATTTAGTTGAAGAACATAAAAAAGTTATAACATGCATTTTAAAATCTGTTTTAATCATTATAATGGTTTTAAGACTAGCCTTGAAGGCAGGAAAGGAAAATGAAAACTTGTCGTCCTTGAAGGTGATAAAACAACACCTCACGGATGGCGTTTTTATTTTTAGAATAAAAGGGAGAGAAGTGGTTTGATGATAAATTATTTCATTAACATAATAATATTCCAGTATATATAAGATACTGAAGTTATCATGCCACTTGGGTAAGGGGAGATGAGGAGAGAAAAAGAAAAGAAAAGAAAATGAAAAGGAATTAAAATAAAAGAAAGATAATTTTACATTTTGAATACATCTCCTTGAGAACCATCTTAGAGAGATTGGTTTTGGTATTTTGTTGAGACCAAAGTCTCCTGGACACGAGAAAGAGTCTTAGGAAGAGGATTGAGCAGAAATTGAATAAGTTTCAAGGGTTGGAAGGTGTGAGGAGAAGAGATGATGATGAGTGATATTTGTAATGGAGAAGTGATCGTACCACGATTCACTGTTTTATTCCACCCTTACACCGCAGTTTTAAACTAGTTTTGTAATGAATATTCCCAATATAATATTAAATTGCACTTTATGTTTGAATCAATCAATTAATGTTAATCAAGATTAGAATTAGCAATGTTACTTATTTTTATTATTTCAATGTAGGTGGAGGTGATTTGGAGGGCCTTTGATGAAGTGAAAGAAAAATGGGCCAAAATTGCATGGATCCATGGACATCTGTCCACTGTTTTGCATAGTAAATGAAATTCGTGCATCCCAATGGGCTGATATTTTGTGGGTCTGTCCAAAATTTAATAGGCTACATTTCATATTAAGAAACCCAATCCTAATTCGGCTTCTATGGGGCCCATCCGAACTGATCTGTCCAAGCCACCGAATATGGACCAAGTCAAATGAGGTGTTCTGTATTTTATCAATATATTGAGTTGCAGTTGTCCAAATGGTGCCAAACTTTTGGTGGAGATAGTCAAGAGGTAGGGATACAAATTTTCTATTTTCTCCAAAGCGAGATAAGACTGTATGAAGGCCGAAACGCGTGGTACAATTGGATTGATGAAATTTGTGTGCCTAAAACCACCTTCCAATTTTCCTATAAAATGACACATTGGGCTCCCCATTTGTAAGTTTGAACCAAGAGCCACACTCTTCCATTTTGGAGACCCAAAAGAGTCCTATCACCATTTAAGAAGTTCTGGAGGCCCCTATCCTCATAGAGGGATCAAGGATGAAGAAGGAGATCCACTCGAGCTTCCTCCTCCTCTTGATGTCGAGCTAAAAGTTGGGTGTTCGTTGTGAGAGTGCTGCACATATGTCAAGGGAGTTCCGATGCATACACTAGCTACTGGTTTGGAGTAATTTGTGTGTTTAAACATTTCATTCCATGTATCTTATTTTATTTCAGATTTTAATGCTTGATTTGATGCATGTGAGTGTTATGCTCTTAATTTCTAACCGACCGGTGTGAGGTTTTGAGTGCGTGACTTGTGTTGTTCTGATTGGACATCACAAGAATCCTTTTCATACCAACCTTATTGAGATTTCAATCTACTTTGGAAGCTTTTATTCCATGCATAAGTACTGGACCTTGACAATACGATTGTTACGTCAAGGTTTGGTCCTTAAAGCATTGAAATAAAAGCTTAGGAATTAATCGGGATTCCAATTAACTCCAACCAAAGAATTACTCTAAACTTAAGATGAATCTCTATGAACAATGAACTTGATATGTGTGTAGTGAAATCACATCGACCCTTTTATCTCATATTTTTCAAAATCCACTAGGTCACTCAACTTTTAAGCTATTTCAACGAAGTCATTGTTTTAAACTCTTTTCAAAACCACCCCCTCTCTTAGTCATTTTTATTAAAAATACACACTTTAAACCTACCAACGCTCCTTGAGAGACGACATAGGGTCTAACCTAGACTATAAATCAACCTTAAAAACATAATCAATTTGACGTGTCACGACAACGCGGTCAAGAAAAAAAATATTTTTTGATTATTTTATTCATTAGTTTATTATTTTGGATCAAAACGATGAATTATAGCGACCCTAACCTTTTACACATATCATTACATGATTTTAAGAATAATTAAACTTCAAATTACAAGCCAAGGATCGTAAAGTCTAGTGTCTTTTAAGATTATGTACATAATTAAACACCATAAAAACAACTTTTATTTAATATCCACATTGAACTCTTAACTTCTATTGTGCTAAAAAATTTGCATATGATAACCTGAGGATAACACGAAAAAAGAGATGAAGTAGAAAGCCCAGTAAGAGAATAATCATAAGAATAAAGCTTGACACATGAGTTTGAAAAGATAGCATAATGATATAAAAAGGCATGAAACATGATTTAACATATGGAATCATCACATATAAAATATGAGATCATATAAACATGAAATCATAGTAATGTGTAAGAAACATAAAACATGACATTATCATGAGTCAAGGCTCGTTGCACATATAGGAGCATGAGTCAAGGTTAACCACCAAGACTGTTGCACATGGAGCACGAGTCACGGCTAACCGTCAAGACCGTTGCACATAACATCTCATGAGATTGAACTTTACCCAATGAATTTGAGTGCTATTTGGATGAACCCATCATAACATGTTCATGAATATGTTTTTCACATAAAGAACTATACATAATCCATCATACATAAATTTAAGGGTACCCATAGAAAGAAATGAGTATCATAATCATGTCATAAAACATAACTAATGAGCGTATCATAAAAGTGTCCATGGAGGAAAAGAATTAGATAATGCATGGACAATAATAAGTTAGAACATATATATATATCATGATAAGTGATGTCAAATTGAAGTGATATCATGTAAAAAGAGTATTTAAGATACTTTAGAATTATAACATTTTAGTGCAGTTTAAGGAAAATATCAAAGATCATTTAAAATTTAAAAGGGAATAATCGTTTATACAAAACCAGAAGTAAACCAAGAAGATTTTCATAATAAAATGAGAGATTTTAGAAAAATAATGGTGGCCTAAAACAGATTATATAGTGCACTTGAAATTTGGAAAGAATTTGGTAAGTTCCCTTAAATTAGACTTGCTTATCGGAAAGAATTGAGTAGGAAACCTTTTAAAAACATGTATATACCCAAAAAGGAGCAATAGATCTTGATAAATGAGTTTGTAACATGTACACAACATTTAGAAGATGTATATAAAATGGATAGAGAATTTCATTTGGGTAAAGAGAGAGGATAACCTGAAGGAATAATGGATGTTTGGGTAGAATCCCTTACCTTAAGTCTGAAAGTGTTCTTAGCTTGATCTTAATGTCCTGGATAATAAAATTCGATTCATTAATTAATAAGTCCAGAACATCTTATATATGTAATTGATTTAGAATAATTTTATTAAGTTCATTCATAGACTTTTTGGTGAGTTGTAGTGTTCGGTTTTATTGTTTAGGAGTGCTTATTTTTTTTTTAAATTTTCATGATCGGTTCACTTGTATAAGAGTATGAAAGTTTATGTAAAATGAAAATGGTTTTCCAGAAGTGTAATTATATTATATTAATGAACTTTCAGAAGATAAAATGGTTATATAATTCATTTGATAAAATGGGATGAGGATGGATCATTAGATAAAATTTTAATGATAATCGTTTGGATTATTTTGAGCCATTTCACTCACAACGAGCTTGTTTTGATTTATTATTTTAAATCATGTGTGTATGATGATTACAGAACATTAAATAATATATAATACAAATATTATAGGCTGGTTCAACTATAAAAATGGTTTCATGACCAGAATTGAATATGGTAATAGAAATTGAAAACCCGTCGTCTTTGAATGTGATAAATTAGCACATCTCGGATGATATTTTCATTTTTAGTATAAAAGGATGAGAAAAGAGAGATGATGATGAATTATTCTATTATCACAAGAAAATTACAGTATATGTAAGGTACTTGATTTGTCATACCTTTTTAATGAGGAGAGGTGAGGATAGAAAAGAAAATAAAGGAACTTGAAAAGAAATTGAAAGAAAATGGAAGAGAGGTTTACCTCTTGATTCATTCCTCTTGAGAACCTCCTTAGGGGTTTGGTTTTGGTCCCTTTTTAAGACCAAAAGCTCCTGGTCGTGGGGGAGGAGCTTGGGAAGATATCCGAGTATAATTTATACAAGTCACAAGGCTTGAAAATTGTGAGGAGAAGAGGTGGTATTTAGAGTGGAAGAGAGGAGTGTTTTCTCAATATTTTACTCAATATTTTATTATTTTGCTCAAGACAAGCAATACTTCTGATTCTTGAGACTAAATAAAATAATGTGTTCATGTGAATTCAATCCAAAGGACACTTATATCATCCACGACTCAAAAATGGCTCAAAAATTCATTTATTTACTTATACCGTAAATTACCGTATTTTACTATTCACAAAAATTCAAGTATTTTAGAAAAATACAAAAAATTTGCCCTAACCATTTTTTAATGTGTAGAATCCAAAAATGAACTCCATTTTATGAAAATATTTTTCTATATATGAGAAATTTATTTTTTAATTAAAATCATAATTTACTTGAAAAATACAAATTTTAAAATTAAAATTGATTTTCTAACACCTTGAAAAATTAATTAAGCTATCATAAAATTATTTTATAATCATAAGACATCAAAATATTATTTTATGAATACAGTTTATGTAAATAAATTTTCTTTTAATTTATTAAATTAATCATAAAATTGTAATTAAATATACACGACTTACAAAAAAACCAACACTTAATTAACAATTTTTAAAATATTTGTTTACTTATACTATGATATAATTATACCATATTTTCACTTATAAGATGGATAAATTTTATTTATACTTACAATGGAGAGGTTACTATTACATTGGTTAGTTTACTATTTATAAGAGTCATATTACCATTTTGAAGGTCAAGTTACTATTCCTTTGGTATAGGTTCCTTAACTTCTAGAGATACCTTTTATTGCACTCATTCTTCATTTATAAAGTTTGTATTGTGTTATCTATGTAATATTATGTGATTATACTATAACACATAATTATAAGAAGAGAATTCCATTGATAAAACATTGAGTCATTACATTCTTCCCCCTTTACGAAATTTCACCTTTGAAATTTCGTTTTACATTTTTAGCTGAAAACAAGTGTGAATACTTTTCTTTCATCACTTCCTCCATTTTCCATGTTGTCTCTTTGTACTTATGGTTCCATCATAGTACTTGGACCAAATGTGTAGTCTTGTTGTGTAGAACTTTATCACTACGAGCCAAGATCTTCACTAGCTATTCCTCGTAAGAAAGAACATTCTCCAACTATACCTCCTCCGAGGTTAGTACATGTGAAGGATTCAGTATGTATTTACTTAAGAGGGATACATACAAGACATCGTGTACTTTAAACATGGTAGGAGGAAGTGATAGTCGATAGGCCACAACTCCGACGCGATGAAGAATCTCGATGGAATCAATATACTTGGGACTCATTTCTTCTCAAATCTCATGACCTTCTTCCATGGAGATATTTCGAGGAATACCATGTCTACAACTTTAAACTAAAGGTCTCATTGACGATTGTCTGTATAACTCTTCTGTCAACCTTGGGCTGTCTTGATGAGCTACTTAATGATTTTCGCCTTCACCACTATTTCTTTGACCATTTTAGGTCCTAGCAGCTTACGTTCACTGACTTCATCCTAGCACGCCGGTGTTCTGCACCTTTTCCCATAAAGAGATTCATATGGAGCCATTTGGATGCTTGAGTGGAAACTATTGTTGTAGGAGAATTCGACCAGTGACAGATGTTTGTCCCATCCTCCTTTGAAATCCATAAAACATGCTCTCAACATGTCTTCTAGTATTTGAATCGTTCGCTCAGATTGTCCATCAATTTGAGGATTATAGGCCGTACTGAAGTTCATCTCAGTTATTATAGCATGTTGAAGAATTTTCCTTAACTTCGATGTGATTTCGATCGAATACAATAGATAATGGTATTCCATACAACCTTACCACCTCTTTGATATATATCTGTGCAAGTTGATCCAACGAGAAGTCCTCTTGAATTGTGATAATGTGAGTTGTCTTTGTAAGATGATCCACAATGACCCATATATCATTGTTTCCTCAGGATTTTCTTGGAAGTCGAGTGACAAAGTCCATGGTGATGTTCTCTCACTTCCATGTTGGTATGGGTAGTGGTTGCATATCTTCTTAGACTTTTGTCTTTCAGCCTTCACTTGCTGACAAAGCAGACACTTTGATGTATATTCAGAAATCTTCTTCTTCATATTGTCTCATCAATAATTTTCCAGAGATCTCGATACATCTTTGTGTTCCCTGGGTGAATAGAGAAGATTGAGCTATGTGTGTCATTCAGAAGATCCTTCTTTTATCTCTGGATCAGATAGTACACATAATCGTGACCCAAATCTTATGACTCCATCCTTGTCAATCTTGAACCCAGAGGATTTCCCATTTCTGATAACTTCCACCCTTTTCTGAATTTTCACATCATTTCCTTAAGCATCCTTTATTTTCTCCAAGAGGTATGGTTGAACAATTATTTGATAAAGGATTGATGATGTTCCTCCCTTAATTATTCATATGTCCATCCTTTCTAAAGAATATTGGATCCTTTTCAATTCTCATCATCGATAAAGATGCATGATCCTTTCTACTTAGAGTATCTGCCACCTTATTTGTCTTACTGGGATGGTAGTGGATTGAGAAGTCATAATCCTTGATGATCTATGACCATCTTTTCTAGCGCATATTATGCTCATTATATGTGAATATATATTTGAGACTCTTGTGATTAATATATATCTCACACTTTTCCTCATAGTGATAATGTCGCCATATTTTCAATGTAAATATTCCAACTCCAGATTATGTGTGAGATAATTTTTCTCATGGATTTTCAACTGCCTTGAGACGTAGGCTATCCCTTTATCAATTTTCATCATCACAAAGTCTAATCCCTTCTTTGAAGCATCACTGTACACCACAAAGATTTCTCCACTTTTTGAGTGTGAGTACTGGTGCTGTAATAAGCCTCTTTTTGAGCTCCTTAAGTCTTTCATCACATTCTTGAGTCTAGAAGAACTTCAACCCCTCTTTTTGAGCTCCTTAAATCTTTCATCACATTCTTGAGTCTAGACGAACTTCACCCCCTTTCGTGTCATCTTGGTTATTGAGTTTGAAAATCGTGAGAAGTTCTTCACAAATCGTCGATAATACCTAGTTAGACCCAGAAAGCTACAGATCTCCGTTACAGATGTTGGCCTGGGCCACTCTTCAATTGCCTTTGTCTTGGAAGGGTTCACATATATTCCCTTACTAGTGATAACATGCCCCAAGAATGATACTTCCTCCACCCAGAACTCACATTTGTTGTATATTGCATAAAGTTTCTCCCTTCGCAAAGTCTTCAACACAATATTCAAATGCTCCCCGTGTTCCTCCTTGCTCTTGAAGTATTATCAGAATATCATCGATAAAAATTACCACAAATTTGTCGAGGTAATCTCTAAAGATTATTTTCATTAAATCCATGAAAATTGTCAGAGCATTAGTGAGTTTGAAAGGAATCACTATGGACTCATAATGTTCATACATCATTCGAAAGACAGTATTGAGAATATCTTCCTTCCTCATCTTTAATTGGTGATATCCTAACCGAAGGTCTACCTTAGAGAAATAACTGGTCTCACAAAGCTGATCGAATAAGTCATATATCTGAGTTAGGGGATACTTGTTCTTTATTGTGATTTTATTGAGCTCATGATAATCAATGCAGATGCGCATTGATCCATCATTCTTCTTAACAAAGAGGACTGGTTCATCCCATGGTGAATTACTCAGACGTATAAAACCCTTATCCAGATTCTCCAGTAACTTCTTCTTCAGCTCTTCCAGATCTATGATGGTTATTCAATAATATTTCTTTGATATAGGCCGAGATCCATGAATAAGTTCAATTGAGAACTCAACCTCTCGATCAGGAGGAAGACCATATAATTCTTCAGGAAATATATCACTGTAATCCCTCTCTATGGGCATGTCTTCAAGCATGATTATGTCCTTTGCCTCAATCATTTGAGCTAGATATACTTTCTCATAAGGCAATAATATCCACACTTGAGACAATGATTCTAAAGGAGATTCATTATCCTCTTTATACTTATACAAGATTGGAGTATGCTCTGGGATGTGAAGAGTGACCTCCCATTCCCAACAATTGATGTTGGATTTATATAAGGATAGCCAATCCGTGCCCAAAATAGCATCAAACTTCACCAAAGGATGTATGACAAGATTTTATGGGAGGTTCAATCCACAAACATTAACCGGGGAGAAGTTATTTACTTTAGATGCAATAATTTTCCCATTAGCTGTTTTCACATATAACTCAATCTCCAAATTTTGAGGTAATGTTTGAATGGTTCTACTAAACTTGCAAGATATTAAAGAATGTGTAGAACCTGAATCAAATAGTACATTCACTATTATTGAATGAATAACGAGCGTACCTATTACCACATCATTGTCCGAATCCACCTTAGTAGTAGTGGTAGCATAAGCCCTTCTTTGTTTCCTTGGAGGTTGTTGTTGATTGCCTCCGACAACCCTTAGCTTAGGGAAATTGTTCACATAATTTCCATGTTCTTTGCAGTTGTAACACTGCACTAAAGGCTGAGCATTGATCTGAACCTTTTTTTCTTCTTCCACATTAGTGTGATTCTTCATATCCCTTCGGCAGTTCTTAGCCAGATGTCTCATTCTTCCACATTTGAAGCAATTCATGGGTCCCTTTAGACAGTTCTCAGGACGCTTCTTCCCACAATTTTGGCACGTGAGATGTTATATCTTCTTCCCATTATGAGATTTATTTTCCGAACCACCCATATTATACTCCATCTTCCGCTTTTTATCACTGGGCCCATAAGACCATTGAGAGGCTTCGATCTTCATTTCAACCTTGAGAGCACAATGGACAGCCTCCTCATAGCTATCGAAGTCACGAATTGCCCACGCTTTTCGTAGAATCAGCTTTAGTCTGCTAAAGAAGTGATCCACCTTACTTTTGGTGTTCCTGAAAAATCCAGAGACGTATTTTGCAAGCCTTGTGAAGTTTACTTCATACACCCTGATAGACTCATCTTCCTTCTACTTAAGTATGAGGAACTCTCTTTCCATCTTGAGAGGGATGGTTCGGGGAAAATGTTTATTGATTTTTTTCTTTAATTCATCCCAATCCATGACATCAATTTCCTCTGTGGACTTTGTATTTTTTATCAGTGTCCACCACTGATCAGCTTCCCCATCAAAACGATAGACCGCTAGTACGACTTTCTCTTTTTCTGAGCATTAGAGGACATCAAATATCTTTTCAATGGAGTTAATCCACTGTTCCGCGAGGATGAGATCAGAAGATCAACTAAACATGAAATGTCTTTGATGTATGAAAGATTCAATGAGAACTTGCTCTTTCCTTGGAGGAAGAGAGCGTTCCATATGATTCAAGTTATTATTCATAACTTGATCCAGCTGAGCAAGTACTATCATAAAGTTTTGAGCACCCGTTCCAATCATATCTAACATATCGTTAGGGAAATCATCACATTGCCTATCATATTGATTGTTGAAATGCGTTCTTCTATTTCCTACCATTAATTAAGGAAAAGAAATTGCAATTAGGGGGCTTGAATACTTATCTAATATGCATATAAAAGGAAACTTTAAACATGAAAGGATAAACTTGTAAAAGAAAAGTATATCTTAACTTGTAATTCCCTAGGTTTCAATTTAGGTTATCCATGGTCTTTTTCCTAACATATATTCTTATGAGATTTTTTTGTTCCCTTAACAATGGGTAATAATGAGCTTATGAATTTACTAAAGCATATCTCCCTGGAGTGTCAAACCAGCTACGCAGTAAGACCCGTTGTCGTGTACTAGGTTACCCCGAGTCAGACCCGAAACACTTTATCAGAGTTTTTACTCCTAGGTACATCTGTTTCAGAACCATTACCACTAGTAGTATCCATACATGAATGTATTTTCTTGATAAACCACTTACTCTATACTTGCCAAACATTAAGGATGTTTTCTTATACTTAGTCTTATCCCTAAGGTTCTTACTAAAGTGCTCTATTCCTAGTCTCCAAAAATAACTAAGCATATCCCCTGATACCAACTATAGAAACCCTAGTCTTTTACACATATCATTACATGATTTTAAGCATAATTAAACTTCAAATTACAAGACAAGGATCATAAATTCTAGTGTCTTGGAAGATTATGTACATAATTAAACACCATAAAACAACTTTTATTTAATCTCTTAATTGAGCTCCTAACGTCCATTATGCTCAAACATCGATATAGGATAACCTGAGGATAACATGAACAAAGTGATGAGCTAGAAAGCCCAGTAAGGGAATAATCATAAGAATAAATCACATGAGTTTGAAAGCATAACATAATGATATAAAAAAGTATGAAACATGATTGAACATATGGAATCATACCATATAAAACATGAGATCAAATAAACATGGAATCATAGTAATGTGGAAGCAACATAAAACATGACTTTAACATGAGTTAAGGCTCGTTGCACATAGAGGAGCACGAGTCAAGGCTAACCACCAAGATCGTTGCACATAACGTCAAAGCTAACCGCCAAGACCGTTGCACATAACGTCTCATGAGATTAAACTTTACCCAATGCATTGGAGTGCTATCTGGGCGTATTCATCATAACATGTTCATGAATATGCTTTATACATAAGGAATAATACATAATCAATCATACATAAGCTTAATGGTACCCATGGAAATAAATGGGTATCATAATCATGTCATAAAACATAACCAATGAGCGTATAATAAAAGTGTGCATGAAGGAAATGAATTAGATAATTAATGGACAATAATAAGGTAGAATAAACATATATCATGATAAGTGATGTCAAATTGAAGTGATATCATGTAAAAAGAGTATTTATGACAATTTAGAATTATAAAACATTTTAGTGCAGTTTAAGGAAAATATCAAAGACCATTTAAAACTGAAAAGTGCATAATCATTTATATAAAACTAGAAGTGAACAAAGAAGGTTTTAATAATAAAATGTGTTATTTTAGAAAAATAGTGGTGGCCTGAAACAAATTATAGAGTGCACTTGAAATTGGGTAAGAATTTGGAAAATTCCCTTAAATCAGGCTAGCTTATCAGAAAGAATTGAGTATGGAACCTTTTAAAAACATGTATATCCTTGAAAAAGGAGTAATGGATCTTGGTTCATGAGTTTGAAAAATATACACAACATTTAGAATATATACATAAAAATGACAGAATTTAATTTAGGTAAAGAGAGAGAAAGAATAACCCGAATAAATAATGGATGTTCGGGTAGAATCCCTTACCTTAAGTTCGAAGGTGTTCTTTACTTGATCTTAATGTTCTAGATAATCAAATTAGATTAATTAATTAATAATTCCAGAACCTATTATACATGTAATTGATTTAGCATAATTTTATTAAGTTCATTCATGACTTTTTTGATGAGTTACAATGTTCAATTTTATTGTTCGGGAGTGCTTGTTTTCTTAATTTTCATGACCGACTCGCTTGTATAAAAGTATAGAAGTTTATGTAAAATGAGAATGGTTTTCCAAAAGTGTAATTATATTATATTAATGAACTTCCAGAAGATAAAATGGATATATAATTCATTTGATTAAATTGTATGATGATGAATCTTTAGATAAAATTTTAATGATAATCGCTTGGATTATTTTGAGCGATTTCGCTCACAACGAGCTTGTTTTGATTTATTATTTTACATCATGTGTGTATGATGATCACAAAACATTACATAAAATATAATACATATATTATATTCTAGTTCAACCATAAAAATGGTTTCATGACCAGAATTGAAGACGATAATAGAAATTGAAAACCCATCGTCCTTGAATGTGATAAATTAGCACATCTCAGATGGTGTTTTTATTTCTAGTATAAAAGGAGAGGAAAAGAGAGATGATGATAAATTATTCCATTAGCATAAAAAAAATTCAGTATATGTAAGGTACTGGAGTTATCATACCTTTTGGATGAGGAGAGGTGAATATAGAAAAGAAAATAAAGGAACTTGAAAAGAAATTGAAAGAAATTGAAAGAAAATGGAAGAGGGGTTTACCTCTTAATTCTTTCCTCTTGAGAACCTCCTTAGGGGTTTGGTTTTAGTATTTTGTTAAGACCAAATGATCATTGTCATGAGGGAGGGGCTTGGGAAGATATTTCAGTAGAATTTAGACAAGAAACACGACTTGAGAAGTGTGAGGAGAATAAATGGTGAAAGATGATATTTATAGTGGAGGAGAGGGGTATTTTCTCAATATTTTACTCAATATTTTATTATTTTGCTCAAGACAAGAAATAATGCTGATTCTTGAGACTAAATACAGTAATGTGTGGATGTGAATTCGAACCAAAGGACACTTACATCATCCATTGATCAAACATGACTCAAAAATTAATTTATTTACTTATACTGTAAATTATCGTGTTTTGTTATTCACAAAAAAATCAAGTATTTCAGGAAAATAACCAAAATTCGCCCCATCCATTTTACGATGTGTAGAATCCAAAAATAAACTTCATTTTAGGAAAATAATTTTCTAAATATGAAAATTTTAATTTTTAATTAAAATCATAATTTACTTGAAAAATATAAATTTTAAAATTAAAACTACTTTTCTAACACTTTGAAAAATTAATTAATGTCTCATAAAATTATCTTATAATCATAAGACATCAAAATATTTTTTTATGAATACATTTTATGAAAATAATTTTTCTTTTAATTTATTAAATTAATTAAATACACATGACTTAAAAAAAACAAATACTTAATTAATAATTTTTAAAATATTTATTTACTTATACTATGATATAATTATACCATATTGTCACTTATAGGATGAATAAATTTTATTTATTCTTTCATTAGGGAGGTTACTATTACATTGGACGATTTACTATTCATAAGGGTCACATTACTATTCCAAATGTCAAGTTACTATTACTTTGGTATAGATTCCTTAACTTCTAGAGATACCTTTTATTTCACTCATTCTTCATTTATAAAGTTTGTATTGTGTTCTCTATGTAATCTTATGTGATTATACTATAAGACATAATTATAAGAAGGGGATTCCATTGATAAAACACTAGGTCGTTACACGAATAGTTTGAACCTTATCACTAAATATACTAAAATAATGGAGAGTTTGAGATTATAGTGATTACATGAGCAATGAATTAAGGAATAATGTATGTAACTTATAATTTATATATACCATAAATTATTGTATTTTATTATTTACAAAAATTCAACTATTTTAGAAAAATCTGAAAAATTCATCTTAACCATTTTTTGACGTGTAGAATTCAAAATAAAATCCATTTTATGAAAATATGTTTCTAAATATGAGAAATTTAATTTTTAATTAAAATCATCATTTATTAGAAAATTATCAATTTTAAAATTATAACCGATTTTATGACACTTTGAAAAATTACTTAAAATCTCATAAAATTATCTTATAATCATAAGACAACAAAATACTAATTTATGAATACATTTTATTTTAAATCATTATATTAATCATAAAATTGTAGTTAAATGTTTATAACTTACAAAAATACCAACACTTAATTTATCATTTCTAAAATGTTTATTTACTCGTATCATGAAATAAATATATTATTTTTTCATTAATAAGATACCTAAATTTTATTTATACTTTCATATGTGAGATTACTATTTTATTGGTTGAATTTCCATTCTTAATGGTCACATTACTATTCCAAAGGTCAAGTTACTATTCCATTGGTATAAGTTTCTTAACTTCTAAAAATACCTATTATTTTGTTCATTATTCATTTATAAAGTTTATATTGTGCCCTCTATGTGATTTATACTATATAACATAATTATAAGAAGATAATTTCCATTGATAAAATTTTGGGTCATTACATTTTCCATCTTTATGAAATTTTGTTCTCAAAATTTTGTTTTACATTCTAATTGAAAACGGGTGAGGATACTTCTCCTTCATCACTTGCTTCAGTTCCCATGTTGCCTCTTCGTACTTATGGTTTCTCCATAGTACTTTGGCTAGATGAGTAGTCTTGTTATGTAGAACTTTATCTCTACGGTCCAAGATCTTCACTGGTTGCTCTTCGTAAGAGGGACCATTTTCCAACTATACTACATCTAGATTCAGTACATGTGAAGAATCCAGTATCTACTTCCTCAAGAGGGATACGTAGAATATATCGTGTACTTGAGACATGGTAGGTGGATGTGCCAGTCGATATGCCACAACTCTGACACGATCAAGAATCTCGAAGAGGCCAATGTACATGAGACTTAGCTTTCCATTCTTCCCAAATCTAATGACCCTCTTCTATAGAGATATGCGGAGGAATACCATGTCTCTAACCTCAAATTCCAGGTCTCGTCAACGATTGTCTGCATAAATCTTCTATCAACTTTGGGCTTCCTTGATGTGCTGCTGAATGGTTTTCACCTTTTCCACCATTTCTTCAATCATTTCAGGTCATAACAGTTTATGTTCATTGACTTCATCCCAACATATCAGTGTTTTGTATCTTTTCCCATAAAGGGATTCATATGGAGCCATTTGGATGCTCGAGTGGAAACTGTTGTTGTAAGAGAATTCAGCCAAATGCAGAATTTGGTTCCATCCTCCTTTGAAGTCCATAAAACATGCTCTCAACATGTATTTCAGCATCTGAATAGTTCTCTCAGATTAACCATCAGTTTGAGGATGATAAGTATAGTGACCCTATTTTTCTTACATTACTATTACATAATTTTAAAGATAAACAATATAACATAGTTTTAAAAATAGGATCCAAAGGTTTAGTGTATTGGAAAAATTAGGGCCAAACATAACATTTACATAATAAAACATAAATATTATTTAATTTCTTCTTCTCTTGCATCTTAGTGGTCTTTGTGTTCTCCTTAGTACAAGTGATCACTTAAGGATATACATTAAAGAAAGAGGTGATCTAAAAGCCATGTAAGAGGATAGATAAGAACATGAATCAATATAAAATGGGTGAGCATAATCATTATCATCATAACACAAGCATGAGATCATCATCATAATCATGAGAGGAAACATTAGATAAAAGCACGAAACATGAAAATGCATAGAAATGAAACATAATGTCTTAGTGAGCAACTACCACGTATAGTTGTAAGCAAAGATAGTATCATGTCCATGCATATTGCACATTATCTAATGAGATACATCACATTACCCAATGCATTGGAGTGCTATATAATTCCAGGCACACATTTCACATCATAACATTTACATAATCATGCATGCCACAAAAAACATATAACAATTTTTGCCATAAAATAACTCATGGAAAGAAAAAAAGTTTAATGAGAATTTCAAAAATCATACTTTCATGAATAAACATTAAGGTTCAAAAAAAAGAGAATAACATACTTGGTGCAATATGAAGGTTCCGGGCGCAGCGGAAGCGCGTGAGTGGATGTGCCCACTTGACCTTTTGTCCTTAACAATGATCAATCTGGGATCAATATGATGATAAATTCCAGTCTCCACGGATCGAATCATAGAAATAGACAAAGAAAAAGAAAGTCCTGGAACCACAAAGTAAGATCGTTACAGGTTGATTATAATTAATTTAATCAATTTAAAAGAAATATCTTTTGTGTGTTCTTTCTTCGTTGATGTTCTTGATCACGTTCCGATGTGATTCGTCGTTGCGTCGCAGAAGCCAAGTGTGGACTTCCTCTAGCGGTGATCCACACGTGTACCTCGTATCTCGGGACGTCTCCAAAGGAGTCTCCGGGTGATAGCGTGAAGAAACCTTTGCTTGCATTGTCCGCCTTAGATTGTCTTAATCCGATGGAAGAAGATCTCTCTCGGTCTTGAGAGTGTTCTTGGAGGAAGAGGTTCGTTCGGCCTTGAAAGAATTCTCCAGAGTTGTTGTGCACAACGATTCTCTTGTGTGTAGAAAAAGAGTTGGGGTTGTGAGGATATTTATAATCAGCTTTGAGGTTGTAGAGTTATGAAAATAAATAAACGCGTTACATGTTTTATTTATTTCATTGACTCTTATTTAAAACCCCCATGTCGAATAATTAATTCATTAACATGCGTGCACGCTGATTATAATAAATATCATTTAAAACAATATTATATCCTCAAAATCTTGACTGTAAAAACTACACGGCGTGTAATAATAAATACACAGCGTGTACTTGTTTTTCATTGAAAACTACAGGGCGTTTACATTCAATGTACATGACGTGTATATCTTGTTTTCATTTATTCATTTCCTTTCCATAAAGAAAACTACACAACGTGTAATTATTAATACACGACGTGTACTTGTTTTCCATGAAAAACTACACAGCGTGTAATATTTAATACACAGCGTGTCTATCTTGTTTTTCATCTCCTTTTCCCTCCATCATTAAAACGATTTAGGCTTTCTTGAATAATTATTAAACCACGCACGAGAATAATCTTTATTCTACTTGAGATACTTGAATACACTTAGTGTGTGACCCTCTAGGCCTCTTTCTTGTTGGCATTAGGCGGGCTTGCCTAAAGTCCAAGATTACTGTCTAGCAACGGGTCAAGGCACCCAAGAGAAAGAAGTCGACGCCGCATTGACGTATCACCTCATACGAACGCTTACTGTGTAATTTAATCCATTTGTCTCGATATCTCATCAAGCATGTTTCATGGCAGTGTCATAAACCTATATGCTTGATCCGTCGTTCTTTGACTACCTGAAATAAACTCGTCGTTTACACCATGACCATGAAATTTAATGCGACAATTCTATTTCAATCAGAGGGCTAAGATATCAACTTCCATAAATTGAAGGGACAAATTCTTCCTCGACTTATCCAACATGTCACTCATGACGCACCCAACGTACCCTACTTTCCGCCAACTGTCTGCGTGACGGTTTTCGTCAGTAAATCTAAGTGCGCGAGTCATGACATGAGTTAATGATAATCTTCTAGTCTAAGGACCATTACACACGCTCGTAGATAGCGATGTCCGATGACACCAAGACATGCAGAATTGCTACTTGTGGGTCTGTTCTCATAATCTCCCATCTTGGAGTTTACCAAATGCGATCTCCATGAGAGAGAGACTCGTCTTCTTACGAGTACTCGCACATGACGATATGTATACTATGTGTCCTATCATAGTATGTCATCCAACCGTAGAACTTTATTTAAGAATATTGTTATAGCATTTCAAGGTTCTCATCATAGCTGTGATCTGTCATTACCTTATCAATGCAACAAATATTACTGGACATTATTATATTATATTATAGTCATGCAGAACAATGAACAATATATAATAAGTGAACATTCATGTAATCAAAGTACAAAACAGTTGGTTCTCAGGACACCAACCTTTACAAACTCCCACTTGGACTAGAGCCAACTGCCTGCGACTTTTAGTCCGCTAGACCTCACATGATGATCATGTTTCTGTTGAGTCAAGGCTTTAGTCAAGGGGTCTGCCACGTTGTCTTCCGTGGAAATACTGCTCACTGCAACTTCACCTCTCTGAGAAAAATCCCTCAAGAGATGATACTTCTGAAGTATGTGCTTTGTCTGCTGATGTGACCTTGGCTCTTTTGCAAGTGTCCCCGCTGCAGTATTATCACAATAGAGTGTGATAGGATCTTTACTGCTCGGTACTACATCCAGCTCTTGGATGAAGCTTCACATCCATACTACTTCTTTAGCTGCCTCAGAAGCTGCGATATACTCGGACTCCGCTGCAGAATCTGCCACCACACTTTGCTTTGAGCTCTTCCAGCTCACTGCACCTCTATTCAAACTGAAGATGTATCCAGTCTGCGACTTCATGTCATCTTGATCAGTCTGGAAACTAGCATCCACATGTCCTCTGATGACTAGTTCCTCATCTCCTCTATAAACGAGGAACATATCCTTAGTACGCCTCAGATACTTAAGGATAGTCTTGACTGCCATCCAATGACAGTCTCCTGGATCATCTTGATATCTGCATACCACACTTAATGCGTAAGCAACATCTAGCCTCGTACATAGCATAACATACATGACTGACCCAATCGCGGATGTATAAGAGATCCTTTCCATTCTCTTTCTTTCCTCATGTGTCTGAGGACACATTTTCTTGGAAAGATGAATGTCATGTGACACTGGCAACAATCCCCTCTTGGACTGTTCCATACTGAATCTCTTCAGTATCTTGTCAATGTATGTACTTTGACTCAGGCCCAACATTCTCTTGGATCTATCACGATGGATCTTGATCACAAGAATATATGCTGCCTTGCCCAAGTCTTTCATGGAGAAGCATTTATGCAACCATGCCTTAACTGACTGTAAGACAGGTACTTCGTTTCCAATTAGTAATATGTCATCAACATATACTATTAGGAAAACAACTACACTTTTACTAAACCTCTTGTAGACACAAGGCTCACATTCGTTCTTAACAAAGCCAAATTCTGTTATAGCTTCATCAAAACGAATGTTCCATGACCTTGATGCTTGCTTTAATCCATAAATGGATTTCTGCAACTTGCATACCTTGTTGGTATCCTTTGGAGTCACAAACCCTTCGGGTTGTGTCATGTAGACATATTCCTGGAGGTTTCTGTTAAGGAATGCTGTTTTGACATCCAGTTTCCAAATTCAAAGTCATGGTAAGCGGCAATGACCAATAGGATTCTGATGGATTTCAGCATCGCAACCGGTGAAAATGTTTCATCATAGTCAATTCCTTGACGTTGTCTAAAACCTTTTGCAACTAGTCGTGCCTTACAGGTGCTGACTTGCCCCTCCATGTCCAGTTTCTTCTTGAATACCCATTTATTACCAATAGGCTTTACATCAACTAGAGGATCTACCAAAATCCAGACTTGGTTTTGGTACATGAAATCCATTTCAGAATTCATGGATTCTTGCCCCTTGGCAACGTCTGTGCCTTAAACTGCTTCCTTGTAGGTAAGAGGATCATCATTTTCAACCAATAATGAGTCACTATCCTCGGTGACAAGAAAACCATATCGTTCTGGTTCTCTCCCCTCTCTCGTGCTCCTACGCAGTTCTTGTGTCTATAGAACAGATTGTTCTTCCACGGGGCTTTGTGGAATCTGTTCTTGTACCAACTCCTGTGTATCTTGAGCCTCGACTTCATTGAAGTCTATCTCGCTCCCACTATCTCTTTTGGAGATGTGCTCCCTCTGAAGGAATTTGACGTGTCTTGCCACTGTAACCTTTTTGTCTGAGGGGATGTATAGGTAATATCCCCTTGTTTCCTTGAGATATCCTATAAAGATACACTTTGTGCATCGGGGTGCAAGTTTGTTACCTGAAGAGGCCTTAACAAATGCTTCACTACCCCACACATGTAAATTTGATAACCTGGCTTTGCATCCACTCCATAACTCGTATGGAATATCATTTATCGATTTAGTTGGTACTTGGTTTAGTATGTGTGCTGCTGTTTGTAATGCATATCCCCAAAGGGATGATGGAAGGCTCGCATGACTCATCATTGATCTCACCATGTCCAACAGGGTGCGGTTCCTCCTTTCACTTACACCATTCCACTGAGGTGTGTAAGGAGGAGTGAGTTGAGATAGAATCCCAAACTCCTGTAAGAAATCAATGAAGTCCTGATTAAGATATTCTTCTCCTCTGTCTGTGCGGAGTTTCTTAATCTTCTTACCATGCTGGTTCTCAACTTCATTCTTGTATTCTTTGAACCGATCAAAAGAATCTGACTTATACCTCATTAAGTAAATATATCCATATCTACTAAAATCATCAGTAAAAGTTATGAAGTACGAGAACCCACCCCTTGCTTCAACTGGAAATGCTCCACACACATCTGTGTGAACTAATTCTAGAAGCTCTTTAGCGCTTTCACCTTTCCCACTAAATGGGGCTTTGGTCATTTTGCCTTGTAGACACGCATGACATACACCAAGTTGTTTTAGTTCGAAAGAATCTAAATACCCATCTTGATGTAATTTTGTCAAACGTTTCTCATTGACATGACCTAGTCGGTGATGCCAAAGTTGGGTGTGGTATGAGTCATGTGAATTAACTTTGTCATCGATTTCCATTACTTGGTTTGTGCAATCTAACACATAAAAACCGTTATATAAATGTTCCCTACCAAAACAAATGTTATCTTTATAAAAGTAGCAACATTCATTTCCAAACTTGAACATGAATCCATCAGTATCTAATCTGGATACTGAAATAATGTTTTTAGTAACAGAAGACACATAATAACAATCCTTTAACACCAAGATCATTCATGTTGGCAAGGTGAGGTGGTAGTCCCCGACAGCTACAACAACAAGTCTGGCTCCGTTGGCTGCTCGTAGATCTACCTCCCCTCGATCAATCTTCCTGAATCTACTTGGTTCCTGTATTTGGATACAGATAAGAGCACCACAAGCAGTATCTAATACCCAATTAGTATAAACAGATATATTACATTCGATAACAAACGCACCTGAAGCTTCCCCTTGGTTCCTTGGCTGGGTGCAATTTTTCTTCCAGTGACCCTTCTTGCCACATGCGAAACAAACAACATCCTGTTCCCTTGCCTCCCCTTTGACCTTCCTTTTCTCGGAAGTCCTTGAAGAAGCTTTGGTCTTAAAGCTCTTTTACTTCCCTTTACTTTTATTCACCATAAGGACAGAAGGCTTTTCACGCTTCATGTCATTATCTACTTGGAGAATGAGGATATGAAGATCAGACAGAGACTTCTCAATGTTGTTCATGTTGAAGTTCACAACAAAGTTTGAGAAGCTCTGGGGGAGTGATGCAAGAATGAGATCGGTACCCAGTTCTTCGGGGAGTTTAAACCCTAGAACCTCCAAGCGCTCAATGTAGTCAATGAGCTTGACTACATGAGGCCCAGCTGGGGAACCCTCTCCATGTTTGCTCTGGAATAGATCCTTGAAGATCTCAAACCTTTTCTGTCTTGCTCTCTCCTGGTATAGACCACAGAGGTGCTCGAGCATGCTGTAGGCATCCATGTCTTCATGAGACTTCATGAGCTCACTAGACATTGATGGCAACATTAAACATTGAACGTCGAGTGAATCACTCAAATGTTGATCATAGACCAGGAAATCTTCATCACTCGCCCCTTGGGAAGGCAGATCAGGAAGTGAGGATTCCAACACGTAAAACTTTTGTTCATGGGGTAGGATAACCCGAAGGTGCCTAAACCATTCCTGAAAGTTACTGCCGGTGATGATATTGTCTTTATCCAGAATTGATCGCAGAGAAAATGTGGTTGACAAGTTTTTCATTTCGATTCTACAAATTAAAAGAGCAGATTTATCAGTACTTTTGTTGATTACATTTTATGAGAAATAATAAAATTTTTATTAAGTCTCTCACTATTTTATCAAGTCCCAATGACCCTCATCATTGAACTCGGAATGTCCAGTTGCTTTGACATTCTAGTGGCAAGGATCCATATTCCCCTTCGCATAACCCCAACAAGGGTTGATCAAGCTATTTGAAGGTATTTAGGTATGCATGTCTTTGCCAACTGTGAGCTTACAGTTCCTTGATCTGTTGAGTGGACTCCCCAATCCTGAAATCCTGACTTGGATTTCCTCAACTCTTGCCTCCAATATTACACCAAGTCTAGCAAGGGCTACTCCTCTTGATGTAATATGGTTAAGTCTACCCGAAACCTTTCATAAGGGATTCCTTTATAAAAGTAAGTGTCCCAACAAGAGTTGGTCAAACACATAGTTTTATTGAGTCATGCCCTTAATCAAGCAACAGAAGGCTTGGTCTGACTTAATATGGTATTGAGGTATTTTAATCTTTATGCGTAGTTTCGCATTATCACATGCTTGTTAATATTAAGTGATGCTTGCTTAAGTGATTAACCATGTACCGATAATGTTTACGCATAGTCCGGTTTTTATTTTATTCCATCTGTTCATGCCTGTTTATTTCATTAATTATGTGATCACGACAACACATAGATAATAAATAAACCATGAAATCAAACAGAAATAAAATAAGATGGTATGATCATGAGCTTCTATTGGTTAGCTTATCTAGTGGTTTGATAAGCTAACCTTGACCTAGGGAAAAACACCTTGAACCGATGGTTTGTGTTTTGCAGCTCCCACCTGACCATCTTTGTATCTTCTTGGGTTGGTTTCGCCTCAGCTTCGGGTTTTGAACCGTCTCCTCTGGCTTGGGAGATCCTCCATTACATGAGTTTACATTAAAGAAACCATGGGCACGCAGACCCTACATTTTATTGGAAGAAGGCTCGCAGACCAACAAATTTAAATAAATTTAAATGAAACCATACACACATACAAATGGTCTTTAGTCTAGCTCATGATCATCCATATCATGCAACGACATTTACGCATATTTAGAATTCAAATTCTTTTAATCTTTCTTTCATTTAAGATAAGTCGCGCTTGAATTCAATTAATTATGATCTTATAATTAATCAATTCTTTATCTTAAATTCCTTTCTGAATTTCCTTGAGATTCTTCTCATCCATATTCCTTGTACAGGTCTTTGTACTTTTGGAGGAAACCTGGTAAAATTTCTGGAAAGTACACGACGTGTAGTTTATATTTACACGGCGTGTATTTCTTTTCACCTTTTATCCAAAGTACACGTCGTGGGCTTTGGCATGTTTTCTTTACTTTGGAAATTTTGGAGTACACGACGTGTAGATAAATCATACACGGCGTGTACTTCCTTGTTACGCGGTAACCGGCCTGGCGATCCTGTGTACATGGTACGTGGCTTCTCCTTTGTACATTGTTTCACTTGGCCCGGATCGGACTACACGACGTGTTGCTCCAACATACACGCCGTGTATTCCGGTTCCCACGCGCCGTTTAATTCTGGTCAACATGGGGTGTTAAAAGCTTGGGTGTAATCAATTCATACGGTGTGGTTTGGCAGACCAGTACCGGTTCGTTGAACCTAAGTACACGGCGTGTAGTTTTCATTACATGCCGTGTATTCCCGTGTTGTACAGATAGAAAGAGCGGCTCCTCCGGATGAGATCCTCGTTTTTATTTTAATCAAAATTAAAATTAAAAGGTCATTTTTGTGATATGAATCGATAAACGAAGGAGGAAGAACAGATCTCGTTTATTCAGATTTATTGAACGATTTATTTCGAATTGAATCAAATATAAATGCGTAAGTTATCAACGAAAATTAAGTAACTATAATCAACGTTGTAACCTCGCTCTGATACCATTTGAAGGTTCCGGGCGCAGCGGAAGCACGTGGGTGGATGTGCCCACTTGGCTTTTTGTCATTAACAATGATCAATCCGGGATCAATACGACGATAAATGCCAGTCTCCACGGATTTAATCATAGAAATAGACAAAGAAAAGGAAAGTTCCAGAACCACAAAGTAGGATCGTTACAGGTTGATTATAATTAATTTAATCAATTTAAAAGAAGTACCTTTTGAGTGTTCTTTCTTCGTTGATGTTCTTGATCACGTTCCAATGTGATTCATCGTTGCGTCGCAGAAGCCAAGTGTAGACTTCCTCTAGCGGTGATCCACACGCGTACCTCGTATCTCGGGACGTCGCCAAAAGAGTCTCCGGGTGCTAGCGTGGAGAAACCTTTGCTTGCGTTGTCCGCCGTAGATCGTCTTGATCCGATGGAAGAAGACCTCTCTCCGTCTTGAGAGCGTTCTTGGAGGAAGAGGTTCTTTCGGCATTGAAATAATTCTCCAGAGTTGTTGTGCACAACGATTCTCTTGTGTGTAGGAAAAGAGTTGGGGTTGTGAGGATATTTATAATCAGATTTGAGGTTGTAGAGTTATGACAATAAATAAACGCGTTACGTGTTTTATTTATTTCATTGACTCTTATTTTAAACTCCCATGTCGAATAATTAATTCCTTAACATGCGTCCACGCTGATTATAATAAATATCATTTAAAACAATATTATATCCTCAAAATCCCGACAGGAAAAACTACACGGCGTGTAATAATAAATACACGACGTGTACTTGTTTTTCATTGAAAACTACATGACGTTTACATTCAATGTACATGGCGTGTATATCTTGTTTTCATTTATTCATTTCCTTTCCATAAAGAAAACTACACAGCGTGTAATTATTAATACACGGCGTGTACTTGTTTTCCATGAAAAACTACACAGCGTGTAATCTTTAATACACGGCGTTTATATCTTTTTTTTCATTTCCTTCTCCCTCCATCATTAAAACGATTTAGGCTTCCTTGAATAATTATTAAACCACGTACGGGAATAATCTTTATTCTACTTGAGATACTTGAATACACTTAGTGTGTGACCCTCTAGGCCTCTTTCTTGTTGACATTAGGCGAGCTTGCTTAAAGTCCAAGATTACTGTCTAGCAACGGGTCAAGGCACCCAAGAGAAAGAAGTTGATGCCGCATTGACGTATCAGCTCATACGAACGCTTACTGTGTAATTTAATCCCTTTGTCTCGATATCTCATCAAGCAGGTTTCATGGCAGTGTCATAAACCTATATGCTTGACCCGTCGTTCTTTGACTACCTGAAATAAACTCATCGTTTACACCATGGACATGGAATTTAATGCGACAGTTCTATTTCAATCAAAGGGCCGAGATATCAACTTCCATAAATGGAAGGGAAAAATCCTTCCTCGACTTATCCATTAACAACATGTCACTCATGACCCACCCAACGTACCCTACTTTCCGCCAACTGTCTGCGTGATGGTTTTCGTCAGTAAATCTAAGTGCGCGAGTCATGACCTGAGTTAATGATAATCTTCTAGTCTAATGACCATTACACACGCTCGTAGATAGCAATGTCTGATGACACCAAGACATGCAGAATTGCTACTGGTGGATCTGTTCTCATAATCTCCCATCTTGGAGATTACCAAATGCGATCTCCATGAGAGAGAGACTCGTCTTCTTACGAGTACTCACACATGATGGTCTGTATACTATGTGTTCTATCATAGTATGTCATTCAACCGTAGAACTTTATTTAAGAATATTGTTATAACATTTCAAGGTTCTCATCATAGCGGGGATCTGCCATGACTTTATCAATGCAACAAATATTCCAGGACATTATTATATTATATTATAATCATGCAAAAAAATGAACAATATATAATAAGTGGACATTCATGCAATCAAAGTACAAAATAGTTGGTTCTCAGGACACCAACCCTTACATAATAATCATCAATCTTGGGTGAAGAAGAAACAATCTCAAGAGAAATAAAAGATGTGTTTTTAGAAAGAAGAGTTTTTTGAAAAAATCATTGCATTTAACATAAAATCAGATGAGAAGAATTTATATTCTAGAATAGAAAAGGGGAGGACAAAAAAATTATATTTGAATAATATTAAAGAACATCCACACTGGAATTTGGCATGAAAGAGGAATAACTCAAAGAAAAGAAATTGGATTCGAGAATCCCCTTACCTTATGTCTGAATGCTTTATTCACTTTAATATCCTGGATAATCAAATTAGATTCATTAATTACAAAATCTAGAACCTCTTATATATGTATTTGATTTATTATAATTTTATCAAGTTCATTTATGGAAATTATGATGTGTTATAGTATTCAATTTCACCGTTCATGAGTGTTTTCTTGGTTTTCATGATCCGTTCACTTGTATACATGTATGGAAGATCGTGTAAAATGAGGATAATTATCTAAAATTGATATTATATGTTATTAATGAACTTCTAGAAGTTTAATGGGTCTTATATATATTTTTTCTAGATATGATGATGATTCATTAGATAAAATGTTAATGATAATCGTTTAGATTAATTTGACGGTTTTTTGATCACAACGAACTCGTTTTGTTTTATTATTTAATATTATGTATATAAGTTAGTTATAGAAAATAAAAAAAGTTATAAAATAAATTTTACAATCTGTTTCAACAATTATAATGATTTTAAGACCATCTTTGAAGGTGGTAGTGGAAAATGAAAACTTGTCGTCCTTGATGGCGATAAAACACTTGACAGACGATGTTTCCATTTTTAGAATAAAAGGGAGATGATAAGAGATTTGATGATAGATTATTTAATTAACATAATAACATTCTAGTATATATAAGATATTGGAGTCATCATGCCACTTGAATAAGGGGATATTAGGAGAGAGGATTGGATAGAAATTGGACAAGATTCATGTAACGTCCCGACCTGACTCACCTCTATGACGGTGGCCGGACCGGTGGGTCACATGACCTCAAACGCATATCCCTGAACGCCAGAGGCTGCCGAATAGCAGCAACAGCCTTTTTAACATGTCCGTGGGGGATACTGTGACCTCATAGGTAATAAGTAATACACAGTGGAAGAAACTACAATTTAAAACAAATAGCGGAAGCGTATAAACAAGCAAACTACAGCAGATGTAACTAAATAAATTATAAACGCGAAAGATGATAAATGAAACCAGGTATACAATGATGTCATGCTATGATGTTTGTGCCAATGTAAATGTATGGAAAACAGAAATACAAGCATGCAATTAAACTGAAAGGGAAATGACGCAAAAGCAACAACTGCATCTTGAGCAAAGGCTCGATCCTCTGCCCAAATCTGCATCCTAAGAAGCAAGTAGCAATCAAGCACCAGAAGTGGAACACTTCCCTTTATCCATACCTGTGAGCATAAAGTCTACTCGGGTACCAAACGACGCCCGAGCAGGGAGTGAGATAAAATTCCAGTATGCCGGCATCCACGGTGTCTAAACCTTTCCATTTCGTGTTGTAAACAATATCAGTGTGCCATATATATATATATATAATAAATTAAAAAAATTAAATAACCAGAATAAAATAAATGTAACTTGTTCCGGGTTCCCAACGTCACCCATCCCATACCACCTTCTTCGGCCTAAGCCGAAAATCTGAAGAAGTTACCTGTAATAAAGCAGGTGTATATATGTATATAAAAAGCTAGGAAACAGAAGGAAGACAAAAGGACACATACCCCAAGCTTGTGCTTTGGCTTGGGATTAATTCATGTGTCAACAAGGTGCGCCAAAGTATAAGAAAAGTATCACAATTCACAAGGAAAACTAAAGCTGCAACAAATAAAGTTTTCCATGAAATTTTATTATGATGAGGTTCAAGTTTAGAGTTGGAGTCTGATCCGTTTTGAGGGTATCACTACAACACATCCTTCAATTACCCAATACCACTGAGTCTGTCTAAGGCAATCTATCGAAATACCAAGTATTGCTCGAGGCATGGTTTTACTACGAGTCTATCTCGATCTCGCACTGAAAGGGTCAAGTATAACCTGAGGCTTGACGTAGCCACTTGTCTGGCAAAGCCTAAGACATCGCCCCCACTGACACATAAAGGTAACCAGTCAAGAATGGAGAGTTCAAGCGTGAGTCCTTAATACAGAACCCCGTTCTCTCATTGCCCTGAATTTAATTAGATGTCACAGAACATGTATCATAGAGTTTCATTTATAATTGCAACTAAACAGTATTGGTAACTCAACCACAATAAATGACCATTTAAACCGAGCAGTTATAGATAAAGCAATTTATCAGTGAAAGCAATAAAAACGCACATATTAATTTATAAAGGCACAACAAAATAATAATTGAACAAAGAAGAAATTCATTTGACAATAATTAACCAACACAACCAAAGATCATCATTCACAATTACCCAAAACAATTTATTTAATTAAAACTCAATAAAAGAGATCACGCAACATGTGCACTTAATTAATTTAATTAATTCAGGGCTAACGGAAAATAGACCAAGAATGTCGGCACACTCAAAGGGGTATCCAACGATGTTGCAATAATTTAAATGGGTTAAAATGTCTCACACAAAGTTGCGAAGGTCCACCAAGTAGTTTATTTAATTTAGAAAGGGTAAAAATTAGACCTCACCAGTAGGCACCAACGAGCGGCACAACATGCGATTTAAATGATGCAATGAAACGAAGACAAAGAGAGTAGACGCCCTATTTTATACTCATAGAGGATCCTATACTCCGCGACGATCTTTGATTTGACCTAAAACGGAAGAAATTAGATGATTTTAGAAAAGCCCTAATTTTGGGTAAAAAACCTTCCACAACAAGTCATGTGATAGATAGAGAAGGAGATCGTATGATTCTTGGTGCGTGAGATTATCCTTATCTAGAGATTTACTACGCAACTCACAGTGAAGAAAACAGATGAGAAATGGAGTCGCAGTGGGCATCTGAAGGAGGAGAGGAGAGGAGCGGAGGAGGCGCACCACCAAGGGTGGCGCTACATGGGCAACACACCAGGAGAGGGAGGAGAGGAGGGAAAAAAGAAGAAAAGAAATAAAAAGAAAGGAGAAAAAAATGAAATAAATAAATATACTAATAAAAATAAAATGGTTGAAGAAATGAAACAATTAATTAAAATGGATTTACACCATTTTAATTATTTTTAATTTCTCTCTAACTGTTTCTATTCTATTATTTATTGTTTCCCCTCTTTAAATTTCCTTTAGTTTCTTTAAATTCTTTTTATTTCTTTTTAACTCATTTAAATTATTTTTAGCCTGAACACAGCGCTAGAGCGCGACGTAAAAATTTTACATCAAGCCCGAGCAATTATTTAATTAATTTTAATAGCTGTCCGGGACCTGCAATAGGGTGCGCAGGTGCGCGCCCTGGGTCGCTTTAAAGATTTGAACTAAAAACTTAACGGTCTGCACCTTGATTTAAGCCGAGATGTTACAAAAATATATGTGAGCAATTAATAATGTTTTATCTAACCCAAAATAAATATCCACCCATATATATATATATATATGCTATATATATATACACATCTGTATATTCATATACATACACCCGCACATGTATATATAACTACGTATATATATTTAATCCCGTTATATATAGATATACCACACACATATATATAAATCAATGTTTTTGTCCCAATCTAATAATAATAACTATAATTAAAATTATTATTATTTAATACAACCCATCAATGACACCATTAATAATTTAAAAACAACAACCATTAAAAAAGGATAACGATTATTAAATAAATATTAATTGCGCATTTGTATTTAATTGGAACAATTAATAATATCACATTTATTACATTGCTCAATTATTATTTACACCGTGACAAAATTTATTAATTGTGGAAGTATATTTTCATTTTTTTGTCTTCAATGCATATAATAATATTAATAATAAAATTATTATTATTATTTCTAACTACCCGACAAAAACATTTATAACCTAAATAAATTATCTTCGGGTGCGATCTGACAAAACGTCTGATACTTGCAAAATTTATACCCACCTAGGGTAAATCCCACGTCTCAGAACTATCGATGGTCTCTGATTTCTAATTCGACGCACTGTTTGTGAGAAAATAATTATTTATTATATAAAAAGCAGAATAATAAATTAATTAAAAATAAAGAGAGTATTATCACGTGCGAGGTTGGAAAACACCCGACGCACATCAAAGTTATACCCTTCCTAGGGTAAACCCAGTGTTCCGGACCTAACAGTGGTCTCATATTTCTCATACAACGCACCGTTTGAAAGTTATTTCATTTTTTTGAAAAGAAACACACACGCGTTTGGATAAAATAAATTTAATATTTTTATTTTATCAACATCGAGGGTCTACGGGTCTCAAAACCCCATGATGACTCATTGTCTAACTCTGAAAATATTTCATATAATATTTCAAAGCTCTAAAGAAGACTTTTACCCTTCATTTAATTTATTTCCATTTTAATTTTAATCTAATTAATTTAATAAAATTTATTTAAAAGACACATCACAATGTCAACTATCGGAAATAAAAAGTTCCGATGCTCGTTTTTAAAATCGACTGGCTTAGCTAATGGAAATATTTATTTTTCTTCATTTTTTTATCGTTCGATTCAAAACACAGGATGTTACAACCTTTCTACCTTAGAACTTCTCGTCCTTGAGAAGCATTCGGGAACAACGCAACTCTCACCCGATCTATAGGGTCATGAAGTCTCATATGAATGGTCACGTTGCATATCCAAACGCCCAATGCACATTCAAATATTGGTTAGGCAAGAAGCACCTAAGCTATTAAGATCTGAGTCAACGCTCATTTTCTAACTGAAACACCAAGACGATACTTACCCAAACTCATTTAGCTAGAGACATGACCATATCGTCGTCTCATTAAACATCTGGTCAAAGTTACTTCTCACCTTAGGTTTTAACATTAGAAAGAGAAAATTCCGAGTCACAACACCTTCCACCGTCAAAATTTATTACAAGATATGCCCTTAAGTGTTCTAGCGGCACTTCTTGCTTGATTTCAGAAATGGATAAAACGGTCAATTCCCATTGACCTAAAAGCCCATGTCAAGCCATCTTTTCATGAAAAACCCTGACCGACCCAAACCACACTCCTCTCACATGACGACGTGCCAAAAAAATGTCTTTCACTTAACACTTTATTAAACAAGAGAGAGAACTAGTCGACTCACTTCGGTCGACCATTTCAAAAGACGCTCAGCTTAGACGATCATCATTTTACAAACTAAACAGTGATGTCTTCTTCAAAGGTATCTCACATTTACCACAAACACATTTAAATAAATTCATACCTAACTTCTAGTGACGTTCCTTGATTTAGGCATCACCGAGCCCGATAACAAGTCCGGGGTAACCTCAGATCGGCACGACATGAGTATAAGGAACTAACCTAAGCTATTCCACACACCATGTTTACAAGTGAGACATTGGTACAAGGGTAAGACGTTAAAAATAGGTCATTGACTGAGCCCAGAGTGACGTCCACCTGATGGTCACGTTAGAAGAAACGTCTAGTGTACGAGAGTTCGTCCAAAGAATTCCTACATGGAAATTCGAAGGTTACTCCAGAATAACCAACGCCTCGATAAGAATGATGCGTCAACGTGCAATACTGAGAAAAACACCCTAAACAAGCACAACAACTTTTAAAGCTTTAACGTGGAATAAGACCAATGCTCTCTTAGTGCATCAAGGATGGAGACAAGACAAAGGACATGCTCGTCACTTAAGGAAGAGTATACTAAGAGGATTTAGAGATTACCAGAAGGAAAACGTTTAAACAACTAGAATGAAAGCCCAACCAAACTGGCTAGTGTGTCAAAACACCCAAGTCTCTGGAAGTCATCTTGAGAATTGGGACAAACTTGATTCCTTTAACACAAAAGTCACTGTACTACAGATATGAACCGAAAAATATTTAACAGCGCAAGACTTGACAATTACACTAAACTCAACCAGTTCGTTACAACGTTAAGCACTCGATGACACCACGTACGTGAACACATACTACCCCGAGGTGATACAGAAGCAAGATGACTTTTAACTCGGATGACGTCGTACCGAGTCATCCATCACTGTGGAGAAGAGAGGGTCGAACTACCTATGAAGCAACTGACCCCTCCTAAGGCATGCTTAACATAATGGAAAAGAGCATTATTCGATGCTCAAGCCCGAAACAAAAGTCAAGGAAAACATGACCACCTGTCCGAACAAGGGTGTCATTTTAAGCAAGGGTGCCCGACTGGGGACAACGACATGCGAATGGTTCTGTTCCAAAGAAACTCAAGGAGAAACTCAAACTACCCTTATACCGGGGTCTTAAACAGAGGACATCGCTACAGGTTCCATATCCAAGACCTTTATATTTAATCGCATTTAATCTTTAATCATCAAAAGATTTAATCAAAACATCAAGTACCATTTTTTCAAAACAAAACACAAGGTACTTAACCTTAACCAATGCCTCAAGGGCAAAACATACAAGTTTTATAAAATTCTATTTTAAAACATTTTACGTTAATTGAAATCCCATCCTTAATTAGGAAATATATCACATAAATTCCTTTTAAGAAGATAAGAAGACCTGCAAGGGCCCACTAAGTCGACCTGGGTTCGTTAGAATGCAACCCAAAAACAATTGTTAAATTATTAAGATTCACAACTCCTATACCAGGTTATCTAATAAGAAACATTCACCAACTAGCCTACTTGGTCCTAGTTATGCCTTTAGGTAGTTAACCAATTCATTTGAAATTATAACATGCTCAAACACACATCAGCCTAGATATATGGGTGGCTATCAACCTATAAAGCGATTATACACTTTATATTTTTTTGGAATTTGACTCCCATTCAAAGGCAACCAATAAATTTTAGCAAAGCAACCAATTACATAACAAACAAGCTAGCAGGTCACTACAAGAAGCTAACAGAGAGAGACATGTTTTAATCACCGAAGCATAACATTTTAATCATAGAGACATGCTAATAAGCCCATAATCATGATACATTGAAAACATGGTATTAAACAAGCAACATGACAACATGCTAGCATGCTAAATATATCACTAAAACATGGTATCTAAACAGGCACACTAAATAATTACAAGACATGACATACATTCAAGGCACACAATTTGAATCAACAGGCAGCCTAAAATGCAACTACATGGCATGACACTATGCATGACATGTGAATTCCTATGTGCCTATTATGATGCACGCAATGCTTCATCCTTACCTTAACAGGCTAAGGATAAAATACTATAAGGTTCATAAATCATAAGCAGCGGAAATTACACCAATCACTCGAGGTGAAATCATATCAACTATAATATCAAAAAGCATGAACATCAATTTCTATCCCTGGCCACTTGGTCATTTCTTGTACATGAGGTGATCAACTCGAGACACGACTATTAACCAAGCACCAACACATTCCTAGTCTCCTGTCTACCAACCCAAAACAATAAGATAAAGGAAAATACCACATCTGATACCACTTTGTAACGTCCCGACCCGGCTCACCTCTAAGACAGTGGCTAGAACGGTGGGTTACATGACCTCAAGAGCATCTCCCCGAATGCCAGAGGCTGCCGACTAATAGTGAGAGCCTTTTTAACATGTCCGTGGCGGAGACTATGCCCTCAAAGGCGAAGGTAATGCATAGCGGAAAGAAAAAAAATTTATAACAAATAGCGGAAGCGTATAAATAAGAAAACTGTTGCAGATGTAACTGAATAAATTATAAATGCAGAATCTGATAAATAAAACCAGGTATACAATGATGTCATGCTATGATGTCTATGCTAATGTAAAAGTTTGGAAAATGGAAATACAAGTAAGTAATTAAATTGAAAGGGAAAAGACGTGAAAGCAACAACTGCATCTCGAGCAAAGGCCCGATCCTCTACCCAAATCCCCCCCCTAAGCAGCAAGCAACAATCAAGCACTGGAAGCAGCACGCTTCCCATTATTCATACCCGCGATCATAAAGTCTACTCGGGTACCAAACGGTGCCCGAGCAGGGAGTGAGACAAAATCCCAGTAGGCCAGCACCCACGATAACTGTTCCATTTCATGTTGTAAACAATATCAGTGTGCCATATATATATATATACTGAAGGCAATTAAATAATCAGAATAAAATAAATGCAACTTGGTCCGGGTTCCCAACATCACCCGTCCTATACCACCCGCTTCGACCTAACCTGTAAATCTGAAGAAGTTACCTGTAATAAAGAAAGAGGTGTATATATGTATATAAAAAGGCTAGGAAATAGAAGACAGACAAAAAGATACATACCCCAAGCTTGTACTTTGACTTGGGTTTAATTCATGTGTCAACAAGGTGCATCAAAGTACCAGAAAAGTATCACAATTCACAAGAAAGATTAAAGCTGCAACAAATAAAGTTTTCCATGAAATTTCATTATGATGAGGTTCAAGTTTAGAGTTGGAGTCTGAGCCCGTCCCAAAGGTATTGCTACAACACATCCTTCAATTACCCAAAACCACTGAGCTCGTCCAAGGAAATCTATCGAAATACCAAGTATCGCTCGAGGCATGGTTTGACCATGATTCCGTCTCAATCTCACACGGAAGGGGTTGAGTATCACCCGAGGCTTGGAGTAGCCACTTGCCAATGGTTCGTCCTTGATAATCCTTTTGGGAACCGGTGTCACCCAAAAGTATATAGAAGGCCCGGGGAAATACTTGTATGGAAAATCCCAAGACATTGCCCCCACTGGCGCATAAAGGGAACAAGTCATAAACGAAGAGTTCAAGCGTGAGTCCTTAATACGAAACTTCATTCTCTCACCGCCCTGAATTTAATTAGATGTCACAGAATAGGTAGCACATAGTTGCATTTATAATTGCAACTAAACAGTACATGTAACTCTACCACAACAAATGATCATTTAAACCGAGAAGCTATAGCCAAAGTAATTTATTAGCGACAACAATAAAAATGCACATATTAATTTATAAAGGAAAAACAAGATAATAATTGAACAAAGAAGAAATTCATTAGGAAATAATTAACCAACACAACCAAATATCATTTTGCACAATTACCCAAAATAATTTATTTAATTAAAACTCAACAGAAGATATCACACAACATGTGCAATTAATTAATTTAATTAATTTGGTGCTAACAGAAAATAGTCCAAGAACGTCGGCACACCCAAATGGGTATCCAATGATGTTGTAATAATTTAAATGAGTTAAAATGTATCACACAAAGGTGCGAAGGTTTAGCAAAACAATTTATTTAATTTAGAAAGGGCAAAAATTAGACCTCGCTGGTAGGCACCAACGAGCGGCACAACGTGTGATTTAAATGACACAACGAAATGAAGAGAAAGAGAGTAGAAGCCCTACCTTATACTTGTAGATGATCCAACACTCTGAAACAATCTTTGATTTGACATAAAACGGAAGAAATCAGACGATTTTAGAAAAACCCCAATTTCGGGTAAAAAAACATCCGCGGAAGATCGCGCGACGAATAGAGAAGGAGATCGTACGATTCTTGGTGCGTGAGGTTAACCTTATCGAGAGATTTACTATGCAATTGACGACGAAGAAAATTAATGAGAAACGGAGTCGCAACGGGCTTCCGAAGGAGGAGAGGAGAGGAGAGGAGGAAGCACACCACCAAGGGGGGGGGGGTGTTACGCATAGGGAGAGGGAGAGGAGGAGAGAAAAAAAGAAGGAAAGAAAGCAAAAGAAAGGAGAAAAAAGTAAATAAATAAATAAACTAATAAAAATAAAATGGTGAAATAAATGAAACATTTAATTAAAATGGATTTACCCCATTTTAATTATTTTTAATTTCTCTCCAACCGTTTCTATTTTATTATTTTCCCCTCTTTAAATTCCATTCATTTTCTTTAAATTATTTTTATTTTTTAACTCATTTAAATCATTTTTAGCCTAAACACAGTGTTGTGCGACGTAAATTTTTTACATAAAGCCCGAACAATTATTTAATTAATTTAAATAGCTGCTCGGGACCAGCAATAGGGTGCACAGGCGTGCGCCCTGGGTCACTTTAAAGATTTGGACTAAAAACACAACGGTCTGTCACGACCCCCTCCCACCAAAGATGTCCCTCCTGAGATGACAATGGTAAAAGGGAGATAATGACCCCCCGAGTCCCGCCTCCAGTAGGCCCCGGGTTGGCGACTAGCACCAAGAGTATGAGTTTTCACAATATGGGAGACATTACCCTTTTTATTATTTAGGATCGGGAAATAGGATGAGTCAACCACCAAAAGGAAAAGAGCAAGTGTATAGAAATACACCCAAACCAAGCCCACATGCATGTTTAAACAATTTTATAACAGGGTACAAGTACAAGAAATCTCAAAAGTATAATACCAAAAAAAAACAAGAGAACAACAACTACAACAACTCCAACTGCCTGACTAGTAGGGTCCCGCACGGCCCTGGTAGTCCTCCTGGAAACCTGAAAGTAAACGTAGGGTGAGCATACAAGTATACTCAGTAAGGAAACCTAAAGCTCTCGTGCACAAGTGGGAAGACATCCTAATGTCCCGTGAGAACAACAGAAGAAACCTAACAAGGAAATCTATCCACCCAACCTTGCCAGCCACACTCACTAAAACACAATCACAACAGGTAGTAGTAGTATAAGAACAAGAGTATTGGGTACCCCACACCATTTCCCATTAGTTAACTGAACGTCCTGACGCTGTCACACTCTCTCCGCCCGCACACACCTGGGCCTCACAACCACAGATCCCGCCCACACACACCTGGGCCTCACAACCACACATCCCGCCCGCACACACCTGGGCCTCACAACCACACATTTCGCCCGCACACACCTGGGCCTCACCACCACGACCACATCCCCACCCGAAGACACCTGAGCCTCATCCCGAAGATTCTTGGGAACAGTAATAGTAACAGAACTCTCTCCCGAAGACACCTGGGCCTGAAATCGAAACTTACCTGAAGAGTCTTAGGTGTAAGGTCGTCTCAAGCCATTATAGCCTATAAGCCTGCCCGAAGAGTCTTGGGCCTAATCACCCCAATCGAAACCTACCCGAAGAGTCTTGGGTGTAAGGTCGCCTCAAGCCATCACAGCCTAGGGGAGAAGGAGCAGGAAGGAGCTAGTAACTATGGGAAAACACCCTCTTCCATGAAATGGGAGTGTTCGGCACTAAGTGCTCAACATGGGTGCGGTGCGATAAAACACAAAAGATATATATATATATATATATATATATATATATAGCAACCACTCATCCCAACCTATGACTTCTAAAAAGAGAAACTGAGCACGTGCCTCGACACTGCTACCACGAAGCATGCATACAACAAACAACCCCAACCCCATTAAGGTTTTCACATTTCAGCAGAATTATTTTATTAGTTCCTTAACTACTGGGCAACTATCCACAACCAACCACAATGATTGTTCGTAAGTATATCCCTGCCATCCACAAAGCAAGTTAGGAAAACACAGCAACACGGCAAGTCCCTTCTTATTAACCAACCAACCCATTGATTATTATTTCTGTTTCATTACCAAGCCCCACCATTCATTAACTCTTCCACTTTTATTTATTATTCACAACCCATAGTTCGTTCACATTCAAACCCATCCCTGCAGCCCCGCTGCCAACCACCATAACCACAACCACATCGAACATCATTATCCCTTTAATACCATTTATTACAGCCCCACTGCCCATCACCATTAAACATTCACACTTTCCCACAACCAAGCCAACCGCAACCCCGCTGCTCACCCATTTCACAACAACCCACAAAACATCCCCATCACATGCCACGTAAACAAGCCAACACCCACATGTTCATTATTCCATTTTGTTTAACCGGGATGATCACACAAGAGTTTCAGATTTTAAACATCCAACTTTACGTGATTAACCAAATTCCACATTTAATAAGGTTCCATTTACAAAAACGGTCTAGAAAGATAGGGAAACATTTAATTGTGCAAGCAAAGGCCCCCAACGACCGTGATTTTCAGTAGACATAAGCCTATTCAATTCACAACATAATATCACAGGATATAAAGTAACAACAATCACAAACTTCCCAACCCCGTTCTTTAACCAGTTATTATCTTTATTTAATGGTTCAACTGTTTCCCATGAAAACAAGAGGATACCCACCCCACATGATGCACAATTTAGAGAGATGAAGGTAAGATCCCTACCTCAACAGGTTCTTGATTGCAACGCTCCCCGGATCAAATTTAGAAGACGTTCGTCTGTGTCCCGAAAAAACCTCCTTGGGTGGAAAGGAAGAGCCGAAGGAAAGACAACAGATCCAAGCTCAGAAGTTACGCCTTGTCGTTACGATCCCGTGGCCGCTGACGGATCGTAAATCGGAGCTCGGACGAAAAAATTATGGAAGAAAGAGCCTTCGAGTCTCTTGAGAGAGCTCTGCTCAGAGGAGAGGGGAGGAGAGGTGTGAGTTGAAAGGAGGAGGGGACCCCTCCTTTTATAGGCGTGAAAAGCAAAAGTACACGGCGTGTACTTATGGTACACGGCGTGTACTCGGCCGTTTTCACACGGTCTCCACGCAGCCTCCAACGCGGCTCCGCGGCCGTTGACTGGTCAACACACGGTTTGAAGGTAACGCATACGCGGGGAAGGACTACACGGCGTGTAGTTTAGACACACGGCGTGTAGTTTAGACACACGACGTGTACTCATTTATTGCACACGGCAAGGACACAACTCCAACACGGTACATGACCGTTGACTGGTAACGCGTACGCGGGGAAGGACTACACGACGTGTAGAACTGGACACACGGCGTGCACCCATTACTCCACCCAGCAAGGACACAGCCTGCAACACGAGGTATACCCGGGAAGGGGGTACACGACGTGTACTCAAACTACACGGCGCGTAGTTTCAAAATTCTGGAAGGTGTGGAAAAAGTCCATTTTACCCTCCAGAATACTTCTTGACCTTCTTTTTGACAAAGGAAATGGGCCGGAGAGGTCCAGACCATTACTCCAAGTACCTCTTAAAACATTCTCGTCCCCGAGAATTCAAAAGCCAACCTAGAGGAACCCAACAAGATACCTCTTAGGGTTCTCGTTATAATAGGAACCCAACCAACAACCCTAATCATATGTGTTAGGAATTCCTTCTCCTATATCGAGATATTATCCGCTTTAGGCGGCACTGAATCGCCTGCACGAGTTTAATCGCATCCTCATTAATGCGTCTCGATTAAGGATTGGGTCTTCCCACTTCCATACATTAGGATTTCCAACTCGAACTGCCCCCAACACCACACAACCAACACACTGCCCGAACACGTGGGTTTGAGAAAACTCATTCACCTATGTCGAGATATTATTCGCTTTAGGCGGCACTGACTCGCCCACACGGGTTCAATCTCATCCGCATTAATGCGTCTTGATTAAGGGTCAGGTTTTCCCCCTTCCCACTCATCCGGACATGTTACACATTACCAGGGAACAAGGAAACAAAAGGTCTCACAACTGACAAGCCAAACATTCCATATATCAAAGGTACAAAGTACAACATCAACACAAAGCTCAGAAGAACAAGGGAAAACACAAGTCAAAACAACTCCGGGTACTGAGCGTGCATCTGGGTCTCCCGCTCCCAAGTGCTCTCCTCGAGGCCGCCATGCCTCCACAACACACGAACCAAGGGAATGGTTCGTCCACGGAGCACCTTCTCTTTACGATCCTCGATTCTGACTGGTCATTCCTCGAAGGTCGCGTCGTCTCCCATATCCAACTCTCCCCAGTCGATAACGTGAGAGTCATCGTGTAAGTACCGACGAAGCTGGGAGACGTGGAAGACGTCATGGACTTTCTCCAACTGAGGTGGTAGGGCCAGCTGATATGCCACCTCACCGACTCGCCTCAGCACCTCAAAAGGTCCGATGAACCTAGGTGAGAGCTTGCTCCCCTTCCCAAACCTCCGCTGCCCCCGTCGAGGGGAAACCTTCAAGAACACATGGTCTCCCACCTCGAACTCCAAGGGCCTCCTCCGACGATCAGCATAAACTTCTGTCGGTCCTGAGCCGCCTTCATCCTCTCACGTAGAAGCTGGACTTTCTCCGTGGTGCTCTGCACTACCTCTGGCCCAAGAGCACCTGTCTCACCAACCTCTGCCCAGCAAATGGGTGAACGACATGGCCTTCCATACAAAGCCTCAAATGGTGCCATGCCAATAGTAGAGTGGAAGCTGTTGTTGTAGGCAAACTCTACTAAAGGCAAGTGTCGTACCCATGATCCTCCGAAATCCAGAACGCATGCTCGTAGCATGTCCTCCAACGTCTGGATAGTCCGCTCCGTCTGCCCGTCGGTCTGGGGGTGGAAAGCAGTGCTAAGGCGTAGCTGGGTGCCAAAAGCATGCTGTAACCCCCTCCAGACTCGTGAGGTAAACCGAGTGTCCCGATCTGAGACGATAGTCCTCGGAACTCTATGCAAACACACCACCTCGTCTACGTACCTCTGTGCTAAGGTACTCACCGGGCCCGACTCCTTGATTTCTAAGAAGTGAACTGATTTCGTCAGACGATCCACCACTACCCAGATAACATCATAACCACCCTGAGCTCTGGGTAGTCCTGTGACAAAGTCCATTGAGATGTCATCCCACTTCCACTCGGGGACATCTAAAGGATGCAACAAACCACCGGGAACACGATGTTCAACCTTCACTTGCTGACACACTAGGCACTTAGCCACAAACTCTGCCACTGCCCGTTTCACCCCGGGCCACCAAAACTGATCCCTCAGGCCTCGGTACATTTTTGAAACTCCTGGATGTACCTCCAAGGCTGAGCTATGGAACTCACGGAGAACTCCCTCACGCATTGCCTCTGGAACAAACAACCTTCCCTGGAAAAGCATCTGATGTCGGCTGTCCTCTGACCATCCCTCTGGAGCATTCCCCTGATCGACACGATCCCACATCACCTCTGCCTCGAAGTCCCCCCACTGAGACTCTTCCACCTGCTGCGACAAGGAGGATTGCACCATCATCTGGAACAAACAACCTCTAACACCTTCTTCCCTTGCATCTAAGTGCAGGGCATCCAATTCTCCCATCGCCTTCCAAGCATCAGCGGATTCCCGAACCACTTCCTTATGTGACTTCCTGCTCAGGGCATCAGCCACAACGTTGCCCTTACCTTCAGTGTAAGAGATCTCGAAGTCATAGTCTTGGAGAAACTCGACCCATCTCCGCTGCCGTAAGTTCAGGTCACGATGGGAGAAGATATAACGCAGGCTCTTGTGATCTGAGAAGACCACAAAGCGCTCCCCAAAGGGGTAATGTCGCCACAACTTCAATGCGAACACTACTGCTGCAAGCTCCAGGCCATGGGTGGCATAGTTACGCTCATGAGGGCGCAACTGCCTAGTCCCATAACAAATCACGCCCTTCTTCTGCATCAGCACGCACCCCAGACCAAGGCCAGAAGCATCACAAAACACTTCATACAACAACCCTTCCTCTGGCAACCTGAGTACGGGAGCACTGACCAACTTCTCCTTCAGGTAGTCGAAAGCTTTCTGGAACTGATCGCTCCATAGGAAGACCTGATTCTTCCTAGTCAAAGTTGTCAATGGAGAAACAACTCGAGAGAAGTCTGAAACGAACCTCCGATAGTAACCTGCTAACCCCAGGAAACTACGAACTTCTGCCACGCTCTTGGGTGCTGCCCAAGAAACAACTGCCTCCACCTTTGACGGGTCCACCGATACTCCATGCTGAGACACCACGTGCCCAAGGAAGTGTACTTCTTGTGTCAAGAACTTACACTTAGACAATTTCCCGTAAAGCTGGTGGTGTCGAAGGACTTCCAAGACTGCCCTGAGATGCTCAACGTGCTCCTCCTCTGATCTTGAGTAGATCAGGATGTCATCGATAAACACAACGACGAACCGGTCCAGAAACTCTCGGAAGACAAAGTTCATAAGTCCCATGAACACAGCCGGTGCATTCGTAACTCCAAACGACATCACTACAAACTCGAAGTTCCCATACCTGCACCTGAAAGCTGTCTTCGAGATGTTACTGTCCTTCACCCTCAGCTGATGATATCCCGATCGTAGATCAATCTTAGAAAACCAACCTGCTCCCCTCAGCTGGTCGAAGAGATCATCTATCCTTGGAAGGGGGTAACAGTTCTTGACCGTTACCTGGTTCAGCCTTCGGTAGTCTATGCATAGCCTGAGACCACCATCTACCTTCTTCACGAACAAAACTGGAGCACCCCATGGCGACACGCTGGGTCGAACAAAACCCTTCTCCATCAGATCGTCAATCTGAATCCGCAACTCTCGCAACTCCGAAGGTTCCATCCGATAAGGGGCTATCGAAATCGGACGGGCACTAGGCTGTAAGTCTATCCCGAACTCAACGTCACGTCGAGGGGGGGGGGTAGAGTTACAACCTCCTCAGGAAAAACATTGAGGAATTCCCCAACAACCTCTAGGACATCCATCATCTCTGTATCAGCTGGAACCACTGATAACCCACCCAACAAGGAAAGGAGAGACTCCACACGCCGACTTCCCGCCTGATAGCTCCTCTCGCCAACAAAAGATACGCGTTGCCCATCCACGTCAGAGAACACGACTCTTCTTCGGAAGCAGTCGATAACGACACTAACAGAAAACAGCCAGTCGATGCCTAGGATGACATCGTATGACTGCATCTGTAACAGAAAAAGGTCCCCACTAGATCGATGTGGTCCCAACGTCATCCCACATCCCCGGAAAACAAAAGATACGTTGGTCTAGCCTCCAACTGGTGTACTCAGCACTAGTGGTACGAGAAGTCTCTCTACGTCTAATCCCAAAACATGGGCTAGACCAGGTGCAACAAAGGAGTGCGAAGCTCCCGAATCGAACAAAGCAGAAACAAGAGTGCTGAACAAACAAATCGTACCTCGCACCACCTTTGGTCCTGCTGGAGCTGCCAACTCTGCTGCGTGCAACTGTCCACGCCCAGCTCCTCTGCCTCTCTGATGTCGTCCACTTCCCCAACCACGCCCTGGTCGAGGTCCCTGAGGAGCACCCTGAGGTCGGCCTCCTCCTGCAAAGTCTGCCCTCGGAGGAGCATGGTCCGGCTACTGCTGGAAGGGCCTCGCCGGCAACTGGTGCTGCTGCGGTGGGCGCTGAACCTGCCCACCTCCACCGTACTGAACTCGGGTCAGGCACCGACTCTGAACGTGCCCGAAACCTCCACAATAAAAACACCTCGGTCCCGGGCTCGTGGAAAAGGGACGAGGACCCGAAGACTTGAACTGGAACTGCTGGGGCCTGCTCCCCACTGGCCTGAACCTGGAAGGTCCTGTTGCAGGAGGCCTGCTGCTGACTGCCTTCCCCTTCGACGAACCTGGCTGGAACACCTCACGCGGTGCACCTCCCAGCGAGTGCATCCTCTCTACGACCTCTGCCTTCTTCTGCACCGCCAAGTACGTCGGAAGGGTGGAGGGGGTGAGAACATACTGGAGCGAAGTACGAAGCGCCTCCTCCAAACGTCTCGCCCGAGACTCCTCATCCGGAAAGAGATCCGAAGCAAAGCGCAGGAGATCCTTGAACTTGATCCCCAGCTCTCGTACCGACATACTCCCCTGCTGAAGGGAGAGTAACTCTTGCCGCTTCTCCGCCTTGATCATGGAAGAAAGGAATTCCTCTCGAAATTCCTTCTCAAAGTCAGCCCACAGAACCTCTGCCTCTATCCTCTCTCTGAGGTAGAGCGTCCACCACTGTCGCGCCACACATCTCAGCTGACTGACTGCTAGGGGAACCCAGTACTCCCTCAGAGCACGGATCAAGGTAAAAGCAATCCCTAGCTCCTCAAGCCACCCCTTCGTCTCTGTATCTGAAGTACTACCCTCGTACTTCTTGAGGGTCTGCCGCTGGAAGGAACAAAGAGTCTTCTGTCACTGGCTATCTTCCTCCTCTCGGTCAATCCTCAACTGATCGACTGCCTGGATCTGCTGGGCCTCGGTCGTCTGAGCCACCCGGGGATGACGTCCAGGTGCCATAGCTGTACGGTAAACAAGGATCGCCTAAGTCCAAGTAATAAAGAATTTTCTCAAAGTTTTAATTATCATTTTATTTCAATTTATTTCCCAGAACACCCAAATCAAGTAAAACACAATCATGATGATGCATGTACCTTCCCTAGGGTCTCTACCCTGCAATCAATGTAGTCTCACATGGTCATTCGGTAGGCTCAGAGTCCTTGCAACGAATCACGGGGGGCCCTAAAATCCCGTGTCCTAGTCGGTCTTCCCTGGCCTATGTCATGCACCAAGGTTATCTAACACTGTTGCCCTACCATCCCATGCAATCCTCACTGTGCCTAACTCCAGACTCCATCCTATCTCTCAACCATCAGCTCTGATACCATTCTGTCACGACCCCCTCCCACCAAAGATGCCCCTCTTGAGCTGGCAATGGTGAAAGGGAGATAATGACCCCCCGAGTCCCGCCTCCAGTAGGCCCCGAGTTGGCGACTAGCACCAAGGGTATGAGTTTTCACAATATGGGAGGCATTACCCTTTTTATTATTTAGGATCGGGAAATAGGATGAGTCAACCACCAAAAGGAAAAGAGCAAGTGTATAGAAATAAACCCAAACCAATCCCACATGCATGTTTAAACAATTTTATAACAAGGTACAAGTACAAGAAAGCTCAAAAGTATAATACCAAAAGAAAACAAGAGAACAACAACTGCAACAACTCCAACTGCCTGACTAGTAGGGTCTCGCATGACCCTGGTAGTCCTCCTAGAAACCTGAAAGTAAACGTAGGGTGAACATATAAGTATACTCAGTAGGGAAACCTAAAGCTCTCGAGCACAAGTGGGAAGACATCCTAATGTCTCGTGAGAACAACAGAAGAAACCTAACAAGGAAATCTATCCACCCAACCTTTCCAGCCACACTCACCAAAACACAATCACAACAGGTAGTAGTAGTATAAGAACAAGAGTATTGGGTACCCCGCACCATTTCCCATTAGTTAACTGAACGTCCTGACGCTGTCACACTCTCCCCGCCCGCACACACATGGGCCTCACAACCACAGATCCCGCCCGCACACACCTGGGCCTCACAACCACACATCCCGCCCGCACACACCTGGGCCTCACAACCACACATCCCGCCCGCACACACCTGAGCCTCACCACCACGACCACATCCCCGCCCGAAGACACCTGGGCCTCATCCCGAAGATTCTTGGGAACAATAATAGTAACAAAACTCTCGCCCGAAGACACCTGGGCCTGAAATCGAAACCTACCTGAAGAGTCTTAGGTGTAAGGTCGCCTCAAGCCATTATAGCCTATAAGCCTGCCTGAAGAGTCTTGGGCCTAATCACCCCAATCGAAACCTACCCGAAGAGTCTTGGGTGTAAGGTCGCCTCAAGCCATCACAACCTAGGGGAGAAGGAGCAGGAAGGAGCTAGTAACAATGAGAAAACACCCTCTCCCATGAAATGGGAGTGTTCGGCACTAAGTGCTCAACATGGGTGCGGTGCGATAAAACACAAAAGATACAGATATATATATAGCAACCACTCAGCCCAACCTATGGCTTCTAAAAAGAGAAACTGAGCACGTGCCTCGACACTGCTACCACGAAGCATGCATTCAACAAACAACCCCAACCCCATTAAGGTTTTCACGTTTCAGCAGAATTAGTTTATTAGTTCCTTAACTACTGAGCAACTATCCACAACCAACCACAACGATCGTTCGTAATCATATCCCTGCCATCCACAAAGCAAGTTAGGAAAACACAGCAACACGGCAAGTCCCTTCTTATTAACCAACCAACCCATTGATTATTATTTCCGTTTCATTACCAAGCCCCACTATTCATTAACTCTTCCACTTTTATTTATTATTCACAACCCATAGTTCGTTCACATTCAAACCCATCCCTGCAGCCCCGCTGCCAACCACCATAACCACAACCACATCGAACATCATTATCCCTTTAATACCATTTATTGCAGCCCCGCTACCCATCACCATTAAACATTCACACTTTCCCACAACCAAGCCAACCGCAGCCCCGCTGCTCACCCATTTCAGAACAACCCACAAAACACCCCCATCACATGCCACGTAAACAAGCCAACACCCACATGTTCATTATTCCATTTTGTTTAACCGGGGTGATCACACAAGGGTTTTAGATTTTAAACAGCCAACTTTACGTGATTAACCAAATTCCACATTCAACAAGGTTCCATTTACAAAAACGGTCTAGAAAGATAGGGCAACATTTAATTGCGCAAGTAAAGGCCCCCAACGACCGTGATTTTCAGTAGGCATAAGCCTATTCAATTCACAACATAATATTACATGATATAAATTAACAGCAATCACAAACTTCCCAACCCCTTTCTTTAACCAGTTATTATCTTTATTTAATGGTTCAACTGTTTCTCATGAAAACAAGAGGATACCCACCCCGCATGATGCACAATTTAGAGAGACGAAGGTAAGATCCCTACCTCAACAGGTTCTTGATTGCAACGCTCCCCGGATCAACTTTAGAAGATGTTCATCTGTGTCCCGGAAAAACCTCCTTGGGTGGAAAGGAAGAGCCGAAGGAAAGACAACGGATCCAAGCTCGGAAGTTCTGCCTTGTCGTTACGATCCCGTGGCCGCTGACGGATCGTAAATCGGAGCTCGAACGAAAAAGTTATGGAAGAAAGAGCCTTCGAGTCTCTTGAGAGAGCTCTGCTCAGTGGAGAGGGGAGGAGAGGTGTGAGTTGAAAGGAGGAGGGGACCCCTCCTTTTATAGGCGTGAAAAGAAAAAGTACACGGCGTGTACTTATGGTACACGGCGTGTACTCGGCCGTTTTTACACGGTCTCCACGCGACCTCCAACGCGGCTCCGCGACCGTTGACTGGTCAACACACTGTTTGAAGGTAACACATACGCGGGGAAGGACTACACGACGTGTAGTTTAGACACACGATGTGTACTCATTTATTGCACACGGCAAGGACACGACTCCAACACGGTACACGGCCGTTGACTGGTAACACGTATGCGGGGAAGGACTACACGACGTGTAGAACTGGACACACGGCGTGCACCCATTACTCCACCCAGCAAGGACACGGCCTGCAACACGGGGTATACCCGGGAAGGGGGTACACGGTGTGTACTCAAACTACACGGCGTGTAGTTTCAAAATTCTGGAAGGTGCGGAAAAAGTCCATTTTACCCTCCAGAATACTTCTTGACCTTCTTTTTGACAAAGGAAATGGGCCGGAGAGGTCCGGGCCATTACAGGTCCGGGCCATTACAGGTCCGCACCTTGATTTAAGATGAGACGTTACGAGCATTTATGTGGGAAATTAATAATGTTTTCTCTAACCTAAAAATAAATATCCACCCATATATATATACATGCTATATATATACATATCTGTATATTCATATACATACACTCGCACATGTATATATAACTACGTATATATATTTAATCCCGTTATATATAGATATACGTCATATATATATATAAATCAATGTTTTTGTCCCAATCTAATAATAATAACTATAATTTAAATTACTTTTCAAAAAAAAACTATAATTTAAATTATTATTATTTAATACAACTCATCAATGACACCACTAATAATTTAAAAACAACAACCATTAAAAAAAGGATAATGATTATTAAATAAATATTAATTGCGTATTTTTATTTAATTAGAACAATTAATAATATCACATTTATTACATTGCCCAGCTATTATTTACACCGCGACACAATTTATTAATTGTGGAAGTATATTTTCATTTTTTTTGTCTTCAATGCAAATAATAATATTAATAATAAAATTATTATTATCATTTCTAACTGCCCAACAAAAATATTTATAACCTAAATAAATTATCTTCGGGTGAGATCTGACAAAACGTCCGATGCTCGCAAAAGTTATACCCTACTTAGGGTAAACCCCATGTCCCAAAACTATCGGTGGTCTCTAATTTCTAATTCGACATACCATTTGTGAGAAAATAATTATTTATTATATAAAAAATTGAATAATAAATTAATTAAAAATAAAGACGGTATTATCACGTGTGAGGTTGCCAAACACCTGACTCGCATCAAAGTTATACCCTTCCTAGGGTAAACCTGATATTCCAGACCCAACAGTGGTCTCAGATTTTTCATACGGCGCATCGTTTCAGAGTTATTTCATTTTTTTTGAAAAAAACACATGCGTATGGATAAAATAAATTTAATATTTTTATTCTATCAACATCGAGGGTCTACGGGTCTCGGAACCCCGTGGTGACTCATTGTCTAACTCTGAAAATATTTCATAGAATATTTCAAAGTTCTAAAGAATACTTTTACCCTTCATTTAATTTATTTCCATTTTAATTTTAATATAATTAATTTAATAAAATTTATTTAAATGACACATCACAGTGTCAACTATTGAAAATAAAAAGTTTCAACACTTGGTTTTAAAACCGGCCTACTTAGCTAATGGAAAAATTTAATTTCCTTCATTTTTTTCATTTAGTTCAAAACACGGGACGTTACGACCTTCCCACCTTATAGCTTCTCATCCCCGAGAAGCTTTCAGGAACAACGTAATTGTCACCCAATCTACAGGGTCATGAAGTCTCACACAAAAGGTCGTGTTGTGTATCCAAACGTCCAATGCATGTTCAAACATTGGTTAGGCAAGCAACACCTAAGCTATTAAGATCTGAGTCAATGCTCATTTTCCAACTGAAACACCGAGACGGTACTTACCCAAACTCATTTAGCTAGAGACATGACCATGTCATCATCTCATTAAACATTTGGTCAAAGTTACTTCCCACCTTAGGTTTTAATGTTAGAAAGAGAAAATTCCAAGTTGCGACACCTTCCACCGTCAAAATTTCCTACAAGACATGCCCTTAATCGTTCTAGCGACGCTTCTCGCTTGATTTTGGAAACAGATAAAACAGTCGATTCCCATTGACCTAAAAGCCCATGTCAAGCCATCTTTTCATGAAAAGCCCAGACTGACCCAAACCACACTCCTCTCACTTGACGACGTGCCAGGAAAAGGTCTTTTACTAACCAATTCATTGAACAAGAGAGAGAACAAGTCAACTCACTTCGGCCGACCATTTTAGAAGGTGCTCAACTTAGATGGTCAGCATTTTACAAACTAAATAGTGATGTCTTCTTCAAAGGTATCTCACATTTACCACAAACACATCCACATAAATTCATACCTGACTTTCGGTGGTGTTCCTTGATTTAGGCATCACCGAGCCCAATAACAAGTCCAGGGTAACCTCGGATCGACACAACATGAGTATAAGGAACTAACCTAAGGTAGTGCATACACCATGTTTACAAGTGAGATGTTGGTATAAGGATAATACGTCCAAAACAAGTTGTTGACTGAGCCCAGAGTGACATCCACCTAGTGGTTACGTCAGAAGAAACGACTGGTGTACGAGAGTTCGTCTAAAGAATTTCTACATGGAAATCTGAGGGCCACTCAAGACCAACCAAAGCCTCGATAAGAACAACGTGTCAGCGTGCAACACTGAGAAAACCACCCTAAACAATCCCAACACCTTTTAATGTTTTATCATGACATAAGACCGATGCTCTCTTAGTGCATCAAGGACGAATGCAAGATAGAGGACATTCTTGTCACTTAAGGAAGAGTAAACTAAGAGGACTTGGAGATTACCAAAAGGAAAACGTTTAAACAATTGGCATGAAAGCCCAACCAAACTGGCTAGTGTGTCAAAACACCTGAGTCTTTCGAAGTCATCTCGAGAATTGGGACGAACTTGATTCCTTTAACACAGAAGTCACTGTACTATAGAGATGACTTGAAACGTATTTAATAGTGCAAGACTTGTTGATTACACTAAACTCAACTAGTTCGTCACATCTTTAAGCACTTGACGACACCGCATACGTGAACGCATACTACCCCAAGGTGATACAGAAGCAAGATGACTTTTAACTCGGATGGCGTCGTACTGAGTCATCCATCGCTGTGGAGAAGAGAGGGTCGAACGACCTATGAAGAAACTGACCATTCTTAAGGAATTTATAACCTGATGAAAAAGAGAATTACCCAATGCTCAAGCCTGAAACAAAAGTCAAGAAAAACATGACCACCCGTCCGAACAAGGGTGCCATTTTAAGAAAGGGGGTCCGACTAGGGACAATGTCATGTGAATGGTTTTGTTCCAAAGCAACTCAAGGAGAAACTCAAATTACCCTTATATCAGGATCTTAAACAGAGGACATCGCTACAGGTTCCATATCCAAGCCCTTTATATTTACACATTTAATCTTTAATCATCAAAAGATTTAATCAAAACATCAAGTACCATTTTTTCAAAACAAAACACAAGGTACTTGATCTTTACCAATGCCTCAAGGGCAAAAGAGACAAGTTCTATAAAATTCTATTTTGAAACATTTTACATTAATTGACATACCATCCTGAATTAGTCAATCTATGTAACACCCCAAACTTCCACGATACGTTTCCCTTTGAATAATGCAATAGCTTGCATTGTACGCAACTTCGAGATTCTAACACAACGCGACCAATCAAACTAGCCTTTATGAATAGTAATACTCACTTTTTGAAATTTTTTAAATTTTATCTTTCAAAATGGATTTCATTTTTGGATTTGGAATTTCGAAATTAGCTTAGGGTGAATTTTTGGTATTTTTTTGAAAACTTTCATTTTTTGATGAATAGTGAAAAACACTGAGTTATTGTTTAAAACCGACTTTTTATTTAAATAATTATTTATTTTATTTAAATTTATTTTAGGTCAAAATAGATACATAATACCTATATATGTTCAATGTAATTTATTGGAGTCATTTTATAACGACTTTAGATATATAAAAATTTTATTGAACTTTTTACCGTCTTTTACCGTCCTCCTAGGAGAATTTGTAAATTTGCATAAAATTTAATTTTACCGTTTCTGTGAGTTGAATTTCAAAAATCCGAGAGACACGATTAATATCAATAAGTAAAATGTGGTTCAATAAGATAAAAATAATTTTTGGTGAACAGTAACTTTTTACTTTTATTTACCACGGTTAAAAGTAAATATGGTAATTAAGGGTAAAAATGATATCATAATTACCCTAACACATGTCATAATTCTATTGGATAAGTATAATTCGACAAAAAACAATATTATTAATAAAATATGAACCTCTTTGGTCCTCTCGGATTAATTAGGACATTTATTATTATTTTATTTAAAGAAGAGTTAAAAGAGTTAAAATGAAAGTTTAATAACTAAATTATTTTTAATATAGGGTTATACATAAGATAAATTTGACTATAAATATTCATTAGAAAGATAAAAAGATTTCCTACATAATGATATTTTATTTTACAATTTTTAGACATTAAATAATTAAATTTATTTATGACACAATGATGATGCAGTAATTACCTTATTAATGAAAGATTAAAATAATTGATATTATAAATATCCAAATAAATCTAATTTGAGACTTTTAATGAATTACACTAATTTTCTAGGTTAATATGACATGTTAGAGTTGATTAAATGAATTTTTTTTTGAAGTATTAATGCTGTTATTAATTTAACAAAAACAAAATACCAAATAGTGTCAAAATTGACATAAAGAGTTTTTAAAACAAATATTATATTATTAATTGATATTCTATTCCTAAAAATCTAAGGTTCGGCAAAAGAGCTTAAATAATATTATATATGACATTAATGAACCACTTGGGGTTCGCTTGGAAGTTTATAGTAAGTTTATTAACCATATAATATAAAAATACAAAGAGACATGGTAAATGTCAAACTATTTAACTAAGAGTTAAATCTAAAAGATAAGGTTATTATAGTGACCCAAACCTGTCTAAAACCTATTGGTTGAGTGGTTTTCAACCCATCCCCACCTTAGACTTGAAATAAATCATTTTGGAGCCATTAGAAACTGAAAATAATTTTATTATAAAATAATATTGCAATCTTTTCCTAAGGTGCCCCTCACCCCTCTTATAAAAGAGCATTTACCATTCTCTCAAATTCACACATTCAAAGCCATTTGGCTCGGCCAAATCCTGCCCAAATACCCTCTCAACTGTTCTCCCTTCATTCTAGAGGCCTTCATTTCATCAGAAAGACAACCTAAGGATCCTTTTTGATCAAATCAAAAGGAAGAACCCGAAGAAGAGGTAAATATTTAATCACCTCTTTCAAGTTCTTTTCTTCTTCCACTTCCTCTTTCTTTGTTGTTTCCATTCTAAAATAATAACCCCAGTATCTTCTATATACTGTGATGTTATTATAAAAATGGTACAACCATATTCATTATTCTATCCATCCTATAAATGACAAAGTCACCATACGTGCGTACGTACGAATTATCATCTCCACCTCGTGATGTAGTTTGTTATTCAAACACTTCATCATTTGGATGAGTATAATAATGAGTATAAATGATGTAAATAATAAATATAACATGATAATGATTCTGTATATATGATATACCATCGAATTATATACGATTTTAATATCAAAAGAATGATATTGTCGCTCGTGCGTACGTACAGATTACCGTCTCCACGAACGCGACGAGATTCATTCCCCATCGTATCCATTCAAGAGTAATTTTCATTTGATGATTAAAAATAACGTTTAAAGACTTAATATCATTTTAAATATTAATAAGATACATCCTATCCATAACAAATATTACATACATAACAAAGCATAAAAAGGAAATCGAATCAGTTAACACCCGAAACGATGATACTACTGAAATACCATTAACAAAGCAATATTAGAAGATCATATATGATATCATATTAATATATATGGTTCTTTTATAATTTAATAACAATGATTTCACCATTATACATGAGGTTAACCTACCATCGACCAAGGAAAAGTACAAGGTAAGAGTTAATTTTACAATCTCTTTATTATTCGAGCTTGTTTTTACATAAGTATCTACTGGGACCTCTTTATCATCCACATCCGTGTTTTCTTAAAAAATGTATTTCAAAACATTTTTAATATTTACTAAACAATGGGTTAAAGTCATTTATACCCTTATTTGACCTTATATGTTTTGAAATGAATCTTTCCGTCGTTTTCCAAACAAGGTACTTTATGACCTTTTCGACAAAATTAAGGTAAAAATGTTTTTTTAACTTATACGACGGGTGCGACTATTTTCTGCCGTTATAAGATCATCGAAGCTTCCCCTACAAGCTTATAAAAATATTTTCAAAATAAATGGTTCCTTTTATAATTATATGAATTTTAAATTATTTCAAAATAGAAAGAGATATTTCTCTAAAAAAAGTATTGATTTCATCTATGTCAACATCCTTTGATAGATTTTAAACTTAATTGAAGTTGATTTATTATTGTAAGAACCCGAGTTTTTGGAACAGGTCAAAATCCCGACCCTGTTTAAATTTTTTTCTGGTCTCTGAGGAAAAGGGAGAAAATGGGAAGTTTCTGGAAATTTCCAGACTACACGCCGTGTACTTTTAAGTACACGCCGTGTATATGTTAAGTGAGTGTCGGCCGTGTACTCGCCAAGTGCATGCCGTGTGATGACCGTGTAGAATTTTCTTACTACAGGGCGTGTAGTTTTTAACACGCCGTGTAACCCCCGACCGTGTGGTGGCCATACATGGCGTGTAGGCATGTTGGCCGGGGAGAACCAGGTACACGCCGTGTTCCCCTTGGACACGGCGTGTAGTCTAGCCGTGTATGAGGGATATACATGGCGTGTGGGTAAGTCGGCGAGGAAGAGAAGGGAAAACCATGCACACGCCGTGTACCCATAGGTACACGCCATGTACTCATGTCGGCTGGTCAGCGGAATCCCAACCGCCAAATGAACAGTTAAATGATATATACACGGCGTGTAGTCATGAAGTACACGCTGTGTACTTTCTTTTTTTGCGTTAAAATGGGTAGTAGCCTCGTTTTGAGACAGAACCTCAAAATTTGGCCGGGTTTCACGAACCAAGCCGGCCGGGACTTCAATCCTTCCCCGGATCGCCGTTCGAACTCCGTTTCGATCACAGATTGATGCGTTGGAACCCCCTCAGTAAGGACTCAATTCCTCTTTGGCCGTTTTGTTTGATTTTCGTTCTAGAACGAGTTATAGGCATTTGAGCGGTTTTGATTTTTTTTTGTAGATTTACCGCGTTTTAGACTGAATTGGCGGCTGTTACCGGAGGAGTAACATCGTACGAGTCTCAGGTAGGTGGTGCATACCTCATTTTGTTTTTTCGCGGTTTTTTGGGTGATGTGGCCTTCAACGTGTTTTTGGGTATTTTGAGCGGGACCCGTTTTATCTGTTATTTCATATTAAATTGCTTGTTGGACCTAAGGGATGCCTTTGGGTATGCCCTGTTACCAGTTTTCATGAGCGGGGCCGGGTGAGGGGTCGTTGCTCGTCGGGGCATTTTGGTCGGGGAACGCCAGAATGGTTTTAATTGAAATATTAATGTGTTAAACTGTTAGTTTAATTTATTAAAGCCTGATATGATTGCTAGAGGCATTTAAGACCTCAGTGCTAGTATGAGACAACACCCTGCATAGTGCAATTCAACTGTTTAGTTTGTTTTTCCTGGTTATGTTTTCTATTTGAATATGTTATATATGCAATTGCTGAATTGCATCTTCTGGACCCTTTTGGGTTGTGTTGGGCTTGGCCCGGTTGCGCTTGAGTGATGTTGATCACAGGTTGGGGCTTTGCCCGGGTTACTTTGGGTGGTTTTGACTATGAGATTAGGCGTCCTGGACATCGGCTTGAGGCAGTACGACTGTCAGGTTGGGCATGACCCAGGTTATTTGGATGACGGGGCCATCGGACTTGAGCGACATGGTTGCAGGGACACGAGGTGTCAGATGTGTTGGTGGCTTAGGTACTATGTTGGTGATTACCACTCACCCGGGACTTTGAGTAGTGTGCACACAGAGATACTATGTGATAAGGTGGTTTTGACCATTCGTGTGGGTAGAGGCCCCCGTAGTTGCGGTTAGGTATTTTGGTTGGGGGTGCTTGCCGTAGAAAGCCACGTGGGGGTGAGGAGCCTTCATGGAATGAGTGTGCCTTCGGGACGTCGGTACTTGAGACAAAAGGTGTCAGGAGGCAAATGGTGCCAGGTTACTATTTTTTTGGGCATGCCTTCGGGACGTCGGTACTTGAGACACAAGGTGTCAGGAGGCACATGGTGTCAGGTTACTATTTTTGGGCGTGCCTTCGGGACGTCGGTACTTGAGACACAAGGTGTCAGGAGGCACATGGTGTCGGGTGACTATTTTTGGGCGTGCCTTCGGGACATCGGTACTTGAGACACAAGGTGTCAGGTGGCACGTGGTGCCGAGTTACACGACAGAGATTCCAGCGTTGGACGAAGCAGGTGACACTCCATGGTGGCTGTTGAGCACCAGTGGAGTTTGCGTTTATTTGTGCATTGTACCGCTTACAGTTTTCCTTACACTTGAATGACTGCTTAAACACATATATTTGGTACTCACCACTGGGTGGTATCATACTGAGATTTGTCTCACACCCTGCATGGGCCCTTCAGGACGCGTGTAGACTTTATGGATTTACGTGTAGGAAAGAGGCCAGCTTGAGGAGCTGGGCTACGTTAGTTGTTGCATGGAGATGATATGGACCTTGAGGTCATATCTAGCTGGGGTTTACTTTGTTCTATTTTCTTTCTGTATCGGCATGATTACTTGTTATAGCTACTGTTGGTTAGCCATTGACGCCTTCTTTATATTCAGTTGTGTATGACCGGCTCTGGATGCATGTTTTACCGTTCAGTTGTAGTTACATGTTATCAGCATGCTGTTGTGTTTATTTCCACTGCTGTCGTCATATTTACTGCTTCCGCTGTTTATCTATATCGGTTATGCTTCTGCTCGGCGGGTCTGGTTTGAGTCTACTGAGTCTTTCATTCCGCTGCAACTTTATAGTTATACTCGGACCAGTACCCTTAATATGGTCCTCCGAGAGGGTATAGCCTCCCCACTATACCTAACAGACCCTCGTTGCTAGTCGGCAGCCTTTGGCGTTCGGGGAGGTGCGCCTAAGGTAGTGACACCCGACCCGTTCGGCACTGTTCGGGTGGCTGGCCGGGTCCAGGACGTTACAAAGTGGTATCAAAGGAGTTCTTGACAAGGATTTAGTAGTAGTGTGTTTCTGGCTACTAATGAGATTAAAACTTCTCTTTTTATTTCTGCTGGTTTTACTATTTGGGATATGGTAGACTGGAGATATAGTATGTTACTGGAACTGGGTTTCTAGCTTATACTTGGGTGCCTGCAGCCCCAGGTACGAGGGATGGACCGAGTTACCATGAGTGAGAATTACTGTTTTTCTTTTGCTCAGCTTACAGTTTATATGATTTCCACCTCGGTGGCTCACTTGATGTGTGATGTTCTTGATTGTGATATGTAACCCTTGACCCGGTGCGGTAAGGGAGAATTGGACCTTGGCCCGGTATGACAAGGCTTGTTTTCTTGGCTTTTGATATGCACATTTTAGGGTATTTCAATTTCATAATTGCACGTATGTTTTGTGAAGTGATAATGCCATGTGAATAAAGAAATCAATTGTCATGCTTTATATGCTTTGAAATGTGAATTGGTGAAATTCTTGATAGAATTTATAGTTGTGCAATGTTTATGCCATGCTTTATATTTTGTAAAATTGCATGTGGCGGACTATTTGGGTCTGACTGTTATGAGAGCAGACAAGTACTATGGCTGAGGCAGTGTGACTGTCAGGATTGGGTGACTCGGTCGTCGGTTTGAGGCAACATGAGTTGTCGGGACAGGCATGGCCCGAAGTACTTTTGATACTTAGCTTTGTTGAGGGCGGGTAAGGAGGCCATGAGGCCGGGATACCGTGGGGCATGGGTTGCAGTGAGGGGGAGTAAGGGTAGTTGTTATGCACTGCCTTTTACTGCTTTCCTTATCTGCGTAGAATATATTGTTATATCTATATGAGCTGTCTGACCATTTATGGTATTCAGCGGGTTACCCCTTCACGACTCGATAGAGCGTCAGGAAGGAGAGGATACAATGCCGCAGGTGCAGGATCATGTTCAGGATTGGGTACAGGCAGAGCATGAGCCGCAGGTACAGGCTCAGGGATAAGATCAGGTTCAGGAACTAGTTCAGGCTGGACAACAGCCGGGTTTGGCATCGTTCAGACCATGGCTTGACGAGCAGCTCCGAGCTAGCCTGGTATGTGTCTTGCAGGGGATTGACAGAGGCGCACAGAGTACAAAGCCTTCTATGGCGTATCTGACATGGGAGTTCCAGTCCCAGCACCCGCCGCTTTTTAAGGGTGAGGGTGGTCCGCAGGCGGCTGAGAACTGGATAGAGAGTATGCAGATGATCTTCGAGCAGTTCGAGACGCCTCCAGGGCGGAGGGTCAAGCTGGCGACGTATATGCTGAGAGGACCGACGAAGTGTTGGTGGGATGTACAGATATAGGCTCGTAGGCACGAGGGATTGACTTGGAAAGACTTCGAGGACAGGTTCTTTGAGCACTTCTACCCGGAGACACTGAGGGCAGAGAGAGCTCGGGAGTTCTTGAGTCTTCAGCAGGGAGACATGTCCGTCATGGAGTACGCATCTACTTTCACAGAGTTGTCTCGCTTCGCACCGGGTATGGTGAGTGATGACGCAGCTAGAGTGAGACGCTTCGAGGATGGCTTACGACACGCAATTCGGGTCCAAGTGAACATCTTCAGGCTGAGTTCCTTCTCCGAGGTGGTGAATGAGACACTCATAGCCGAGGGCAACGAGAGAGAGAAATCTTGCTTGGTCAGGGCGACAGCTTCAGGTGATGGTTCAGACAGCAGGAAGCGAGGGCAGGATGAGTTCCAGCAGTCCAGTCAGGCCAATGATTCAGCTAGACCACATCGTGGTAGTTCTTCGGTGATTTTCTTTCAGCGTGGATAGCTGAGACATGTTCGGGCGCAGTGTGATAAGCCTCTGAAGGAGTGCCGGACATGTTGACAAGACAAACATCTGGAGAGGTTTTGCAGGCAGCCTTCTCAGATAGCCGGCAGGCAGGGACCGGGACAGACTGTAGCGTCTGGAGTTGGTTCAGGTTCGATACCCGGAGAGGGTAGTCGAGGTTCAGCTATGCGCGGAGGTCGTGACAGAGACGGTGGGACCCAGCTGAGGGGTCAGTGGCCAGTGACTGGAGCAGCATCGGGAGGTCAGGCGTCAGGCAGCCGTGTTTCAGGCCAAGTGCACGCCGTGGAGCTGCCAGAGGCTGAGCATGCCGATGAGCCGACGACAGTCAGAGGTACACCGCGGTGTGGCCGTGATCTCCGTGTTTCCTTTTTGGCATGACCTGTAGAGGCATGTCTATTTTGAGTGCACGTGGTGCACAAGATCTGAGTGAACTGACTATGTGCTAGTTAGTGGGATTGACACCATATCAGGTGCGTGATATATTCTATATATATATATATGTATGAGATGCGTAGCATCAGGGCATCAAGGATGTGAGTTACTTGAGGTGTCGTGGGCATCGGGGCATCAAAGATGCGAGTTACTTGAGGTGTCGTGGGCATTGGGGCATCGTGGATGCGAGTTATTTGAGGTGCTAGGCACCAGGACCTCGTGGAGGCGGACACCGATGCGGTGCGGGCTACGTTGGGTGTCGGAAGCGACGCAGGAGCAACAATGAGGTGCAGGGGTGACGATGCGTCACAGGAGGACTATGCGTCTGGAAAACAGGTTAGTAAACGTTGTTTGCTTTGAGTTTTGTCGGGTTGAGAACGAGTTAGGCGATTCCTAAGGTGGGGAGCCCCCTTGAGGAACTTCGCTAGGACCTTTGAAACCGGGGAGTCCGGGTTGCTTTGATCGGGATGGTATGTACGGTGCCATCTCCGGGTTTCGTTTGATAGCTTAGGGACGAGCTATGTTAAGTTGGGGAGATTGTAAGAACCCGAGTTTTTGGAACGGGTCAAAATCCCGACCATGTTTAAATTTTTGTCTGGTCTCTGAGGAAACGGGAGAAAATGGGAAGTTTCTGGAAATTTCCAGACTACACGCCATGTACTTTTAAGTACACGCCGTGTATATGTTAAGTGAGTGTCGGCTGTGTACTCGCCAAGTACATTCCGTGGGATGACCGTGTAGAATTTTCTTACTACACGACATGTAGTTTTTAACACGCCATGTAACCCCCGACCGTGTGGTGGCCATACATGGTGTGTAGGCATGTTGGCCAGGGAGAACCAGGTACACGCCGTGTAGTCTAGCCGTGTATGAGGGATATACATGGCGTGTGGGTAAGTCGGCGGGAAGAGAAGGGAAAACCATGTACACGCCGTGTACCCATAGGTACACGCCGTGTACTCATGTCGGCAGGTCGGCCAAATCCCAGCCGCCAAATGAACAGTTAAATGATATATACACGGCGTGTAGTAATGAAGTATGCGCCGTGTATTTTTATTTGCGTTAAATGGGGAGTAGCCTCGTTTTGAGGTAGAACCTCAAAATTTGGCCGGGTTTCGTGAACCAAGCCGGCCGAGACTTCAATCCTTCCCCAGATTGCCGTCCGAACTCTGTTTCGATCACGGATTGATGTGTTGGAACCCCCTCAGTAAGGCCTCGATTTCTCTTTGGCCGTTTTGTTTGATTTTTCGTTCTAGAACAAGTTATAGGCGTTTGAGTGATTTTGAATCTTTTGTAGATTTACCGCGTTTTAGACCGAATTGGCGACTGTTACCGGAGGAGTAGCATCGTACGAGTCTCAGGTAGGTGGTGCATACCTCATTTTTTGTTTTCGCGGTTGTTTGGGTGATGCGGCCTTCAGCGCGTTTTCAGGTATTTTGAGCGGGATCCGTTTTATCTGTTATTTCATATTAAATTGCTTGTTGGACCTAAGGGATGCCTTTGGGTATGCCCTGTTACCAGTTTGCGTGAGTGGGGCTGGGTGAGGGGCCGTTGCTCATCGGGGCATTTTGGTCGGGGAATGCCAGAATTGTTTTAATTGAAATATTAATGTGTTAAACTGTTAGTTTAATTTATTAAAGCCTGATATGATTGCTAGAGGCAATTAAGACCTCAGTGCTGGTATGAGACAACACCCTGCATAGTGAAATTCAACTGTTTAGTTTGTTTTTCCTGGTTATGTTTTCTGTTTGAATATGTTACATATGCAATTGCTGAATTGCATCTTCTGGACCCTTTGGGTTGTGTTGGGCTTGGCCCGGATGCGCTTGAGTGATGCTGATCACAGGTTGGGGCTTTGCCCGAGCTACTTTTGGTGGTTTTGACCACGGGATTGGGCGTCATGGACGTCGGCTTGAGGTAGTACGATTGTCAGGTTGGGCATGACCCGTGTTAGTTGGATGACGGGGCCATCAGACTTGAGCAACATGGTCGCAGGGACACGAGGTGTCAGATGTGTTGGTGGCTTAGGTACTATGTTGGTGATTACCGCTCACCCGGGACTTTGAGTAGTGTGCACACAGAGATACTCCGTGATGATGTGGTTTTGACCACTCGTGTGGGTAGATGCCCTCGTAGTTGCGGTTAGGTATTTTGGTTGGGGGTGCTTGCCGTAGAAAGCCACGTGGGAGGTGAGGAGCCTTCAGGGAATGAGCGTGCCTTCGTGACGTCGGTACTTGAGACCCAAGGTGTCAGGAGGCACATGGTGCCGGGTTACTATTTTTTGGGCGTGCCTTCGTGACGTCGGTACTTGAGACACAAGGTGTCAGGAGGAACATGATGTCAGAATAATATTTTTGGGCGTGCCTTCGGGACGTCGGTACTTGAGACATAAGGTGTCAGGAGGCACATGGTGCCGGATGACTATTTTTGGGCTTGCCTTCGGGACGTCGGTACTTGAGACACGAGGTGTCAGGTGGCACGTGGTGGCTGGTTACACGACAGAGATTCCAGCGTTGGCCGAAGCAGGTGACACTCCATGGTGGCTGTTGAGCACCAGTGAAGTTTACGTTTATTTGTGCATTGTACTGCTTACAGTTTTCCTTACACTTGCATGACTGTTTAAACACTGTAATGGACCGGACCCCTCCGGTCCATTCCTTTGTTGAAATCGATGTGGTCAACACGACGCGCGTAACAATGATAATTATTAATGATAAAAACGAAGAAGAATTTATAAAAAAATTAAAAGATGATTTGTCAGTTTATTATATTAAATAATAAAGATGGTGATATAAAGTGCGTGATTAATTAAATTAAAAGGGGTTTTAATCCTAAATAAGAATTTAAAAAAATTAATGCAATAAAACAAATAAGTTAAATTAAAAAGGAAATCAATAAGGGGTGGGGCGTGGTTGACATGGAGCCAAGGAGGCGCCACTTTTGTGGTGGCGTGGGATTGAGGAGGTTCTTTTGTAAGTCATTATTATTATATATTATAATAATGAATTAATGGGAATAAAATTAAAAGAGAAATAAATGTAAAAGGAGGGAGTGTTTGTTTCCAACGTGAAAGAGACCAAATCACGATTGATTTGGAGTTATAAAAATAAATAAATAAGTAATTATAATAATAATAAAATAATAATATTATTATTTTGGGTGATCAAAACTTAAAAAGTCTATAACTTCTTCATATGGTGTCGGAATGACGAACCGTCAGCGGCAGTGTAATCTTGTAATTAAGACGGTCATTTTAAGACCAGTGATGGATACCTTTTTATGAGTTATGTCTCGGGTCAACGAAACACACATATTAATAAAATTAACATCTTTTTTTTAAAACGCGTGGAAACCGCGTGACGTGTCGTGTGTTGACCAGTCAAAACACGTAACGGGTGTACAGTCACACCGTGTATTCATCAATACATGCTGCATACTGTTTTACCTATTCGTTGGTTATATAAGAAAGGGTCGCGGATTATTTCCAGACTAATCGCTTCTTCTCCGCACGACGACACTCTTGGATGATCAAGAAGTCTTCCTCCTCTAACTTCTTTGTCTGAGCTCCGAATTACGATCCGTCAGCGGCCACAGGATCGTAGCGACGAGACGAAGCTTTTAAGCCCGGACTTGTCACATTTCCTTTCGGCCTTCCTTCTCTAGCTTCCATCCTAGGAGGCGTTTGTCGGGTTTGGCGAAGGCGGAGGACACCGAAGGACGTCGTCGGAAGCGGCGTGATCGGGACCTTTTGAGGTAGGGATCTCACCTTTGGCTCTCTAATTTGTGTATCATGTGTGGCGGGTATCCTTTTGTTTTCATGAGAAATGGTTGAACCTTTAAATAAAGATAATAACTGGTTAAAGAATGGGGTTGGGAAGTTAGTGATTGTTGTTACCTTACTTTTTATATCCTGTGATATTATATTTGTGAATTGAATGAGCTTCTACCTATTGAAAATCACAGTCGTTGGGGGCCTTTGCTTACGCAATTAAATGTTGCCCTCTCCTTCTGTATTTTCTTATGGATGGAAACTTCATGAAATGTGGAAATTGGTTAATCACGTAAAGTTGACTTTTTAAATGAAAATCTAGAACCCTTGTGTGATCACCCCGGTTGAACCAAAATAGAATAATGAACATGTGGGTGTTGGCTTGGTTACGTGGCATGTGTTGGGGGTGTTTTGTGGGCTGTTGTGGTTTGGGTGAGCAGCGGGGCTGCGGCGTTTGGGTGGTGATCTTTTTGGAATGGTTGATGGTGGAAACGTGGAGGTGTGAAATGTTTTGTAAACGATGGGGTTGAAATGGGAAGTGGTTGGTTGTGGAAAATGCCTTTATTTATGAAAAGTGTTTTGAAGTAAAAAGGTGTTTTCAAATGCGGAAATGTTTTGTGTGTGGAAAGGGTTTTATGTGTGGAACTTTGAAATAAATGAATGATGAAATGTTGTATGGATGTGATAATCTTTTGTAAATGAAATGACATGTGGTTGCTTGCGTTTTACCTAACCTTGGTTGTGGATGGCAGGGATATGTTTGTGAAAGGTTTTGTCTGGATGATAGTTTCCCAGTAGTAATAATTTGTTAAACCATTGCATGAAACATGAAAACCTAAATGGGGTTGGGGGATGATTGTTTGGTTGTTGATGCATGCTTCGTGGTAGCAGTGCCGAGGCACATGCTCAGTTTCTCTTTTGAAGAAGCCATAGGTTGGGCTGTGTGTTTGGTATATGTATATATATAATTGTATCTTTGTGTTTTGTCGCACCACACCCATGTCAAGCACCTAGTGCCGAACACTCCCATTTTATGGGAGAGGGTGTTCCCCCTTAGTTACTAGCTCCTTCCTGCTCCTTCTTCCATAGGCTATGATGGCTTGAGGTGACCTTACACCCAAGACTCTTCGGGTAGGTCTCGGAGGCTGTGATGGCTTGAAGCGACCTTTAGCCCAAGACTCTTCGGGCAGGCTTACCGTTCCCAAGAACCTTCGGGATGAGGCCCAGGTGTCTGCGGGCGGGTTAGTGGTTGTGGCCCAGGTGTGTGCGGGCGAGATGCGTGGTTGTGAGGCCCAGGTGTGTGCGGGCGGGATGCGTGGTTTGGCCCAGGTGTGTGCGGGCGGGAAGAGTGTGGTAGCGTCAGGACGTTTGCCGTTAGGAAGAGCAGCATCTAATTAAGTGGGAAATGGTGCGGGGTACCCAATACTTTTGTTCTATATATATACTAAACTTGTTTGTGTTACTTGGTGAGTGTGACCAGTGAGGCTGGGTGGATAGTTTTTCCTTGTTAGTTTCTGGTTCTTCTGTTTTCTCACGGGACCTTAGGGTGTCTCCCCACTTGTGCACGAGAGCTTTAGGTTTTCCTACTGAGTATACTTGTATTCTCACCCTACGTTTACTTTCAGGTTTCCAGGAGGACTACCAGGGCCGTGTGGGACCCTACTAGTCGGGCAGTTGGAGTTGTTGCAGTTGTTGTTCTCTTGTTTTCTTTGGCATTGTACTTTTGAGCTTCTTTGTACTTGTACCTTGTTATAAAAATTGTTTAAACATGCATGTGGACTTGGTTTGGGTTTATTTATATACACTTGTTCTTTTCCCTTTTTGGTGGTTGACTTGTCCTATTTCCCGATCCAAAATAATAAAAAGGGTAATGCCTCCCATATTTGTGAAAACTCATACCCTTGGTGCTAGTCGCCAACCCGGGGCCTACTGGAGGCGGGACTCGGGGGTCATTATCTCCCTTTCACCATTGCCAGCTCAGGAGGGGCATCTTTGGTGGGAGGGGGTCGTGAGAGAATGGTATCAGAGCTGATGGTTGAGAGATAGGATGGAGTCTGGAGTTAGGCACAGTGAGGATTGCATGGGATGGTAGGGCAACAGTGTTCGTTAATCTTGGTGCGTGACATAGGCCAGGGAAGACCGGCTAGGACACGGGATTTTAGGGTCCCCCGTGATCCGATGCAAGGACTCTGAGCCTATCGAATGACCAAGTGAGACTATATTGATTGCAGGGTAGAGACCCTAGGGAAGGTACATGCATCATCATATTTGTGTTTTACTTGATTTGGGTGTTCTGGGAAAGAAATTGAAATAAAATGATAATTAAAACTTTGAGTTTTTCCTTACTACTTGGTCTTAGGCGATCCTTGTTTACCATACATCTATAGCACTTGGACGTTAACAGAAATACAGAGGAGTGGGACGCGGACAATTTCACGCAACAGAAGTGGCAACCCCAGCAAGGCGAAAGATCGAGAGAGATGTTTCATGTTTTACTTAAATGATCTCGTTTATGTTTTGTTTAAATCCAGGAGCATCACACTCAATTGTTGAAACTCATTCTCGCCCATGCTTTGGGCCTGGACCTTGTTTTTCATGAGTCTATAATGCTATGTTGTTTCCCGCTTTTCTTTAAATGTACGTGAAGAGCCCTATCATATGGGGAGGGGAAGACCTAATCCCTAATCGAGACGCATTAATGTGGATGCGATTTAACCCGTGCAGGCGAGTCAGTGCCGCCTAAAGCGGATAATATCTCAACATGAGAGAAGGAATTCCTCAAGCCATGTGTCCGGGCAGTGTGTGGGTTGTACGTTGTTGGGTGCAGTGTAAGTTGGAAAAAAAACCTAATATATGGGAAAGGAAAAACCTGATCCTTAATCAAGACGCATTAATGAGGATGCGATTAAACCCGTGCAGGCGAGTCAGTGCCGCCTAAAGCGGATAGTATCTTGACATAGGAGAGGGAATTCCTAACTCATAGAGTTGTCGGTTGTTTCTTGTTATGACAAGAGCCCTAAGAGGTATCTTGCGGAGTGGTTGTTTGGATCCTTTCTTTTTCTTGGTTGGTTTTTAATTCTCAAGGACGAGAATGTTTTAAGAGGTATCTGATGTAATGGACCGGACCCCTCCGGTCCATTCCTTTGTTGAAATCGATGTCGTCAACACGGCGCGCGTAACAATGATAATTATTAATGATAAAAACGAAGAAGAATTTATAAAAAAATTAAAAGATGATTTGTCAGTTTATTATATTAAATAATAAAGATGGTGATATAAAGTGCGTGATTAATTAAATTAAAAGGGGTTTTAATCCTAAATAAGAATTTAAAAAAATTAATGCAATAAAAAAAATAATTTAAATTAAAAAGGAAATCAATAAGGGGTGGGGCGTGGTTGACATGAAGCCAAGGAGGCGCCACTTTTGTGGTGGCGTGGGATTGAGGAGGTTCTTTTGTAAGTCATTATTATTATATATTATAATAATGAATTAATGGGAATAAAATTAAAAGAGAAATAAATGTAAAAGGAGGGAGTGTTTGTTTCCAACGTGAAAGAGACCAAATCACGATTGATTTGGAGTTATAAAAATAAATAAATAAGTAATTATAATAATAAAAAAATAATAATATTATTATTTTGGGTGATCAAAACTTAAAAAGTCTATAACTTCTTCATATGGTGTCGGAATGACGAACCGTCAGCGGCAGTGTAATCTTGTAATTAAGACGGTCATTTTAAGACCAGTGATGGATACCTTTTTATGAGTTATGTCTCGGGTCAACGAAACACACATATTAATAAAATTAACGTCTTTTTTTTAAAACGCGTGAAAACCGCGTGACGTGTCGTGTGTTGACCAGTCAAAACACGTAACGGGTGTACAGTCACACCGTGTATTCATCAATACACGCTGCATACTGTTTTACCTATTCGTTGGCTATATAAGAAAGGGTCGCGGATTATTTCCAGACCAATCGCTTCTTCTCCGCACGACGACACTCTTGGATGATCAAGAAGTCTTCCTCCTCTAACTTCTTTGTCTGAGCTCCGAATTACGATCCGTCAGCGGCCACAGGATCGTAGCGACGAGACGAAGCTTCTAAGCCCGGACTTGTCACATTTCCTTCCGGCCTTCCTTCTCCAGCTTCCATCCTAGGAGGCGTTTGTCGGGTTTGGCGAAGGCGGAGGACACCGAAGGACGTCGTCGGAAGCGGCGTGATCGGGACCTTTTGAGGTAGGGATCTCACCTTTGTCTCTCTAATTTGTGTATCCTTTGTGGCGGGTATCCTTTTGTTTTCATGAGAAATGGTTGAACCTTTAACTAAAGATAATAACTGGTTAAAGAATGGGGTTGGGAAGTTAGTGATTGTTGTTACCTTACTTTTTATATCCTGTGATATTATATTTGTGAATTGAATGAGCTTCTACTTACTGAAAATCATAGTCGTTGGGGGCCTTTGCTTACGCAATTAAATGTTGCCCTCTCCTTCTGTATTTTCTTATGGATGGAAACTTCATGAAATGTGAAAATTGGTTAATCACGTAAAGTTGACTTTTTAAATGAAAATCTAGAACCCTTGTGTGATCACCCCGGTTGAACCAAAATGGAATAATGAACATGTGGGTGTTGGCTTGGTTACGTGGCATGTTTTGGGGGTGTTTTGTGGGCTGTTGTGGTTTGGGTGAGCAGCGGGGCTGCGACGTTTGGGTGGTGATCTTTTTGGAATGGTTGATGGTGGAAACGTGGATGTGTGAAATGTTTTGTAAATGATGGGGTTGAAATGGGAAGTGGTTGGTTGTGGAAAATGCCTTTATTTATGAAAAGTGTTTTGATTATGAAAAGTGTTTTGAAGTAAAAAGGTGTTTTCAAATGCGGAAATGTTTTGTGTGTGGAAAGGGTTTTATGTGTGGAACTTTGAAATAAATGAATGATGGAATGTTGTATGACTGTGATAATCTTTTGTAAATGAAATGACATGTGGTTGCTTGCGTTTTACCTAACCTTGGTTGTGGATGACAGGGACATGTTTGTGAAAGGTTTTGTCTGGATGATAGTTGCCCAGTAGTAATAATTTGTTAAACCATTGCATGAAACATGAAAACCTAAATGGGGTTGGGGGATGCTTGTTTGGTTGTTGATGCATGCTTCGTGGTAGCAGTGCCGAGACACATGCTCAGTTTCTCTTTTTAAGAAGCCATAGGTTGGGCTGTGTGTTTGGTATATGTATATATATAATTGTATCTTTGTGTTTTGTCGCACCACACCCATGTCAAGCACCTAGTGCCGAACACTCCCATTTTATGGGAGAGGGTGTTCCCCCTTAATTACTAGCTCCTTCCTGCTCCTTCTTCCATAGGCTATGATGGATTGAGGTGACCTTACACCCAAGACTCTTCGGGTAGGTCTCGGAGGCTGTGATGGCTTGAGGTGACCTTTAGCCCAAGACTCTTCGGGCAGGCTTACCGTTCCCAAGAACCTTCGGGATGAGGCCCAGGTGTCTGCGGGCGGGTTAGTGGTTGTGGCCCAGGTGTGTGCGGGCGAGATGCGTGGTTGTGAGGCCCAGGTGTGTGCGGGCGGGATGCGTGGTTTGGCCCAGGTGTGTGCGGGCGGGAAGAGTGTGGTAGCGTCAGGACGTTTGCCGTTAGGAAGATCATCATCTAATTAAGTGGGAAATGGTGCAGGGTACCCAATACTTTTGTTCTATATATATACTAAACTTGTTTGTGTTACTTGGTGAGTGTGACCAGTGAGGCTGGGTGGATAGTTTTTCCTTGTTAGTTTCTGGTTCTTCTGTTTTCTCACGGGACCTTAGGGTGTCTCCCTACTTGTGCACGAGAGCTTTAGGTTTCCCTACTGAGTATACTTGTATGCTCACCCTACGTTTACTTTCAGGTTTCCAGGAGGACTACCAGGGCCGTGCGGGACCCTACTAGTCGGGCAGTTGGAGTTGTTGCAGTTGTTGTTCTCTTGTTTTCTTTGGCATTGTACTTTTGAGCTTCCTTGTACTTGTACCTTGTTATAAAAATTGTTTAAACATGCATGCGGACTTGGTTTGAGTTTATTTATATACACTTGTTCTTTTCCCTTTTTGGTGGTTGACTTGTCCTATTTCCCGATCCAAAATAATAAAAAGGGTAATGCCTCCCATATTTGTGAAAACTCATACCCTTGGTGCTAGTCGCCAACCCAGGGCCTACTGGAGGCGGGACTCGGGGGTCATTATCTCCCTTTCACCATTGCCAGCTCAGGAGGGGCATCTTTGGTGGGAGGGGGTCGTGACAGAATGGTATCAGAGCTGATGGTTGAGAGATAGGATGAAGTCTGGAGTTAGGCACAGTGAGGATTGCATGGGATGGTAGGGCAACCGTGTTCGTTAATCTTGGTGCGTGACATAGGCCAGGGAAGACCGGCTAGGACACGAGATTTTAGGGCCCCCCGTGATCCGATGCAAGGACTCTGAGCCTATCGAACGACCAAGTGAGACTATATTGATTGCAGGGTAGAGACCCTAGGGAAGGTACATGCATCATCATGTTTGTGTTTTACTTGATTTGGGTGTTCTGGGAAAGAAATTGAAATAAAATGATAATTAAAAATTTGAGTTTTTCCTTACTACTTGGGCTTAGGCGATCCTTGTTTACCATACATCTATAGCACTTGGACGTTAACAGAAATGCAGAGGAGTGGGACGCAGACAATTTCACGCAACAGAAGTGGCAACCCCAGCAAGGCGAAAGATCGAGAGAGATGTTTCATGTTTTACTTAAATGCTCTCGTTTATGTTTTGTTTAAATCCAGGAGCATCACACTCAATTGTTGAAACTCATTCTCGCCCATGCTTTGGGCCTGGACCTTGTTTTTCATGAATCTATAATGCTATGTTGTTTCCCGCTTTTCTTTAAATGTACGTGAAGAGCCCTATCATGTGGGGAGGGGAAGACCTAATCCCTAATCGAGACGCATTAATGTGGATGCGATTTAACCCGTGCAGGCGAGTCAGTGCCGCCTAAAGCGGATAATATCTCAACATGGGAGAAGGAATTCCTCAAGCCATGTGTCCGGGCAGTGTGTGGGTTGTACGTTGTTGGGTGCAGTGTAAGTTGGAAAAAAAACCCTAATATATGGGAAAGGAAAAACCTGATCCTTAATCAAGACGCATTAATGAGGATGTGATTAAACCCGTGCATGCGAGTCAGTGCCGCCTAAAGCGGATAGTATCTTGACATAGGAGAGGGAATTCATAACTCATAGAGTTGTGGGTTGTTTCTTGTTATGACAAGAGCCCTAAGAGGTATCTTGCGGAGTGGTTGTTTGAATCCTTTCTTTTTCTTGGTTGGTTTTTAATTCTCGAGGACGAGAATGTTTTAAGAGGTATCTGATGTAATGGACCGGACCCCTCCGGTCCATTCCTTTGTTGAAATTGATGTGGTCAACACGGCGCGCGTAACAATGATAATTATTAATGATAAAAACGAAGAAGAATTTATAAAAAAATTAAAATATGATTTGTCAGTTTATTATATTAAATAATAAAGATGGTGATATAAAGTGCGTGATTAATTAAATTAAAAGGGGTTTTAATCCTAAATAAGAATTTAAAAAAATTAATGCAATAAAACAAATAATTTAAATTAAAAAGGAAATCAATAAGGGGTGGGGCGTGGTTGACATGAAGCCAAGGAGGCTCCACTTTTGTGGTGGCGTGTGATTGAGGAGGTTCTTTTGTAAGTCATTATTATTATATATTATAATAATGAATTAATGGGAATAAAATTAAAAGGGAAATAAATGTAAAAGGAGGGAGTGTTTGTTTCCAACGTGAAAGAGACCAAATCACGATTGATTTGGAGTTATAAAAATAAATAAATAAGTAATTATAATAATAATAAAATAATAATATTATTATTTTGGGTGATCAAAACTTAAAAAGTCTATAACTTCTTCATATGGTGTCGGAATGACGAACCGTCAGCGGCAGTGTAATCTTGTAATTAAGACGGTCATTTTAAGACCAGTGATGGATACCTTTTTATGAGTTATGTCTCGGGTCAACGAAACACACATATTAATAAAATTAACGTCTTTTTTTTAAAATGCGTGGAAACCGCGTGACGTGTCGTGTGTTGACCAGTCAAAACACGTAACGGGTGTACAGTCACACCGTGTATTCATCAATACACGCTGCATACTGTTTTACCTATTCGTTGGCTATATAAGAAAGGGTCGCGGATTATTTCCAGACCAATCGCTTCTTCTCCGCACGACGACACTCTTGGATGATCAAGAAGTCTTCCTCCTCTAACTTCTTTGTCTGAGCTCCGAATTACGATCCGTCAGCGACCACAGGATCGTAGCAACGAGACGAAGCTTCTAAGCCCGGACTTGTCACATTTCCTTCCGGCCTTCCTTCTCCAGCTTCCATCCTAGGAGGCGTTTGTCGGGTTTGGCGAAGGCGGAGGACACCGAAGGACGTCGTCGGAAGCGGCGTGATCGGGACCTTTTGAGGTAGGGATCTCACCTTTGTCTATCTAATTTGTGTATCATGTGTGGCGGGTATCCTTTTGTTTTCATGAGAAATGGTTGAACCTTTAAATAAAGATAATAACTGGTTAAAGAATGGGGTTGGGAAGTTAGTGATTGTTGTTACCTTACTTTTTATATCCTGTGATATTATATTTGTGAATTGAATGAGCTTCTACCTACTGAAAATCACAGTCGTTGGGGGCCTTTTCTTATGCAATTAAATGTTGCCATCTCCTTCTGTACTTTCTTATGGATGAAAACTTCATGAAATGTGGAAATTAGTTAATCACGTAAAGTTGACTTTTTAAATGAAAATCTAGAACCCTTGTGTGATCACCCCGGTTGAACCAAAATGGAATAATGAACATGTGGGTGTTGGCTTGGTTACGTGGCATGTGTTGGGGGTGTTTTGTGGGCTGTTGTGGTTTGGGTGAGCAGCGGGGCTGCGACGTTTGGGTGGTGATCTTTTTGGAATGGTTGATGGTGGAAACGTGGAGGTGTGAAATGTTTTGTAAACGATGGGGTTGAAATGGGAAGTGGTTGGTTGTGGAAAATGCCTTTATTTATGAAAAGTGTTTTGATTATGAAAAGTGTTTTGAAGTAAAAAGGTGTTTTCAAATGCGGAAATGTTTTGTGTGTGGAAAGGGTTTTATGTGTGGAACTTTGAAATAAATGAATGATGGAATGTTGTATGGCTGTGATAATCTTTTGTAAATGAAATGACATGTGGTTGCTTGCGTTTTACCTAACCTTGGTTGTGGATGGCAGGGATATGTTTGTGGAAGGTTTTTTCTGGATGATAGTTGCCCAGTAGTAATAATTTGTTAAACCATTGCATGAAACATGAAAACCTAAATGGGGTTGGGGGATGATTGTTTGGTTGTTGATGCATGCTTCGTGGTAGCAGTGCCGAGGCACATGCTCAGTTTCTCTTTTTAAGAAGCCATAGGTTGAGCTGTGTGTTTGGTATATGTATATATATAATTGTATCTTTGTGTTTTGTCGCACCACACCCATGTCAAGCACCTAGTGCCGAACACTCCCATTTTATGGGAGAGGGTGTTCCCCCTTAGTTACTAGCTCCTTCCTGCTCCTTCTTCCATAGGCTATGATTGCTTGAGGTGACCTTACACCCAAGACTCTTCGGGTAGGTCTCGGAGGCTGTGATGGCTTGAGGCGACCTTTAGCCCAAGACTCTTCGGGCAGGCTTACCGTTCCCAAGAACCTTCAGGATGAGGCCCAGGTGTCTGCGGGCGGGTTAGTGGTTGTGGCCCAGGTGTGTGCGGGCGAGATGCGTGGTTGGGAGGCCCAGGTGTGTGCGGGCGGGATGCGTGGTTTGGCCCAGGTGTGTGCGGGCGGGAAGAGTGTGGTAGCGTCAGGACGTTTGCCGTTAGGAAGAGCAGCATCTAATTAAGTGGGAAATGGTGCGGGGTACCCAATACTTTTGTTCTATATATATACTAAACTTGTTTGTGTTACTTGGTGAGTGTGACCAGTGAGGCTGGGTGGATAGTTTTTCCATGTTAGTTTCTGGTTCTTCTGTTTTCTCACGGGACCTTAGGGTGTCTCCCCACTTGTGCACGAGAGCTTTAGGTTTCCCTACTGAGTATACTTGTATGCTCACCCTACGTTTACTTTTAGGTTTCCAGGAGGACTACCAGGGCCGTGCGGGACCCTACTAGTCGGGCAGTTGGAGTTGTTGCAGTTGTTGTTCTCTTGTTTTCTTTGGCATTGTACTTTTGAGCTTCCTTGTACTTGTACCTTGTTATAAAAATTGTTTAAACATGCATGTGGACTTGGTTTGGGTTTATTTATATACACTTGTTCTTTTCCCTTTTTGGTGGTTGACTTGTCCTATTTCCCGATCCAAAATAATAAAAAGGGTAATGCCTCCCATATTTGTGAAAAATCATACCCTTGGTGCTAGTCGCCAACCCGGGGCCTACTGGAGGCGGGACTCGGGGGTCATTATCTCCCTTTCACCATTGCCAGCTCAGGAGGGGAATCTTTGGTGGGAGGGGGTCGTGACAAACACATATATTTGTTACGCATCGTTGGGTGGTATCCTACTGAGATTTGTCTCACACCCTACACGGGCCCTTCGGGACCCATGTAGACTTTATGGATTTACGTGCAGGAAAGAGGCCAGCTTCAGGAGTTGGGCTGCGTTAGTTGTTGCATGGAGATGGTATGGACTTTGAGGTCATATCTAGCTGAGGTTTACTTTGTTTTGTTTTCTTTTTGTATCGACATGCTTACTTGTTGTAGCTACTGTTGGTTAGCCATTGACACCCTTTTTAAATTCAGTTGTGTATGACCTGCTCTGGATGCATGTTTTCTCGTTCAGTTGTAGTTACATGTTATCAGCATGCTGTTGGGTTTATTTTCACTTCTGTCATCATATTTACTATTTTTTCTGTTTATCTATATCGGTTATGCTTCTGCTCTGCGGGTCTGGTTTGAGTCTGCTGAGTCTTTCATTCCGCTGCAACTTTATAGTTATACTCGGACCAGTACCCTTAATACGATCCTCCGAGAGGGTATAACCTCCCTACTATACCTAACAGACCCTCGCTGCTAGTCGGCAGCCTTTGGCGTTCGGAGAGGTGCGCCTAAGGTAGTGACACCCAACCCGTTCGACACTGTTCGGGTGGCTGGTCGGTTCCGGGACGTTACAATTATGATACAAAACTTCCATATTGTATTGAAGGTTTTGTGATATGTTTAACTGCGAATGCGTTATTTTTACACAATTCATGGTTTATGGATAAAGTATTGACATTTCTTATGCTAGTTTTAATATGAATGTTTATGTTATGTTTAAACCTTTTCATATGAGGAATGCATTGGACTTATTAAGTGACGGGTGGAGCTCGCTATCGCTCCTCGATGCATCGGTAGGTCTCATGAGACAAACTAGTGTCTTGATACAAGGCCTTGACAAAATCTTATTTGTAGTCTTGACATAAGACCTTGATTATGTGGTTATGAAGTCTGGAATTATGCATTCCATCATTATGAAAGTGGCTATTGATATTGCATGTGATTACTCGACTAGTAGAATATCCATGTGAATAAGTAAATGGTATCATTTGATTTTATCTTTGTCATATTATGTTGAAGTTCAAGTTTAAAAGGCTTTTGTTTTAGTCTTACATTGCCTTAAATGTTTATGCTTATTTATGAAAGTTTCCGCTATATTGTTATCCTTACTGAGCATTTGAGATCACCCCTTTTTATGTTTTATTTTTCCTAGGATGCGAAGAACTATATTATGACTGACCTGTAGGGATAGTCTAAGAGATATGAGTGTGGGCTATGGAGACTATGTTGTTGTAGTTTTTTATTTTATAATGTAATGTAAAACTTATGAATGTATATAGTATTTCCAAGGCTACTAAACTGATCGGTCTTTCGAGACTTGATCTTTTGTGATCATGCCAATATTATGTAATAATGAATCGACTCTGGGTAACTAGGGTCGAGGCGTTACAGTTGGTATCAGAGGAAGTTTAGTACAAACCTTGGAAGCTAGATTTAGAAAAACTCTGATTAGATCACATTACCCTAAGGTAGATTTTGAAGATTAGTATAGAAGAACTTGCCAGAATTTTGGTATTGTAGATATTTTATGAGTTTTCCAAGCAATACATCCATGTATGGTTATGAGAAGGTAGAGGCGACTTTGACACAGATGTACCTAGGGTCAAAACCCGAAAACACCGCTTTGATCTATACTCGAACGAGAACTGGTGCACAACAACAGACCTTGCTGCACTCTTGCTTTATGTTAATTGTTTTACAAGTTTGGAATTATGTATTGCGATTCATAAACTAATCTACTGTATGCCATTGTTTAGAAATGAAGCCTAGTAGAAGGAATGAATACCGTATCAACGCACCAAATCCATGTAGGGATTTCCCTCCTACTCAAGATAATTATAGTGTAGCTGGTGATGCAACTGGTGCTGATCAGCTTATCACCATACTGAGACAACTCACTCAGGTTATGAATAATAACCTTACCCGTATGGAGCACCCTGATCCACAACGCAGAGGATCAATGTTAGATCGATTCATGAGACAACAACCACAAAAATTCAATGGGACTAAAAATCAATTTGTAGCCGAGCAATGAATAAGTTCCTTAGAGAAAATATTCCACGCTTTGGGGAGTAGTGAAAGAGAAAAAGTTGTCATGGAAGTTTATCGCCTCATGGGAGATGCAGATCAATGGTGGTCATTGATTCAAAACACAAAGGAAGATGATGAAGTATCAAATATGGAATGAAGAGAGTTTAAAGAGCTTTTCTTAGAAAAATACTTTCCTCATGACCATCAAGCGGATATGGAAAGACAATTTCTGAGTCTGAGGCAAAAGGAGGATGAGAATGTCGCAAAGTATGTGGCTAACTTTATAAGGTTAGCAAGACATGCAACAGATTATATACATAACCCAAAGAGTAAGATTGATTGATTCTTTGATGGGTTAAAACCATTTCTCCGGTGAGCATTAATCTCACAATCCTTATTATCATACGAAGATATTATCTCATGCGCTATCAAGACAGAAAATGAATTCTCTAAGTCTTATGAATTTAAAGCAAAACAATAGAAAAATAGATCTGCTAAACACTCTGGAAATGGAAATAAGAGGAATAAGGGAAAAGTTGAATATTCATCCTGCAGTAAATGTTGGAAGAAACACCCCGGTACTTGCCTGAAGGGAATGAGAGTCTATTACAAGTGTGGTGAAAAAGGCCACCAAGCCCATGATTGCAAGGGGAAGAAAGAGACTGTCAATTTTGAATACTACAATTGTAGAGAAAGGGGGCATTATGAAAATGAATGTCCTAAGCTCCAAGGAAACTTACCTCAAAAAACGCCAAGGGATCAAGGCCAAACTTATTCTATCACTAATACTGAGGTTGAAGCTCCGAAAGACGTAGTAGTAGGTAATTTAATGGTTTTCTCAAGTTTAACAAATGATTTATTTGATTCTGGATCATCGCATTGTTTAATATATTCCCAGTTTGCTAAGAAAATTAGATATTTTCAATTTGACTTAACAAAGGAGTTGTCAGTCAAAACACCTAAGGGAAGTATCATTGCAACATAGTTTTGTGAATCAGTTCCCATCAGGGCATATAAATGTTCTTTATTTGATGATCTCATCGTCATACCCATGATTTAATTTGATATAATCCTTGATATGGATTAGCTTTCGGACCACGATGTGAAAATTTATTGTAAGAATAAGGAGGTTACAATTCTCGATGATGATAAGGAGTGCCTTATCTTTAGAGCAGAAATGTCACCACCTAATTCTTATCTAGATCCACCCCAGCAGCTCAACTAAATTTAATTATTGGGGAGGAAGAGAATGAAATAACTATGGGTGAGTAAAGGAATGTTCAAATAGAGGACATACCTATTGTGAAAGAATATATTGATGTGTTTTCAGAAGATTTACCTGGACATCCTCCAGAACGAGAAATTGAGTTTTCTATTGATTTAATTCCTGGTTCAAGGCCTATATCGAAGACACCTTATAGAATGACCACTGTGGATTTAGTGGAACTAAAGAAAAAACTAGAGGAATTGAGTAATAAGAGATTTATTCTCCCTAGTGTTTCTCCACGAGGATCCCCTGTTCTTTTTGTTAAGAAGAAAGAAGAATCTATGAGGTTGTGCATTGACTATAGGGAAATCAATGCTATAACAATAAAGAACAAGTATCCCCTACCTCACATTGATGATTTATTCGACCAACTTCATGGAACTCAATATTTTTCAAAGATTGACCTTCAATGTGGATATCATCAATTGTGTGTGAAGAAGGAAGACATTCTGAAAACAACATTTCGAACGAGGTACGAGCATTACGAGTTTACAATAATGCCTTTTGGATTGACTAATGCACCTTCTGTCTTCATGGATATAATGAATAGAGTTTTCAAGGAATATCTTGATGACTTTGTAGTGGTATTTATTGATGATATCTTGGTATACTTCAAAAGCTACGAAGATCATGAAAATCACTTGCGAATTATTCTAAAGACTCTTAGAAGAAATTAATTATATGGGAAATTTAGTAAGTGTGAATTCTGGCTTCAAGAGATTTCTTTTCTTGGCCATATTGTCTCTAAAGATGGAATCTATGTTGATCCTTCAAAGACCAAGGCAATCCAAGAATGGCCAACACCGACAAATATAACTAAGGTACGCAGTTTTATTGGTTTAGTAGGTTATTATCGACGTTTCGTCCAAAATTTTGCACAGTTGGCTAACCCATTAACCAAGCTCACACGTAAAGGGGTTAAATTTGTTTGGAAAAAAGAGTGTGAAGAATGTTTTGAAGAACTGAAGAGAAGATTAGTCAATGCTTCTATCTTAACTCTACCATCGTGGAATGATGAGTTTGTTATTTTTAGTGATGTTTCAAAGAAAGGACTTGGTTGTGTCCTTATGTAGAATGATAGAGTTATTTCCTATGCATCACGACAGCTAAAAATTCATGAGAAAAACTATCATACTCATGATCTTGAGTTAGCAGCTGTAATATTTGCTTTGAAGATATGAAGAGATTATCTCTATGGTGAAAAATGTGAGATATATACCGATCACAAGATTTTGAAGTATATTTTCTCACAGAAAGAACTCAACATGAGGTAAAGGAGATGACTTGAACTACTCAAGGATTATGATTGCACAATACACTACCACCCGAGGAAGGCAAATAAGGTGACATATGCTTTGAGAAAAAGGATCATGAAGTTTTGGACAAGATGAGAGTTGAAAGAGATCTTATTTTCACAGATTTAGTGAAAATGGATATGAGAATAATCATGGAAGGTGAAACATCAATACTTTTTCAAATGGTTGCCAAACCATCTTTACTAGAAAGGATAAAAAGTTCTCAGGCTGATGATGAGGAGTTTCAAAAAAAAACTAAAGCTGTGAACGATGGGAGATTGAGTGACTTCATATATGAAGATGAAAATTTGATATTTGGGAAGAGACTTTGTGTTCCTAACATACCTAATCTAAAAACGGAATTGTTGGATGATTCTCATATCTCCAATTTCTCTATACACCCTGGTAGCACTAAGATGTATAGAGATTTGAAGGAACATTTTTGGTGGGACAACATGAAGAGGGATATTGCTGATTTTATTTCACGATGTATGATTTGTCAACAAATGAAAGCTGGAAGGCAATATCCTGGAGGAGTCATGCAACCTCTTCCCATACCTGAGTGGAAATGAGATAATATTACGATGAACTTTGTCATGAGGCTACCAAAGACACCTATAAGGAATGATGCAATATGGGTCATTGTTGATCATCTTACCAAGTCATCACATTTTCTTGCTATAAGTGAAGATTTACCAATTGAACATTTAACAAGACTGTATATTAATGAATTTGTAAGACTCTATGGTATACTCCTATCGATTGTTTCTGATCGTGATCCTCATTTTACATCAAGATTCTGGAAAAGTATTCAGAAAGCCCTGGATACTGAACTTCGTTTGAGCACTTCCTACCACCCTCAAACTGATAGACAATCAAAATGGACTATTCAAACCTTAGAAGACATGTTGAGATCTTTCTCACTTGACTTTCAAGGTATGTGTGATCAATATTTACCTATGATATAATTTTCATATAACAATAGCTTCCATTCAAGTATTCAGATGACACCATATGAAGCATTATATGACAAGAGATGTCGCACACTAACTTGTTGGGATGATGTTGCTGGAAGAAAACTCGTAGGCCCAGAACTTGTTGAGGAAATGATGGAAAATGTGAAGGTTATCCAAACCCACATCAAAGCAGCACAAAGTAGGCAAAAGAGATATGCCGATAACCGAAGGAAAGATTTGGAATTTCAGGTAGGAGATCATGTTTCCTTGAAGGTATCTCCATGGAAGGGAGTTATACGATTTGGTAAGAAGGGTAAATTGAGTCTCAGGTACATCGGACCTTTCGAAATTCTAGAACGAATTGGGGCTGTAGATTACCGTTTGACAATCCCGCCGAGTCTCTCCAAAGTTCACGATGTGTTCCACGTATCACTGTTGAGAAAATACATGCCTGACCCAATGCATGTACTCACCTATAGGGAAATTGAACTGGAACATGATCTATCTTATTGTGAAGAGCCTGTCAAAATTTTTGATACCAGAGAACAAGTGCTGAGAAACCGGATGACTCGTCTGGTAAAAGTTCTATAGGGAAACCATAAGATGAAAGATGCAACGTGGGAACCTAAACAACTTATGATGAAGAACCACCTGAATCTTTTTATGTAGTAATATTCTAGAAATTTCGAGGATGAAATTATTTTAAGGAGAGAAGAATGTAACACCCCATGCTTCCACAGTACGTTTCCCTTTGAATAATGCAATAGCTTGCATTGTACACAACTTCGAGATTCTAACACACCGCAATCAATCAAACTAGCCATTATGAATATTAATACCCATTTTTTGAAAATTTATAAATTTTATCTTTCAAAATGGACTTAATTTTTGGATTCGGAATATAAAAATTAGCTTAGGGTGAATTTTTGGTATTTTTTTTAAAAACTTCAAAATTTTGATGAATAGTGAAAAACACTGAGTTATTGTTTAAAACCGACTTTTTATTTAAATAATTATTTATTTTATTTAAATTTATTTTAGGTCAAAATAGATACATAATACCTATATAAGTTCAATGTAATCCATTGGAGTCATTTTATAATGAGTTTTGATATATAAAAATTTTATTGATCTTTTTACCGTCTTTTACCCAACTCATAGGAGAATTTGCAAATTTGCATGAAACTTAATTTTACCACTTATGTGAGTTGAATTTCAAAAATCTGAGAGACACAGTTAATATCAATAATTAAAATGTGGTTCAATAAGATGAAAATAATTTTTGGTGAATAGTAACTTTTTACTTTTATTTACCACGATTAAAAGCAAATAGGGTAATTAAGGGTAAAAATGATATCATAATCACCCTAACACATGTCCCAATTCTATTGGATATGTATAATTCGACCAAAAACAACCTTAGGAAAAAAATATGAACCTCTTTGGTCCACTTGGATTAGATTAAGACATTTATTATTATTTTATTTAAAGAAGAGTTAAAAGACTTAAAATCAAAGTTTAATAACCAAACCATTTTTAATATAGGGTTATACATAACATAAATTCGATTATAAATATTAATTAGAAAGCTAAAAAGATTTTCTACATAATGGTATTTTATTTATAATTTTTAGACATTAAATAATTAAATTTATTTATGACACAATGATGATGCAGTAATTAACTTGTTAATGAAAGATAAAAATAATGGATATTATAAATATCCAAATAAATATAATTTGAGACTTTTAATGAATTAAACTAATTTTCTAGGTTAATATGACATGTTAGGGTTGATTAAATTAATTTTTTTTGAAGTAATAATGCTGTTATAAATTTAACAAAAATAAAATACCAAATAGTTTTAAAATTGACATAAAATAGTTTTTAAAACAAATATTATATTATTAATTGATATTCTATTCCTAAAAATCTAAGGTTCCCCAAAGGGCTTAAATAATATTATATATGTTATTAATGAACCACTTGAGGTTCTCTTGTAAGTTTATAGTAAGTTTATTAACCATATAATATAAAAATACAAAGAGACATGATAAATATGAAACTATTTAATTAAGAGTTATATCTAAAAGATAAGGTTAATATAGTGACCCAAACCTGTCTAAAACCTATTGGTTGAGTGGTTTTTGACCCATCCACACCTTAGTCTTGAAAAAAATTATTTTGGAGCCAATAGAAACCGAAAATGATTTTATTATAAAATAATATTTCAATCTTTTCCTAAGGTGCCCCTCACCCCTCTTATAAAAGGGCACTCCCCCTTATCACAAATTCACACCTTCAAAGCTATTTGGATCGGCCAAAACCTTCCCAAATACCCTCTCAAATGTCCTCTCTTCATCATAGAGGCCTTAATTTAGTCATAAAGCCAACCTAAAGAGCCCTTTTGATCAAATCAAAAGGAAGAACCTGAATAAGAGGTAAATATTTTATCACCTCTTTCAAGTTCTTTTCTTCTTCCACTTCCTATTTCTTTGTTGTTTCCATTCTAAAATAATAACTCCAGTATCTTCTATATATTGTGATGTTATTATAAAAATGGTAAAACCATATTCTTTATTATATCCATCCTATAAATGAAAAATGCACCATACGCGCGTATGTACGGATTACCGTCTCCACGTCGTGGTGTAGTTTGTTATTCAAACACTTCATCATTTGGATAGGTATAACAATGAGTATAAATGATGTAAATAATAAATATAACATGATAATGATTCTATATATGATATACCATCCAATTATATATGATTTTAATATCAAAAGAATGATATTGTTTCTCGTGCGTACGTACGAATTACCGTCTCCACGAACGCGATGAGATTCATTCCCCATCATATCCATTCAAGACTAATTTTCATTTGATGATTAAAAATAATGTTTAAAGACTTAATATTATTCTTAATATGAATAAGATACATCCTATCCATAACAAACATTACTTACGTAACAAAGCATATAAAGGAAAACAGATCAGTTAACACCCGAAACGATGATACTACTGAAATATCATTAACAAAACAATATTAGAAGATCATATATGATATTATATTAATGTATATGGTTCTTGTGTAATTTAATAACAATGATTTCATCATTATAGAGGAGGTTAACCTACCCTCGACCAAGGAAAAGTATAAGGTAAGGGTTAATTTCACAGTCTCTTTATTATCCAAGGTTGTTTTTACGTAATTATCTACCAGGACCTCTTTATCATCCATATTAGTGTTTTCTTAAAAAATGTATTTCAAAACATTTTTACTATTTACTAGACAATGGGTTAAAGTCATTTATACCCTTATTTTACCTTATATGTTTTTAAATGAATCTTTCCGTTGTTTTCCGAACAAGGTACTTTATGACCTTTTCGACAAAATTAAGGTAAGAATGTTTTTTTAACTTATACGGTGGGTGTGGCTATTTTCCACTGTTATAACATCGTCGAAGCTTCCCTTACAAGCTTATAAAAATATTTTCAAAATAAATGTTTCCTTTTATAATTATATGACTTTTATATGATTTCAAAATAGAAAGAGATATTTCTCCAAAAGAATGTTTTGATTTCTTCTATGTCAACATCCTTTGATGGATTTTAAGCTTATTTGAAGTCGATTTATTATGTTAAAAAACTTCTATATTTTATTGAATGTTTTGTGATATGTTTAAATGTGAATGTGTTATTTTTACACCATTCATGATTTATGGATAAAGTATTGACATTTCGTATGCTAGTTTAAATACGAATGTTTATGTTATGTTTAAACCTTTTCATATGAGGAATGCATTGGACTTAGTAAGTGACGGGTGGAGTCCGCTATAGATCCTCAATGTATCGGCAGGTCTCATGAGACAAACTAGTGTCTTGACACAAGACCTTGAAAAAATCTTATTTGTAGTCTTGACATAAGGCCCTGACTATGTGGTTATGAAGTCTGAAATTATGCATTCCATCATTACTAAAGTGGCTATTGATATTGCATGTGATTATTCGACTAGTAGAATATCTATGTGAATAAGTAAATGACATTATTTGATTTTATCTTTTCTATATTATGCTGAATTTCACGTTTAAAAGGATTTTGATTTAGTCTTACATTGTCTTAAATATTTATGCTTATTTATGAAAGTTTCCACTATATTGTTATCCTTACTGAGCATCTGAGCTCATCCCTTTCTATGTTATATTTTTCCCAGGATACAAAGAAGTATATTATGAATGACCTGCAAGGATAGTCTAAGGGATATGAGTATGGCCTATGGAGACTATGTTGTTGTAGTTTTTTCATTTTATAATGTAATGTAAAACTTATGAATGTATCTAGTATTTCCAAGGCTACTAAACTAATCAGTCTTTCGAGATTTGATCTTTTGTGATCATGCCATTGTTATGTAATAATGCACCAACTCTGGGTAACTAGAGTCGGGGCATTACAATCTATCACATAAATTCCTTTTAAGAAGATAAGGTGACCTACAAGGGTCCCACTAAGCCGACCCGAGTTCATTAGTATGGAACCCAAAAATAGTTGTTTAATTATTAAGAGTCACAACACCCATACCGGGTTATCGCATAAGGAATATGCACCAACTAGCCTACTTGGTCCTAGTTGTGCCTTTAGGTAGTTAACCAATTCATTTGAAATTATAACATGCTCAATTACATATCAGCCTAGATATATGGGTGGCTATCAACCTATAAAGCGACTATACACTTTATAGTTTTTGGAATTTGGCTCCCATTCAAAGGCAACCAATAAATTCTAACAAAGAAACCAATTACATAACAAACAAGCTAGTAGGACACTACAAGAAGCTAACAAAGTGAGACATGTTGTAATCACAAAAGCATTACATTTTAATCATAGACAGTGGCTAGATCGGTGGGTTACATGACCTCAAGCGCGTCTCCCCAAATGCTAGAGGCTGCTGACTAGCAGTAAGAGCATTTTTAACTTGTCCATGGGGAAGACTATGCCATCATAGGTGAAGTTAATGCATAATGGAAGGCAAAAATATTTATAAAAATTAGCGGAAGCATATAAACAAGAAAACTGCAACAGATATAACTGAATAAATTATAAATGCTAAAGCTTATAAATTAAACCAGGTATACAATGATGTCATGCTATGATGTCTGTGCTAATGTAAAAGTATGACAAATGGAAATACAAGTATGCAATTAAATTGAAATGGAAACAACGCAGAAGAAACAACTACATCTCGAGCAAAGGCTCGATCCTCTGCCCCAATCTCCATCCTAAGAAGAAAGAAACAATCAAGCACCAGAAGAGGCACACTTCCTATTGTCCACACCTACGAGTATAAAGTCTACCCGGGTACCAAACGGTGCCCAAGCATGGAGTGAGATAAAATCCCAGTAGACCGGCACCCACAGTGTCTAAACTTTTCCATTTCGTGTTGTAAACAATATCAGTGTGCCATATATATATATAAAATAAATGAAAGAAATTAAATAACCAGAATAAAATAAATGTAACTTGGTCTGGGTTCCCACCATCACCCGTTCCATACCACTTTCTTCGACCTAAGCTGGAAATCGGAAGAAGTTACTTGTAATAAAGTAGGAGGTGTATATATGTATATAAAAAGGCTAGGAAACAGAATACAGACAAAAGGAAACATACCCCAAGCTTGGGCTTTGGCTTGGGTTTAATTCATGTTTCAACAAGGTGCGTCAAAGTACCAGAAAAGTATCACAATTCACAGGGAAAACTAAATCTGCAACAAATAAAGTTTTCCATGAAATTTCATTATTATGAGGTTCAAGATTAAAGTTGGAGTTTGAGCCCATCTCGAGGGTATCGCTACAACACATCCTTCAATTACCCAATACCATTAAGCCTGTCCAAGGCAATATATCAAAATACCAAGTATCGCTCGAGGCATGATTTTACCATGAGTCCATCCCGATCTCACACCGAAGGGGTCAAGTATCACCCGAGGCTTGGCGCAGCCACTTGCCAATGGTCTGTCCTCGATGATCCCTTCAGGAACCGGTGTCACCCAAAAGTATATAGAAGGCCTGGGGAAGTACTTTTCTGGAAAAGCCCAAGACATCGCCCCCACTGGCACATAAAGGTAATTAGTCAGGAACAAAGAGTTCAAGAGTGAGTCCTTAATACGGAACCCTGTTCTCTCACCGCCCTGAATTTAATTAGATTTCACAGAACATGTATCACAAAGTTTCATTTATAATTTCAACTAAACAGTATATGTAACTCTACCACAATAAATGATCATTTAAATTGAGCAACTATAGCCAAAACAATTTATCAGCTAAAGAAATAAAAACACACATATTAATTTATAAAGGCACAACAAGATAATAATTAAACAAAGAAGAAATTCATTAGGCAATAATTGACCAAAACAACCAAATATCATTGTTCACAATTACCCAAAATAATTTATTTAATTAAAACTCAACAGAAGAGATCACGCAACATGTGCAATTAATTAATTTAATTAATTCAGAGCTAACGGAAAATAGGTCAAGAACGTCGGCACACCCAAATGGGTATCCAATGATGTTGAAATAATTTAAATGAGTTAAAATGTCTCACATAAAGGTGTGAAGGTTTAGTAAAGCAGTTTATTTTATTTAGAAAGGGTAAAAATTAGAACTCGCTGGTAGGCACCACTGAGTGACACAACGTGTGATTTAAATGTCGCAACAAAACGAATGGAAAGAGATTAGACACACTACCTTATACTCGTAGAAGATCCTACACTCTGCAACAATATTTGTTTTGACCTAAAATGGAATAAATCAGACAATTTTAGAATAACCCCAATTTTGGGTAAAAAACCTTCTGCGGCAGATCGCGTGACAGATAGAGGAGGAGATCATACAATTCTTCGTGCGTGAGGTTATCCTTAATGAGAGATTTACTACGCAACTGAAGACGAAGAAAATAGATGAGAAACAGAGTCGCAATGGGCTTCCGAAGGAGGAGAGGAGGGAGAGGAGAGGAGGCGCACCACCAGGGGGGGCGCTACATGGGTGATACACAGGGAAAGGGAGGAGAGGAAAAAATAAGGAAATAAAGAAAAAGGAAGGAGAAAAAATGAAATAAATAAATAAACTAATAAAAATAAAATGGTGGAATAAATGAAACAATTAATTAAAATGGATTTACCCCATTTTAATTATTTTTAATTTCTCTCCAACCATTTCTATTTTATTATTTATTTTTCTCCCTCTTTAAATTCCATTCACTTTTTTTAAATTCTTTTTATTTATTTTTAACTCGTTTAAATTATTTTTAGCTTGAACACAATGTTAGAGTGTGAAATAAAATTTTTACATAAAGCCTGATCAATTATTTAGTTAATTGTAATAGCTTTTTTGGACCTGCAACAGGGTGCGCATGTTCACACACTGGGTCGTTTTAAATATTTGGTCTAAAAATTTAATGGAGAAACATTTCAAGCATTTATGTAGAAAATTAATAATGTTTTATCTAACCCAAAAATAAATATCCATATATATATATATACGTGCTATATATATATACATATTTCTATATTCATATACATACACCCACACATGTATATATAAATATGTTGGTTAAAAAAAATGTATATATAACTACGTATATATATTTAATCCTATTATATATAGACATACTTCATATATATATATATACATCAATGTTTTTGTCTCAATCTAATAATAATAACTATAATTAAAATTATTATTATTCAATACAACCCATAAATGACATCATTAATAATTTAAAAACAACCATAAAAAAGGATAATGGTTATTAAATAAATATTAATTGCGCATTTGTATTTAATTGGAACAATTAATAATATCACATTTATTACATTGCTCAGTTATTATTTACACCGCGACACAATTTATTAATTGTGGAAGTACATTTTCATTTTTTTGTTTTCAACGCAAATAATAATATTAATAATAAAATTATTATTATTATTTCTAACTGTCCAACAAAAATATTTATAACCTAAATAAATTATCTTCGGGTGTGATCTGATAAAATGTCTGATACTCGCAAAAGTTATACCATACCTATGGTAAACCCCATGTCCCTGAACTATCTGTGGTCTCAGATTTCTAATTAGATGCACCATTTGTGAGAAAATAATTATTTATTATATAAAAGAGGAACAATAAATTAATTAAAAATAAAGAGGGTATTATCACTTGCTAGGATTCCAAACACCTGACACGCATCAAAGTTATACCCTTTCTAGGATAAAGCCGACATTCTGAACCTAACGGTGGTATCAGATTTCTAATAGGACACACAATTTGAGAGTTATTTCATTTTTTTTTTGAAAAAACCATGCATATGGATAAAATAGATTTAATATTTTTATTCTATCAACATCGAGGGTCTACAGGTCTTGGATCCCCGAACTGACTCATTGTCTAACTCTGAAAATATTTCATAGAATATTTCAAAGTTCTGAAGAAGACTTTTACCCTTCATTTAATTTATTTCCATTTTAATTTTAATCTAATTAATTTAATAAAATTTATTTAAAAGACACATCATAGTGTCAACTATCAGAAATAAAAAGTTCTGACGCTCGGTTTCAAAACCAGACTGCTCAGTTAATGGAAAAATTTAATTTTCTTCATTTTTTTGTTTAGTTCAAAACACAGGATGTTACACTTCAAGGATTTGAAGGTGTGAGGGAAGAGGTGGTGATGAGTGATATTTATAGTGTAAGAGAAAAGTGTTTTGATTATTTTATTCATTATTTTTATTTTGGATCAAGACTATGAATATTTTAAACCTTATCACTAAATATATTAAAATAGTGAAGGAATGTTCAAGATTATGGTGATTACATTAGCAATAAATCAAAAAATAGTGTATTTAACTTATAATGTATATATACCGTAAATTATTGTATTTTTCTATTTATAAAAAAATCAAATATTTTAGAAAAATCACAAAAATTGACTTCAATAATTTTTCGACGTGTAGAATTCAAAAATGAACTCCATTTTATAAAAACAATTTTCTAAATATGAGAAATTTAATTTTTAATCAAAATTGCCATTTATTAGAAGAAATCGATTTAAAATTATAACCGATTTTATGACCCTTTTGAAAAATTAATTAAGGTCTCATAAAATTATCTTATAATCATAAGACAACAAAATACAAATTTACGAATACATTTTATGAAAATAAATTTTCTTTTAAATCATTATATTAATTGTAAAATTGTAAATAAATATTTATAATTTACAAAAATACCAACACTTAATTTATCATTTCTAAAATGTTTATTTACTTATACCATGAAATAAATAAATATTTTTTTCATTCATATGATACCTAAATTTTATTTATACTTTCCTAGAAAAAATTATTATTTTATTGGTTAGATTACTATTTCTAATGGTCACATTATTTTTTCAAAGGTCAAGTTACCATTTCATTGGTATAACTTTCTTAATTTCTAGAAATAGGTCTTATTCTATTCATTCTTCATTTATAAAGTTTATATTGTGTCCTCTATGTGATTTTATGTGATTTATAGTATATAACATAATTATAAAAAGAAAATTTCCATTGATAATATTTTGAGTCGTTACTTCCTACCTTATGAAATTTCTCCCTTTAAATTTCATTTTACATTCTATGTTGAAAATAGGTGAGGGTATTTCTCTTTCATCACTCCCTCTGGTTCCCATGTTGACTCTTCGTATTTATGGTTTTGTCATAGTACTTTGACTAGGTGAGTTGTCTTGTTGCGTAGAACTTTATTTCTGTGGTCCAAGATCTTCACTAGCTGCTTCTCGTAAGAGAGATAATTTTCCAACTGTGCTACCTCTAGATTCATTACATGTGGGGGATCCAGTATGTACTTCCTCAAAAGGGATACGTGGAATACATCGTGTACTTGAGACAAGTTAGGTGAAAGTGTCAGTCGATAGGGTACAACTCCGACACGATCAAAATGCTCGAAGGGACCGATGTACCTGAGACTTAGCTTTCCCTTCCCAAATCTCATGATCCTCTTCCATGAAGATATACAGAGGAATACCATGTCTCCAACCTCAAACTCTAGGTCTCATTGATGATTGTCTGCATGACTCTTCTATCGACTTTGGATTACCTTGATGTGTTGCTGAATAGTTTTCATCTTTTCCACAATCTATTTGACCATTTCAGGTCCTAGTAGCTTACGTTCACTAACTTTATCCTATCATGTTAGTGTTCTGCATCTTTTCCCATAAAGGGCTTCATATGGAGCCATTTGGATGCTAGAGTGGAAACTATTGTTGTAAGAGAACTCGGCCAAAGACAGATGTTGGTCTTATCCTCCTTTGAAGTCTATAGAACACGCTCTCAACATGTCTTCCAGTGTCTGAATAGCCTGCTCAGATTCACCATCAGTTTGAGGTTGATAAGTCCTACTAAAGTTTAGTTTAGTGTTTAGATCTTGTTAGTGACTCTTTCAGAGCATAATGCTAAATCTTAGATCTCAATCAGATACAATTGATTGTGGTACTCTATACAGCCTTACCGGTTTTCTAACGTATATCCGTGCCAGTTGATCTAGTGATAAGTCTTCTAGAATTGAGATAAAGTGAGCTATCTTTGTGAGATGATCCACAACAACCCATATAACATTGTTTTATCTGGATGTCTTCGGAAGTCTGATGACAAAGTCCATGGAGATGTTTTCCTATTTTCATTTTGTTATGAGTAATGGTTGAATCACCCCTTAGAATTTTTTCTTTCAACCTTTACTTGTTGACATACCGGACACTTTGATGTATATTCAGTGATCTTTTTCATATTGTCCCATCAATAGTGCTCTTGGAGATCTTGATACATCTTTGTGCTCCCTGGGTGAATAGATTAGGTTGAGATATGTGCATCTATCTTTTCCTGATTTTCCACATCATTCCTTTAAGCATCCTCTATTTTATCCACAATGGATGGTTGGACAATCATTTGAGAAAATATTGATGAATTTCCTTCCTTAGTGATACCTATGTCCATCCTTTGTAAATCTAAGAAGATTGGATCATTCTCAATTCTCATTATTGATAATTTTGCAGGATCCTTCTACTTAGAGTATCCGCCACTTTATTCACTTCGCTAGGATGGTAGTGGATTGAACAACCATAATCCTTGAAAAGCTCTAACCATCTTCACCAGTGCTTATGAAGCTCATTTTGTGTGAATATATATTTGAGACTCTTATGATCAATATATATTTCACACTTCTCCCTATAGAGATAATACCGCCATATTTTCAACATAAGGATTACAGTCGCCAACTCCTGATCATGCGTGGGATAATTTTACTCATGATTTCAACTATCTTGAGGCATATGATATCACTTTATCATTTTTCATTAGTACAAACCCTAAGCACTTCTTTAAAGCATCACTGTATACCACAAATAGCTCCCCACTTTTCGGTAGTGTGATTACTGGTGCAGTGATAAACCTTTTTTAACTCTTTGAAGTAGTTTTAAAATTCAATGGTTCAAACAAACTTTTCTCCCTTTCAAGTTAGCTTGGTTAGTGGGTTTGAAAATTGTGATAAGTTCTTAACAAATCAACGGTAATACCGAGCTAAACCAAGGAAACTAAAGATCTCCATTACAGATTTTGGTCCGGTCCACTCTTTGATTGCCTTTGTCTCAGAAGGGTCCACAGATATTCCTTTGCTAGTGATAACATACCCCAATAATGATACTTACTCCATCTAGAACTCACATTTATTGTACTTTGCATATAACTTCTCCCTTTACAAGGTTTTTAGCACAATATTCAAATGCTCCTCACGATCATCCTTGCTCTTAGAGTATATCAGAATATCATCTATAAATACTAGAAAAAACTTGTCGAGGTAATCTCTAAGAAATTTATTCATTAAGTTCATGAATATTGCTGGAGCATTAGTGAGTCCGAAAGACATCACTATGAACTCATAGTGTCCGTATCTCGTTCGAAAGATAGTGTTAGGAATATCTTCCTTCCTCACATTTAATTGGTGATATCCCGATCGAAGGTCCACCTTAGAGAAATACTTGTACCCACATAGTTGATCAAATAAGTCATCTATCTGTGGAAGAGGATATTTTTTCTATATCATGATTTTATTGAGCGCAGGATAATCAATGCAGAGATGCATTGATCCATCCTTCTTCTTGACAAAGAGGACTAGTGCACCCCATGGTGATGCACTCAGACATATGAAACCCTTGTCAAGGTTCTCTTGTAATTGCTTCTTCAGTTATTTCAATTCAATAGTGGCCATTCTATAAGGTGTCTTTGATATAGGCAGAGATCCAAGAATAAGTTCAATTGATAACTAAACATCTTGGTCAGGAGTAAGACCAAACAATTCTTTAGGGAACACACCAGTGCAGTCCCTCAAATTGGTTTTGTCTTCGATCACGATTCTCTCCTTTTTCTCAATTATTTGAGTTAGATATGATTGCTCATAAGCCAATAATATCCAGACTTGCGATGGTGATTCTGAAGGAGATTCATCCTCCTCCTTACATTTGTACAAAATTGGAGGATACCTCGGGATGTGAAGAGTAATCTCTCTTTACCAAAAGTTGATGTTGGCTTTGTATAAAGATAGAAAATCCATGCCTAATATAGCATCAAACTCCACCAAAGGAAGTAAGACAAGATTTTCTAGGAGGTTCAGTCCACAAATATTAATGAGGGAAGAGTTGTATACTTTGGATGTAATAATTTCCCCATTTTTTATTCTCAAATATAACACAACCTCCATATTTTAAGGTGGTGTTTGAATTGTTCTACTAAACTTGTAGGATATGAAAGAATGCATAGAATTAGAATCAAATAGCATGTTTGCTATTTTTGAATGAATAACCAGTGTACCTATCACCACATCATTATCAGGATCCACCTTAGCGGTAGTGATGACATAAGCTTTCCTTTGATCCATTCGCTTTGGTGGTTACTGATGTTGATTACCCTTAAGGACTTGGGGTTTAGTGCATTGACTTTCATAGTGCTCTTTCTCCCTATATTTGAAGCATTGAACCATGGGTGGTGATTTTCTTTCCTCCACCACATTGTCCTGCTTCCTCATGTCTCTTCGACATTAATGATTTTGGTGAGCTTCTCTCCCATAGTTGTAGAACTTTTCTGTCCCTTTTAGGAAATTCCCATGATGCTTCTTCCCACATTTTTGACATGTGAGTGGTTGAGTTTTCTTTCCACCTTTGTTATTTTATCCTCCAGTTTGAAACTCAATCTTTCGTTTCCTATCTCCATAGCCAGAAGACCATTTTCCAAACTGTATGTCCACTTTGAGAGCACATCAAAAAACTTATTCATAACTCCCAAAGTCTCTAATTTCTAGAATATTTTTGTAGAGACTCTGGTTTTTCCATGTAAGGTCTTGGAATATTTTTAGGAATATTTTCGAAGCTAGGTGTTGAGACAACACACGATTCTGAGGCCTGATGAGCCTGAAATTAATTTTATAAAAATATTAAATATAATTTTATTACATACACATAGTTTTTCTAAAAAAGTGAAATAAATCATAGACAAAGACTCAGATGAGAAATATAGGGTCATCGTTGAGTTCAGAATGTGGTGTTTACCCTAGACACAACCTAAAATTGGCCGGCATGAGATGTTCAGATAAAGCGACCATTGGCTGGTGTGTTTAATTAATAAATAAATAAATAATTTTATTTATTTTATTAAATGGCCTAAACCGATCATTCTCTATAAATATAATGTTATGGATGATTTCTAGGGTAATTCGCATAACCCTAAGACCCATGAGAGGAGTTTTTCTTCCACCCTCGGGTCACAGATCGTGATCAGATGACAACGAACAATTGGATCATGAAAAATCAAAGCACGGTGAATGAAACAGATCTCCTCCTTCATTGGAGAGCTTGTTCTTCATCACCAAAAGATACAATATTGAGGTAGAATGTTTTCTTTGTGGATTTTATCCCCGTTTAAATATCCCATGATGAACGCAAGTTAGTCATTCACATAAGATTGATTTGCGGATCAATGGTTGATTTACGTATTGCAGTTTATCTTCCCTGGTCTAGAATTGATAATATTTTTTTGTCTATTTGATGCTCTTCGTTCATCGTTCTAACCAAAATGGGCTGAGACCAACCTGAACAATGACCAATTTCAGTTTCTCAACTTGTTTATTGTGTTTTTCTTCCCCGTTTTTTGTTCCCTGATATTTATTTTGACTGACAGTTTGGTAAATACTCAATGATAAATCACTTCATAACCAATATTTGATGTAATGGTTTGATTTCACATATTCAAATCCGAGATCGGCTATGATATAGATCTACGATGTCATCAAGCACCAATCCATATTGGAACAATGTTCTTCATGGGTTAGTATGTGTATCAGTTCAGGATGAGACAAAGAGGAGCGTGATGGGGCAGTGCACCACGTATCGCTAATGGAGAGTGCAAGTGATAGTGGCTGACCAGTGCTGGAGCATGCTATGAGTTGTCGTGCAATGAAGATCCCCTCAGTTGGGGATGCAACACATTTCAAGGGAGAATAAGAGTAAAACAGTTTTGATTGATAATATTAAATTATTATTAATGATTATGATGTTTTAAAAAATTTAGAAAATATAAAAAATGTGGGTGAGCTGTCCAAGCAGGAAGTGGGGTGTGGAATTGTGAGGGGAAGCGTGCCCCTCATTCCCTTTAACAATATAATAATAATAATAATAATAATAATAATAATAATAAAACAATGACAATATTTTTATTACTATCAAAATGTTTCCGTCGTAACTTTCACGTATGGTATCTGATTGACGCGTCGTCAGTGGCAGTGTGAATATGAAATTAAGATGGTCATTTTAAAACCAATGTGGGATACATTTTTTGGACTCGTACCTCAGGTCAACGAAACACCCAATAAAAATAAAATTATTATTATTGTATGATCTTGTATCCAACATATATCCCTTATACAATGTCAGAATGAAAAACCGTCTGCGATGTTGTGACCATAAAAGTAAGGCATACATTTGAAGAGTAATATGGGGAATTTAATTCGGACTCGTGGCTTGGGCCCACGTGACAATATTCGAGTGTGATGTAGTGAAATGTGATTGTTTCACTGGGTGTCCAATTGAGCCAAATGAATAGCCTATCTCGAGCATTTTTTTGTGAGGATCACAATGGTGTGGTCCGTTTGGACATCAGCAGCCGTTTAAAGAGGAATTTTAGTGAAATTCCATTTTTTACCTTCAGATTGATGACAAACCTTGTGCGTTCATGAATCTTTTGGTTGAGACATGTCGTGTAGTACCCTTACACACTGTGTAGTACTACATGGTTAGAAATCCCCGTGCTGGCAAGGACCTGGCCTGAAATGAGGGCGGGACCACACGTCTTGTGGGTCCCTTACATGTCACGCACTCCTTTATGAATATTCAAGCTCCTGTATCTCTTTCGTTTGGACTTGAATTTTGGTCCGCTAGTAGCCTATCTCGAGTGCTTTTTCACGTAGAACATGACGATCCCATCTATTGTGGATTTTGAGATATGATGTGATATGTTCTAAACATGACACTTCTTTAGGTGGCGCTTGACGATGATAGTGATCAAACAGGATTGTCAGAGAGTTCAGATAGAGATGGAACTCCACTATCGTTTCAGCACGTGGGTCCTCTATCTATGGAGATGGTACTCAACTGTTGTATCAACGTGCAGGTCCTCCAAATTTCTAATCGAGGTAAAGATGATACTCCATTGTCATATCAGTGTATAGATCTTCTATCCATAGAGAAGGTACCTGGCCATGTTGTTATGACAAGGAAAATTGATTATGTTTTAAATATGATTTAATAGTCTAGGATAGACCCTAGGTCATCTCACAAGGAGCGTTGGTGGTTTATAGTGTATATTATTAATAAAAAGGACTAAAAGATGGGGTGGTTTTGAGAACAGTTTTAAAAATAAAATGACTTAATTTAAAGAGTTTAATAGTGAAAAAACAAGAGGATTTTGAAAAATATGAGACAAAGGGGTTGTTTTGATTTCACTACACACATTTCAAGTTCATTGTTCTTAGAGATTCATTCAAGATTGGAGTAATTCTTTAGTTGAAATTAATTGGAAGCCTAATTAATTCCTAATATTTTATTTCAATGCTTGAAGAACCAAACCTTAACATAACAATCATATTTTCAAGATCCAAAAATTATGCATGGAATAAGATCTTTCAAATAAGATTGAAATCTCAATAAAGTGGGTAAGAAAAGTATTGTTGTGTTGTCTAATCAGAATAACACAAGTCACGCACTAAAAACCTCACATCGATCAGTTAGAAATTAAGAGCATAACATTCACATGCATCAAAACAGACATTAAAATATGAAATCATGTAAGATACATGGAATGAAATGTTTTAACACCCAAATTAATCTAAACCAGTAGCTAATATATGCATCAGAACTCCCTTGACGTGTATAGCTCCCTCACAACGAACACCCACTATTTAGCCCTACATTGAGAGTAGGAGGAAGCTTGGGTGGATATCCTTCTTCATTTCAACTCTCCCTATGAGGATAGGGAGCTCCAGAAACTCAAAGGGGATGAAAGGAATCACATGGAAATTCAATTTGGCATAACTTCAATCTCTTGGTTGAAATTGCAAATGGGGAGCCTGTGCTAATTTATAGGAAATGTGGAAGGTGGTTTTTGACGCTCTGATTTTGAGAAAACGCTTGGACCAAAATTTTAAATTGCTAGATAGTTTTATTTAACTTTTGAAAAAACTGTAAAGTTGTATCCTCACCTCATGAATATCTCCATCCAATTTTTTTTACTATTTGGACAATCACAGCCGGAGATACAGGCGAAATACAGAACCTAATTTTTGACTTCGAGCAGATTTGATTCCTTAGAGAGATCAGTTCAGATGATCCCCTTATTGAAGAATGAGGATTGTGTGTATTCATATAAAATATATCCCATTTAATTTAATACTATCCCACAAAATGGAATCCCATTTGGATGCACGATTTAGTATTAGTGTGCAGTTGATTCCACTGGTGTGCTTGGATCCTGCGCAATTTGGCCCATTTTTCTTGAACTTCGTCAGGGGCCCTCCAAATCACCTCCACCTATAATGTAATTATCAAAATAAGTAACATTTCTATTTTTAATAGTGATAAAAACAAAATAATTTAATCGAACATTAATTGAAATTTGTTATTATTTTTTATAATTTTCATTACAAAACTAGTTTAGTACAATGGTGTATAGGTGAAAATGAAATAGTGAATTGCGGTACGATCAGACCCCCACACCTAAAAATTTTCATTCCTAGGAAAATCCATATTTCCAAAAATTATGCATGGATATATTCCCAAATTTATGAAGATTTAATATTCAATGAAAATTTAAAATGCAATAGCAACGTGATCAAAGAAAAAATCATACTAAGAAGTTATTCTCAGTGATCATACAAAAAGATGTCTCATAAATTGTATCAGCACTAAATTCAAGGAGATGAATGATACCAATTTTAGAAAATAATTAAAAATATAACCATGTCACCAATTCATCACATGTGTGTGAAAACTATTCCATGCAATTCTTTCCACTTACTATCCAGTAAATATAGGTTATTTAAAAATTTTATGCTTAAATGATTCTTTCCACTGAATATTCCACACATCCTTTGCAATAAAATTTCAAGACCCACTTAATTAAACATTCATGGAGGTGAAATCTTAAGCTTATAACCTATATATCCCCATATTTTACATTTCATCGCTCCCCTCATTTTTTTTTCAAGAGTTTCACTTAGAACAAATTTCACACTCATCTCTCAAAATTTGTTTGATTTCCTCACAACACTAATTGTAATAGTTATAACTAGATTAACAGTTAAAGAAGAGTGGTTTTTAACTTGACCAAGACACAAACCGTATTTTTGTGTTTTTAGGGCATACAATAGTCGGATAACAGGTACACATGCATAGGTCAATCCAGTACTGTAATGAAAAAGACCAGATAAAGAATGAACATATTGAAAAATAATTTTTGATAACAGATAAATTTTAACCTTACTTATAATTACTTTCTATTGAGTAAGAAAAAAAATCACATTTCATGGTTGGGTGAAAAAAATGTGTGGAGATATTTAGTGAAACAATTTCTCATAATCTACTCACACAAAGGATACAATTCTTCTCAAAGGTTTCAAAATGATACAACCATTTATATCATTGAAAAACAACCAATTGTCAAGAAAAAGTCACACCTCAATGTTAAATTTATGCTAAAACAAATATTCCACCATTGTAACATTTTTTTTTGAAAATGTTAAAACAATATGAAAAAGGGAAATTCATCATGCATGTTCGATAATTTCCATGATTTAAGCAGGTATCATTTTCCATGATTACGTGGGAATCATTTTCTATGATAAAGTGAGAATAAAAAATTAACATTTCCTGTACAAAAGTGATGGGAAAAAATATAGGGGGAAGTGACAATACAATCTATAAATACAAAGAGAGAAAAAAAGATGAAAGTTCCTAACTCAAGAATGTACCCCCCCCCCCACACCTAGAGCATACAATGTCCTCACTAGAATAAAAGAGAATGTGGGAAGTATAAAACAGGGTGAGTGTCATTAATAGGATTCTTCTGAACTTGGAGTTCCTCCATTGGGGACTTCAGAATGACTTCATGAAAGTGATTTAGCCGCTGCCCATTGACAGTGAAGGTTTGTTTTGTTTCATCATTTTGAACATGAACAACACCAAATGGATAAACATTAGTAATAGTGTATGGTTCAAAATAGCGGGAACTAAGCTTACCTAGATACAAATTTAGCCTTGAATTGTAAAGGAGAACATTCTTCCCAATGTGGAATTGATGATGAAGGATGAGATGGTCGTGAGAATCCTTGGTTCTCTACTTAAAAATCCCAGAATTCTCATATGAATCTCTTACCATTTATTCAAGTTCCTGAATCTATAGCTTCATTTGAGGACCTGCACCAAAAATATTAGAATTTCATTGTTTAATGGCTCAGTAGGACCAGTGCTTAATCTCAACGGGGAGGTGACAACTATTTCAAAAAACAAGCCGATAAGGTGACATTCCAATGAGAGTTTTGAAATATGTATGGTACACCCATAATGAATCATTGAGTCTAAGACTTAAATCTTTTCTATTGGGTTGAAATTATTTTTCAAGAATTTGTTTTACCTCTATTTGACAGCTCAACATGACCATTGATCTGTGGTTGATAAGCAATAGACACTTGATGCCCAACCCCATACTGATGCAAAAGAGATTGCATTATTCAGTTGTAGAAATAAGAACCCTGGTAACTGATGATGAACCTATATAATCCAAACCTATAAAAAATTTGGGTTTTCAAAAATTACGTAACAGTCTTGGAATCATCAGTCCTTGTGGTACGTGCTTCTACCCATTTTGACACATAATCCACTTTCAGAAGAATGTACAAGTTTCCAAAGGAATTAGAAAATGGACCCATAAAGTCAATGCCCCAAAAATCAAGCATTTCATGGAAGAGTATGGGCTTTTGTGACATTTCATTTCTTTTAGATATATTCCCCATTCTTTGATAGCAAGGACAGGATTTACAAAAATCATGAGAATCTTGAAGTAATGTTGGCCAAAAGAGACCTGAATCGAGAACCTTGTGAGCAGTCCGTTGGAGACCAAAGTGGTCCCCAAAAGAAAGTGTGTGGAAGAACCTAAGGATAGACTGAAACTCACTATCGAAAACACAATTCCTAAGAACTTGATCACTACATATGCACCAAAGGTAGAGGTCATCCCAAATGTACCAACAAGACTCATGTTTTAGATGATCATCTTTGTTTTTTTTAAATTAGTAGGAATGAAAGATGCTACCAAATAATTTACAATTTCAACATACCAAGAAATAATATCCTACTCTCGATACAATTTCTCATTAAGAAACATGTCATTTATGGGAATACAGGGGGATGAGTCAATGTCTGAGGATGGGAGAATCCTGCAGATATAACCAGCCTTCACATTCACTACTCTTTTTTATCTATAATTTCTATATTGAATTCTCGAATGAGGAGCATCCAGTGAATGAGACATGGTTTGGATTCCAGTTTCATAAGGAGATACCAATGGGATGCATGATCTGAGAACACAATTAATTTGGACCCTAAAACGTATGACATGAATTTATCCAAGGAAAATACAATGAAAATAAATTCTTTTTCAATTGTTGTGTAGTTTCCTTGGGCATGGTCCAATGTACATGCGACATAGACAATGACATATGGAACTTAGCCGAACCTTTGTGGTAAGACTGCTCCAACTATATAATTAGAGGCATCACACATGAGATCAAATAGTAAATCCCAACGAGGTGGTTGGATTACCAAGGGTGATGTGAGACTCCATTTCAATTTTTTAAAATATTCCTTACATTCAATATCAAAAACAAATTCTTTTTCTTTTTGGAGCAATCAGGAGAGAGGGAGTGAAATATTACTAAAGTTATGAATGAAACGATGGTAAAATCAAGCATGACCTAGGAAATACTTCACATCCTATACATTTTTGGGGAATGTTAGGGAAGAAATGACATCCACTTTTGATTTATCTACTTGTATACCATCCCCAGAAATGACATGCCCAAGTACTATACCTTGTCACACCATGAAATGGAATTTATCATAATTTAATATAATATTCTTTTCAATACAGCAATGTAGGAAATAACCTAGACTATTCAAACATTCATCAAAGGAGGATCCATAAAAAGTGAAATTATCTATGAATACTTCCATGAAATTCTCCAGGTAATCTGAAAAAAATACTAACCATGTATCACTAGAAAGTACCTGGAGCATTGTACCAACCAAATGACATCCTTATATAGGAAAATGTGCCAAAGGGATAAGTAAAAGTTTTGTTTTCCTGATCCTCAGGGGTAATATGGATATGAAATTATCCAGAATACTCATTAAGGAAACGATAGTGAGACTTCCCTGCTAGCCTCTCTAGCATCTGGTCAATGAACGATAATGAGAGGTGGTCATCCTTAGTGTGTTGGTTTAGTCGGTGATAATCTATAAAAACACACCAACTATTCTACATACGAGTTAAAACCAATTCATTATCTTCCTTTTTAATTACTATAAAATATTTTTTTAGGAACAAATTGCACTGGACTGACCCATTGGTTGTCGGAGATGGGGTAAATGTTTCTAGTAGCCAATAATTTTGTTATATCATTTTTAACAACATCTAGGAGGTTTGAGTTCAGCCGACGTTGTGACCGCCTCACTGGTTTAGCCTCATCATTTAACAATATATGATGTGTTCAAATTGATGGGATAATACCTAGAATGTTCACAACTGTCCATTCCAAATCTTGTTTATACTCCCTCAAAAGTTCAAGTAGTCGCAATTCATGCTTAGGAGAGAGTGAACTAGCAATGATGATAAAAAAAACTTTTCCATTCTCAAGATGTGAATATTTTAAATCTTGAGACAATTGTTTTAGTTCCAATTCAAGGGTATTTTGGATTGATGAGAGTGCGTGTTAAAGTGAGAGGTCACTAATCTCATCTAACTATTCAATGGTATCATCCTCAGATGAGGAATGAGATTTTACAAGATTATAAGTATCATCGATGGTCATGTGATCCTCAATGTTTAAGAAATCATTAATTAACAAACATGCATGACATTTTTCTAGACCAATACAATAATAAATGCATGATTCATTACCTAAAATTTCAATCAAATATGAAAACACAGAAAGGGGATCAGGGAAAAAGATGTTTTTTTAGGGGAAGGAAGAACATTTATAGATTTAATAGAGAGAGATGAATGTTCTTCTGAGGGGTGCTTCATGACATCAAGGATGTTGAAGTGGACAATGTCACCACCAACCTCCATAGATAATGTACCATTATAGACATTAATTTTGGTTTTGGTACTTTTCAAGAATGTCCTTCCTAATATAATTGGGGAATGTACATTCATCATATCATATTCCATTTTTAGTACATAAAAATCAACAGGAAAAATTAAAATTTTCACCCTCACAAGAACATCCTCTAACACACCAGAGGGGTGTGCAATACTCTAGTATTTCAGTTGAACAACAATTCTTGTGGGATTCAATTTTCTGACCTATAATGAAGAGTAAATGGAGCGAGACATCATATTTATAAAAGCACCCAAATCAAGCATAAAATTGGAAAATGAATACTCTCCTATGATGCATGGAATTGAGAATGTTCCAAGATCATTGAATTTTTTAGGATGTGATGGTTCTATCAATGTTGAGACTTTCCTCCCCAAGCTCACCTTTTCATCACCATGAGGTTTCCTTTGGTGTGTACACATCTCCTTTAGAAACTTGTCATATTGTGGAATTTTCTTCACAAAATCAATAAATGGAATGTTGAGCTTCAACATTTTGAAAGTTTCCAAGATTTCTTTATCATGTTCCGTTTCTTTTTATTTCTTTGGTTGGGTGTTCCTTTGGGGAAATAGAAGATGAATGGTTGGGCTATGCGGCTCATCAATAGGCACACTCTTTCCTTTTGTGAGATTTTTCTCAGGACAATGATTTTTCTTATTTGGGTCATTTGATATGGTTGGAATGAAAGTTTTCTCAGGAGGGGTTAACTCTATTAGAGGGTTCATTTGGATTTTAAGTTGAGTTATACTCTTAAGGGTTATGGTACTTACATTTTCCTTATCCCTAGGGTTGATAAGTGGTTGAGAAGTAGTTTACCTGACCCATGACTTTGAATTTCCCCCACCGAGTTGGTGAGATGGCCTAATTGGTTTTTTAGGTATTGTATGGATTCCTGGGTGGTTTTTTGAAATTGGAGATTGTTGGTAGCCATTTGTTTCATCATGTCTTCTTGGCTAGGCTCGAGTTTTGTAGGGGGTTGTTGGAAAGTCATTTGCGGAGGTTGAGAATTTATGGGCGGTGGTGGATGACTACTCTCCCTCGGTTGGTTCCATGGTTGTCGAGGTTGGTTTGAATACCCCCGTGTCTATAGGCTTTGTTGTATTTCCACCCAGGGTTGGATGGATAATAAGGTTCTTTCCTAAAGGGTTGGTTATATGGGTGATATGGAAAGATAACCTCACAACTCTCAGATGTCTCTTCTAATTGAGGACATTGGTCCTAGTAGTGGGTTTTAGAAGAACGTATACCACAATGGATGAGAGGAGGAGATTGAGATTTCCCTTGGGAAAGAGAAAGTTTTCGAAGTAGGGAACTTACCTCTTCAAACTTTGTGTCCACCTTCTTCTCAAATTCAGTACTCTTCACCTCATGGACACCTCGAATGGGTACATTGGACCTTGAAATAAATTGTTGAGTGTTCTGTGCCATGTTCTCAATTAGGATTCTTATAATAATTGAGGTCTTTTCAACTAGCACACCACCTTTTGCAGTATCAATCATATTTTGATCAATAGGAATTAAACCTTCATAAGAATACTGAATTAAAATTTGATCACTTATTAGGTGGTGTGGTCAACTTGAACAAATCATTTTAAATATTTCAAATTATTCATGAAGCATTTCACCTTGAGACTGCCTTATACCACAAATTTCTTTCCTTATTGTTATAGTTCTAGAGGGTGGGAAATATTTTTTAAGAAAAATGTTTTTCATGTCCGCCCAACCTATAATTGGTGAATTAACATAGTAAAGCCAATATTTTTGCAGCTTATTCTAATGAAAAGGGAATTACATAAGATTTACTTGTTCCTCATCTACATTAGAAGGTTTTAATGTTGAACACACAATATTAAATTGTTTTAAATGTTTTTGTGGGTCTTTTCCACCAAGTCCATGAAATCTTGATAATAAGTGAATTAGACCGGATTTCAGCTTAAAATTGGGTGTCTCGCCTTGAATTTGAATATAAGTGGGTTGGATATAGACATCATATGAGGTTAGTTATTTTTAGTGTTCAATTGTTTTCATCCATGTTATACAATTTAATTTTAGGTTCTAATTTGGTTTCAGAAGAAAAGGGGTTTAGAAAAGTGGTGGGGTGTCTCGCCTTGAATTTGAATATAAGCGGGTTGGATATAGACATCATACGAGGTTAGTTATTTTTAGTGTTCAATTGTTTTCATACATGTTATACAATTTAATTTCAGGTTCTAATTTGGTTTCAGAAGAAAAGGGGTTTAGAAAAGTGGTGGGGTGTCCTCCAAAGGGTTGTCTTGTGTGTTGCGGTGTCGTTGACATATGATCCTCTTCAAAAAGGGGTAAATTTCCCAAAGTAGAATGCATCATGCACATATGCTATAAAATAAATAAATCAGAACACAAAAAGATATGCAAAGGTAGAATAAAAAAATAAATATTCACAAAATTTACAAATATCTTATAAAAAACACGCACTAAAAACTAAAACGCTCCCAGCAACGATGCCAAAATTTGGCCATGTTGTAGTGAAAAATCATATTTATTATGTTTTAAAGATGATTTTATAGTCTAGGGAACACCCTAGGTCATATCTCAAGGAGCAGTGGTGGTTTATAGTGTATATTTTTTTAATAAAAATGACTAAAAGAGGGGGTGGTTTTGAAAATAGTTTTAAAAACAAAATGACTTAACTTAAAGATATTAATAGTTTAAAACGATAGTAATTTAAAAAATATTAGACAAAGGGGTTGTTGTGATTTCACTAAACACATTTCAAGTTCATTGTTCTTAGAGATTTATTCAGTATTGGAGTAATTATTTGGTTGAAGTTTATTGGAATCCTGATTAATTCCTAAGATTTTATTTTAATACTTGAAGAACCAAACATTGACATAATAATCGTATTACCAAGATACAAAAATTATGCATAGAATAAGATCTTCCAAATCAGATTGAAATATCAAGAAAGTGGGTAATGAAAGGATTCTTGTGTTTTCCAATCGGAACAACACAAGTCACATACTCAAAACTTCACACTGATTGATTAGAAATTAAGAGCATAACATTCACATGCATAAAAAAAACATTCAAATATGAAATAATTTAAGATACATGGAATGAGATGTTTTAACACCCAAATTAATCCAAATTAGTAGCTAATATATGCATCAGAACTCCCTTTACATGCATGTATCTCCCTTACAACGACCACCCACCACTTAGCCCAACATTGAGAGAAGGAGGAAGCTTGGGTGGATCTCCTTCTTCATTTCAGCTCTCCCTATGAGGATAGGGAGCTCCAGAACCTCAAAAGGGGATGAGAGGAATCTTATGAAACTTCAATTTGGAATCACTTCACTCTTTTGGTCTAACTTGAAAATGGAGATCCCAAGGTGCTAATTTATAAGAAATGTGGAAGGTGGTTTTGGACACCCTGATTTCAAGAAACTACTTGGACCATGGTTTTAGATGGCCAGAAAATCTTATCTAACTTTTAAAAAAGCTGAAAAGTTGTATCCCCACATCATGATTATCTCCACTGAAGATTTTGTACCATTTGGAAAATAACATTCAGAGATATGGACGAAATAAAGAACCAACTTTTTGACTTTGAGCAGATTCAATCCCTTGTATAGATCAGTTTGGATGGGACCCTTAGTGGATTAATGAGGCTTGGGTGTCTTCATATGAAATGTAGCCCATTGAATTTAGGACTAGTGCACAAAATACCAGACCATTTAGATGCACAATTTAGTAGAAGTGTGTAGTTGAGGCCACTATTGTGCTTGGATCCTACGTAGTTTGATCCACTCTTCTCGAACTTCGTCACGAGCCCTCCAAATAACCTCCACCTACAATGTAATTATCAAAACAAGTAACATTTACCTTTCTAACAGTGATAAAAACAAAATAATTGAATAAAAAAATGAAGTGATTTTTTTTATAATTTTCAATATAAAACTAGTTTAGCACAACTGTGTAAGGGTGAAAATGAAACAGTGAATCGCAGGGTAATCAATACTACCCTATCATATCAGGGCGCAGGTCCTCCATACTTATTATATAGATAGATACGACAATCAGTTTTTACACTAGGGTGCTGTTCTATCCATGGAGATAGTACTCCACTATCGTATCAGGGCGTGAGTCCTCTATACTTGTTCTATAGATAAAGACAGTACTCCCCTATAAAACCTGGGTGAGGGTCCCCTATCCATAGAGACGGTACTCCCCTTTCGTATCAGAGTGTGGATAATCCATACTCACTCTACATAGAGAGACTGTACTCCCCTATCACACCAGGTCATGAGTCCTCTATCTATGGAGATAGTACTCCCCTGTCATACCGGGATGCAGGTCCTCTATAATTTTTGTATAGACACAAAGTGAACCCCCTATCGGTATAAGGTGTGGGTCCTCTACTTGGAAATTGTACCCCCTCGACTGTATGGAACAATGATGAGACTTGGTATGACATAACTTTGGACTCACAAGGAAGAGAGATACTTTCCCAAAATCAATCTCTTGTGTTTATAATAACTACAAAAAATAAAATCATAATATATAGTGGTGGGCTCACTACATAGTACTAGCAATGGTCAACTAGTTTAATCCATCACTACGCCAAAAATTAAATTTATCAAGAGTTTTTCAAAACCATCATGTATTCATCTCCCAAATATTATTTTGCGACTCTTTTAAAAACCCATATGATCTATTTCACAACGATTTTCTATTTTTAATTTTTTTTCACCATTTAAAAAAAATATTTAGTAGTATTTTTTATTTTCTTATATATATATATATTTTTTAAAAATAAAAAAATATATTTTTTTAAAAAATAACTATATTGGGCCTACCCAACCTAGTCCCACCCCAACCCTGAACCACCATTGATAGAATTGTGAAGCCTCTTTAAGTCTTCGTATTCAGTTCACTGGAAGTTCATGATTTATTTTATCAGAAGATAGATATGCCAACAAGACTTAAAAAATGACAGGTTGATCAGGAATTATTCCTGATGGAAGTGTTGAGTTCAACATAAGTTGGATCGGTTAGTGAGGTTGGGTATTCCTGAGATGTGATGTGTTGAGTCTACTAGAAGTAGCTATCCAATTTTAGGATTGTTACAAGAGATCAACAATTACTATTTCCAATAGACGGAGTCCCACAATTATAGGAGGTCCGAGGGACCACTTGCTAAGTTTTATTATGATTAATTTCTTAAGTGATCCACATGGCTGACAGACCACTCAGTTTTAATGTTTGTATTTCTGGTGAAAAAAACTATTATAGTGTTCTTCCGTGGATTTAGGATGAAAATATGAACCATTTAAATCAAATTTGTTCTTTAATTTACTATTTTATTATTTGTATTCATGTGTGTATGTTTGTTGGTAGACTTTATGTTTGGTGATTTAGGGTGTATTAAGGCTTCGTAAGTTCTAAAGCATTTAAGTTAGAGAGGTATGGTGTGTCACTGTGCATGAGTTCCAGATGGATACGAACTTCCAATGGATTGAAGATCTTATATTTTATGGTTTAACATCTGATGGTTTCACTCTTGCACATGTATTCTCCCAATAAGTGGTATCATAGCTTGGTTCATGACAAAAGATCACACTCAAAATACTCAAGTATCTTTGTTTCAGTTTCTTACTTGATGTTATTTGATTCATTGTGAGTTACTTAATTGGTGTATTGATATTGGAAGATGGAAAAAACCTGGATTGATATGTTTGATGGAAAGGACTTTGACTTATAGAGGATGTAGATGGAAGATTTTCTCATCCAAAAGGACCTTGAAATTCTATTAAATATCAAACAAAAAAAATAGATAAATCCAAATGGTAATAACTGAATCATAAGGCACTCAAATTAATACAAATTTCATTTCCAAGGAATGTTTCTTTCAACAATCGAGAAAAGAAAACAACAGTAGAACTAATGGCTGCCCTGGAAAACATGTATGAAAAGTTGGCAGCTTTAAACAAGGTGTTTATGATGTGTAGTCTGTTTGACATGAGATTGTCGGAGGGAAGACCAACCACATAGCATGTTAACAATTTTAACATGATTTGAAGTTACCTCAAGATAGTGAAAATCACTTTCACCAATGATGTATGGACATTTATTTTTTTGTCTTTACTACTAGAAAGTTGGGAGGTGATGGTCTCTACTGTCATCAATTTTACTAAAAAATCCAACTTAGTGTTTGAAGATGTCAAGAACTTAATCTTGAATGAAGAACTTAGGTGGAGGGAAGTCCAAGTACCTACTAGAAATATATTTAATGTAGAAGGTAGAGGATGGTTTCCCAACTAGAGGTTGTGTTGGAAGAAATAAAATAAATATAAAGATGAAATTAAAAGTAAATATACTAGTCTCGAACTTACTTATTGGAACTATGGAAAGAGGGGGAATCTGAATAAATATTGCAAGGACCAGAAAGTGAGTTTTGGAATATCATCTTCTAAAAGATCCAATTATTTTAATTTAGTAGAAGATAACAATGTTTTTCTATTAAATGTTAATGTATTGGTAGAATTATGGGTCATTGATTCTAGTGCATCATTTCATTCCACATCATAGGAAGGATGCATAATGAATTATGTAATTGAAATATTCATCAAGGTACATTTGGAGGATGATGACACACTTGATGTTTTCAAAAAGGGTGACGTGAATGTCCATATATAGAATGTAAACTTTCTTAAGTCGAAGGATGTGAGGAAGATCCCACGTTTATGGAAAAATATTATTTATGTTGGATAATTGGATGAAGAAGGTTATGAAAAAAGATTCACTAATGGTGTTTAAAAAATTACAAAAGGTTCAATGGTAGTGAAAAGTGGAGTTAAATATGTGAACTTGTATCTAACTAGAAGTTTAAATGGATGATTGATGGTTGGAACTACAACTACTAGATTTCCAGAGTTACTAAATAATCATCTTGATCATATCAGTGAGAAAAAAATGAAAGTTATAGTGGAGAAGGGTGTACTGAATCTTGATCGTACCAACATCGAAAATTATGAGAGTTGTATACTCAGGAAACAGAGGAAAGTTTCTTTTAATTTGAATAGAAGGAATCCTTATAGCCGGAAGCTTAAAATTTTTCACACCGATGTATGTGGGTCAACCCCTATTCAATCTTATAGAGTTTCCATATAATTTGTCATGTTCATTAATGAAGCTACAAGAAAAGTGTGTGTATATTTCCTGAATAAAAAATAAGAAGCATTTAGTACTTTCACTCAGTGGAAATCCATGGTTGAAAGGGAGACTAGAAGATGGATAAAATGATTTTGGTCAGATAATGGTGGTGAATACAACAGAAGGCATAATGACATGAAATTTTATAAATAAAATTCTTTTTGTGGTTGAATTAAATTCCTTATTATGTATTATGTTTATTGAAAACACATGCACTTCTTTAGTTTTATTATATCCTATCGGATTTAAAAGACCGTTAAGCAGCATAACCCTTGATAATATAGTCATTGAGAAGTGATCATATGATTAATATAAATATATGGTTTTGCTAAATCTGTTTGACATAGACAAAGGAAGTGATGACCTCAACTAGTAGGATTCTACCATATGAAGATCATTTACCGGAGCTTCTAAGGGAGATAACATCACTGAGATTTTCCTTTGACCAAGCCCAAGATGAGATCCAACAACTAAAGCACGAGAAAACCCATTTATAGGATAAGTTCAAGCTCATTAAGATCACGATCCAAACCATGTATGTTGAACCACCTATTGAAAATAACACCACCGATCACCTTACCCTTAGAGAGTTGTCTGGTATAAAGGGCTATGTATGAAGACCCTAATAATATGAATATGTATATTGTATATAATAATGAAAATATTTTCTTATTATTATTGTTACTTCATAAATGATTTTGATTTTGATACGATAAAACACAAACTGTATTTTTGGGTAATATAAAATTTCAATTAAGTAATTTATTTTGATGAATTAATGGATTTTTCAAATAAATAATATTTCAATAAAATATTATTATAATTAAATGTAAATGGAAATATAATTTTTATGATGTTAACTGTAATTTCTATAATGGTTCGAAAACTGTTATTTTCAAAAACCTAGTATTTCTCAATAAATATCGATTCTATTTTAAAAGTGAAAATTAATATATTTAGAAAAATATTTTGATAAAATAAATATTTTTTTGGGAATCAACATGTCAAAATTATCTATTGGTGAATTTTTCAGAATTTTTCAAGACAATTGAAATTTTGGATAAAAAATTAAATATGGTATAAATATACGGTGTGTATTATAACATCATAATGACCCAAAAGTGATGTAATAAATTATATAAATGGCAGTCATGATCAAATCTATGTTTCCCCTTTAAAATAATATGATTTTTAGTTTATTTAATTAATTTTATAAAGCCTTTATGAATCTTCCAAAACCTATATTACATTTTAAGGTTTTAAAATCATTTCTTTCAGAACATGACTTACTTCCACATCATTAAAGGTAATATTTTAATAATTTCAGCCCTTGGTCTTATAAAATAATGAAAACTGAACCTATCTTGCAGAAACCCTGGGAATGTTTGTGGTTTTGAGTACTTTATTATAGAGTCCAAAACCTATGTTTGATAAATAATAAAGAACTCTCTCTTTTCCTACATAAACCCAGCCAAGATCCACTTCATCTTCACTAAAAAACCCTAAATCACATCCTTACTCTTCCCTACTGAGCCCTCCTAATGTGCCCAAGCTCTCAAAAATGCATTCCCAAGCTTTTGGAATCACCCTCTCAAGGTAAGGGATCCTCTCCTTCTCCTCTTTATTCAAGCATCTTCATTATCTTATAACTTTTTCTTCAATTTATAATGTTGGGATATGGTCTTACATATCCCCCTTATTTCCCTTATGATGTCGAAATTATGAATACCACTTTCACTCTCATTAATCCCTCCAATAAATATTTATGTTCCCTTATTATGCTGTCGAAATTTCCCTACAATTTTCCATGCCAAACAATTATGTAGTGAATACACATACTCATTTCCTATTAATGTCTTTCACCTTTATGCACTTATACTTCTTTTATTGGGGACTCACATGTATGTAATCAACACTCCATTATTATGGGATTAAATTTTATGAAATATGTTCTTATGTATATGATCTATCTGGCACACTTATTCATGTACATGATATGATTATGATGAGTGTTCCCAGATAATGCTCCAATGTATTGGATAATGTTTTAGTCTCATGAGATACCATGTATGGTGTGCGAGAGGTTATCCTAAGCACATTATGTTGTATTGTCTTTGTGGTTAACCTTGAATTATTCCCATGATGTCATGTTTAAAGTTTTTTTCACATTCCTATGTTTCCTTTATGTTATTATGCTATATCATGCCTCATTGTTCATGTTTATGGTTCTCACCCTTTTTATGTCCCATTGATATACCTATTGTCTAACATGTAATACTTTCTTCATGATATTACTTTTGTGTTCCCTTAATATTCTTTATAGATGACCTATAATGTATCAGTTTTTTAGTGTATTATTTTTGGATATTATATGGATTTTTTTCGAGACCAGGAATTGAGACAGTGTGCAATTCCGAGGCTCAGTGTTCCCAGAATAAATGTTTGAAATATATTAAATATATTAAATAACACACGTATGTAGTTTTCTTGAAAAAGTGGAATAACATCTAAACGGGTGCCTAAATAAAAAATCAGAGGGTACCATTGAGTTCAAAACACGAGGTTTACCCTAGGCATGACTTAACATTAGTCGGAGCAGGTCATTTGTGGAAAAGTCATCTCTGTCTCAGAAATGGATAAAACAATTCGAATAAATTATTTTATTTAAAATGATTGACACAACAGTTGGTTATTATTTAAATAGATTATTATGCAGAAATCCTATGGTTATCCACATAATCCTAGAGTGTTTGGAGAATTATTGGAGAGAGCCTTGAATAATCCTCTCAGGTGAACGACGATGAAGTTGCGAATTGAAGATTAACGCACCTCAGATTCGATAGATCTTTCCAATGATGATGATAATGCATCATTATTTTTTAGTGATCAAACCAAATCGAGGCAGGGCATGTGATTTAATTTGTTTATTTTCCTTTCATAAATTCTACGATGAACACAAATCAATCAATGGACATATTGATCCACGGTTCGATTGTCTTATGGGATGAGATTATTTGTGGGGTTTTTGATTGGATAATTATATTTGTGATTTGATTTCTTAATTTCTTTTTCTAAAAAGAACAGACTGAGATCTGCATGAACATTGATCGAAGTCAATTCCTCTTGATTGATTTTTTCTTTTCTCCCCTATTCATCGTTCATCACAGGCATTCTTTGTTTGGACCACGACTCAAAAAATCTCAATCAATCGATCGTTGCGCACCCATTTCTTGGTGAAACGATATGAAATCGTAGATCCATGATCAACATGACACCAAGGAGGTGTGATGATGGAGACATAGCAATTCAGACGACGGTGGATCCCTAATCTCACGTTCTTCAACGTGAAACAAAGAACGATCAAAAGATCCATTTTTTCAAACAGACTAGACACCAAAATTGTTTGATTGAGAGATGAAGAGGCTTATCCATGATGATCCTAGGATACTAGCACGATTGAAGCTATATTTTTAGGTGATGGTGGCACAGATGCAAGTGAGAGGAAGAAAAAAGGTTTCTGAAAAAACCTGATACACACGGCGTGTAGCCCTTGGCTACATGACATGAAGCCCCCTTTGAATGAATCGATGTGTACCTAAAGAAGTACACTGACTTGAGGTGGATCACATGGTTTTCCTACACGACGTGTACTCCCTTACACAATAAGGCTTGGATCATTTACACGGGCTACCCCGTGTACTGGTAAACAGGAACAGGTACATGGTCTGACACTGTGTACTGGCACACGACTAGAGTATATAGGTGGGAACCTAGATATAGGGACACAATGTGTACTCCCCCACACAACAAGTCCTGGATCATGTACATGGGCTACCCCATGTACTGGTACATGAGCATGAGTACATGTTTTGATGCCATGTACTGACACACAATTGGAGTACACAGGAGAGACCCTAAATATAGGGACATGACGCGTGACCACTCTGCATGCCATGTACTCCCCTTCTAGACAGACACAATTTGATGACACGATTGTCAGTGTGGGTAGAATTCAGGGTCAAGGGACATGATGTGTAGCCCCTATACATGCTGTGTACTCTTTTATACATGTATTAGATCTCTTGTCCTCTGTATCTTAGACAAGCATCATTTGGGTTCATTCCTTTTATCGTTTATGTGATGGCTGGTACAAATCATTTCCTAATCCCAGGACTACGACCCCTTCAATAGGACTTCCTAGATAGAGTTACAGGAATTCCCCCCAGAGGTCTGAAGTGAGATCTTCTATTCATATTTGTGACCTAAATAGAGTTTTGAGTGTCAACATGACCAATCCTACTGGTTACTGATCCTCTACTTAGTGGGTTAATTCAGATGGAGTAGTTAGTATCACCCCATGAATATGGTTTTGATCCTCATCTGTGTATCATATTCTCTTTAGATATTTAGGTGTGTATTCTCTCTCATGATGAGACCCAAGGAGCAGTACCTTTCAGACAAACATCATTTGTAACACCCCATGGTTTTCTAAAGATAAATTGAAATGCATGAAACTTTGTTTAAAGTATAAATTTATAACTAGCCTTTAAAAATAACTTTACTACCATAGTGTTCTGAATTTCAAGAAACTGTCATCTACAACTGTGTTCAGTATGTTATTTGGGGTCTGATGAAACCAACTTGTTTTTTTGTGAATAGTAACATATCCTTATGAATAGTAATATGACCCTAATGAATAGTAAATTTTATAATTATTTTATTTTCTTAAGTCTAGAAGATAATAACATCTTGGTTAATTTTTCATTGTGATAAAGAAGTAGTTATAGAATTAGAACTGTTAATTTTTGAATTAAGTATACTTTTATTTAAAAGTTAAATTAATAATATTTAGAAAATTATTTTTCAAAAATGGACTTCTTTTTTGAATTCTACCCGTCGAAAAATGGTTAGGGTAAATTTTTGGGATTTTTCTAAAATTCAAGAATTTTTGATGAATAGTAAAATATGATAAAATACGATAAATGCTAAATACTTGATTTACTGCATCATAGGTGATGCAAGGATGATGTAAGCCCACTTGGTTCGAACTCACATGACATTATTACTATTTGGGGTCACAAGAATTGATATTATTCATAGTCTTGAGTAAAATATTATAATAATGATTAAAATAATCTAAAATACCTCATCTCCTCCACTATAAATACCACATTCACTCCCCTCTTCCTCCCACACCTCTCAAGTCTTGAGCATTGTCTAATTTCTACCAAATTCCCTCCCCAATCTTCTTCCCCACGTCCTAGATCTGTTGGTCTCACCAAAAGACCAAAACCGAATCCCTTAAGGAGGATCTCAAGGAGAAGAGATCAAGAGGTAAACATCCTCTTTTATTTTCTTTCTTTTCTTTCATTTTATGTTATTCTCTTCCATTCCCTTTGGCTTATGATGGTATATTTCATTAAATATACCCCCTTACTACCCATATTATGTATGAATGATGAGATATCCCCTTCCTCTCATCAAACTATTTTTTTATTAAATTTTAAGAGACGCCGTTAGACTGCCGAATTTTCATGAGAAATTTATCATGTTTTCTTCTATTTTAAGATTCCTTTCTTTTCTTCTGCTTTCCTAACCTCCTATTAACCAAGAGGAATGAAATATTTAGAATCTTGTATATTCTGGATGCTCTCATGTTCATGAAAAATTCATCATCATTAATTTTCTCCTCCCCCACTTATTCAAGGAATTAAAATATTCTCCGCGATGTGTCGAATTACCGACATCGTGGACAATGTGATTTCAATTTTCATTAACTCTTTCAAGTCTGGTCATGAAACCATTTTTATGATTGAACCAGGTTATAATATATGTTTTATGACTTACCCATGGTTCTAGAATTATTTTTTACTCATGGTTCTTATTTATAAGACAAAACGAGGTTGTTTTTATCAAAGAACCACTAAAATGATCTAAACGAACATTATTAATGTTCTAACTTATGAATCATCATCATGTAAGAATTCAAAATGATAAATGGAATAATTTATGTAACTGGATATATGTAAATACTACTCCATTCCAATTCTGGAGTTTCACTTCCAATCGACAAGAATGTCCACCATGAACCAATCATAGAAATCATGTAAAGAATTCACCCAAAAACATTGCAAAGGGAAAAATACTAACAATTAAGAGTGAAATGATGTTATGAAATGATCATATAAGATGTTATAAACATGAACATGTTTCTGTAAAATATTAATAACACTCTCTTAACCATTATACAGGAGGTTTAAACAAAGTTGGAAGTAAGACAAACCCGAGGTAAGGGAATTCTTAACCAAATTTCCATTATTTGGGTTAACCTTCTACTTCATTATTTATGTGATATTTAAATTGTTTGTGTGATGGGTTCTGTTTATATTATGTTTTATTATGTGTATTTACAATATATATACATACTCCGTCCACTATATTAAGCCTATATTCAATTGTATGATATTTATAAGGGGCTTTTCTTTAAAAACCCTCTTTTTTTAAATTCAGTTTTACGAAATTCCAAAGTAATGTTTTTATGTAATTATTCAGGTTGTATGATTATGTTTTGGTTCTTGGGAATTATTTATGATGAAGGGTGAGACCTATATTTCCCTCCAAGGCATTGTTTATGAGTAAGTTGGAGGTCGGTCGTATGGTTACTCCAAGTGTAACTGCGATGGTTACACAAAGTAAGGTAGCCGTGTGGGTTACAGATTATAAGGTAGCCAAGGATGATTACAAGATTATGTAAGTAATGCCCCAAGATACCTCTATGATTATATTTATGTTCTCATGTTTGTGTCAATCTTGTGTGAATATCATGTTGCACAAAGTAAGTATATATGAGTGACAAATATGTCTTCTGAAAATGTTTTCATACGAGTATTCATGGACTAATGTGCTCTTTCCTTCCTTTTTCATCCCTTATTGAGCTTTGTGTTCATCCCAAGTTTTCAAATGATTTTTCACAGGTTAATGGATGTGTAATACAAGGAATTAAGACACTTTAAATGTTGAAGAATTGTCAAGGAGTCTTGTTTTAAGTTTTAATGTTTTATATCTTGAGAAAAATGGAAACTTTTTTTATGGTATCCACCCTATAATAATGTGTAATGCTATAAATGTTTTGTCCTAATTCTCTAAAGCTCTAAACTTGAAAAGATACTCAATAAAAAAGGAAGTATTTTCTTGACTAAATCCAAGATTATGTATGTAATAAGGTCATGTCCTTATATCATTAGTGCTATCAGACTCAAGAGTGTGTTCTCATGGATGAGTTCTTTATGGAATCTTTGAGTTAGAATCATAGAATGGTATAATATGGGTGTGGATTTCCTCTAAACTATGTGTCTTGGACTATGTATATCTATATATTCTTGTTATATGTGCTTTAGACATATACCTATGTAGATATGACAATATTTATCTTTATTATATGCTTTATGGTTTTTAGGGTGTCCTACTGAGTATTGTTATACTAACCCCCTCACGATCTTCGCCCGCAGGTGTCGTGTCTTGTGTAGATGATCAACCTTTTTATAGATTCCCAGGTGGACTAGGACCAGACAGTGATTTGTGAGACTGAACATACCTAGGTGTGTTACAAACTTCTTTGTGGTGAGATTGTATTTGACCCTACTTACTTTCTTTAATTCCTATCGTACTCTGGTTATGGGATATATATATGCATGCATTAACTGTTCATTTGTTTTTACATTTCAACATTTTGTGAGATTGGAGATGTGTGTGTGTGTACATGTACTTTGTAAATGCCTCCTATGTTAGGGATATGCCTTCTCGGTGCTAGTCACTGGCCCCTGACCTATTGGATATAGACTTGGGGAGTCACAACATGGGCCCCAGTGGGACGAGTCATGACAGAGTGATATTAGAGGTGGTTGGTTCTACTTTCGGATCATGAGTCTGTGAGATTGGTTTGGGGAATCAGTGTTAAGTGTTTTGAGTTCGGATTTCAGGTCAGAGACTCCAGTGTTGGTGCGTTGGTTGACATATCCATACACTATGACTTTGATAACCTTCTTTTTCGATTTGGTAAATGAAGAAACTGGTTTCAAGGAAAACAATGGTACATGAATCATAGAGGAATGAGTTGTGGTTCCATATACGTCTTGAGTTAGATCTCTAGATATACTCATTAATTATGGTATATATTATTTAATTTCAGGATGCCTCCATGATGTATTCCAGCTAGGATTTAGCATGATGATCATGGGGGTGATCCCTTTAGTAATTAGGCATCGATATAAGGACCAGTTCTCAAAATGTTGCCTCTATGTGGTGTACCACCTATACCACATGTAGAGTATCACGTGGTACCCACAGTACTAGAGAATGAGGTTCGTAGGATAAGAACACTTCATGAGTTCCATAGAGAGAGACCTGTCAGGTTCCGAGGTGAGTCCGACCCATAGATGGTTGAGGATTGGCTTGAGGCAGTGACCTGGGTTTTTCATCTAGTCTAGACATAGGATGACCAGATAGTGGTCCTGACATCGATATTTCTACATGGCTCCATAGGGTGATGGTGGGGTTTAGTTACCCAGTCTTATGATGATGCAAATACTTTATGGATAGAGTTATAGAGACTTTTTAGAGAGGATTTATCACTAGCTATGTTGAGGGATGTATGTATCCAGGAGCTTCTATAGCTTCAATATGGTAGCAGGACAGTAGATGAGTATTCATTGAGGTTTACCTACCTATCTAGGTACTCGATAAATATGGTTCAAGATCAGTTCTGTAGAGTTCGAACCTTCGAGAGTGGTTTTTGTAGAGACAACTGAGCTGAAGTTATTCCTTTATGCATTCCTACCTATGCTGGGGTGCTAGAGAGAGCTTTGGGGGTCGAGAGTTTCTCGGCTAAGCAATTACAGCTGGCAGTTGTCAGTAGTGAGAAAGAAAGAGCAGAGACCTTGACAATAGGGATATGACGTTACTCCCAGGGACCTGGATGTGGGAGAAATATTAGGAGGAGGTCCCAAGAAAAAGGATCTACAGTTCAGGGCTCATAGGGTGGGTCCAGTCAGCCCAGAGAGTAATGGTGCTACTCATGTGATGACACAAGACACCTTATCTGAGATTGTCTGACCCACCGTACAGCTGACAGAGAAACTGTGGATGGGCCACCGACGTAGAGACAATGATAAGAGCAAGTAGGTCCATAGGGTAGCGGATGTGGCAGAGGAGCTAGGAGAGCAGTAGGAGGTGGTTGACGTTTCAACTTGTTACTACCACCACCCCTAGGTGGTCCACACCAGGCTTAGGGAGTTGGAGGACAGGGGTGGTGACAGCTGTAGATGGTCAAGGATTACGACCCCGGGTCTCCAGGAATGATTTTATGTATGACTTGTGTATTTTAAAACTTAGTTACAGTATTGATAGACATGGGTTCTAGTCATTCCTTTCTCACCACATATCTTGTTTGAGACTTAGAGATTCTGGTTGAACTGTTGACTCAACCTTTACACTTGGAGACTCCTACTGGAGAAGACTCGGTGATCACACACTTGTGTCGATAGTGTGTCCTTACTCTTAGAGGTGAGAGTTTCGGTTGGGATCTCTTGGTAGTAGCGTCGATGTCTTACAGTGTCATTCTTGTTATGGACTGGTTATCCATACTCCATTCCCAAATTGATTTTTTTAGGAAAATGGTACGGTGTGTCCGCCATGACAGAATTAGGTTTTCCTTTTTTGGTGAAAAGGAAACTCATACAATATAATATGGAATCGTTCATAAGAGGGTGTAGCCGATTTCTCATCGTTGGCTAGCCTGAACCTTGGTGCAGTGGATGTTATGAGTTTCCAGTTTCCTGTAGTGGTGGTGGAGTATGAGAAGGTATTCCTCAAAGATGTTCTAGGTTTACCTTTCTAATGAGAGATAAAATTCTACATTGATATACACCCTGGGATAACACTGATGTAATACCCCAAGATTTCATAGTATGTTATCTCATTAAAGTAATTTAATATCTTATGCTATACACAACACTGAGTTCGAGCGCACCACAACTTACCAAACCAGCCATTCAAAAAAGCGGTTATGAATAATATTAATTGAATTTTGAATCTTATATACTCTATAATTTTAACATCCATATTATGTGTTTCATAGAAATAATATAATAACAAATTCATTTTTTCGGGTAAAAGAAGTATTTTTCAAAAAATGCAATTTTACCAACTTTTAATGGAGAACCCCTTTTAAAACAAATATTTGACACTTTTATATATTAAATTTAATGAAATTAAATTATTCTTTAGAATTTGGACATAAAAATTTAGTTTGGATAAATTATTGGTACTTTTCTCATAACTTTTATATTTGATGAATAGTGAAAAATACTATGTTTTAATCGAAAACAGTTTTTTTAATCGAAATAATTTATAGTGTCAAATTATGCATTTGAATTGTTTTGAAATATAATTAGATTATATTTTTATCATTTAATATAATTTAGGTCACTGGATTTAATTTCACAATTAAACTGGATATAAACAAGTGTCAATCTTTTGATAGTTATTATTTCTTAAAAACACGCTTTTTTGTTTTGACAACGGGAATTAATTTTAAATTAATTTTTGCTACTTATGTGTTTTGAATTTGGGAAAATGTATTCCATATTTGGAATCAGGAGGTTCAAATTGTGTAAATAGGTAACTTTTATTTTTAGACATTATGAATATTTACTTCAATAAATATTTTATTTACCATGGTTAAAGGGTAAATCTGGTAAATAAGGGTAAAATAATAATATTATAATAATATTAAATTACCCTAACATGTGTCTTATTCCTATTGGTTGATACATGTCTGACCATAAGAATCCTTGGGCCGATTTTGGGACCACTTGGAGCCACTTGAGAGTGATAATGACACTTTATATTAATTAATTTAAAGTAAAGACAAAAATGACATAAACATATATCTTTTAGTAAAATAATTTTTACAAGGTGTTACATAAGTTATCATTTAGACTAAATATTTATTAGAAAGATAAATAAATTTCCTATATAATGGTATTTTATTTATAATATTTAGACATTAAATAATTAAATTTATTTATGACACAATGATGATGCAGTAATTACCTTGTTAATGAAAGAATAAAATAAATGGTATTATAAATATTAAAATAAATATAATTTCAATGTTTTTATGACACACACTAATTTTCTAGGTGAATATTACATGTTAGGATTGATTCAATGTATTATTTTCAAAGTAATCAAGTTGTGATGACTTTAACAAAAACCAAATACTAAATAGTATCAAAATTGACATAAATGAGTTTTTTTAAAAAATATTATATTATTAAATTATATAATATTTCTAAAAATATAAGGTTCAGCCAAAGGGATTAAATAATATTATATATGTCATTAATTAACCACTTGATGTTCTCTTAGAAGTTTAGAGTAAGTTTATTAACCATATAGTGTAAGAAAGAAGATATTGTAAAAGTTAAACTATTTAACTAAGAGTTAAATATAAAAGATATGGTTAATATGATGACCTAAACCTGTCTAAAACCTATTTCTTGAGTGATTTTATACCCATCCACATCTTATCCTATAAATAAATCATTTTTGAGCCATTATAAATCGAAGATTATTTTATTATAAAATAATATGTCATGCTTTTCCTAAAGTGACCCTCACCTCTCTTATAAAAGGGTACTTCCCCTTATCTCAAAATCACGCCCCCAAAGCCATTTGGACCAGCCAAACCTTGACCAAATATCCTCTAAACATCCCTCACATCAACTTAGAGTCCTTACTTTTATCATAAATCCAACATAAGGATCCCTTTTGATCAACTCAAAAGGAAACACCCGAAGAAGAGGTAATAATTTCACCACCCTCTTTTAAGTTCTTTTCTTCTTCCACTTCCTCTTTATTTGTTTTTTTTCATACCATAATAATAATTATAGTACCTACTACATACTGTGATGTTTTTATAAATATGGTACAATCATATTCGTTATTCTATCCATCCTATAAATGACAAAGTCACCATACGTGCGTAGGTACGACTTACCGTCTCCATGTCGTGGTGTAGTTTGTTATTCAAACACTTCATTATTTAGATTGGTATAATAATGAGTATAACTGATTTAAATAATAAATATAACATGTTAATGATTCTTTATATATGATATACCACAATTACATACGATTTCACCATCAATATAATGATATTGTCGCTCGTGCGTACGTACGGATTATCGTCTCCACGACGCGATGAGATTCATTTCCACATTCACCATTCAATGATGATTATAAAAATATATATTATTAATAAGCATGTAATATACGACATAATAATGCTACTTAATATATATATATGTACTTACATATATCTTATTCACTTACTTCCATTCAATACGATATGAAAACAGAAATAGAATTTATGCATACGTACGACCTACTGTCTCCATAAACGGTGATTTCCATTTCATATATCTATCTATTATAGATATTTATATTCTAAATATATATGATATATAAATCATGTGTTATATTCTGGAATTATATAAATCATGATCTAAATGATACGATCAAGAATAACAAGTTAAAACACGTACGGTAAAGAAAACGATTATTACCCAAAATGTTAATTTAAGATGGAAATAATTATTAAATGGGTAATATAAAGTCATAAATGAATCATGTATGATATAATAAATATGAATATGGTTCTGGAATAATTTAATAACATACTATGGTCATTATACATGAGGTTAAACGTACCCTCGACCAAAGGAAAGTGCAAGGTAAGGGGTTTTCATCTCACTTCTTTTTCCTGTGAGATTCATGCTATATTGACACTATTTCCTTTTGTGTGGTGTATGTACTACCCATGACTGTATTATTTGTGTAATATACTTTAATTTATAGGTATTTACATCTTCATCGTATGATACTTCCTTCATGAGGTGTATGTTTCGTAAGTTACCAAATCGGTAAGGGTTATTTACTCAATCTCATTATTATTCGAGATTGTTTATGTGTAAGTATTTATTGGGACATATTTATAATAGATACCCATATTTCATAAAAAACTTTTCAAAAGGAATATGTTAAGGTTTTATGAGAGGGTCTATTTAACAAGATCATCATTTTAAATGTTTTAAATATTTATCTTTCTAAATTCTTTTAATTAATGTCCATGTTTTCAAAATGATTTTAAGGATTTATTTATATGGACATGAATATTTTGAAATGATAATTATTTTCAAAAGTTTCAAAGTGGTATGAGACACTTTGATTCAAAAATATCTTTTAAATTACTTCCTTTATAAACGTGTTACTTTTAAATGATTTCACAAAAAGAGATATTTATCTCAAAAAGTTTTACTAATCATTTTCAACTATGTCAGCATGCTTTACTAGATATTATTCTTGATTGAGGTTGATTTATTATAATAAAATATTTCATATTGTATTGAATGAGTTATTATATGTTTGACTATGAATGTTCTATCTTTATACCATTCATGGTTTAGGGTTAATGTATTGACATTTCGTATGTTAGTTTTAATACGGATGTTTATGTTATGCTTTAAAATTTTCATATGAGGAATGTATTGGAATTAGTAAGTGACGGTTGGAACACGTTATAGCTCCTCAGTGCATTGGTAGGTATCATGAGACAATTAGACGTGGAATTGGGTGAGGCCTTTCCCAATTTTTGATATATGGTTTTGGCTGAGCCTTAATCATTTTTAGACGTCTTGGCCGAGGCTTTGACAAAATGTTTCATAATGTTCGACATTATACATTTCCTCATTATGAAAATAATATTGATGGATCATGTGGTTATTCGACTAGTATAACACCCATGACTATGTTTTATTATGACATTATTTACTCAGCTCATATTTCTGCCATAAATTATTCATGTTTATTATTTGTAAAGGTATGTGTTTTCATTTATTCACCATGCCTAATGTTTATGTTATCTTCCGCTATATTGCTTACCCTTACTGAGCATTTGAGCTCACCCATTTATTATGTTTTATTTTCCTAGGATTCCAAGAAGTGTATTATGATTAATAAGTAGGGTTAACCTAAGGGATTAATGACGTTCTCAAAGGATCATTTATGTTGTGTTTTATTTTCTAAGGTGTAATGTAACGTTCTGGTATGTAATCTATTTTCCAAGACTGCTAAACTGATCTATCCTTTGGGACTTGATTCCTTGTAATCATGCCAATGTATTAAAATAATGCACCAGCTCCGGGATTCTGCGGTGAGGGCGTTACAACTGATATTTGTGCCGACATATCAAATGTCTCCCAAAGAGCTTCACGAGATGAGGGTGCAATTAAAGGACTTGCAGAGGAAGGGATTTGTTAGACCAAGTGTTTCACCTCAGACAGCCCCAATGTTTCACCCTGGGCAGCCCCAATTTTTTTCCAAAAAGGATGACAGGAGTTTGAGGTTGTGTGTAGACTACTGGTGCTTCAACCAAGTGATTGTGAAGAATAAGTATCCACTACCAAGGATCGATGACCTCTTTGATCAGTTAAGTGAGGCACTATAATTCTCAAAGATTAACCTCATATTAGGCTATCACCAGTTGTGAGTACGAGATAAAGATATACCGAAGATGATATTGAAATGTTGTTATGGTCACTATGAGTACTTGGTAATTCCCTTTGGCTTGAAGAACGCCCCAATAATGTTAATGGGACTCATGAAAGAGATCTTTCAACCTTACCTAGATCGGTTCGTGGTAGTCTTCATCGATGATATCCTTGTGTACTCAGTGTCTGAGGAGGAGAACGAGAGACACTTAAGGATGGTTCTAAACATACTATGAGAGAACTATATTTATTAAAAAATCTATCGAAGTGCCAGTTCTGGATTCGGGCAGTCCACTTTCAGGGACACATTATATAAACAAATAGAGTGGAAGTGGACCCGACCAAGGTCGAGACAATGTTAGCTTGGGGTCCACCCAAAAGTGTGACGGGGGTGCAAAGATTATTTGGGTTGGCATGATATTATTGGATATTCATAACTATTTTCTCTAGAGTATATCCAACCATGAAAACTTTTACTTGAAAGGGACAACCTTTCGTGTGGATGGAGAAGTGCCTGTAAGATTTTCATCAATTGATACTGATTTTGATGGGCACTCTAATATTGATATTTCCAGAGGAGGGTGTCGAGTACATAATGATCTACGACGCATACGAAACTAGAATTTATTGTGTTCTGATGCAGAGGCAAGCATTGATTTCATATGGTTCATGATAGTTAAGACCACATGAGCAGAACTACGCCACCAAAGATCTTGATTTAGCAGTAGTAGTCTTCACTTTGAAGATTTGGAGACACTACCTGATGGGCGATCAGTTTATCATCTACTCCAATCATAAGATACTCAAGTATATCTTCTATCATAAGGATATAAAATTGAGATTTAGGCAATGGATAGAGTTCATCTATGATGATGACATATAAATTTCCTATACTCCTGGGAGCAGGAACGTGGTAGCAGATGCTCTCAGCAGAAGATCTTGTTCGCATTTGCTGAACGAGGTGTCAGAGCAGTTGACCTCATTATAGTTATCCTTTGTGGATAGATAGAGTAACTTACCTCTAGTCGATGGTTTTTACCCCTACACTATTGCAACATGTCAGGGAGGCATATCTTGGGGATACCGGCTGTAAGATCCTACATGCACGAATATCCACTGGACATGCTCCTGATGGGTTTTCAAAAGGTGGAAAACACATCATTTTTTAAAGGATAAACGATGGAACCGATGATGTTTTGGGAAGAGGTTCTGAAAGAGTTTCACACATCTCCATTGATGGTACATCTAGGTGTGGAAAATATGTACCATGACCTATGACGTTAGTTTTGGTGGCCAGACATGAAGAAAAGAGTTATAGAGTTTGTCTCTCGATGTCTTACTTGTCAGCAAGTGAAGGATGATCACCAGGTTACAGTGGGTTTGCCTCAACCCATTGAGGTTCCAGAATGGAAGTGGTATGGTATATATATGGAATTTGTGATGGGATTACCATGTATGTATAGGGGACACAATTCCATCTGGGTGATCGTAAACTGAATCACCAAGTCAACCCACTTCCGAGATATGCGAGAGCAGAGCTCAGTAGAGAGCTTGAAATGACTCTACGTGCATGAGATAGTTCGAATCCATGAAGTTCCATTGACAACTATTTGTTATCATGATGCTCGCATTACATCCTGATTGTGGAAGGGATTACAGGAGGATTTTGGGACCCAGTTACGTCTGAGCACATTGTTTCACCCCCAAACCAATAACTAGACTGAGCGGACTATTCCGGTTTTGGAGGACATTATGTGAGCTTGCATATTGGATTTTGGCCATAGTTGGGAGGATCACCTACCACTAGTGGAGTTTTTATAAAACAAAATCTACCATTCCAATATAGGTATGACACTATTCAAGGCTTTGTACAGGCAAACCTGTAGGTCACCACTCTTTTGGACTGACCTAGAAGAGCCAAAACTCATGGTCCTAGAGTTGGTGCAAGCTTTAATATAGAAGGTGAAGATCATCCAGGAGTAGATAAAGACTATACAGATCTGTTAGAAATCTTATGCCGACAGGTGATGAAGGACTTTGGAGTTTGAGGAAGGATTCCATGTGTTCCTATGGGTTTCACCTTGATGCGGATTACAGAGATTTGGTTGGGGCGGAAAAATTTCTCTAGGGTTCATTGTCCCTTTTCAGTACTGTGTAGAGTTGGCGAGGTGACATACCACTTATCTATACCTCCACAGTTAGATCGGGTACACAACATCTTCCACGCGTCACAGTTGATGATGTATGTGCATGACCCATCGCACGTTATCGACTAGGGAGAGCAAAACATTGAGGATGAAGTAACATTTGATGAGTACCCAGTGGAGATCTAGGATCGATAGAAGATGATCCTTCATGAGTGATCGATTACTTTGGTGCATGTCTAATGGAATCATGGGAATCTTCAAGAGATCACATGGGAGTGTGACACTCAGATTCATGCTCAGTACCCGCATTGTTTTGAGTATCCCTTGTTTTGGATTTTTGGGGATGTAAAGCCCCAATGTGGGAAGAATATAATATCTCAGATTTTCTATGATTTTTTTGGATATTATATAGATTATTTTCAAGTCCAGATGCTGAGACAACGTGTGATTAGTCACTGAAAGTGGCTAATATTCATTTTTAAGATCTTAATATTAATGTTTTTAAAAGTTCATAAACATCAATTTTAGTCCAATTCAGAAATTGAACTTCATTTCCCATCATTGTGCAATTCATGCTTAAAATGTCAATTTGGGCCCACTCAATAATTTGCTTGTGGAAATTACAATATTCATCATTTTAATTTGAAATTTTGGGATATGATTTATCACTTTGTTTGGAACATTTTATCTTTTAGGTCCGATTGATGAATCTCAAAGGAAGATGGAGAATTTTGCGCCTGAAGGCAGAACCTTGCTGGAAAAAGCATAATGGGCCTAAGGCCCATCAAACAAATGTGGGGCCTAGAAACCAAGCCCAATGAAGCTAAAATTTATAAAGTAGAAAGATAAAAATATGAGGATCATTTTATTCAACTGTGGCCGGAGCTAATTCTGATGTTTTCATGATGATAAAGGGATCTGAAGTTGAGATTTAAATGGAGGACTCGTCATTAATGCACAGAAATCCGTCCCACCATTTCGACCATAACTTTCAAACGGCTGAGCCAAATGTCCTAAAATTGTGAGAGCTTCTAGAAGACACATGGACGAAGATATGTTATATTTAAGACACCTTCGGATTCGGCCATATGAAGTGTCAAATGCACACGTCCAAATGGAGAACGAATCTGGACAGGTTTCCGGGTCAACTTCGAAACGTCAATTTCCTTTTGATTATTCACCCTCATTTTGACTCTATTAATTGTTGGGGGGTGAATTAATTATTGGGGGATGGACCTAAGGCTTCTAATATGCCTATATAAGGAGCTATTGGTGAAGGGAATAGGGGTGGATATTTTACATATCATCTTTTGTTGCTTGTTTCATTGTAAGGTTATGCTTCCAAATTTCCTTTGTAATGTTTTCCATTTCCATGTAAGTTTCTTTTTTGTATATTTATGTTCTTAATCAACTTCTTTCTCTTCTATATTTTCCATTTCATTTATTAAAACTTTATAATCACAAAGCACAGTGATATCTCTGTGTTGTTGTGAATTAGTTCACACATAGGTGTGAATTTCATTCACACACACGGAGGAGTGCTCGTTATTTCCGCGGTTTTAATTTCTTCAATCCAATTCTTGTTAGCCATATTCCGCCCACCATTGAGAGTATACCATCAATGGAGGGCTAAACCCTTAATGGGTTGATCTTAGGAGGATGAAAAGGCTGGATTGAATGTTATTTTATGAACGAATTGTTGTTAATTGGATAATTAATTTAAGACATCCATTCTTCAGTTATTTCTACTCTTCATCTTTACTGTGTTTGAGCAAAATAAATTCAATTACTAAATGACCATATACCTCGGAGAGATCATGAATTTGGTTCTCTAAGTGTATAAGGGATTAGTAATTGTGTTTAGTAAGCACCAAACCAGAAAATGATGAAGGTAGTGTTATTTTTGAAGAATGGATTCATCAAGAATTAATAAAACCAAAATTGTTTAAAGAAGTAAAATTCATTCAATCCACCCCGAGCATAATCCTAGATCAACCCATTTTCATTAAATTGAATTCACGTAGGTTTCTTAGTGTTATTTAAACCATCCAAAATCGAACCCAAAGTTGGCTACTTCAAAGCCCATCCCGCACCAAATCATAGCGTCTCAAGGTTACTTCTTCGGTCCCTGTGGATTCGATCCCTACTTGTACTTCAACGACTGCTTTTACCAGTAGGGTAAATTTGGGCGCAACCAAATTTTGGCGCCGTTTCCGGGGAGCACCGTATTCATCCGTGTCACGCGGTGTGATCTCTGAGTAATACCTTACCCAGAAATTTAAAGAAGACAATGTATCATTAGTTTGATTTAAAAAAAACATGAAAATGATGGTACTTGGAATTAAATAAATCATTGTGTTGTTTGTTTTGTCTTCTTTGTCCTTCTTTTTATGGTTCATGAACTATTTTGGGTGATACATGTTCAATCAAGGAGGTGCCTACATCCCCAAAGAGATCAAAGGAGTAATTTGGAGCATCATGAACCTCAACTTTAAAAACCAGGTGAATTTGTTCCATGTTTATCATTCTCAATTTCATCTTTGAACTCCTATCCTACCCCCTTCTAACTTTTCTTTTCTTTAAACACTGGGGACAGTGTTATTCTAAGTTGGGGGGGGATAAAAAATGATTTTTTTTGAATAAAAACATGCATGAAAAGAAAAATTCCATTAACCTTAAACATGATAAACACACATTGAAAACTCTAAAATTGGATATCAAATAAATTTTGCATTCCTTGATTTTGATTTTAATGCAAGTTTAAGTTCATGAGCATAATTTTTGGAATGTGTGGTTGTCCGATGTGATTTTTCAATGTTTACATTTTCATTCTCTTAATAAAAATGCCACAATGCACGTCTACTGGATCGTGGGTGTAAATTTGAGTTCTTGGGTCCTTTTCATTATAGCATAGGGTTCTGGGGTCACTTTTAGTTTAATTTGAGTATCCAAAAAAAACACACAAAAAAAAACAAAACAAAAAAAAAACAAAAAAAAAACAAAAAAATGACCACATAGAGCAATGTTTTGTCCAAATGCGTGGCGTCCGGCACTTGGGGATCGTGACTCCATAGTTTTCTTGCCCAGAGTTAGGATTTATATCTCTATTGTAGAGCATGAAATTGACAATATGTGTGGCGTCCGGCACTTGGGGATCGTGACTCCATAGTTGTCTTGCCCAGAGTTAGTCTTTTCATATCTATTGTGGATAGAAAAATCATCAAAAAAAATAAAATCAAAAAAAAAATGGATACTCATATTAAGGTTTAATGTGATTCCCACCTAGCGCTTCCATTTTTTCCCCTTGAACAATAAAATGGGCCCCATATCTTTTATGATGCACACCACTTTATCATGCTTAATTGGAATTGGATGAAATGTGGAAATGAATTTGAACAAAGGAATAGGCTTGGGCTTGAGATATGCTTATGGACCTATCTTGTTTTAAATTATTTTGATGGGTTCCATAATTTTTTTGATATGAGGTCTTTTGAGTGAGCAATGTGTATTTAAATGTTTTTGGAAAAGGCGATTTGGATTTCATATTTGTAATTTATTTTGCTCGGGACTAGCAAAACTCAAGTTGGGGGGTGTGATTAGTCACTGAAAGTGGCTAATATTCATTGTTAAGATCTTAATATTAATGTTTTTAAAAGTTCATAAACATAAATTTTAGTCCAATTCAGAAATTGAACTTCATTTCCCATCATTGTGCAATTCATGCTTAAAATGTCAATTTGGGCCCACTCAATAATTTGCTTGTGGGAATTACAATACTCATCATTTTAATTTGAAATTTTGGGATATGATTTATCACTTTGTTTGGAACATTTTATCTTTTAGGTCCGATGGATGAATCCCAAAGGAAGATGGAGAATTTTACGCCTGAAGGCAGAAACTTGCTGGAAAAAGCATAATGGGCCTAAGGCCCATCAAACAAATGTGGGGCCCAGAAATCAAGCCCAATGAAGCTCAAATTTATACAGTAGAAAGATAAAAATATTAGGATCATTTTATTCAACTGTGGCCGGAGCTAATTCTGATGTTTTCATGATGATAAAGGGATCTGAAGTTGAGATTTAAATGGAGGACTCGTCATTAATGCACAGAAATCCGTCCCACAATTTCGACCATAACTTTCAAACGGCTGAGCCAAATGTCTTAAAATTTTGAGAGATTATAGAAGACACATGGACGAAGATATTTTATATTTAAGACACCTTCGGATTCGGCCATATGAAGTGTCAAACGCACACGTCAAAATGGAGGACGAATCTGGACAGTTTTCCGGGTCAACTTCGAAACGTCAATTTCCTTTTGATTATTCACCCTCATTTTGACTCTATTAATTGTTGGGGGGTGAATTAATTATTGGGGGATGGACCTAAGGCTCCTAATATGCCTATATAAGGAGATATTGGTGAAGGGAATAGGGGTAGATATTTTACATATCATCTTTTGTTGCTTGTTTCATTGTAAGGTTATGCTTCCAATTTGTCTTTGTAATGTTTTTCATTTCCATGTAAGTTTATTTTTTGTATCTTTATGTTCTTAATCAACTTCTTTCTCTTCTATATTTTCCATTTCATTTATTAAAACTTTATAATCACAAAGCACAGTGATATCTCTGTGTTGTTGTGAATTAGTTCACACATAGGTGTGAATTTCATTCACACACACGGAGGAGTGCTTGTTATTTCCGCGGTTTTAATTTCTTCAATCCAATTCTTGTTAGCCATATTCCGCCCACCATTGAGAGTATACCATCAATGGAGGGCTAAACCCTTAATGGGTTGATCTTAGGAGGATGCAAAGGCTGGATTGAATGTTATTTTATGAACGAATTGTTGTTAATTGGATAATTAATTTAAGACATCTATTCTTCAGTTATTTCTACTCTTCATCTTTACTGTGTTTGAGAAAAATAAATTCAATTACTAAATGACCATATACCTCGGAGAGATCATGAATTTGGTTCTCTAAGTGTATAAGGGATTAGTAATTGTGTTTAGTAAGCACCAAACCAGAAAATGATGAAGGTAGTGTTATTTTTGAAGAATAGATTCATCAAGAATTAATAAAACCAAAATTGTTTAAAGAAGTAAAATTCATTCAATCCACCCCGAGCATAATCCTAGATCAATCCATTTTCATTAAATTGAATTCACGTAGGTTTCTTAGTGTTATTTAAACCATCCAAAATCGAACCCAAATTTGGCTACTTCAAAGCCCATCCCGCACCAAATCATAGCGTCTCAAGGTTACTTCTTCGGTCCTTGTGGATTAGATCCCTACTTGTACTTCAACGACCGCTTTTACCAGTAGGGTAAATTTGGGCGCAACCAACGTGCAATTCTGAGACCCGGTGTGCTCAGAATAAAAGTCTGAAATATATTAAATAACACGTTCATGTAGTTTTCCTAAAAACGTTTAATGAATTCCAAACTGTGCCGAGATCAGAAAACTAAGGTTACCGTTGAGTTAAAAATGTGAGGTTTACCCTAGGAGTGACTTAGCATTAGTCGACATAGTTTGTTTGCGGAAAATTCGTCACGGGCGCAAAAATGAATAAAATAATTACAATAAATTATTCTATTTCAAATGTTTGATTCAATGACTTGTTAGTCTTTAAATAGTCTGTTATGCAGAAATACCAGGGTTATCTACATTACTATGGAGCCTTTGGAGGATCATTGGAGAGATCCTTGGAGAATCCTCTCAGGTGAATGATGGTGAAGTTGTGAATTGAAGATCGAAACACCTCAAATTCAACATATTTTTCCAATGAAGATGACGACGCATCATTCTTCGTTAGCAATCGAACCAAATCAAGGTAGGGCATGTGATTTATTTTTTTTATTCCCCATTCTTTAATTTTATGATAAACACAAATCAATCAACGAACATATTGATCAGTGGTTTGATCATCTTGTGGGATGATATTATTTGCGGGTTTTTTATGGGAGAATTATCTTTATGATTCAATTTATTCATTTATTTTTCTAATGGTAAAAGATTGAGATCAATACTAACATTGATTGAGATCCATTCCTCTTGATTGATTTATTCTTTTTCTCCCCTCATTCATCGTTCGTCGTGGGGATTCTTTATCTGGCCTGCGGCTCAAAAAATCTTGATCAATTGATCATTGCGCACTCGTTTCTTGGTGCAATGATCCAAAATCATAGATCCGAGATTGGAGTGACATGGTAGAGGTACAATGAAAAAGATGGAGCGATTCAGACAACAATGGATCCCTAATGTCATGTTCTTTGACGTTCTTTGGCATGAAACAAAGAACAATCAATAGATTCATTTTTTGAATGGATTAGACACCAGAATTGGTTTTTCGAGCGATGAAGAGGCTCAATTGATAAAATCCTAGTCTACCGACATGATTGGAGACAGATTCTAAAGTAATAGTGGTGCAGATGCAAGTGACTACGCTATCATGACACATCAAATTGATTATGATTTTAAGGTTGATTTATAGTCTAGGGAAGACCCTAGGCTGTCTCTTAAGGAGCGTTCATGGGTTTAGAGTGTGCGTTTTTAATAAGAAGTACTAAAAGAGGGGTGGTTTTAAAACAGTTTAAATAAAATGACCTGATTTTAAGAGTTTAATAATTGATAAATAAAAGTGGTGTTTTAGAATTTTGAGATAAGGAGATCATTTCAAGTTCACTACACATCTTGGTGAGTTTATAATTCTGAAAAATACACATGGTTTAATGGAATCCTTTGGTTGAGGGTTGTCAAGATCTCAACTTACCTCTTGCCTATGCAACGATGCTCAAAGAACCACCCCTTGAAACAACAATTGTGTTGTCAAGGTTTGGGTATCAAGCATAGAGAAGAAATTCTACCAAATCATACTGAAATCTTATATATGTGTGAGATAAATAGAACTCCTGTCTTGTCCAATCGGAACAACCCAAAATTTCCACTTGAAATCTCAACACAATCAGTGTTGAAATAAAAAGTGTTTCACTTAATTTTTATTGTAGAAATGCAATCAGAGGAGAATAATGTCAAGATCAGAAATAAGTGAAATATTTAGCACACAAATTAAACAGAACCAGTAGAAGAAAAAGTGTTGGAACTCCCTCCCAAGTGTGTGTATCTCCCTCGAAATGACCGTCCGCCGTTTAGCTCGACATCGAGAGGAGGAGGAAGTTCGGGTGGAACTTCACCTTCATCCTTGACCCCCCTGTGAGGATAGGGGCCTCCAGAACTCCTTGGATGATGGGATGACTCCATTGTGTCTCCAAAATACCAGAGATTTGCCTCATGACCAAACTTACAAATGAGGTTCCCATGGTGCCTTTTTATAGACAAAATGAGACATGGTTTTGGAAACCCTATTTTTGAGATACCACTTGTGTCAAAGTTTTAAAATAGTATAAATCAATATCACGACTTTACTAAAAGAGAAGAGTTGTTGGAAGGCCTATTGGCTATCTCTTTGTCAAATTTTGAGGCCATTAGACAACTGGATTGGGAGGTATGGTCAAAAGACCAAAAAAAACTTTGAATTCGGGAAGATTCTGTCCCCTGGACAGAATGATTTAGATGGACCACCATATGTCCAAATTAGGCTTTGGGTTTTTAATAAGAGTTATATCCCATGATGATTTGGAGAGTCCCAAAAAGTTTCAGCCTATTTAGACGCACATAATTTTCTTACTGTTCAAAACAGTGGACAAATTTCCATGGGATGCCATGCAATTTGGCCCATTTTTCTTCTTGATGATCTCCGGGCTTCCAAAATACATCCACCTTCAATGAAAATATCAAAACAAGTAAAATTTCTCTTTTTAATAGTGATAAAAATTAATTCATTGAATAAAAAATGAAGTAAAATTTATTATTATATTTTTAATATTCATTACAAAACTAGTTTAAAACAACGATGTAAGGGTGGAATTGAATAGTGAATCTGTAACAACCTGAAATTTTGAATAAATTTTGATTCCTAACTTTGTGTGTTATTTTATTTTATACTCAACAAAACTATTTCATTTAATAAAATGAGTATAATTAAAATAAGACCATTGAGTTTCGAATGTTATATAATCGTTGGTCAATAAAACCGTGAGAAACTAAATGTTATGATTATTGTCTATAAATACAAGTGATCTTGATTAATTATTATAGAAAGAAGATTCAATGGCCCCATTCCGTAGTCTCAGGCCGATTGAATCCCATCTGACAGAACTTGGGAAGGAGGTATCACCTTTGGGCTTTGCTCTGGACCAAACCCAAGCCGAACTTTATTGTGTGAAGCTGGAACAGAATCGCCTTCGCGAGAAGTTCAAGCTAATAGAAATCACTACTCGGGAAATGTTTGCTGAGCCGCCCCAAGATTCTATCACCCTAGCACACCTTACTTGTAGAGGCCCAAATCTTGACATACATGGACATTACATTACTTTTGCGGAATACTTAATACGTAACAAAAAACCAAAACTCAAGGATTGTAATAGTTTAGTGTCTTTGGAAACTCGGAACGTAATCTTCTAATCGTGGTGAAAGATCTTTAATATATCCCATAAAGATATTACCCTTTTGGTTTTCTTAACTAAAACATTTCTTTAAGTCCTAGGGAAAAGAAAATATATAAATGGTGAGTTCAAATGCTCAGTAAGGGTAAGCATGGATAAAATAAAATAAATCATATAAATTTGAACTTAAAAACATGAACATAATGTTTAAACATCAAAATCTTGAGTAATGACATAAAACATGGTAGTACATAAGGCACAGATCATAAAGAAACATTAATCATAATAAAATATCATGGGAATAAAACATGTAATTGTGGAAAAATATTAATCACATGTAATGATTTCCATAGTAGCCAAGACATTGCTTCCAAGACCATCTTAGTGGACAAAGTCCCTTTCTAAATCAAGTTCACTCCTCATTCCAGTCCTGTATTACTGAACCGGTTTAACGTTCCGTTCCAGCCATGTATATCTCATGAGATATAAATCTTTACCCAATGCATTGGAGGGGGATATAGGTCCCACCCATCTCATATTGAAATCATTCTTACGTGTGCCACAAAACAATCATAAATCATTCATCAAAACCCAAAGAATAAATTGGGTTTCATAAACATCATTCCATCATAACATAATCCATATAAAACAAATGGATATCATTTCATCATAAGAAAATTGAAACCATGTAAATCATAGAGACATTATACTTGAAACATACACATATTAAATAATGTCATCTTAGATGAAAAAACACTTGAAATGAATTCTTGAGGAAAATATCATTTCTTCTTCAAAATCAATTTCTTTTCACAAAACGTCATGCAATTTTAAAATAAAGACATTTTGTTGAAAATAGTCATGAAATATTTTGGAGGAATATTCATGAAAATAAAGCTTTACAAAACTGTAAAAATCCTTCCATGTTGTATAAGTTAAAAAAACATTCTCCTCGTACTTTTGTCGGAAAAGTCAAAAAGTATCTCGTAACGTAAAAAAAAGAAAGATTCTTTACATACCACGTAGTAAAAGAAAAAATGGGTAAAAAGGACATTAAACATACATAAAAACACTTTTATAAAACATGGACTTGGATGATAACAATAACCCCAACAAATACTTACGAATAAACAATCTCGGATAAGAACGAGATTGGAAAGGTTATCCTTTACCTTAGGTCTGATATGCTTCGTATGTATCCGTACCTCCTGTATAATGATTTAAATAATGTCATTGACTTATTAAAGAATCATATTCATTGTTATGATATCATATATTGTTCACTTATGACTTTATATTACCCGTTCTTTTGTAAATCCCATGTTAAAGCAACGTTTTGGGAAAAATCATCTTATTTATCGTACGTGTTTAGACTTGTTGTTCTTGATGTTATTATTACTTATATCATGATTTACTTACTTCCAGAATTTAAATCATGATTTATATATCATATATATTCATTATATATCCAGCATATACATGTATTTATAATAGTACATAACATATGGAGGTAAGAAATGAAATGCACCGTTCATGGAGACGGTAAACCGTACGTACACATGAACGCAACTTTCATTTATATTTATTATTTTAATGGAATTAAAACATAATGATAAATAAGTATATTATAATTCCAGTATACTATCATATATAATATCATTAACTCCATCCTTTATACATCCCATATAAGGCATTAACGAATCACATCACTTTGAGGGGGCGGTAGTCCGCACTTCCTCAAATGAGATTATCGTATTTACCAACTATGGAAACCATAAAGGCATGATATAATTGGGAAGTAAAGAAGCATTAGGAAATCATAAACATAATATATATCATATATAAATACATTTCCATCATAATGACCACCATGAGAGATGGTAGGAGAAAATAGAACAATCATCATTTCATGAGACGTTAGTTTGTCATCACAGAAACATTATGTTATTCATCCATTAGATGGAGGTGTGTGTAAGAGTAGTTCTAATCCTTCTCATAACAATATCCTAGTATTTTGAGGTTACTGGGGTTGTAAAAAAAGAAAGGATTAAAAAGAGTTTAGGGTTTGGAGAAGTATAATAAAAGAAAACAACTTAAGAGAAACTATTACCTTTAATTTGGGTAACTTCCTTTGAATTGAACCAAAAGTACTTCTTGGAGTGTCTTCTGCCAAATTTAAGGCTTCTAGGGGGAGTATAGGGATGTAGGGAGCTTAGTTGAGCAGCGTTTGGACAAGCCAAAAGGCTTGAGAGGTGTGGGGAATTGCATAGAAGTGGTCTCCTTTTATAAGGGAGAGGAGGGGCTCTTTAGGAAAGTGTGAAAACATTATTTTATTATAAACTTATATTCGGTTTCAAGAGGTCCAAAACACATTAATGTCGAAGATAAGATGACTCATATTCGAAATAAAATCATCTAATAGGAATTGGACAGGTTTTGGATGATATTTTAATCATTATAATCTTATTTATTTAAATCATTTATTAATGAGGTAAATACTGCATCATTATTGTGTCATAAATAATTTAATTTTCTTGATGTCTAAAAATTATAAAAAAATACCAACATGTAGGAAATAGTTTTATCTTTCCAATGAATATTTATAGTCGAAAAGATAATTTATATATCCCCTTATAAAAATAAATTACTAAAGGATTTTTGTTAATGCCAATTTTGTCTTTACATTAAATTAATTAATCTAATGTGTCATTGTCTTTCATAAGTGGCTCCATGAGGTTCCAAAATCAACCCAAGGATGCCCATGGTCGGCCATTACTCATCCAATAAGTTTTGGACAAGTGTTAATGTAATTTTGAATTATTATAATATTCTTTTAACCTTGAATTACCCTATTTACTTTTAACCATGGTGAATAAAAGTAAAAAGTTACTATTCACCAAAAATTATTTTTATCTTATTGAACCACATTTTACTATTTGATATTAACCGTGTCTCTCGGATTTTCGAAATTCAACTCACAGAAGCGGTAAAATTAAGTTTTACGAACAATTTCAAAAGCTCTCAGGAGGTGGGTAAAAGACGGTGAAAAGTTCAATACAATTTTTATAAATATAAACTTGTTATAAAATGACTCTAATGAATTTCATTTAACTTATATAAGTATTATGTATCTATTTTGACCTAAAATAAATTTAAATTTAATAAATGATTATTTAAATAAATAGTTTGTTTTAACCAAAAACTCAGTGTTTTCATTATTCATCAAAAATTGAAGTTTTTCAGAAAAATACCAAAAATCTAGTCTGAGCTATATTTGATATTCCGAATTCAAAAATGATGTCTATTTTTCCAAATTTAAAACATAGATGTGACATTAATTAATTTTAAAAGTAATTCCCGTTATCAAAACAAATAGTGTGTTTTTAAGAAACAATAACTATCAAAAGATTGACACTTGTTTATGTCCAAATTCAAAGTGAAATTAATTCCAATGACCAGAATTGGATTAAATGGTAAAAATATATTCTAATTACACTTTAAAAACAGTTAAAAAGATAATCTAACCATATAAATTATTATGATGAAAAAAGTTGTTTTTAATTAAAATATAGCGTGTTTTTACTATTCATCAAAATATGAAAGTTATCAGAATAATATGAAAATTTTATTCAAAGTAAATTTTTATATCCTGATTCCAAAGAATAATTTTATTTTTTCAAATTTAACTTATAAACATGTCAAAAACTAGATTTAACGTGGGTGCGCCATTAAAAGGCGGCAAAACTACATTTTTTGAAAAAGAATTATTTTACCCGAAAAATTTATTTTGTTCTCATACCATGTTCTAGAAAATATGTAAGATGAATAATAATGTTATAAAATTCACAATGTAGTTAATAATATTCATAATGTATAGTTCATAATAATATTATATCCATATATCGTTGTTTAGTGAAACTCGGTATTGCGTACTACACACGCTATCGGGGAAGGTCGCGATTGCGTGTAATGCAAGCCAAGTCAGGGTTGCGTGTGATGCAAGACTCCTTCGTTGTTTCGTATAACAGAATCCAACCATATTTCATTTATACATTGAATATATATATATATATATATATATTTATATACAAATTCAATGTTGCGTAGAATAACTATTATCAAAATTGTGTGTAACATGATCCAAGAATAGTGTTGCATATACTGCAAGCTAATACGGTGTTGCGTATAGCGCAAGGTAATCTTGGTGTAGCGTACAACACAAGACATCAATGAAATTGAAAGAATATTTTTCATAAAATCTCAGGGTGTTACATTCTACCCCCCTTAAAATGAATTTCTCCCTCGAAATTCATCAGGGTTATAAATCGTTTACTATTCATAGAAACCTACATCGTAAAAAGGAATACTAAAACTTGATTTTAAAAACTAAAGTATGAAACGTAATGATTACCCAAAGTAACTTATCACTGGGTTTCCATATAGGAGAACATAGGTGAAAATATGGATATGGAAGAAGAATCTAACCATCAAGTTCTGATGGAGAGTGGTAGAGAATATGGCTATGAAAAAGCCAACAATCACAAAACCATAAATTTGTGATGATCTAAGGTACCATCTGATTCATCGGATATGAGGGAACTAGGACAACATTTTTTTGGTTTTCAATATCATTTCCCTAAAGTTGATGAATTAAAAGAAATACTTACATGATTTTGGTACCATCTCACTGTTGTTCGTTCCTTGAACAATTTCCACTTCATCTCTTAAAGAAATGAAGTTGAATTTGTTATTTGTGAAGTGTTAGCAGATCATGTGATAGAATGATGAGTCATTCCATCTGTTTCAAACAAAAGGTTTGCAAAAGTTATCAAATATACATAAATTTATCTATGGTGAGGTTAATCATATATGATTCCAAAAATGGACTTATACTTCAACTATCATACTGCTTAATAAAATAAAACTAATTTCTACTAACCAGGGACTTCCTGTAGGCCAGTGGTAGGCGATAAAGGCCTGTCGTACATCGGTTGTGGGTTCGATTCCCATAGCCTTGTCCGACACGACGGGTTTTCACCCGTCCTGCAGGTTGTCCTTTTTCTGAAATTACAATATTATGACATTTCATTGATAATATCGAAAATAGTTACAGCCTTAAACAATACTAACTTATGTCCAGCATAATCCATTTCAAATATTTAGGATTATCCAAAATACTTCTGTCCAAACTTATAGTATAAAGAAAAAAATTACTAGAAATGTCATCTACCGAGCATGTGAATACCATCATTTATCCCTGATATATCTTGTTGATCACATTCCAATCACGTGAATACCTTAATCATGTATTCTCTTGAAAAATGAATACCCATTGAACCTTAGTGAAAACATGAATACTGTCAAAAGTTAACTCTTTCCACATACCAAAATCCCAAAAATTCTTTATACTCAAACCATGATATCACTTTGTCCTTATATAATTCATGAGCTCATTAATACTATCAAACATTTCATTATCTCCTTAGCACTTCTTTATACGCATATTAGGTGCTTTCCAAAAATATCTGAATAACCTTTCATGGTTACTGGTACCATTCATCATACACTTTCAAAACTTAAGGAAAGACAACAGTGTAACAATCCTTAGATGTCTCTTTATTCCACAGTACCATGATATTACTTATACAACATTACTCTTGATAAACATATAATCATTCCACTACCTTCTTAAACCATTGACCGAGCTTCAACAATTCTTTCATCTCACATATCATTTGTAGTCTCTTCATCATCATCCACATAAATACTACCTATATGACCATGCTGATTCTCTTTATGAGATTTTCCCTTAGGGCATTGGTTTGAATAATGCCCGTACATTCCACATTTAAAACACTTAACCGTTGTTGATGTCTTAGCAATACCGTTATCCTTGTCCATGGTGTTAACTGAACCTTTTCCTTTACAATTATTAGTTTTGTGTCCTTATTTTCCACACCCAAAGCATCTTCCAGTTCCTTTGAAACATTCTCCTTGATGCCTCTTCCCACATTACTTACATGAGGGAAATTGAACTTTATTTCCTCTATGGTCATCATGAAACTCCATCTTTCTCTTATTAGCTGAGTCAGGAAACTTACCAAGGATGAGATTATTGATCATATTATGAGATTGATGATTAGGCATAATAACGATGCTTCGCCTTCCAAATCCCATTTAATTTGCTTGATCACGAAGAATATCATTCCATTGTCTATCATATTCTCCATTATCGTGAATCTTCCTGTTTCCAGCCATTTTCTAAAACCCAAAAAGAATAGTGTGAGAGGAAAAAATCATGATAGGTAAAACAACATAATAAAGGGGGAGTAACTTCAATATCTAACATCTTAGGTTTAATTCTAAGATCGTTATCGTAATTCTAGGACTATAACCTATAATTATACTTAACCTTAGGGACATCCCTAGTCATACCTTAGAAATATCTCTAGGGATCTCACTAAAGTTATCACATCCTAGTTTCCAAAGGTTGACTAAACCTTTCCTCTAATACCAACTGTAGGGGCCCGAAGCTTGACGTACATGGACATTACATTACTTTTGTGGAATACTTAATACATAACAAAAAACCAAAACTCAAGGATCGTAATAGTTTAGTGTCTGTGGAAACTCGGAACATAATCTTCTAATCGTGGTGAAAGAACTTCAACACCTCCCATAAAGATCTTCCCCTTTTGGTTTTCTTACCTAAAACCTTTCTTTAAGCCCTGGGAAAAAGAAAACATATAAAGGGTGAGATCAAATGCTCACTAAGGGTAAGCATAGATAAAATAAAACAAATCATATACATCTGAACTTACAAATATGAACATAATGTTTAAACATCAAAATCTTGAGCAATGACATAAAACATGGCAGTACATAAGTCATAGATCATAAAGAAACATTAATCATGATAAAATAACATGGGAATAAAACATGTAATTGTGGAAAAACATTAAGCACATGTAATGATTTCCATAGTAGCCAAGACATTGCTGCCAAGACCATCTTAGTGGACAAAGTCCCTTTCTGAATCGAGTTCACTCCTCGTTCCAGTCTTGTATTACTGAACCGGTTTAACTTGCCGTTCCAGCCATGTATATCTCATGAGATATAAATCTTTACCCAATTCATTGGAGGAAGATATAGTTCCCACCCATCTCAAATTGAAATCATTCTTACGTGTGTCACAAAACAATCATAAATCATTCATCATAACCCAAAGAATAAATTGGGTTTCATAAACATCATTCCATCATAACATAATCCATATAAAACAAATGGATATCATTTCATCATAATAAAATTGAAACCATGTAAATCATAGAGACATTATACTTGAAACATACACATATGAAATAATGCCATCTTAGATAGAAAAACACTTGAAATGAATTCTTGAGGAAAATATCCTTTCTTCTTCAAAATCAATTTCTTTTCAAAAAACGTCATGCAATTTTAAATGAAAGAGATTTTTTTGAAAATAGTCATAAAATCTTTTGGAGGAAGCTTCATGAAAATAAATCTTTATAAAACCGTAAAAATCCTTTCATGCCATATAAATTAAAAAAAACATTATCCTCGTACTTTGGTCGGAAAAGTCAAAAAGTACCTCGTAACGTAAACAAAAGAAAGATTATTTACATACCACGTCGTAAAAGACAAAATGGGTAAAAAGGACATTAAACATAAATAAAAACACTTTTATAAAACATGGACTTGGATGATAATAATAACCCCAAAAAATACTTACGAATAAACAATCTCGGATAAGAACGAGATTGGAAAGATTATTCCTTACCTTAGGTCTGATATGCTTTGTACGTATCCGGACCTCCTGTATAATGATTTAAATAATGTCATTGACTTATTACAGAATCATATTCATTGTTATTATATCATATATGGTTCACTTATGACTTTATATTACCCGTTCTTTTGTAAATCTCATGTTAAAGCAACGTTTTGGCTAAAATCATCTTATTTATCGTACGTGTTTTGACTTGTTGTTCTTAATGTTATTATTACCTATATCATGATTTACTTACTTCCAGAATGTAAATAATGATTTATATATCATATATATTTATTATATATCCAGCATATACATGTATTTATAATAGTACATAACATTTGGAGGAAAGAAATGAAATGCACCGTTCATGGAGACGGTAAATCGTACGTACGCATGAACGCTACTTTCATTTCTATTTATTATTTTAATGGAATTAAAACAAAATGATAAATAGGTATATTATAATTCCAGTATAATATCATATATAATATCATTAAATTCATCCTTTATACATCCCACATAAGGTATTAACGAATCACATCAATTTGAGAGGGCGATAGTCCGCACTTCCTCAAATGAGATTATCATATTTACCAACTATGGAAACCATAAAGACTTGATATAATTGGGAAGTAAAGAAGTATAAGAAAATCATAAACATAATATATATCATATATAAATACAGTTCCATCATAATGGCCACCATGAGAGGTGGTAAGAGACAATCGAACAATCATCGTTTCGCGAGACATTAGTTTGCCATCACAGAAACATTATGTTCTTCATCCATTAGATGGTGGTGTGTGTAAGTGTAGTTCTAATACTTCTCATAACAACATCCTAGTTTTTTTAGGATACTGGTGTTTTCACAAAATAAAGTATTAAAAAGAGTTTAGGGGTTGGAGAAGTAGAATAAAATAAAACAACTTAAGAGAAACTATTACCTTTAATTTGGGTAACTTCCTTTGGATTGAACCAAAAGGACTTCTTGGAGTGTCTTCTGCCTAATGTAAGGCTTCTAGGGGGAATAGAGGGATTTAGGGAGCTTATTTGGGCAGAGTTTGGACGAGCCAAAAGGCTTGAGAGGTGTGAGGAATTGCATAGAAGTGGTCTCTTTTTATAAGGGAGAGGAGGGGCTCTTTAGGAAAGTGTGAAAACATTATTTTATTATAAACTTATCTTCGGTTTAAAGAGGTCCAAATCACATTAATGTCGAAGATAAGATGACTCATATTCGAAATAAAATCATCCAATTGGAATTGGATAGGTTTTGGATGATATTTTAATCATTATAATCTTATTTATTTAAATCATTTATTAATGAGGTAAATACTGCATCATTATTGTGTCATAAATAATTTAATTTATTTTATGTCTAAAAATTATAAAAAAAATACCAACATGTAGGAAATAGTTTTATCTTTCCAATGAATATTTATATTCGAAAAAATAATTTATATATCCCCTTATAAAAATAAATTACTAAAGGATTTTTGTTAATGCCAATTTTGTCTTTACATTAAATTAATTAATCTAATGTGTCATTGTCTTTCATAAGTGGCTCCATGGGGTCCCAAAATTGACACAAGGATGCCCATGGTCGACCATTACTCATCCAATAAGGTTTGGATAAGTGTTAAGGTAATTTGGAATTATTATAATATTCTTTTAACCTTGAATTACCCTATTTACTTTTAACCGTGGTAAATAAAAGTAAAAAGTTACTATTCACCAAAAAAAATTTATCTTATTGAACCACATTTTACTCCTTGATATTAACCATGTCTCTCAGATTTTTGAAATTCAACTCACAGAAGCGGTAAAATTAAGTTTTACAAACAATTTCAAAAGCTCTTAGGAGGTGGGTAAAAGACGGTGAAAAGTTCAATACAATTTTTATAAATCTAAAATTATTATAAAATGACTCCAATGAATCTCATTGAACTTATATAAGTATTATGTATCTATTTTGACCTAAAATAAATTTAAATAGAATAAATTATTATTTAAATAAATAGTCTGTTTTAACCAAAAACTCAGTGTTTTCACTATTCATCAAAAATTGAAGTTTTTCAGAAAAATACCAAAAATTCAGCCTGAGCTATATTTGATATTCTGAATTAAAAAATGATGTCTATTTTTCCAAATTCAAAAAATAGAAGTGACATTAATTAATTTTAAAAGTAATTCCCGTTATCAAAACAAATAGCGTGTTTTTAAGAAACAATAACTATCAAAAGATCGACACTTGTTTATGTCCAAATTCAAAGTGAAATTAATTCCAATGACCAGAATTTGATTAAATGGTAAAAATATATTCTAATTCCACTTTAAAACCAATTAAAAAGATAATCTAACCATATAAATTATTGCGATGAAAAAAGTTGTTTTTAATTAAAATATAGCATGTTTTTACTATTCATCAAAATATGAAAGTTATCAGAATAATATGAAAAATTTATCCAAAGTAAATTTTTATATCCTGATTCCAAAGAATAATTTTATTTTGTCAAATTGAACTTATAAACATGTCAAAAACTAGATTTAAAGTGGGTGCGCCATCAAAAGGCGACAAAACTGCATTTTTTGAAAAATACTTATTTTACCCAAAAAATTTATTTTGTTCTCATACTATGTTCTAGAAAATATGTAAGATGAATAATAATGTTATAAAATTCAAAATGTAGTTAATAGTATTCATAACGGCTAGTTCATAATAATATTATAACCATATATTGTTGTTTAGTGAAACTCGTTATTGCGTACTACACACACTATCGAGGAAGGTCACGATTGCGTGTAATGCAAGCCAAGTCAGGGTTGCGTGTGATGAAAGACTCCTTCATTGTTTCGTATAATAGAATCCAACCATATTTCATTTATACATTGAATATATATATATATATATATATATATATGTATATACAAACTCAATGTTGTGTAGAATAACTACTGTCAAAATTGTGTGTAACATGATCCAAGAATAGTGTTGCGTATACTGCAAGCTAATGCAGTGTTGCGTATAGCGCAAGGTAATCTTGGTGTAGCATACAACACAAGACATCAATGAAATTTAAAGAATATTTTTCATAAAATCTTGGGGTGTTACATTACTCTTAGGTCCTATGCGGGTGTTATAAGGGGCTGTGTAACGAGACCGTAACTGCCATGTGTAATCCTTTGATTTCAATAAAAATTGTGATTTCTTCTTATGGTGAAGTTTGTGAATTTTTAAATGTACGGATAAATATAGTATACATATTATTGATGAATTTTTGGAAAAAAGATATTTTAAAATATTTTTGTAAACATTAAATAATTAAAAATGTGTAATGATTTTAAAAAAATGGTCTTCTACAGTTGTGTTCAGTATGAAATTTAGAGTCTAATAAGATCAACTTAATTTTTCATGAATAGTAAATTATGAATAGTGATTTTACGCTTAGGATTAGTAATGTGACCAAATGGATTAGTAATCTCACTTAAATAATGTATTAATATAATTTAGGCACCTTGATTAAGTAATGCGATTCAATAAAATAGGTAAATAGCGGTTTCAAAAATTATTAGTCAAGTATTAGTTTTCTCGAGTGAATAGTGTTTTTTAATTAAAAATTTAATTAAAAATATTTATTTTTATAAAATGGAGTTCATTTTGAATTCAGAGCATCGATATTAGGTTATGGTGATTTTGAGGATTTTTCTGAAAAAAATGAATTTTCAGTGAATAGTGTTTTTATTTAAAAATTAAATTAAAAATATTTAGAAAATTATTTTCATAAAATGGAGTTCATTTTTGAAATCAGAGCATTGATATTTGGTTAATGTGATGTTTTGGGATTTTTCTGAGAAAGTTGAATTTTTGGTGAATATTGAAATTACGGTTTTTGAGTTTCGGGTGTTTAATGACATCATTAAGGATGTAATAATTATGAAATAGTTCTGGTTGACTTATGAATAGTAAGATAAGGTGTGAGGTGTCCCAAGTGGCCAATACCATGGGCAAATACCATGGGCAAGCCCATGGTTTTGCCAATACCACCAATAAGGAGTCCCTTGGCCATTAATGCCCTATCCCCTCACCTCCCCTATAAATACCAAGCCATTCTCTCATCCTTTCCATTAAAAAATCCTCCTCAATGAAGTTCTGGTCTCTTTACCTCCCAAGGAGTCGTCCCAAGGTGCCCTCAAGCCTCCCAAGGTCCCAAACTTCAAGATTTCAAAGTTACCCTTCAAGGTAAGGGATCATACCTCTCTCTTTCTTTTCACGTACTCTCGTTTATGTCATTTCTTTTAAACCCCATGTTCTCATGTTGGGGGTGTTCTTTTATATTCATATTACTGTCCTTTTCATGTTCATATCATGAGAGACCCCCTATTTCTCTCATCATTTCATTTTATGAATGTTTAAGTGGCGCCGTTAGGTTGCCGATTTTTTGTAAGGGATTCTTTCACTCTTCCCATTTTCAAAGTTCTATTTTCATGTAAAGTCTTTAAATTTCCTTTTTCCCATGTTGGGGTATGATCTCTATATTCATCATACTTTCCTTTTATATTCACATGATGAGATACCCTATTTAAACTCATCAATTCATTTTTTGAAGTTTTAAGTGACGCCGTTAGGCTGCCAAATTTTCATAAGAGAAATCTTATTTTTTGTCTTCCCTCCATGTTTTGCATTTCATATGGTATGTCTTTCAGATTTCATTACCATGTTATTATATCCTTTATATTATGTCGCTCTAATTTTTTATGGATCATTTATGAGTGGTGACCCATGTCTCCTCTCTTTTCAATATTTTCTAAAACCCTGTAACATAGCTGTTATGCTGCAGAATTTTCATCTAAAAATGTCTCTCTCTTTTTCTCATGTTCTTTTATTTTATTATGTGAATACTCGAAGATCTTTATTCTATAGGGTTATTCACATATATATAAAAATGTTCTATTTTAAATTATGGGATTTACATACATGAAACCCGCTTTCCTTTTTCGTGGGTTTAAAATGACATAAATATCATGTCTTTAAAACTGTTTTTAAAATGTTATGATTATGAAATGAAACCCATTTATTTTATGCTATATAGGTTATTTATGAAATTTTTTATGATGATATATGTGGATCACATGATAATAAATACAAATTAATGGTGCGCTCTGATAGCACTCCAATGCATTGGGTAATGTTGTAATCTCTAGGGATTACAATTTTAACGATACCTTGGTGAATAACCTTGATATTCTTTTTAAATGACACCTTGGGGATGAACCTTGGTGATATGTTAATGATTGTCTAAGTTAGATGTTGTATCCACATCTTCAAGTTATGAAACACGTTATTTTTATTATGATATGCCTCATGATCTCTTTCTCATGCCTTAAAGTTATTTATCATGACTTTATTGATGTATCTCAAGTTCACATGTAAAATGTTTCTCTTGTTTCCCTTACTGGGTCTTTTGCTCACCCTTTCCTTTGATGTATGCTCCCAGGTTATGAGATGCTGTAATGAACTTCGGATGAACAATGAATAAGCCTTTCAAATGTTTAAGAAGAATGTTTTATGTCGTCACGTATTAAGTTCCTAGTTTCTAAGACACTAAATCTTAAAGATCCTCGGTTTTGTATAATGCAGCGAAAAGTTTATGTAATGAAAAATACGGGATGCCATAGAATCGCTATGTGATCACACCCCCACACCTAAACATTTTCACTCCTAGTAAAAGTCACATATCCAAAAAAAATTATGCATGTATATATTCCCAACATCATGAAGATTTAACATTTTAGGAAATTTTAATTCATTAAAGTAATTTGATCAATGCACGAACCACACCAAGGAGTTCTTCCTAATGAAAATGGAAAAAGATGTCTCATAAATCATATCATAATGAAATTCAAAGATATTCATGAAACCAAATTGATCAAGGAATTCAAAAGTCAACCATTCCACTACATATCCATGTGTGTGTAGAAACTATTCCATGCTATTCTTTCCACTTTCTATCCAATAAATATATGTTATTTTAACATTATTCATCTTTAAATGATTTTTTTCACCAAACCTGCCCTACATCCTTTTCAATCATATTTCAAGACCCACTCACTTAAGCATTTCCAGAAGTCAAACCATAAGCTTCCGACCTAGATATCTCCATATGTTGCACATTTCATCACTTCCCTCATTTATTATTTTTGTTTTTTTAGAAGTTGCATTTGGAACAAATCTCTCAACCCTTGTTTGATCTCCTCACAACACTAATTGCAATAGTTATAACAAGATCAAAGGTTGAGAATGAGTGATTTTTGACCTTCCCAAGACACAACCCATTTTTTTGTGGGCGTACAATAGTCAAACAATAGGTACACACGCATAGGTCAATCTGGTACAGTAATGAAATAGATCAAATAAGGAAAGAATGTATGGAAATATCATTTAAAGCTGAAAAATATTAACCCAACATATATTTACCTTATATTAAGTAAGAAATTTTTACAATTTGTGTTTTGGTACAAAAATTTGTAGAGATATTAGTGACACAATTTTCCCAAAAACTGCTCACACAAGGGGAATAAATCATCTCAAATGTTTCACAGTGATACAACCATTTATATAATTGACAGAAAAACAATTCACTAAAAATCACTCCCTAATGTTAAATTCATACAAACATTCAATCCAAAACAAATACATGTTTTTTTATCAAATATTAAATCAACATGGAATCAAAAATTTCAACATGAATTTTTAGTAAGTTCCATGATTTGGTGACCATAAGGGGGGGGGGGGGGTAAAAATACCATAAAGAAGGTGAAAAAGAGAAGAAAGAAGAAAGAAAATGAAAATTATAATGAGCATAGAAAGATTTGGAAAAGTAAAAATACCATAAAGAAAGAGAAAAAGAGAATAAAGAAGAAATAAGATGAAAATTCCTAACTAACCTATGAATGTACCCATCCCTCCACACCTAGAATGTGCAGTTTCATCACTGTAATAATTGAGAATGTGAAAAGGAAGGATAAAAACTGGTGTGTTTCACTGGTATGTTTCTTCTTGAACATGGAGTTCATCCATGAGGAACTCTGGAAGGGCTTCATGGAAGTGCTTCAACTGCTTCCTATTGACAATGAATGTTTGCTTGGTTTCTTTATTTTTAACCTGAACAACACCAAATGAAGATACATTAATAACAGTGTATGAGCCAAACTTGTGGGAACGAGGCTTACCTGGATGAAACTTCATCCTTTCATTATAAAGGAGTATCTTTTTCCTAATGTGGAACTAACGATGAAGGATGAGACGATCATGGGCAGCCTTGGTATGCTCTTTATAAATCCTGGAGTTCTCATAGGCATTTCTTCTCATTTCCTCCATCTTCTAAATTTGAACCTTCCTTTGAGCACCTGCACCAGAAATATTAGAGTTGCATTGTTTGATGGCTTAGTAGGCCCGATGCTCAATCTCAACAGGCAGGTGACAACTCTTTCCACACACAAGCCGATAGGGTGACATTCCAATGGGAGTTTTGAAAGCAGTATGGTAGGCCCATAATGAATCATCAAGTCGAAAACTCCAATCTTTTCTATTGGGTTGAAACATTTTTTCAAGAATATGTTTTACCTATCTATTTGACACATCGGCTTGACCATTAGTCTGTGAGTGATATGCAGTAGACACTCTATGACCGGCCCCATACCGACACAAAAGTGATTGCATTGTTAAGTTGTAGAAATGAGAACCCTAGTCACTGATGATGAACCTAGGTAAGCCAAACCTATAGAAGATTTGGGTTCTAAAAAATTATGCAACTACCTTAGAATCATCAGTCTTTGTGGATCGTGCCTCTACCCATTTTTAAACGTAATCAACTACTAGAAGAATGTACAAGTTTCCAAAGGAATTGGAAAATGGTCCCATAAATTCAATGCACCAAACATAAAAATGTCATGAAAAAGCAACGATTGTTGTGGAATTTCATTTCTTTTATATACATTCCTTATTATATGACAATGAGGACAGGATTATCAAAATTCATAGGTATCCCAAAAAAGTGTTGTCCAAAAGAGACTAGAATCAAGGACCTTGCGAGCAGTCCGTTGGGGACCAAAGTGGCCCCCACAAGCAAGAGTCTGACAGAAACTAAGGACAGATTGAAACTCACTATCAGAAATATAACACCTGAGGACTTGATCACTAAATGTGCGCCAATGTTAGGGGTCATCCCAAATGTACCAACGAGACTCATGTTTTAGACGGTCAGCCTGGTTTTTATTGAAATCAGTAGGAATGCAAGATGCTACCAAATAATTTACAATTTCAGCATACTAAGGAATAACACCTTGCACTTGGTACAATTGCTCATCAAGAGACATGTCATTTATAGGAATACAAGGAGATGAGTCAATGTCCAAGGATGAGTGGATCATACTGATATGGTCAGCCACCACATTCTTTGCTCCTTTTTTATCTCTAATTTCTAGATTGAATTCCTGAAGGAGGAGCATCCAGCAAATGATGTGTGGTTTGACTTCCGGTTTCTTAAGGAGATACCAGAGGGATGCATGATTGGAGAGTACAATGACTTTAGACCCTAAAAGACATGACCTAAATTTATCCTAGGAAAACACTATGGAAAGGAATTATTTTTCAGTTGTGGTGTATTTTTCTTGGGTAGGGTCCAAAGTACATGAGGCATAGGCAATGACATGTGGAGCTTAATCGACTCTTTGTGACAAGACTTCCCCAACTGCACAGTTAGAGGCATCACACATGAGCTCAAATGGTAAATCCCACCGAGGTGGTTGGATTACCGGGGGTGACGTGAGACTCCATTTTAACTTATTAAAATATTCCTCACATTCTTTATCAAAAACAAATTCTTTTTATTTTTGGAGTAATTGGGATTGGGGTAATGTAATTTTACTAAAGTCACGAATGAAACGATGGTAAAATCTAGAATGACCTAGGAAAGACTGCAAATCCCATACATTTTTGGGGAATGATAGGGAAGAAATGAAATCCACTTTTGATTTATCTACTTGGATGACATCCCTAGAAATGAAATGTCCCAAAACTATACCTTGTCGCACCATGAAATAGCATTTCTCATAATTTAATACAGGATTATTTTCAATACAGTAACATAGGACTAGACCAAGACTACTCAAACATTCATCAAAAGAGGATCCATAAATAGTGAAATCATCCATGAAAACTTTTATGCAATTCTCCAGGTAATCCAAAAGAAATACTAACCATATATCACTAAAAAGTACCCGGAGCATTTCATAGACCAAATGACATCCTCCTATAGGAAAATGTGCCAAAGGGACAAGTGAAGGTCATCTTTTCCTGATCCTCGAGGGAAATATAGATCTAAAAGTATCTAGAATACCCATCAAGGAAATAGTAGTGGGACTTACCCATTAGCCTCTTTAGAATTTGGTCAATGAATGACAATGGGAAATGGTCCTTCCTAGTATGTTGGTTTAGTCGGCGATAGTCTATACAGACACACCAACTATTCTGCATACGAGTTGAAACCAATTCATTATTTTCATTTTTGATTACTGAAAGACCAGTTTTTTTAGGAACTACTTGAATGGGACTGATCCATTGGTTGTCAGAGATGGAGTAAATTATTCCGACAACCAATAATTTTGTTACCTCATTTTTCAAAACTTCTAGGAGGTTTGGGTTCAATCGACATTTTTTCTGCCTCACTGGTTTAGACTCATCATTTAATAAAATATGATGTGTACAAATTGATGGGATAATACTAGGAATGTCAGCTAGTATCCATACTAAATCTTGTTTATACTCCCTCAAAATTTCAAGCAGTCACAATTCATGCTGATGAGGGAGTGAACTAGAAATGATGACAGGAAACTTGTTTTCATTCTCAAGATATTAATATTTTAAATCTTGAGGCAATTGTTTTAGTTCCAATTCAGGTGGATTTTGGATTGATGGGAGTGTGTGTGAAAGTGAGAGGTCATTGATCTCATCTAACTACTCAATGGTATCATCCTTAGATGAGGAATGAGATTTTACAAGCTTAGCAGTATCATCGATGGTCATTGGATCCTCAGTGTTCAAGAAATTATCAATTAATAAACATGCATGACACTTTTCTAGATCACTACAACAATCAATGCATGTTTCATTACCTAGAATTTCAATCAATGAAGAAAACTCAGAATGGGGATCAGGGGAAAGAAAAGTTGTTTTTTCAGGGGAAGGGAGTACATCAATTGAATTAACAGAGAGAGAATAATGTTCTTCTGAGGGGTGATTCATGGCATCAAGGATGATGAAATGGACTATGTCACCCCCAAATTCCATATATAATGTACCATTATGGACATTAATTATGGATTTAGAGGTTTTCAAGAAAGGTCTCCCCAATATAATTGAGGCATGTCTATTCATCCTATCATCTTCCATTTTTAGCACATAAAAATATGTAGGAAAAATTAAAATTTTCACCCTCACAAGAACATTATTTAACACACCAGAAGGGTGTTTGGTACTCCGGTTGGTCAGTTGAATAAAACTTCCAGTGGGCTTCAGTACCCCGACCTTCAATGTAGAGTAAATAGAGTGAGACATCACATTTATAGAAGCACCTAAATCAGGCATGGCATTGGAAAATGAATACTCCCCTATGGTACATGGAATCAAGAATGTCCTAGGATCATTGAAATTGGTTGGAAGTGATGGCTCTATCAATGCTGATACATTCCTCCCCAATCTTACCTTCTCATCTCCTCGAAGTCTCCTTCGGCATGTACACATCTCATTTAAAAACTTGGTGTATCTTGGAATTTTCTTCATGGCATTAATACAAGAAATGTTAACCTGCACTTTTTTGAAAGTTTCCAATATTTCCTTATCAAGTTCAGTTTTGTTTTGTTTTCTATGTTGGATGGTCCTTTGGGTAAATGGAAGAGGAATGGTTGGGATATGAGACTCATCGATATACAAACTCTTTCCTTTGGAAGGACTTCTCTCAGGACAAAGAGGTTCTTCTCTTGGATCATTTTTAGCAGTGGTTGGGATGGTGGTTTTCTCAGGAGGGGATGACTCTATTAGAGGGGTTATTTGTATTTGAAGATGAGTTACACTCCTAAGGGTGATGACACTAACATTTATTTTATCCCTAGGGTTAACTAATAGTTGAGAGGGTAGTTTACCCGATCCATGACTTTGAATTTCCCCCACTGAGTTAGCTAGTTAGCCTAATTGGGGTTTGAGGTCTTTTATGGCTGCCTGAGTGGTTTATTGGAATTGGATATTGTTGGAAGCCATTTGATTCATTATATCTTCTAGGCTAGGCTCAGGTTTTGGAGGGGTTTGTTGGAAATGCCTTTGGGGTGGTTTTGGATTTCTGGGTGGTGGTGGTGGATGACTGCTATGACCTTGTTGGTTCTATGGTTGATGGAGCTAGTTTTAATACCCCCTTTCCTATAGGCTTTGTTTTTTTTCCACCCAGGGTTAGATGGATAGTAAGGTTCTTGCCTAAAGGGTTGGTTATAGGGGGGACCTAGAAAGATTGCCTCACATCTCTTAGAGGTTTCTCTCAATTGGGGACATTGGTCAGAGTAGTGGGTGTCGGAAGAACATATTCCACAATGGATGGGAGGAGGAGATTGAGATTTCCCTTGGGAAAGAGGAAGTTGTCAAAGAAGGGTACTTACCTCTTCAAACTTCGTGTCCACCTTCCTTTAGAATTCGGTACTTTGCACCTCATGGACACCTCGAATGGGTACATTGGACCTTGTACCAAATTGTTGAGTGTTATGTGCCATGTTCTCAATCAGGTTTCTTGCAGTAATTTGGGTCTAATCTACCAGCGTACCACCTGTGACAACATTAATCATGTTTCTATCAATAGGAATTAAACCTTCATAAAAACAATGAATTAAAAGTTTATAACTTATTTTTTGGTGTGAGAAACTTGAACATAACCTTTTAAAGCGTTCCCAATATTCATGTAATTTTTCCCCTTGTGACTGCCTTATATGAAAAAATTATTTCCTTATAGTTGCAGTTCGAGAGGCTGAGAAATATTTTTCAAGAAAAAGGTGTTTCAAATCCACCCCGCCTTTAATTGGTGAATTAACATAGTAAATCCTTGCAGTGTCTTCTAATGAAAATGGGAATGCTCTTAACTTTACTTGTTCTTCATCCACATTTGCAGGTTTTAATGTAGAACAAACAATATGAAATTCTTTTAAGTTCTTGTGTGGATCCTCTCCAGGAAGTCCATGGAATTTTGGTAATAGATGAATTAAACAGGATTTTAGTTCAAAATTGGGTGCCTTGCCTTGCATTTGAATGTATGTGGGTTGGATATCAAAATCAGATGAGGTTAGTTCTTTTAGTGTTCTACTATTTTCATCCATTTTATACAATTTTATTTTAGTTTTGATGTCAGTTCTAGAAGAAGATAAAGGGTGAGGAAGAGTTTCAATGTGTGGTGTGTCCTCCTTCAAGGTGTTGTCTTGTGTGTCTCGGTGTCATTGACGTAGGGTCCTCTCTGGTTCGGGTTTGAAAGGTGATAAATCTACTAGAGTAGAATGCATCATGCACCAAACCTACACAACAAATAGACCATAATACAAAAGGATTTAAAAGGTAAATAGATATTCAAAAAATTTACAAATATCTTATAAAAAATGCGCACTAAAAACCAAAGTGCTTCCCAACAATGACGCCAAAATTTAACCGTGTTGTCATGACATGTCAAATTGATTATGATTTTAAGGCTTATTTATAGTCTAGGGAAGACCCTAGGTCATCTCTCAAGGAGAATTCATGGGTTTAGAGTGTGTGTTTTTAATAAGAAGTACTAAAAGAGGGGTGGTTTTAAAACAGTTTAAAGAAAATGACTTGATTTAAAGAGTTTAATAGTTGATAAATAAAAGTGATGTTTTAGAATTTTGAGATAAGGAGATCATTTCAAGTTCACTACACATCTTGGTGAGTTCATCATTCTGAAAAATACACATGGTTTAATGGAATCCTTTGGTTTAGGGTTGTCAAGATCTCAATATACCTCTTGCCTCTTAAACGATGCTCAAAGAACCACCCCTTGACACAACAATCGTGCTGTCAAGGTTTGAGTATCAAGAATAGAGAATAAAGGATACCAAATCATTCTGAAATATTATGTATGTGTGAGAGAAATAGGACTCTTGTCTTGTCCAATCAGAACAACCCAAGATTCCCACTTGAAATCTCAACCCAATCGGTGTTGAAATAAAAAGTGTTTCACTTAATTTTAACAGTAGAAATGAAATCTGTGGAGAATAATATCAAGATAAGAAATAAGTGAAATATTTATCACACAAATTACAAAAAACCAGTAGAATAACAAGTACTGGAACTCCCTCCCATGTGTGTGTAGCTCCCTCGAAATGACCGTCCACTGTTTAGCTCGACATCGTGAGGAGGAGGAAGCTCAGGTAGAACTTCTCCTTCATCCTTGATATCCCTATGAGGATAGGGGACTCCATAACTCATTGTATGATGAGATTAATCCTTTGGGTCTCCAAAATACCAGAGCTTTGCCTCCTGACCGAACTTACAAATGAGGTGACCATGGTGCCTTTTTATAGCTAAAATGGGACATGGTTTTGGGCACCCTATTTTTGAGATAACACTTGTGTGTCAGTTTTGGAATAGTATAAAGCCATATCACGACTTGACCAAACTATAATAGTTGTAGGCCGGCCTCTTTAATGTCTCCCTGTCAAATTTTTCAGCCATTAGACAGCTGGATTGGGAGATATGGTCAAAAGACCAAAAAAAAAATTCTTAATTCGGGAAAATTCTGTCTCCTGGACAGAATGGTTAGGATGGGACACCAAATTTCTAAATTAGGCTTCAATTTCTTTATAGGATTTGTATCCCATGATGTTTTGTAGAGGCCCACAAAGTTTTTTCCCATTTGGATGCACTGAATTTTCGTATTGTTCAAAACAGTGGACAGATGTCCATGGGATGCCATGCAGTTTGACCCATTTTTCTTCTAGACGATCTCTGGGCCTCCAAATCACCTCCACCTTCAATGAAAATATAAAAACAAGTAAAACTACCTTTTTTAACAGTGATAAACATGGATTCATTGAATAAAACATGAAGTGAAATTTATTATTATATTTTGAATATTCATTACAAAACTAGTTTAAAACAGCGGTGTAAGGGTGAAATTGAATAGTGAATCGTTATGCGATCAACAAGCGGGAGGAAGAAGAAGGGTTTTTGAAAAAAACCGATACACACAGCCTGTAGCCCTTGGCTATATGGACTGTATCCCCCTATGAATTAATTGGCATGTACCTAAAGAAGTACACATACACCAGGTAGAGTACATGGATTTCATAAACAACATGTACTCCCCCACACGACAAGGCCTGTATCATGTACACAAGCTAACCCATGTACTGGTACATGGGCACGGGTACACGGTCTGACGCCATGTACTGGTACACAGCTGGAGTGCACGAGAGAGACCCAAGATATAGGGACATGGTGTGTGACCCCTATACATACCATGTACTATCCTTTTACACGGATACAATTTGATGTCACATGCTATTTACATGGGTAGAACTTGAGGTCAAGGGACATGACATGTATCCCCTATACCTGCCATGTACTCTTTCATACATGGATTAGATCTATTATCCTCTATATCTTGGAAAATAGTCATTAGGGTTTGTTCTCATTATTGCATTCATGAAGGTTAGTATGGATCATTTCATACTTCTAGGACTACAATCCCTTCAATAGGAATTCCTAGATAGAGTTGAAGGAATTCCCCTAAGAGGCTCAGAGTGGGATATTCTATTCATATTCATGCCATAGGTAGAGTTATGAGTATCAACATGAACAATCATACTGGGAAATGATCCTCTACTTAGTGGGTTAATCTAAATGGAGTTGTTGGTATCACCTCATGTCCTTGGATGTGATCCTAATCTATCTATCATATTCTTTTATGATATTTTAGCGTGTATTATCTCTAATGATGAGACCCGATGATCAATACCTCTCAGATGGATGTCATCAATGCTATCAGACTTAGGAGTGTATTCTCTCAGATGAGTGCTTTGTGGAATATTCGAGCTAGAATCCTAGGATGGTATACTACAGATGCGTCTTACCTCTAAACCGTGTGTCTTGGACTGAGTATATCTAGATATTCTTGCTATATGTGATTTATACATATACCTATTAGAGCTGACTATATTTATCTTTATTATATTCTTTTTGGTTTTTATGGAATCCTATAAAGTATTTTTATACTCACCCCTACACTAGATTTTCCCACACATGTCGTGTCTTGTGCACATGATCGACCTTTTGATGATGTCCTAGGTAGAGCATGACCATACAATTCTTTGTGAGACTGAAAAGACCAAGGTGCGTTCCTCCAGTTTTCAAATATTAGTCCTAGTACCTTTAGTTTTAGGTTGGACTTGTTTCATAGACTTCTTTGTGGTGGACTTGTGTTTGACCCTGTTTACTTTCTTTACTTCCTGTCATACTCTGGTTGTGAGATATAGATGTATGCATGCAATGGTTATTGATTTGTTTTTACATTTCTGCATTTTTTGGGCTTGGAGATGTGTGTGTGTGTGTGTGTGTGTTTGTACTTAGTAAATGCCTCCCATGTTAGTGATATTCCTACTCACTTTTATTCAACATCCCCTGACCTATTGGAGGTGGGCCTGGTGAGTCGCGACACATGCCCCAATGGGATGGGTCGTGACATCACCCCTTTCTTATGTATGTCCCTAGGTTATCCCATACAGTTTTAAGTATGATTGAATATTATGACCATGTTAAGAAGTTTTCAATAAAGGTGATGTACCCCTATTTTTTAGTTGTTATGTAATGTACCTAATTCCCAATGATACTAGACTTCTCAATCTTTTGGGTTGTATTATGTGTAATCTTATGTAATAAATAATGAATTAATGTATAATAAGGACAATGATTTTCATAGTTGGTATCAAAGGAAAGATTTTTTTATTTTTTGGATTAGGGTTTTTAAACTTTAGTGAAAACCTTAGGGATAAGACTAATCATAAGAAGACATACCTAAATTTTGGTAAATGATAGAGTAAGTAGTTTCCAAGAAAATACATCTCTATTTGGATACTACAAGTGGATGTGGATATAGAACAAATACACATAGGGGTAAAACTTGAAAACACCACATTGATTTAGACTTGATCAGGTCCTAGTGCATGATAATGGGCCCTGTTTCACACCTATTTTGACACTTACAAGGGATATTCTTTAGTAAATTCACAAGATCATTACGAACAATTATTAAGGGAATAAAAATACCGATAAGAGTTTATGTTAAGAAATGCATTATGGATAACATAGATTGAATCCTATAAGTTCATAAGTTAAGAAAGTAATTTTAATTTATAAGTTATCCCTCTAATGTTATTGGATTCCCATTTATGTGTTTAATAGTTTAAAAGTACTCATACATACTTTTTTTTCTTTATTCTAGCCAATGACTAGAAATATGAGGAACCGAGTAAAAAAACAATATGAAAGAGAAATGTAATGAATTCCCCAACAATATTCTTAACCCAATGGGAGAGGGAATCGTGAACTTGTGAGGATACTATATCAGTTGAATCAGGTTCTGAATAGAAATATGAATCAATAATAATGTACAAATCCCCCTAAAAAATAAAAATATGTAATTGAGACCTTTATGTGAAAAGGCCTCTGACTTTCAATGGATCATTCAATCCCTTAATCAAAAAACAATGTATCAACACCATTGATAAGATCTTATTCATCCTTCAATGTTCCGAACAAGATAAGAACATACTAATTGTTTATCATATAGAGGAAGAAACAGATTAGTGGTGGACATTGATCAAGAATATAAAGTCTGAGGAAGAGATCAAAGCGATGGTGTGGAAGAAATTTCAAAAATATTTCAAAAAATATTTTTCTCGCATTCTTCGACTTAAAATGAAAAGGTATTTTATTTCCCTCAAGTAAAAATATGATGAATCCATTAGGGAGTATGAGGAAAACTTCAAAAGTTTTGCATGATATGCCTATGAATTTATTGTTACCCCCAAATTAAAATTTGACCACTTATTTGGTGGGTTAAAACCGAGCCAATGAAAATCCCTAGAGATCCGAGACTTTGATAGCTATGAAGAAATTTCCAGATATTCCATTAAATTCAAAATGAAGATCACTGAATCTAAAGGGTCTCAAGAAATAAGAAGAAGAAAGTGGAGTTTAATTTTGGTGGTGTGATGGAGAAATATAAAAATGGTAAGAAATTTCAACATCCCACTTGTCAAAAGTGTGGAAATAAGAACCTCAAAAATTTACTGAAGGGGATAAGGAAATGCTTTAGGTTTGGGAAGGAAGAGAATATAACTAGTGATTTTCGATAGGATAAACCCACTAATGTAATGGAAGAAAGGAATGCTGCAACCTACCCTCAACCTATTTTCCAATCTTTAAACTACAAGGAAAAAGAAACTATGAGAACCACTGCCCTAATCCAAGGGTTATAAGAGACAATCAATGCCAAAAACCTCTAAGGTAGAATGGGAAAGCATATACAATCACAACCACTAAGATGTATCCCGATAATGACGTGATGACAGGTACGCTAGTTATTTATTCAAGAATATTAAACATGCTTTTCAATCCCAGTTCCATGCATTCCTTCATATAAATCAAATTCAGTAGAACTATTAAAACACCACCACAAATCATAAAAGTATAACTATAAGTGATAACAATAAATGGTGCAAATATTTCATCCCAATTATATAAATCCTCCCCTATTAAATTTTTTGGGATGAACTTTCCACCGAACCTTGTGATACTCTCTTTAGTGTAATTTTATGAAATTATGGATATGGATTGACTTTTCCTATATAGATCCAACATAAATTTCTGTGAGAAGGAAACCACTCTCTTTATCAAAAATCATTCCCCGATTCTGTACAAGTGCAAAGAGAAGGATGAATCTTATTTAGCAACAACATATCAAGCATGAATATTATTACCCTATAATAAAACATATCTAGATCAAATGATTGAGTCTAATGAAAAGATCATTATTGAAGACATGCCCATTGTGAGGGAATACACTGATATGTTTCTTGAGTAATTTCATAGTCTTCCTTTTAGCTAAGAGGTTGAATTTTCAATTGATATTATACCTGGGGATTTTTCATTATCCAAGACTCTGTATAGAATGACTGTTGTAGAATTTGAGGATCTGAATAAACAACTATAGAAGAATCTAGATAAAGTGTTCATATGCCCAAGTGCTTCACTGTGGGGTGCACCAATCCTCTTCATCAAGAAGAAGGATGTGTCAATGAACCTTTTCATTGATTATTGTGAGCTTAACTAAATCATCACAAAGAACAAGTATCCTCTTCCATGAATTGATGACTTGTTCGATCAACTATGTGGAGCCCAATACTTATCCATTGTGGATCTTTGGTCGAGGTATTATCAAGTAAGGGTGAAGATGAAGGATATTCCCAAGACTACTTTCCATACAAGGTACGAGCACTATGAGTTCATAGTAATTACATTCAGACTCACTAATTCTCCAACAATATTCATGTACTTAATGAATATATTTCTTATAGATTACCTCAAAAAATTTATGGTGGTATTAATACATGATATTCTAATATAATCCAAAAGATTGGAGGATCATGAGGAGCATTTTATCACTTATTAAATACCTTATGAAAGGAAAAAAATTATGAAAAGTACAAAAATGTGACTTTTGGTTAAAGGAAGTCACATTCTTTGGGAATATTATCACAAATAATGGGATATCCGTGGACCCTTCAAAGACATAGAAAATTGAAGGATGGTTGAGACCAACATCTGTGACAAATATCCATAGTTTCCTTGGAATGATTGGGTATTATCATTGATTTTTGTGAAATTTTTCCTGATTTTCAAATCCTCTAACCAAGCTAACTCAGAAGGGAGTCAAGTTTGTTTGGAATAATGGATGTGAAGAGAGATTCAAGGAGTTTAAAAAGAGACTTATCACTACACATGTACTTAACTACCCACAAGTGGAAAACTTTTCATGGTATACATCGATGCTTCAAAGAAGTTCTTGGGATGTGTACTAATGAAGAATAAAAAATTGATAACCTATGACTCAATGCAATTGAAATTTTATGAATAAAACTACCCAACTCATGATCTAGATTTGGATGCAGCAACTTCACATTTAAAATATGATGGAATTATATCTTTGGGGAGATGTGTGAAATATATAAAAATCATAAGAAACTCATGTATATATTCACACAGAAATAGATGAATATAATCCAATCAATATGGTTAAAACTGATTAAGGAATATGACTTCTCAATACACTACTATCCCAGGAAAGAAAATAAAGCGGCATGCCCTCTAAGTAGAAAGATCTGATAATTTTAGCATTGATGAGAATTGTGAAGGATCCAATTTTCTTAGATTTGAAAATAATGTACATGAAAATCATAAAGGAAGGAATATCATCAATCCTTTCAAAAACGATTGATCAAATATAACTTCCAGAGAAGATACAGGATGCTCAAAGAGATGATGTGAAAATTCATAAGAAGGTGGAAGTTATAAAAAAGTAAAATCCTAAAAGTTTAAAATTAATGAAGGAGTTGTAATATTTGGTTATTGAATATGTGTACCATTTAATACCAAGTTAAAGGAGGATCTGTTGGATGATGTACATAACTTGACCCTCTCCCTCTATACAGGGAGAAAAAAGATGTATCAATATCCCTAGGATCACTATTGGTGGGACAATTTGAAGAAGGACATCATAAAATATACATCAAGGTGTCTTGTATGTCATCAAGTGAAGGCTGAAAAGAAAAAATCCAAGGTAATGATGCAACCATTAACCATACCTATATGGAAATGAGAAAACATAACCATGAAAATTTTCATTGGTCTTTCAAATACATCAAGAGAAAATAATGTTATATGGGTTGTGGTGGATCATCTTATAAAGTTTTCTCACTTCATTTCAATTTGATAGGACTTCTCACTCAATTAAATTGCAGGCATATACATTAGAGAACTGCTGAGGATGCATATAAAACCACTATCAATTATATCTGATCGAGATATGATATTTACCTCAAACTTCTGGAAGAGTCTCAAACACAATCTAAATAATGATTTTAACATCAACATGGATTATCAACCTCCAACGGATGTCCAATCTAAACAGACCATCCAGAAACTTGAGGATATATTGAGAGAATGCTCAATTAACTTTAAAGGAGGATGAGATGAATATCTTCCTTTGGATGAGTTCTCATACGATAATAGTTTCCACTCAAGCATCCAAATAGATCCCTATGAAACCATTTATGGTAAGAGGTTTAAAACACCTTTATATTGGGATGAAGTTGGGGAACACAAATTGCTATGTCCTAAAATGGATGAGGAAATGATGGAAAAAGTAAAGACCATTCAGAAGCACATCAAGGGTTCTCAGAGTTGACAAAAGATCTACTTTGACAATCATCAATGAGACCTTCAATTTTTGGTTGGATATAAGGTATTACTATATATATCTCAATTGAATAAAGTCATAAGATTTTGTAAGAATGAAAATCTTAATCTAAGATTGATAAGTCCCTTTGAGATCCTTGATCGCATCAGAGTAGTGGCCTATTGACTAGCACTCTCACCTGACCTATCTCAAGTACATGATGCATTCCAAGTATCCCTCTTGAGGAAGTATATACCAAAACCCTCATATGTGATGAATCTAGAGGTGAAACCATTAGATAATGATCTATAGTGATCATATGATTATTATAAATATATGGTTTTGATAAATCTATTTGACATAGATAAAGGAAGTGATGACCTTAACTAGTAAGATCATACCCTATGAATCCCATTTATCAAAGCTTCTGAGGGATACAACATCACCAAGATTTTCCCTTCACCATGTCCATGCCAAGATCCAACAACTAAAGCATGAGAAAAACCATTTAGAAGATAAGTTTAATATAATCAATATCACAACCCAAATCATGTATGCTGAACCAACCCATGAAAATATCACCACCACACACCTCACCCTTAGGTAATTTCCAATGTAATAAAGGGATATGTATCAAGACCCTAATAATATGAATATGTATATTTTATAGAATAATGAATATATTTTTTTCTTATTGTTGTTACTTTATAAATGATTCTGATTTTGATATAATAAAACACAAATTGCATTTTTTGGTAATATGAAATTTAAATTAAGACACTTATTTTGATGAATTAATGGATTTTTAAAATAAATAATATTTTAATAAATTATTATTATTATTAACTATAAATTATAATATAATTTTTATGATGTAAAATGTAATTTCTATAATGGTTCAAAAATTGTTATTGTCAAAAACCCAACATTTCTCAATAAATGATGATTCTATTTTAAAAGTGAAAAATTATATATTTAGAATTTTTTTTATAAAATAAATATTATTTTTTGAATTATCATGTCAAAATTATCCATTAGTGAATTTCTCATAATTTTTTGAGATAATCAAATCTTCAAGCAAAAATTAAATATGGTATAAATATACAGTGTGCATTATGACTTCATAATGACCCAAAATTGATGTAATAAATTCCCATGACCAAATATATATTTCCAATTTAAAATAATGTGATTTCTAGGTTATTTTTATAAATAATTTATGAATCCTCCAAAACCTATTTTATATTTTAAGATTTCAAAATTATTTATGTAAGAACATGACTCATTTCCACATCATCAAGGGTAATATTTTAATAATTTAGGCCCTTGGCCTTATAAAATAATGAAAAACACTATTATTTTTTAGAAACCATGTAAAAAAATCATGGTAAGATTTGTGTTTTTTATTACTTTGTTATATAGAGTTTAAAACCTAAGTTTGAGAAATAACGAAGAACTCCCCCCTCTTTTCCTATATAAACCCTCCAAAGATCCACTTAATCTTCACTAAAAAACATCAGATCACATCCTTACTCCACCTTAAACTATCTATAGTCCTCCCAAGGCGTCCCCAATCTCTCAAGAAGCCCCTCACAAGATTTTGGAATCACCCTCTCAAGGTAAGGGGTCCTCTCCTTATCCTCTTTATTCAAGCATCTTCATTATCTAATACCTTTTTCTCCAATTTATAATGTTGGGATATGTTATTAAATACCCCTTACTTCCCTTATGATATATAAATTATGTGATATCCCTCTCACTCTCATTAATACCTCCCATAAACATTTATATTCCCCCATTATGATTCCAAAATTCCACTGTGATTTTTCGTGCCAAACAATTGTGTAATGAATACCCATACCCATTTCCTATCAAGGGTGTTCACCTTTATACCCTTATACTTATTTGATTGGTGAATTGCATGTATTTAAACCACACTTAATTATTTTGGGAAAAAATTTGATGAAATATGTTCTTATGTATATGACCTATGTGGCACACTTATGAACGTACATGATATGATTATGATGAGTTCAACTAGATAGTGCTCGAATGCATTGGGTAATGTTTTAGTCTCATGAGATGAAATTTATGGTGTGAATGAGGTTATACTGAGAACATTATGTTATGTTTTCTTAGTGGTTAACCTTGACTTATTCTTATGACATCATATTTAAAGTTTTTTCCACATTCCCATACTGCCTTTATGTTATCATGCTATATCATGCTTCATTGTTCATGTTTATGATTCTCACCCCTTTTATGTCCCATTGATATACCTATTGTCTAAAATGTAACAATTTCTTCATGTTATTTCTTTTTTATTACCTTAATAGGCTTTATATCTCACCCCTTTCTTATGTATGTCCCTAGGTTATCCCATATTGTATTAAATACAATGGAATATTATGAGAATATTAAGGAAGTTTTCAGTAATGGCGATGTTTCTTCGTTTTAAGTTGTTATGTAATGTACCTAATTCCTAAATACACTAGGATTATCTATCTTTCAGGTTTTATTATTTGTAATATTATTTAATAAATCATGAATTAATGTGTAATAACGACAATGATTGTCATAAAAGGGACTTCAAGTAGTATTCTCAAAAGAAGTGAATCATAAACAAGAAAAATATTCCTGGTACATATGAACAAAATGGTATGGATGAAAAAATGAATAGAACACCAACATAGAAGGAAAAAATATTGAAGTTTCATTCTATTATGTCTAAAGGAACTTGGGTAGAATAACTAAATTGTGTTGTATACTTAGTCAACAAAAGTTTTTTGGTACCAGTGGGACAAGATATTCCTGAGTAGTTATGGTCTAAAAAACCAATGGAAAATCCACATTTGAAATTTTTCATAAGTCTATATTATGTTCAAATTGAATATAAGGATATGGATAATTTTTAGAAAAAGTTATATATTTTTTTCTCTATAGACTATGAATATGAGAACTTTGGGTATCGACTCTAGAATAACAATCATCATAAGATCATAAAATATTAAAATGTTATGTTTAATGAGAGGATATTTTGAAAATAATAGTACTTAGAAGAGACTGAAGTTGATCTTAAATATTAAACCACTAAGGTTTAAGTTTATTTGGATGGGAGCCCCAGAAATATGATCGTTTAAGTGAATTCAGATGATTGTATAAGTAGTCTGAAAAAAAATCCAACAGAAGATATACCTGAATACCAAAGGGATATAGAGGTGTGAAATAGAGATATAAAAATTAAAACACTGGAATTTCAGGAACCAAAATATATAGCACCGATAGAAGAAAAATAAAATATTTAATTGTGGAGGTCTTTCAAAGTTAGACGTCTGGTAGAAATATATGGCTGTAAATTAAATTATATACTTTTAATGAATAGAGGATAACTTGAAAGCCCAAAAGAATTGAAATCACTCAAAAATTCTAAAAAGTTTAAGTTATACATGGAAGAATAAATGGATCTATATTATTTAAATTAAAACCATGAGCTAATGAAATTACCAAGAGGAAATAAAACTGTTGATAATAAATGATTTTTTTATTGAAGGAAGAATTTGATTGAGGAAAAAGGTATAAAGCTAGGTTGGCGGTGAAAGAATTTCAATAGAAAGAGGGAGTGAACTTCTCTGACATATTTTCACTAGTAGTAAAACATACTATAATCTAGATGGTCTTTAGTTTTTTTTCTACCGATGATTTGTGTTTAGAATAAATGGATATAAAGATTGTGTTCCTCCATATTGATTTGGAGGAATATATTTACATGAAGAAACCAAATGTTTTCAAGGTTAATCATAAGAAGGACTTGGTGTGTAAGACTAAATTTAGTATCTATAGATTAAAATAATCACCATATCAATGAAAGAATAAATTTGACTATTTTATGACTGAAAAGGGTTTCATGCAATGTAAATAAAATCACTATTTCTTTGAAAAGGTGTGGAAAGATTATTTCTTGATAATATTTCTCATGTATATTGATGATATGATTTTGGTGGTTTTATACCTTCAACAGATCTAGGAATTAATGTATGTGTTATCCAAAAAATTTGAAATGAAGAATATTAGCATTGAAAAGAAGATTATTGTTATGAGTATTTAAAGAGAAAGGAACACTAGTAGTTTAGTATTATCTCAAAGGGAGTACATTTGGAATTTCATTGAGCAGTTTTCCATGACTGGATGTAAATTATTTTTAACTCCTTTGGATGGTAACTTAAAGTTATCAAAGGGGGAAAATACCCTAAATAGAATATGTCCTGAGATACATGGAAAAAGTTCTATTTTATTCTATATTTAGAAGTTTAATATATGCAATGTTATGCACTCTCCATGATATTGCATTTAAAGTGGGATTCATCAGTTGATGTATAATAAATATTGGGAAAGAACATCGGGAAAATGTGAAGTGGGTCATTAGATATCTAAAATCAATGGAAGATAATACCTTATGTTTCTGTATACCTGAGCCATTGAAAGGGATGTGGATGTGTATTTTAGGGGTGATTCTAATACTCACAAAAGTACTAAGGTTTTGTGCTTAAATTTAGCAGAACAACAAGCAGCCAGATATCCTAGTTGAAGTCAGCAGTTTCACTCTTTATTATAGAGGCTGAATATGCAGTTATAACAAAATTATAAAAGGAGATGGTTTGGTTGAAATGTTAATTGGTATAACTCATAAGAAATCAAAAAATTAGTGTTTTTTACTGTGATATCCAAATTTAAATTCACTTGGTGAAAAATCCAATGTTTTATTCTAGGACTAAACATTTCAACCTAAATTATCATTATATCTAGAATTTTCTTGAGTATTGAGAGTTAGTGCTATGAAATATAACTGGTATAAAAAATATTCCTAAAATGTGCACCAAGGTTCTAATCCAAGACAGGATGAGGTAGCATTTTACCTTAGGGGGATTGGGATAACCAGAAGGTTATAGAGAGAGCTGTATGTATACAGAAGTAGAATATGGAATTAGAGTCTGTATATGTTTTGGAATTTTCTCAAGGATCTTTGATTCAGTTATTAAGTTGGAGATAATTAGGATTGTGAAGCCTCTTCAAGTCTCTACATTTTATTAATTGAAAATTTGGGATTAATTTTACTAGAAGATGGATATAGAAGTGAGACTTAAATAGATGAAAGGTTTATTGGGAGGAATTCATGATGAAATTTTTGAGTTTAATAGAAGTTGGATCACTTAGCGAGGTTGGGTATCTGTGATATTGTGATGGATTGAGTCTACCAGAAGTAGCCAGTCGATTTGAGAATTGCTACAAGAGATTAGTAGTTACTACTACAAATAGGTGGAGGCCCATAATTTTAGGAGGTTGGTGAAAATGAATGAAATATTAGACTCCTATATATATATGGTAGGCGAAAACTTATTGAGTAGTATCATGACTACTTAAGTGATCCACATGGATGACAGGTCACTCAGTTGTAATCTTTTTTTACTTCCATAGATATAAAACCATTACAGTGATCTCCTGTGAATGTAGGATGAAAATATGAACCACAAAAATCAAAAATGTTCTTTTTCTATTTTTTTATTCTTTGTATATATGTGTGTATGTTTGTTGGTAGAATTTATGTGTGGTGATTTAGGTTGAATTAATACATGCTAAGCTCTGAATCATTTAAGTTAGGGAGGTGTGGCGTGTCGCTACATGTGAAGATCAGAGGGAGCTGAACTTCCATTAGATTAAAGATCATATTTCTGGTGGTTTAACTTTTGGTGGTTTCACTCTAGTGCATGTATTCTCTCACAACCACAAATTGGTATTCCCTGTAAAATTAAGCACACACACACACACACACACATATGTGTTTGTGTGTGGGAGCGCATGCATGATTGTGTTCTTGTATAGGGTGGGGCTTGAATCCCTTACCTCTTGGTTATTTTTTAAAGCCTTTACCACTCCTCCAAGACCTTCATGTTCTAACTAAACAAATTATAATATACTTACACATATATACAAACAAAAACATATAAATACATATATATGCATACATATATTTATTTATAAAAATAAATACACATGTATGAAAATATAATTACACATAAATTTATATAAGTATAGTTATATATATAAATATAAATAAATATAAGTAAATATAAATAAATATAAATAAATATAAATAAATATAAATAAATATAAATAAATATAAATAAATATAAATAAATATAAATAAATATAAATAAATTTACATAAATCTATATAAATACATACATATTTCTCTATATAATTAAATATAAATATAAATATATATAAATATAAATAAATATAGATATAAATAAATAAATAAATAAATAAATATATATATATAAACACATATAAATATACATATATATAGATATATATCGACATAATATATATAAATATATATATATAAATATATATAAATGTATATAAATATACATAAATAGATATAAATATCTATATATATAAAAATAAATAAATAAATTTACATAAATATATATAAATACACATATATTTTTATATATTTATATATAATTCTATATATATATATATATAAAAAATTAATATAAACACACACACATACACACATATACCCACATAAAATATATAAATATATATAAATACATATAAATATACATAAATACATATAAATATCTATAATATATATAAATATAAATAATTTTCATAAATATATATAAATACATATAGATTTATATATAATTATATAAATTATATGTAAATATTAATATATTTAAATATATATAAACACATATAAATGTAAATAAATATATACATATAACTTATGTGTGTGTGTGTGTGTGTAATTGAAGCAGTTGGGGTGGTGTCTGAGTTTTAAACACCTTATAAACTTGCATAAAAAACTTAGGATCAAATCTTGGTGGGGAAGGATTTTTGTGGTACTGTAGTAGTATTATAACATTTTAGTAATGTACATACTGTACTAGGGTAATGTAGAAACATTAATATTCTCCCAATTTGGGCTTCTAGGGCACGCATTTGGGCCTATGGGCCACCAGAACTTCCGGGCCATCAGGGACCTTTGGGCCATTGGGCCTCCTAGACATCATTTCACGAGGAGAGGTCATTAAAGGAGAAATCAAGTTGCAAGCATGGCGATGTGACACGAGCATATGTTGTGACATGACAGATGAAACGTAGTGTGGTGTCACATCCATGACTTCTTTTAAAGTCATTTTTCATTTAATTTCCATTCCTGGTTTTTTGGGGGTTTTCCATGCATTTTGGTTGAAATGGAGGGTTTTCAAAATTTGGGCCAAACCGTAAGCCCTATTCAAGATTTAAAAATAAATTTTTGTTTATTTTTTAACTCCTTATTTTTTCAACATTTTACACCCATTCCACTTCCCAAATGATATACCCTGATATATTAAAATCACCATATCAATTTGGAATCCATAGGAATCCATAATAATGATGGATTTGAGTTTTTTATAAAGGTGTTGGGCCAGCCCGAAATCCCATTTCCTGCATTAAAAATATTTTTTAATTCTTTAATATCTCATTCAATTTTAAAGTTTTTTTAGTTATTCCAACTCTAAACCGAGACCACTTACCCAGGACACACTCCCATGCTCTCCTACACCTCTTTGGAGATCATTGGAATCAGAAATTTAGGAGAAAATTCTCTAGATTTCTCAAATCACCCAGATTTGAAGAGGTAAATTGATTCCTTCTTAAATCCTTCATTTCTCACTATTTTCCCTCATTCCAGTTCCTACATGATCTCTTAATCTTTTTTAGATCCTAACTTGAATGTTTGGCTATTTGAAAATTCACATACTGGTGGAGTTAGGGCGATTTCTCCAAGATTCCATCAAGTAAGTGTTCCTCCCTTCCATTTCTTCCATTTCCTTAGGGTTTCATCCATCTTTCTTGATGTTCCAAAGTGTCTAGAAGTTAGGGTTCGAACCTAGGGTTTGACATGGTATCTTTTTGGTGTAATATTGATATTTTGGGTTTCTATTCACTTCCTTGTGGTGCGGCGATGGTGTGCTTGAAGTTTCACAACAAGCTTTGAGGGGTTTGACTCAAAAGGTAGGTGATTCCATGTTTAATCATTCCTTGATGAGTTAGTTTTCTTATTTTACTAGTTTTTCATGTCCCATATGTGCAGTGTGTGGTGAAAAAACTGTTTTTGAGGGATTTGGTTAAGCATTTAATTTTATAATTTATTTTTTGTTGAAGCTGTGAACTTTTCAAATGTAACACATGTGGTGTCTTTTGTGGTAGTTTTATAAAATATGAAATTGATTTATTAGTTGTTGACAGGGGTTGAAAATTATTTTTTGTTAATTCCGTAGTGTCATGTGGTCCTTGTAAGGGGTTTTTGGAATAGGTTTGGTGTGTAAAACTTTGTTATACTTCTTGAGAGTATTTTATGAAAATGAGTGTTTTCATTTGTATCTTTCATGGTATTATTCAAGGTGATTTTATAAAACTTGAAAGTGATTTTATAAATGTCTCTAGGGATTCCAATTATACTTTGGTAGTGTTTTGGTGTGGTTTTTTGCCTTGAAATATGGTTTTGAAATGGGTTTATGAGCAACGTTTGGGTATACTCTTTAGAATTGTTTTATGAAAGATTTGAATGATTTAATGATTTATGTAAGAGGTGAAACCATATTGGAAAACTGTTTTGGAGTGTGTGTATTTTGAAATGGTAAATTTTAAATGTGAAATAAGCTGTTTTGTGATGTGTTCCATCTTGGAAATGTTTTATAATAATGTTTGAATGATTTACTAAAGTGTGTAAGATATGTGAATGTGATGTGAGATGTTTTGTGTGAGTGTGATGTGCAAAATGGATTTTGGTTACGAAAAGGGTATTATGTAACATGTGAGTGGGATGTTATGTGAGTTGGAATATCTTGGAATGGTTTTATAAATTTTTTTAATGGATTTGTGGAAGTGTTAAAGAAATGTGAAAAGTGTTGTGGGCTATTTTGTTGTGAGTCGGATTTCAAAATCAATTTGAATGAAAAGTGGACTTTTGTGACTTGTGTGGTATACATGTGGGCTATTTGGTGAATTTTTGATGTGGAAATGAAATTTTCATTTAAAAAGTATATTTATTGACTTGTTGAACTTGTTTGAGAATAATGGTAAAACCTGGGTATTTAGGTGGGTGGAGGTGTACTAGTATGCTAGTGAATCCGTGGGGTTTGGAATCAGTTTCACTTAGCAAGATTGACTCTTACTACTCTAAATTAGCTATGATGATGATGATTGGGGACTACTAGGTTATGGGTATATTCCCTAATAGTGGATTGTGCAAGAGAATAGATATTTGTGATGGTTACTCACACTGAGATACGAGGTACTGGGACCCACAACTAGCTAGTTCCAAGGGGTTATTTCCTATTGCTTATGATCATTAGATCATTTATACATACCATCAGCATATGATATATTTGGATGGAAAATTCAGTAGATTTTGAATTTATTTTAAAAGTGTTGATTCTTTAAATTAGCCCACTTGAAAAATGATTTTTTTAAGTTGGATATTTTAGAAATTGTAACTAGAAATTACATGTTTTTGAAAACTTGCATGATTTTTGTCTTTGAATGTTTATTGCATGGAATCTCTTAGTGGTGGTACTCTAATGGGCTTTGGATCAAACCCTACTTACACCTTTGGGTGTAAGTAGGCTTGGTTATTTTTATGTCGCAGGTTGGGTACAGTTTATAGTGCCAATGGTTCAGGTTTCTAGCAGGTTCTTGGTGGTGATGTCTTGTGGAGATGGCTTAAGGGCAGTGCCTCTTTACATGATGGTTCATGGGCTGTTTATTTTTTGTTTTGTACTTTTGTTGTAGTCTTTGTGAGTTGTTTTAAACTATGTAATTCAGTTCTGAAGTTTTGTAAAATATTTTTTGGTTTGAAAAATCCAGATTCATTTTATTGGATTCATTTGTGGTTTTAAGTTTATAAACTTGGGTAAATCGTTCCCCAATTTTTAGTTTATGATACCTGGACACTTGTTCCAGCCCGTGGGGATCGGGAAATCCCTTAGGGCCATGTCGCATGCTAGGTTTGGTGCTGGTTTTAGCAGTGACCAGATTCAGTTTGGGACAAAATGGTATAAAAAGAGGATTATGTTAAATATTTGGGTCATGTTATTTGAGGAACAATCAAGATAGTCTGGAGTTTGGATTGTCAGGACTTGGCATTCCGGTTATGGGTAGTGTTCCTGATCACCACACCTCATGATGTGATTCAAGTCACTATGGGAGGTCAGGACTTATCTAATTCCTTTGGTTTTTTGGTTTGATGATGATTAGGTGAAATGAAAAGAGAGTTGGGTAATGGCCTTAGTGAGCTCACAGGGCCTGACAATCCATGTGGAGCCTTGGATATTTCCCTAGAACACTCTCCATGATGGTGAAGTGATTGGAATATGGATTCCAACCATATTTCTAAGTCACCCACTCAGGCTAGTTCCCCCTCACATTGTCTTGTGTTATTTAGTTTTAAAATCTTGGATGTAACATCCCAGGTAAATAAATAATATTACATTCTTATGTTTATCAATATTTTTGAATAAAATGTTAATATTAATTTAAAGGGAATGCCATGCTCGATGGAGTACCCAATACGCAACAACGAGTTTCTTTGAAATCATACATTGCACATTAAAAATATAATAACATTATTTTAAATAGTTAATGCCTAGCCATTGTAATGGCGGGAATGAACAGAACTAACTAAAAAATGATTATATATGTTTGTCAAATATTTTTACTTTTATCCAATAAATGTTAGAGGTTTAAAATGCGAATGAATCCAATTTTAAGCATAAATATTCTAATATTCTTTAAAAGGTCGATTAACCGCCTTTTGATGGTGAACCCTTTTTTAAATCCACTTGTTGAAAATTTTATATGTTACATTGGACCAAATAAAATCCTTCTTTAGAATCAGGATATCAAAATTTACTTGGTGTAGGTTTTTGTTATTTTTTTGATAAAGTCCATTTTTAATGAATAAGTGAAAAATGTTGTATTTTAATTCAAAACCTCTTTTTAATATAATTTATTTATATGATTAGATTATCTTTTGAATTGGTTTTAAAGTGCAATTAGAACATATTTTTACCATTTAATCCAATGATGGTCATTGGAATTAATTTCACTTTGAAATTGGACTTAAACTTGTGTCAATCTTTTAATAGATATTGTTTCTTAAAAGCACGCTATTTGTTTTGACAGCAGGAATTAATTATTAAATTAATTAATGCAACTAATATGTTTTGAATTTTGTAAAATAGACATCATTTTTTTAATTCGGAATATCAAATATAGCTTAGGGTGAATTTTTGGTATTTTTCTAAAAAACTTCAATTTTTGATGAATAGTGAAACCACTAAGTGGTAGTTAAAAAACTGATTTTTCGTTTAAATGAAACTTTACCACTTCTGTGATTTGAATTTCAAAAATCCGACATACATGGTTGTCATTAGGATGTAAAATTTGGTTCAATGGGATTAAAATAATTTTTTTGGTGAATAGTAACTTTTAAGTTTTATTAATCGCGATTAATGGTAATTAGTGTAATTTAAGTTAAAGATAATGTTATAATAATATGAAATGACCTTGACACATGACCTACCCTTATTGGATGAGTCATGGATGACCAATAAAATCCATGGGTCAACTTGGGGACCCCATGAAGCCACTTTGGTAGGAAAATGACATTAATAACTTTTTATTTAAAGTTAAAATAAAAATGTCACAAACATGTATTGTTTTACTAAAACAATTATTACATGGGGTTATACAAGTCATATTTTTGACTATAAATATTCATTAGAAATCTAAAAATATTTCCTACATCATGGTATATTTTTTTATAATTTGTAGACATTAAATAAATAAATTTATTTATGACACCCTAATGATGCAGTGATTACCTCATTAATGAACGATTTCAATAAAATGAGAAGATAAGGTAAAATCTAAGACTTACACTTGTCAAAAACCTATTGGATGGGTGGATTTCGAACCCTTATCACCTTACACTCGAAATATATAATTGTGGGACCTTTAATATCCAAAAATAATTTTATAATAAAGTAACTTTTTAAGACATTCCAAGAGTGCCCCTCCCCCCTCTTATAAAAGGCCCCCACCTCTAGCTCTTATAAAAGGCCCCCACCTCTACCTCCTTACCCACACCTCTCAAGCCTTTGGCTTGGCTAAACTCTGCTCATTTTATCTCTCCACATCCCTCTCTTCATCCTAGAAGCCTTACCTTAGGCAGAAATCTCTTCAAGAAACCCTTTTGGTTCAAACCAAGAGGAGTTACCCCATCCCTCTCTTCATCCTAGAAGCCTTACCTAAGGAAGAAATCTCTTCAAGAAACCCTTTCAGTTCAAACCAAGAGGAGTTACCCGATTTAAAGGTAATGTACTCTCTTATGTTCTTTTGTTTTATTTTGTTTCTCCAACCCCCTAAACTCTTTTTATTCCTTTCTTTTTTAAAAACACTAGTATCTTCAATATACTAAGATGTATTTATGAGAAGTATTCGAGCTACACTTACACACACCTCCGTCTAATGGTTAAAGAACATACTGTTTCCGTGGATGATGAATTACTACCTCACGAAACGATGATTGTTCTATCTTCTCCTACCACCTCTCACGGTGGCCATTATGATGACACTATATTTATTTATGATATATATTATATTTATTTCCACTCTATGCTTCTGTATTTTACATTTAAAACATACCCCTATGCTTTGCATGTTGTGCAAATGCGATAATTTCATTTGAGGAAGTGTGAACTACTGCCCCTCAAGTGATGTGACTCGTTCATGCAATACATGGAATGTATAAAGAATGAAGTTAATGAACATATTTGACCTATATAAAATATATATTATACTGGAATTATAATATATATATCTCATTTAGTTTTAATTCCATTAAATACGAAATAGAAATGAAAGTAGCGTTCATGCGTACGTACGGCTTACCGTCTCCATGAACGATGCATTTCATTTCTTACCTCTAAATGTTATGTAATATTATAAATTAATATATATACTGGATATATATGATATATATGATATCTACATCATGAATATAATTCTAGATATAATGGATATTTTACCACATGAACAACTTGTAATTATAAGAAGTTTATTTTTGACTCAAGTACCAATGATCAACAAAACGACCGTTATTAAATTAAATAATTACATAATGTTCATAAAATGGTAGTAAATGATATAAAAGGAATAATTAACTTAAAAAAGCTTTTTAATCAAGTATAAATTAACTCTAGTTTATTATTCAAGAGATTAAAGAATGATCGAGTCTACAAGGTAAGTGATCCGACCTCTCTCTTTCTTTTCAAGTACCCTCTTTTATGTCATTTCATTTATGCTCCATGTTCTTATGTTGGAGGATTTTATTTTATATTCACCATACTTTAATTTTTATTTTCATATTATGAGATACCCCCTCTTACTCTCATCAATTCATTTTTAGAAATTTTAAGTGGCGCAGTTAGACTGCCGAATTTTCGTAAGGGATCCTACCTCTATCTTTATTTTTAAGTACTATATTTTATGTCACTTCTTTTAAGATCATCTTTATTGTGTTTGGGGATGTTATTTTATATTCCTAATTCTGTAATTTTTATGTTAATATTATAAGAGACCCTATTTGATCTCATAAATCCATTTTTGGAAGTTTAAAGTGGCACCGTTAGGCTGCCGAGTTTTCGTAAGGGATTTTTCATCTCACTTTTATTCCCGTGAGATTTATGCTACATTTTCCACCATTTATTTTGAGTGGTGTATTTACTGCCCATTATTCTACTCTTTATGTAATATACTTTCGTTTATGAGTATTTACATCAATGTTGTATATTCCTTCTTTCATGGGGTGTACGTTTCGAAAGTTACCCAAATCGGTAAGGGAACCTTTCACCCTCCTATTTTTAAAAAAGAATTCTTTTTGTGAGGTCTTTTAATTTACATCTTCTTATGTTGGGATATGTTCTTATATATCCTTATTGTTGTAAATGTTATGTCCAAGTGATGAGATACCATTTTCTCTCTCATCAACTCTTTTTCTAAATTTTAAAGTGAAGCCGTTAGGCTGTCGATTTTTTGCAAGGGAACTTCTTAACTCAATTTAAATTATTTGGGTTAAACTTGTACTTCTTGATTATGTCATGTTATGAATATGTGTGGATGACATCTGATTGTTTTACACTGAATATCCACTTTTATTTGGTGTATTTATATCTGTCACAAATAATTATGTCATTTCTTTATCCTTGATTGGGATTACATCTCAATTTCTTCTCATTTAGACATTTCTTAATGATATGCACTTTTATTCTTTTATAAAGTATATATACAGCCCATTTGACATTCCATATCCATATTATGTCTATACTAAATTCATTTAAATGGTTTGAAAATGGTCTACTTTGATGTGGTTTATAATTTAAATGTTCAAAATAGAAAATGACTCTTTTATTAAAATATTGTTTTAAATGGTTTTAAAGATTTATTCTTTTAAACATTTATCATCCATGTCCATGTTTTAAAAATGGTTTTAAGGATTTATTTTTATGGACATGAATGTTTTAAAACCATTTCAAAAGTTTCAAAGTGGTATGGGACACTTTGATTGTATAATCTCTTTTAAATATCTTCTTTTAATATTTTCAAAGTATATAGGGATATTTATCTCATAGAGTTTTAATGATTTTATTAGATGTTTTTATTTATGATAATATCATGATGTGATCTCTTATGATTGAAATGTGGAAATTTTATGTTTCTTTTATGCATGTTTTAAGTGTTATGATTATGTTATGGTTCTTGGGCATTGTTTATGAAATCGGGTGGTTCCGTGATAAACTAAGGGAGGGTGAGCCCGATATAGATCTCCAATGCATTGGGTAATGTGAAGGAGTTAAACGCTAAGGTTTCTCAGAATAGATTTAGGGAATATACTGTGATGAGTATTCCAAACGTAACCATGAGGGTTACTCCCTATGTAAGAATGTTATGAATGACTCAAGTTACCTTTATGTCTTATAATTTCTATTGAGTTCTGCATAAATCTTATGATTTAATGAGGTATGTTAAAGTGATTATGTTTTATGAGTAAAGTATGATTTCATTGATTCATATGTATACATAGACTAATTTTTTCTTTCCGTATCGTTATAACCCTTACTGAGATTTTTATGCGCATCCCAAGTTTTGAAAATGTTTTCCACATGAATTAAAGTGGAATACGGTCAAGGATGGGATCAAAGAAATGTCATTATGTCTAAAACATGGAACTAGACATGACTCTTTTGTTCAAGAGTTTATATTTTGTGAAAAAAATGGAAACTGAGTAGATGTGTCTACCTTGTAATCTTTGAGATGTAATATTTATGTCATAATTCTCTAAAACTCTAAACATGAAAAGATCCTCAATGTGAATTATTCATTTAATTCAAGAATATGTAATGTAATAAGGCTGGGTCCTTATAGTTGGTATCAAAGGTCGGTTTAGATAACTTTAGAGGTTAGAGTGTTGTTTAAGCATAAGTGATAAGTTGTGTATAACAACAATGGTTATTATATTAGATAGAGTCATTGTTATTTATAAAAGTTGGAATGAGTTTGAGATAACTTGGATAATTATATCTTAGTGTTTATCTTCCTCTTTAGTACATGATGATTTTGTTGATATACTCACACTGACCTTTTTGGTTTTAGTAAATGGATTGATCTAGCAGGCACCAAAGTGACAATGGGTTTGAAGGAAACTGTGGTGGTTCTCTGATTAAGAGACTGGATGAAATGGGGGACTCAATGAGAAATCTCATGGTTATTCTAAACCAACTATCCGGAGTCATGATCAACCACTTGAACCTTAATGAGTTCTCTAATGCATCATGTACAAGAGAACCAACTCGATGTGGAATTTCTGGTAATAATTATAAAGGTAACCATTAGGGTTTATATGATCCTTACTTTTGAAGTAATTATGGGTTACTATATGATGGAAGATGAAAGGCATGAGGTAAAATTGAGGTTAAATTATGTTATGGTTATTTTTGAAGATTTTATCGCTTTTTGGGGAATGTTATAATAATTATGTAGTTTTGGAAAAAGGACAACACATAGACCATGTGACAACCTGTCGCGTCGGACGAAGCTGCGGGAATCGAACCCACAACCAAAGTGCGACTGGTATTTATCACCTCCCACTAGACTACGTGAAGTCCCTAGTTAGTTTGACTAATTATTTTTAGTTATATAATCTTATGAATATAGAATAAGTTGATTTTGGGTTATCTATGGAAATTATTAACCTATCATGGAGGATATGTGATTAGGTTAATTACTTTTCAGTATGAAACTTTAAGAGTAACTGATGTTATTTGGAGATAAATGTTAAGGTTTATCTTGGAAGACTATGTGATTAAATCCTTCAGAGATTTGGGTTTCAATATTAGTTTTGATTACTTTGAATAATTTTATGGATAGATGTTTATTAAATTATCTTTGTTGAACTTTGTGTATTGTTTGAAAAATTTTGGAGATTAAGAATAGATTTTTTTTATAAAGGACTATCCTTTTTGGGTATTATCTGATCTTGTAACAACTTTTTTGGTTTTGGTTTTGGTTTTGGTCTAAAGACATGGGAATTATATAGTTATCTTTTGTGGATTAGGTGATTCTCTAGAAGTTGATTATAGTTCTCTTAATGTGAACAAGTTATTCTAAATACTCGTCTTTTGGAGAAAATATGAGTTTGTGTAAGAAATCTAGAAAAAGTTGAAAGTCAACATGACAAGTAATTATGTTTCATTATGTTTTAGTTAAGAACATAAATAAATTCCTCAATGAAAAGAAATTTAAAACAAAAATGTTGTCTGTTAACTTTTCCTACTGGGGAATCAAATACCGTTTAACCCATCACAAGTTTGTGATTTTCTGGTGGTTAACTTTCTCCTAAACATGTTTTCTATCACTCTCCATCAAAACATGAACCTTTTTTTTTCTTCCATATCCATGTTTTCATGGAATACTAGTATGGGTATACTCGTGTGACCTTTGTACTTCTCTTTCTTTATTTTAAAGTGATATTTTTACCGACTCTTGTTCTGATGTGGGACTTTCAATGAAGTTTCCAAGCCCAATTTTAAAATTGTGAGGACACAATTCCCTAAAGGGGGGAAGGATGTAACATCCCAGGTAAATAAATAATATTACATTCTTATGTTTATCAATATTTGTTAATAAAATGTTAATATTAGTTTAAAGGGATTGCTATGCTCGATGGCGTACCCAATACGCAACAACGAGTTTCTTTGAAATCTTACGTTGCACACTAAAAATATAATAATATTATTTTAAATAGTTAATGCCTAGACATTGTAATTGAGGGAATGAACATAACTAACTAAAAAATGATTATATATGTTTGTCAAATATTTTTACTTTTATCCAATAAATGTTAGAGGCTTAAAATGCGAATGAATCCAATTTTAAGCGTAAATATTCTAATATTCTTTAAAAGGTCGATTAACCGTCTTTTGATGGCGAAACCTTTTTTAAATCCACTTGTTGAAAATTTTATATGTTATATTGGACCAAATAAAATCCTTATTTAGAACCGGGATATCAAAATTTACTCTGTGTAGGTTTTTGTTATTTTTTTTGATAAAGTCCATTTTTAATGAATAAGTGAAAAATGTTGTCTTTTAATTCAAAATATCTTTTTAATCTAATTTATTTATATGATTAGATCATTTTTTAATTGGTTTTAAAGTGAAATTAGAATATATTTTTACCATTTAATCCAATGGTGGTCATTGGAATTAATTTCACTTTGAAATTGGACTTAAACTAGTGTCAATCTTTTAATAGATTTTGTTTCTTAAAAACACACTATTTGTTTTGACACCAGGAATTAATTATTAAATTAATTAATGCAAATTATATGTTTTGAATTTTTTAAAATAGAAATCATTTTTGAATTCAGAATATCAAATATAGCTTAGGGTGAATTTTTGGTATTTTTCTGAAAAACTTCAATTTTTGATGAATAGTAAAACCACTAAGTGGTAATTAAAGAACTAATTTTTCATTTAAATGAAACTTTACCACTTCTGGGATTTGAATTTCAAAAATCCGACATACATGTTTGTAATTAGGATGTAAAATGTGGTTCAATGGAATTAAAATAATTTTTTTGGTGAATAGTAACTTTTAAGTTTTATTAATCGCGATTAAAGGTAATTAGTGTAGTTTAAGGTAAAGATAATGTTCTAATAATATGAAATGACCTTGACACATGTCCTACCCTTATTTTATGAGTCATGGCCGACCAAGAAAATCCACGGGTCAACTTGGGGACTTTATGGAGCCACTTTGGCAGGAAAATGACATTAATAACTTTTTAGTTAAAGTTAAAATAAAAATGTCACAAACATGTATTGTTTTACTAAAAAAAATTTTACATGGGGTTATACAAGTCATATTTTTGACTATAAATATTCATTATAAAGATAAAAAGAATCATGATTTTTTTTATAATTTTTAGACATTAAATAAATAAATTTATTTATGACACCGTGATGATACAGTGATTACCTCATTAATGAACGATTTAAATAAAATGAGAAGATAAGGTAAAATATAATACTTAAACTTGTCAAAAACCTATTGGATGGGTGGATTTAGAATCCTTATCACCTTAACCTTGAAATATATAATTGTGAGAACTTTAATATCCTAAAATCATTTTATAATAAAGTAACTTTTCAAGACATTCCAAGAGTGCCCCCCCTCCCTCTTATAAAAGGCCCCCGCCTCTACCTCCTTACCCACACCTCTAAATCCTTTGGCTCAGCCAAACTATGCTCCTTTTATCTCTCCAAATCCATCTCTTCATCCTAGAATCCTTACCTTAGGCAGAAATCTCTTCAAGAAACCCTTTTGGTTCAAACCAAGAGGAGTTACCCGATTTAAAGGTAATGTCCTCTCTTATGTTCTTTTGTTTTGTTTTGCTTCTCCAACCCCCTAAAATCTTTTTATTACTTTATTTTGTAACAAAAACAATATATTAAATATACTATGATGTTTTTATGAGAAGTATTCGAGCTACACTTACACACACCTCCGTCTAATGGTTAAAGAATATACTGTTTCCGTGGATGGTGAATTACTGCCTCACGAAACGATGATTGTTCTATCTTCTCCTACCACCTCTCATGGTAGCCATTATGATAGAACTATATTTATTTATGATATATATTATATTTATTTCCCCTCTATGCTTATGTATTTTACATTTAAAACATACCCCTATGCTTTTCATGTTGTGAAAATGCAATAATTTCATTTGAGGAAGTGTGGACTACCGCCCCCTCAAGTGACGTGACTCGTTCATGCAATACATGGAATGTATAAAGAATGAAATTAATGAACATATGTGACCTATATAACATATATATTATACTGGAATTATAATATATATATATATCTCTCATTTAGTTTTAATTCCATTAAATATGAAATAGAAATGAAAGTAGCGTTCATGGGTACGTACGGCTTACCGTCTCAATGAACGGTGCATTTCATTTCTTACCTCTAAATGTTATGTAATATTATAAATGAATGTATATAATGGATATATATGATATATATGATATCTAAATCATGAATATAATTCTGGATATAATGTATATTTTACCACATGAACAACTTGTAATTATAAGAAGTTTATTTTTGACTCAAGTACCAATGATCGACAAAACGACTGTTATTAACTTAAATAATTACATAATGTTCATAAAATGGTAATAAAATATATAAAAAGAATAATTAACTTAAAAAAGGTTCTTAAGAAAGTATAAATTAACTCTAGTTTATTATTCAGGAGATTAAAGAATGATCGAGTCAAGTCAGACACGAGGTAAGGGATCCGACCTCTCTCTTTCTTTTCAAGTAACCTATTTTATGTCATTTCATTTATGCTCCATGTTCTTATGTTGGAAGATGTTCTTTTATATTCAACATACTGTAATTTTTATTTTCATATGATGAGATACCCCCACTTACTCTCATCAATTCATTTTTAAAATTTTTAAGTGGCGCCGTTAGGCTGCCGAATTTTCGTAAGGGATCCTACCTCTCTCTTTCTTTTTAAGTACTCTCTTTTATGTCACTTATTTTAAGATAATCTTTCTTATGTTTGGGGATGTTATTTTATATTCCCCATTCTGTAATTTTTATGTTCATATTATGAGATACCCTATTTGATCTCATAAATCCATTTTTGGAAGTTTAAAGTGGCGCCGTTAGGCTGCCGGGTTTTTGTAAGGTATTTTTCATCTCACTTTTATTCCCATGAGATTTATGCTACATTTTCCACCATTTCCTTTGAGTGGTGTACGTACTTCCCATTATTCTACTCTTTGTATAATATAATTTCATTTATGAGTATTTACATCAATGTTGTATATTCCTTCTTTCATGGGGTGTACGTTTCGAAAGTTACCCAAATCGGTAAGGGAACCTTTCACCCTCCTCTTTTTAAAAAAAGACTTCTTTTTGTTAGGTCTTTTAATTTACATCTTCTTATGTTGGTATATATTCTTATATATCCTTATTGTTGTAAATGTTATGTCCAAGTGATGAGATGCCATTTTCTCTCTCATCAACTCTTTTTCTAAATTTTAAAGTGACGTCGTTAGGCTATTGAATTTTTGCAAGGGAACTTCTTAACTCAATTTAAGTTCTTTGGGTTAAACTTTTACTTCTTGATTATGTGGTGTTATGAATATGTGTGGATGATATCTGATTGTTTTACACTAAATATCCACTTATATTTTGTGTATTTATATTTGTCACACATAATTATGTCATTTCTTTATCCTTGCTCTAATGGCATGATCCTTGATTGGGATTACATATCAATTTCTTCTCATTGAGACATTTCTTAATGATATGCACTTTTATTCTTTTATAAAGTGTATATACAGACCCTTTGACATTCCATATCCATATTATGTCTATACTAAAGTCATTTAAATGGTTTGAAAATGGTCTACTTTCATGTGGCTTATAATTTAAATGTTCAAAATGGAAAATGACTCTTTTATTAAAACATTGTTTTAAATGGGTTTAAAGATTTATTATTTTAAACATTTATAATCCATGTACATGTTTTAAAAATGGTTTTAAGGATTTATTTATATGTACATGAATGTTTTAAAACCCTTTCAAAAGTTTCGAAGTGGTATGAGACACTTTGATTCTAAAATCTCTTTTAAATGTCTTCTTTTAATATTTTCAAAGTATAAAGTCATATTTCTCTCATAGTGTTTTAATGATTTTATTAGATGTTTTTATTTATAATAATATCATGATGTGATCTCTTGTGATTGAAATGTGTAAATTTTATGTTTCTTTTATGCATGTTTTAAGTGTTATGATTATGTTATGGTTCTTGAGAATTATTTATGAAATCGGGTGGTTCCGTGATAAACTAAGGGTGGATGAGCCCGATATATCTCTCCAATGCATTGGGTAACGTGGAGGAGTTAAATTCTAAGGTTTCTCCGAATAGATTTAAGGAATATACTGTGATGGGTATTCCAAACGTAACCATGAGGGTTACTCCCTACGTAAGAATGTTATGAATGCCTCAAGTTACCTTTATGTATTATGATTTCTATTGAGTTATGCATAAATCTTATGATTTAATGAGGTATGTTAAAGTGCTTATGTTTTATGAGTAAAGTATGATTTCATTGATTCGTATGTATACATGATCTAATGTTTTCTTTCCGTATTGTTATAACCATTAATGATCTTTTTATTCTCATCCCAAGTTTTTGAAATGTTTTCCACAGGACTTAAAGTGGAATACGGTCAAGGATGGTATCAAGGAAATGTCGTGATGTCTAAAACATGGAACTAGACATGACTCTTTTGTTCAAGAGTTTATATTTTTTGAAAAAAATGGAAACTGAGTATATGTTTCTACCTTGTAATCTTTGATATGTAATAGTTATGTCATAATTCTCTAAAAATATAAACCCGAAAAGATCCTCAATGTGAATTATTCATTTAATTCAAGAATATATAATGTAATAAGGTCGGGTCCTTATATTGGAAGTTCGGTTTTAAAGTAAAAATGACATGGTTTTAAGATGCATAAGGTTTTTATGAAATGATTTTCAAATAAAGAGGGAAGGTTTTGATTTTTGAAATGGTGGAACTAAAATTTCAGATTTTTTTTGAATTAGGATAATGGTGTGTTTACGCCTATTTTGAAACCAAGAAGTATATTAAAGTTGGTTTTGAAAATGTGTTTCCAATAGAGTTTTCTAAATTATTGAAAGGTGTTTTAATGGGATCAGATGTTTTGAAATTAATGTGTATGACTTGAAAGTGAGTTTTAATTTCAATTATTGTGCCTTTCTGAAAAGTTTTTTAAGTGGTAATTTGGGTTCCATTTCATTGTTAGTGGGATTGAGAAAAAGGAAGTATTGGTTGATTGCTTTGGTTTTGAAAAGTGGAAAGAGTTTTTGTTTAAACTTTAGTATTTTAATGAGCAACCAAATGCTTGAGGTTATATGGGATGATGGATGGTTAATAACATGACTGGATGAGTGCCCAAATATATATGAGGATGGTGTCTGGTGTGGCATAGAAACATGAATGTGTGGGGCCCATGAGTTACCATTGGTGGATACACTAACCTCTGACCCATTTGTTTTCAAAGAAATGTTTTTGAAAGGAAAACTTGATGTCTTGATGATTGTTTTTGGATAGTGTGTATTATGTGTTTTTGGAAATGTTGATGTTGTGGAATGTTTTGAGTCCAAGAATCCCTCTTGTTTGAACGATGTTTTGTGTTTGTGTTTGGATGGTAAGCTGGGTTGAAGGGATGTTTAGTGGTCTCTTCTGAGAAAATTTTGGGAAGCCTTTATGGTGGTTCCCCTCATTTTTTTGGATCTGGTTTTAGTATTTCTTAACCAATGGACCAGGTTGGTTGGGTCCTTGGGTTCTCCCGTTGGATAAGGTATGCCCCCATTAAGGGTTTGTGCACAACTGAAGTGTAACCCGAATTGTTTCGACATTGGAAAATACTCCAATTGATCAATGTATGGAATCTTTTGTTGATATTTGTAGAATGAGTCTACACCCTTTCATTTTTGAGTTTGAGGATACTCTTGTAGCAGGAGAGTGCTTGTGGAATGTTAAAAGAGACCATAGTTTCTTAAATTTCCTGATTCTTTTAAGGTGGAAGTGGTCTAGGGTTGTTAGTGTGGAAGAGTGTATGGATAGTGTCTAAGAGGGCCTCTGGGTCCTTCATAGTCTCTTTGATGTAGGAGTTCACGTTAAACCACCAGTATAGGAAATATGGTCATGAGAGGCCATTATGGTCACCTTCTGGAATTGTGTGTTGTTTGGTGACTTGGTATAAGGTCCATTTCTATGTATTATTTCTATCAATCACAATGGTCATGTTCAGTGACGCCTTGTGATGTTGTGCGCTCATTTGAATGTAAAGGTGAAGGTCATGCAATCCTCTGAGGGTCTTTGTTATGTTGGGAGTATGTATCCCTTGGTAAAAACTTCAAATCATCTATCTTATAGGAAGGTGTTTATATGTTTCCTCCCCTTCTTCTGTTTCACACTCGAAGAAACAAGGTGCGATGTGTGTGAATCTTCTGATCCCTTATATCAGTGAAATGTCAGGTTTCGGTAAAGTGAGTTCTGGAGTGTGTTATGTCTTGGTGAACCCATCGGGGTATGCGTTGTAGTTGTTTGTGGCACCGATAGAAGAAGTTCCATACAGGGGTTTCCAAAGCATAACTGTGAGGATGAAAATTATTCAATCTTTTGAGCCCATCCATAAGTCTCAGAGAGAAGCCGTCACATAGTCAAGGGAAATCCCAGGGTTGTTTAAACCCTTGTACAAGTCCTACCCTCAGCATGAATGATAGGAAGAGTTTGAACCTCTGGTGTCTTCATCTTTCTTATGTTATTCCCGTTCAATGGAAATAGGTAGAAGGCCTCATGCCCATGTTTGTCGCCTAATGTCTTACCTTCCCCCTTTGGTTTCCATTGAGTTTTTGGAGAATGGTTTAAAATTTTTCTAGACATGTTGAGCGCATAGTTTTCACATGGTGAATTGAAATCGTTCCTTAGAAAACCATGAAGATATAAGGATCCACACGGTTAACACACGACTTCCAAAATTGTGCAGCCGTCCCAACTATTTCAGTTTTGGGGTCTTTTTGTGCCGGTCCATGCTGGTCGGTTAAGATGGTTGGTTCTTATGGTGGGGAGACCCACCATGGGTCTCATGTATGTTATTTTAGAAATTTCTAATAGAACTATACCCCTTGTACTAGGGAGTCCATTTGGGCCTCTCCCTGTTAGTGTCTCGATTCTATCTTGGGAAAAAATTATGTTGTCTTGTATGGTGGGGAGCCCATTTGGGTCTCTTTATACCAGTAACTCAGTTTTGTCCTTGGTCTTGTCTTGGAAGTGGGTAGTCTCATTCGGAGCTATCTAACTACATACATCTTCCTTGGGTAAACTTTGGGATTGGAGAGTGCCCAACAGTTTAGTTATAATAAGGTAAGTGTAACCTTGTTCGATGTTGTTATTTGTTTGGGTAAATTTATTAAGCCTTGTTCGGATATAGTTTTTGGAGTTTTCTTTTGGGATAAATCCTGAATGTGCTTGATCGTTTCAGTAAAGTGGTGTATGTTTTGGTTGTGAAGTATTCCTTCCTTAATTGATTACTGGAGGTGTTTTGGCCTTTGGGGGAGAAGCTTGGCAAAGGAGTCCATTTCGACATTTCAGTTGGGTTGGGTTTTTTATTTTGGCCTTGCTGTGGATTTTCAAGGGTGAGAAGTTTTATGATGGGGATAATTTTCACATCTATGACTTCTTTTAAATTCATTTTTCATTTAATTTCTATTCCTGATTTGTTTTGGGGGTTTACCACACATTTTGGTGGAAATGGTGGGTTTTTGAAATTTGGGCCAAACCATAAGCCCATTTCCAGATTTAAAAATAAATTTTTGTTTCTTTTATAACTCCTTCTTTTTCAACATTTTACACCCATTCCACTTTTGAAATGGAATCCCATGGTATATTAAAATCACCATATCAATTTGGAATCCATAGGAATTCATAATAATGATGTATTTGGGATTTTTATTAAGGTGTTGGGCCAGCCCGAAAGCCCATTTCCTACATTAAAAATATTTTTTAATTCTTTAATATCTCTTTCAATTTTTATGTTTTTAGGTTATTCGAACTCTCACCCGATCCCACTTACCCAAGGCATGCTCTCATTCTCTCCACCCCATATTTGGAGATCATTTGCATCGGTAATTTAGGCTAAATGTCTCTGGATTTATCAAATCACCCAAATTTGAAGAGGTAAATTGATTCCATCATAACTCCTTCATTTCTCACTATTTCCCCCATTCTAGTTCCTACATGATCTCCTTATACATTTTATAACCTACCATGAATGTTTGGATATTTGAATATTCACATACTAGTGGAGTTAGGGAGATTTCTCCATGATTTCATCAAGTAAGTGTTCCTCCCTTCCATTTCTTCCATTTCCATAGGGTTTCATCCATCTTTCGTGATGTTCCAAAGTGTCCAGAAGTTAGGTTTAGAACCTAGGGTTTGAAATGGCGTCTTTTGGTGTAATATTGATATTTTATGTTTCTCTTCACTTCCTTGTGGTGCGGTAGTGGTGCGCTTCATGTTTCACACCAAGATTTGTGGGTTTCAACTCAAAAGGTAGGTGATTCCATGGTTAAACATTCCTTGATGAGTTAGTTTGCTTGTTTTAATGTTTTTTCATGTCCCCCATTTTCTCTGTGTGTTGAAATAACCGTTTTTGAGGGATTTGGTTAAGCATTTAATTTTATAATTGCATTTTTGTTGAAGTTGTGAACTTTTCGAATGTAACACATGTGGTATCTTTTGTGGTAGTTTAATAAAATATGAAATTGATTAATTAGTTCTTGAAAAAGGATAAAAATTCTATTTTTTTAATTCCTTAGTATCATGTGGGCCTTGTAAGGAGGTTTTTGGAATAGGTTTTGTGCGTATAACTTTTTTATACTTCTTGAGATCATTTTATGAAAATGGGCGTTTTCATTTGTATCTTTCGTGGTATTATTCAAGGTGATTTTATAACACTTGAAATTGGTTTTATAAATATCTCTAGGGATGAAAATTATACTTTGGTAATGTTTTGGTGTGGTTTTTTCCTTGAAATATGGTTTTTAAATGGGTTTTATGAGTAAAGTTTGGGTATACTCTTTAGAATTGTTTTATAAATGATTTGAATGATTTAATGATTTATGTAAGAGGTGAAACCATATTGGAAAACTATTTTGGAGTGTGTATATTTTGAAATGGTAAATTTTAAATGTTAAAGGGGCTATTTTGTGATGTGTTCCATCTTGTAAATGTTTTATAAAAATGTTTGAAGGATTTACTAAAGTGTGTAAGAGATGTGAAAGTGATGTGAGATGTTTTGTGTGAGTGTGATGTGAAAAATGGATTTGGGTTATGAAAAGGGTATTATGTAGAATGTGAGTGGGATGTTATGTGAGTTTGAATATCTTGGAATGGGTTTATAATTTTTTTAATGGATTTGTAGAAGTGTTAATGAAATGTGAAAATTGTTGTGACCTATTTTGGTGTGAGTCAGATTTCAAAATCAATTTGAATGAAAAGTGGACTTTTGTGACTTGTGTGGTATACATGTGGACTGTTTGGTAAATTTGTGATTTGGAAATTATATTTTCATTTGAAAAGTATATTTCTTGACTTGTTGAACTTGTTTGAGCATAAGGGGAAAATCTGAGTATCTAGGTGGGTGGACATGTACTAGTATGTTAGTGAATCCATGGGGTTTGGACTTAGTTTCAATTAGAAATATTGACGCTTAAAACTATAACTAAACTATGTTTATGATGATTAGGGACCAAAAGGTAATGGGTATGTTCCCTACTAGTGGATTTTGCACGAGAACAAATATTTGTGATGGTTAGTCTCACCGAGATACAAGGTTCCTAGAACCCATAGCTAGCTAGTGCCTAGAGGTTATTTCATATTTCTTATGCTCATTAGATCTTGTATACTTACTGTTGGAATACAATATATTTGGATGGAAAATTCAGTATCTTTGAAATTTATTTTAAAAGTGTTGATTCTTTAAATTTTCCCACTTGAAAACTGATTTTTTTAAAGTTTCATATTTTAGAAATTGTAATTAGAAATTATATGTTTTTGAAAACTTGCATGATTTTCATATTTGAATTTTTATAACATGGAATATTTTAGTGGTGGTATCCTACTGAGATTTATATCACATCCTACTTACACCTTTGGGTGTAAGTAGACTTGGTTTTTTTTATGTCGCAGGTTGGGTACAATTTAGAGTGCCAGTGGTTCGGGTTTCTAGCAGGTTCTTTTTGGTGATGTCTTGTGGAGATGGCTTGAGGACGGTACCTATTTCCATGAGGGTTCATGGGATGTTTATTTTTGGTTTGTACCTTTTTTATAGTCTTCGTGAGTTGTTTTAAACTATTTAATTTAGTTCTGATTTTTTGTAAAAAATTATTTTGTTTGAAAAATCCAGATTTGTTTTATTGGATTCATTTGTTGCTTTTAAGTTTATAATGTTGGGTAAATCATTCTCAATTTTTAGTTTATGATACCCGGGCACTTGTACCAGACCATGGGGATATGTAACGTCCTTTAGGCCATGTCACTGGCTGGGTTTAGGGTGGGTTTTGGTGGTGACCAGATTCATTTCGTGACATGTGGTGACATATAGGTGTGTTGGGCGAGTAGAAACTCTGAAGAGGGATGGGTGTGTTGAAATCCATCTACTGGCCCTTCACCCACACAGTTTCCTGATACTGGATTGAGGGATTCCCTATCAAGATGCGATAGAGGTGGTACAATGCGATGGATGCTAGAATCATAATGCATAGGTTCATGTGTGATGAAGATGGTGTGGTACATTATAGTGTGATTGCTTATGGTGCGACATGACAAGGGGGGATACCACATGGTTGTGGTTGCAGTGTGATAAATGATGCTTAGTTAGTCCTTGAAGGTATTACTTTAGGGCCTTCGAGACATATTTAGTTGGGATTGGACCATCATTATCTGGGCCTTTAGTTCATGTAATTCTTGCAGCCTTCGGGTCACGTAAGGGTTCTATCTCAACTCAATTTAAAAGATGCTTGCTTAATAAAAAGGGTCTATACCCCTATTGTTTTGATATATAATAATATATAATTATATATAAATATATATAAATATAAATACCTATAAATACCTATAAATATTCATAAATATATATAAATATCTATAAATACATATATATAAATAAATTTACATAAATATATAAAAACAAACATATTATTATATATACACGCACACATAAATATACATAAATATATTTAAATTTATAAATAAATATACAAAAATTGACACACACACACAAAAACAATTTTGAACCTTGAAATTTCTACCATAAAGAATGTCTATGACCAGTAAGGTTTAACCATGAATTTCATCCAAATTCAAGCCTTGAAATTCCCATATGAGAATTATGTGAGATTAATTGTGCCAAGGAAATCTTTGACATATAAGACATATAAAAAAAATCACCAAAATAGGGATAAATATTATAATTTCAACACTATAATATCAATATGAATTTAAATTCATGAAATAAATTCATACTCTTCCCAATAAAGACAAGAAAACCCTCTTAAATGAAGCCAAAATACTATTGAAAAATCTAAAATTTGGATACCTTAACTTAAAACTATGTTTTATAGGAATTTTAAACCTCTTTTGACTGAGAAAAATGGTTTATAAGTTCCCCTAAAATTAAATGTTGTAGAACTCATCATAATATTTAATTTAACAGACCGTAGAGCCCAAACTAGCTCTCAAAATAAAAGTTATAGTTGTTTGAAGTTGAAGTATGTTTTTTAATTTCTCTTAGAACATTAATAATTTATTATTAATTATTACCAAATTTTAATCTAATATGATCATATTTGTCTTCATAAGATTCAATTTGACAGGTTTCGATGTACAAATGGACACTCAGATCAAAAGTTAGTCATTTGAAGGTCAAGTCCAAATTTTAATTTCCTTTAAAACATCAGTTAAGAGTGGTAGTTTTGACCATATTATATATATATATATATATATATATATGTATGTATGTATGTGTGTGTGTGTCTATATATAAATATATACATATATAAATAATTACTAATTAATAATTACAAAATAATCTATAATTAATAATTAACATATTATAATTAATTAAAATAATAAATAATAATAAAATAATAATTAATTATTAATAAGGAATTAAAATTTTAATTAAATATTAATTATCATTAATCTCATGGTGGTTTTTTAAAAACACACCACTAAAATTAGTTAAATAATAAAAATATAATAAATTTTCAGATTTAGAGAAAATTTTTAATTAACTATGGAGAATTAGCAATGATTTTATAAAATCGTCACTAAAAAAATAAAAATGCAACATTTAGCAGTGATTTTAGAAACTGACAGTAAAAATCATCACTAAATGATCTTTTTTCTATAATGCATCAACTGGGAGACTACCTCATCCCACACGTCCAAAAATCATTATCTACGAGTATCACTCGTTATAGTGAACCATTTTCAGGTTCACTCCCCAAATCACAAAACTTTCAAAGAAACTTACACTAATATAGGGTCCAAATGACCTTGGGCCACATTGGAATGGGCTATTATATATCTAGTATATGTAAAATTTGGACATGGTTTGTTGAAAGAGTTTTATTAATACATGTGGATATAGTGTAGATGATGAGTTGAGTATTTGAAGGACTGAGGAATTATTATGATTATTGTGTTGTAATTATGGCTACAATATGTATTGTGGTTATGTGTAAATTTTATTTGACTATTTGATCAATTACTAACTTTTTGATACTGCTCTTATATTATGAGATTCACTCTAACCTAGTTTGATAAATAATTTTATGGTTGGAGGGATGAAATATTCCCTTATATTGATGAGGCATGAAGGATGTGGTATTCCCAGTATATGATGCAGAGGAGGGGTGTCGTATTCCCACCATAGATTCAATTTTTGTTCTTGTATCTCTATCACTGTATAATTTTTGTTGTTATAGCTACATGGGTTCATTATAAGGATTAGTAGTTATTATGGTTGTATATATTGTATTTATAGGTTCATATAACATGAGGTGATGATTAATATCTTAGTTATTGTAATGATGGATGAGTGATGTTAATAATGCGGTGAATGACATGGGATGATGATAAGACAATTTATTATTATATTTATTTATTCCATACATCGATGAATTAGTATTTTTCATTCATATGGACACACTAGAGTTCCATGGAGGAAACTATTGAGTATATTTTATGTTCACCCTTTATTTATATGTACTGTTTTTTAGAGTATGTGTATAGAGTTGGTGGTGGTATCAGATAACCTCAGCTCTAGAAACTTGAGACCTTTATATAGGTGAATTACATTATACCGCACTATAAGTATAAAGGATTTGTAACTTGAATTTTTGTGATTTTTATTGAATTTGATATACATTATTCATTCATTATAGTTTGAAAATACATTTCTATATTCATTATTAAAGTAATATGGGAATAAAAAAAGAGTTCGATGCCAATATCTTTAAATCTCGATACAAGATCTGACATACCAGTCATTTGGTTCTACCATAGATTTTTCATGATAAAATGCATGAAGAAAATTAATAAATAATAAAATCAATATGATGTTATTAATATTTTTCATAACTTTTTATATACTACCTTTACTTATTTTATAGAAAATTTTCATAATTTGTGTGAAATATTAATGTATAAGTATTAAATATAATTTTTGAGCACTCTTTGAATTCATCCAGATTCAAGTCTATTTAATATTTTTATAATAAATATCATCATACTGATCTAAATTGAATGGTTTTTTAGGATTTTTGTTTCAATATAAAACATTTCATTAGAAGGAATCATGGGCCAATTATTCCATTTTAAGGGTCATATGGTCCACACAATATAACCCAAAGAAACTGTGAAAAAACTGAACTAGCTATGAAGATTGAATTACTGGGATCAATACAGAATTCAAAATTCCTTTATTCTTCTACAATGTTATGGGGATAATATAAGGATTCTTGGATAAAAATATCAAGCCCCAAATCCAAAGAAAAGGGGCCCAAATGATTCATTTAAAATCAGCCCACCATTCTAACCGGGAATTAGAAACAGTACAATATTCATGACATGTCTCCAGATATCATCATCAAATCAAGTTAATATTTTTCAGTGTTAAAGAGGAGATATAGGCGGCCGACTTTGTTGAATAAATAAATCAAATTTGAAGGCATCATCCTGTTGATAAACCCATTCATATTTTTTTCTTCTAAAAAGTCTGGATTGAAATGGATAACTTAACATTGTTTAATAAAATGACAATAAATTTGGATCCATAAGTCAAAATGCATCCAACTTTTGAGAGTAGTCTTCCAAAATTATTATCTAAAACTTTTAAGAATGAGATATCTTGAGATTAGTTTGTATGAATTATAAAAATGGAGATACAAGTGGAGGGAAAGATTGAGAATGCAAACAGTCTACTTCATTGGGCTATAAATACATCCCCCTCCTCTCCTTTAAAAGATTTGGCATTTCAGAAGAGTGGAGTGCATATTGGCATGACCAAATCCTTGAAAATGTCTTGTGATGAGCTTAAATACTCAAGTTTTTACTTGAGATACCATTCCTCCTCTCTTTTTTTCCATTTACTTTTGTGTTCTTCATTATTGTAATCTTGTAAGTCTTTTCTTTGTAATTATATTTTAATGTAAGTTTCTTCTTAAGTATCTATTATTCTCATCCACCTTCTATAGTTTAATATTAATTTTCTTGAAATAATTTAAATACATTTGAATCACCTTACCTTATTTTTCTTTCTCATTCAATCTAAAGTTCGTTTTTAATTATCATCATCATTTGTGTGTGTGTTCGTTGCACCAATCTTTTCTCATCCATTTATTTTTATTATATTCTTAATTTATCATAATAATAATTAGAACTAGATTACTAATCATTTCAATGGATGAGTAAATATCTCATTGGGGTGAGTTATAATTTAGGCATGTTAAACAATTGAGAGCTTTTTCTCGATGAATATTCTTTAAATTAACATTGTGTATGTTGGACTTATCATGTCATGGATTAATGACTTGTTTTGTTTAACGTATGGATTCCATTGATTATTGGAACCATAAATACACTACCACAATCAATTACTGATTGAGATTAGAATCCTAGTTAAGTTAAGGCTTGGATTAAAACCTTAACACTTAGGAATTCCAATCAACGTAAACTTGTGACATGAGTGTTAATTTAATGCAATATAAATCAAGGCTCAAGGATATCACAAGCTTAACTACATAATAATGAACTCACCCCGATATATATAAATTTGTTAAATCAATCTTAATCAATCAATCATTTTATAATCTCTGAAAACAAACCCCCCAATAAGAATATAATTAACTAAAAACAATCGACTATTAAAAAGTATCATCGCTGAGGATTCGACCTGAGTACTTCTATACACATTAACAGAGCACCAGAACTTTGAATGGTCGATAAGCGACAATTGACTGCGCTTTCACAATACCTTAGTGGAACAATGTGATCACAATTTTTTTCACCCAAATTTAGAACATCTTTGTCTGAAGGAACCAAGAAAGACACCCTAGAGATCACCCACATGTGTATAAAAGTTCACCGGTTCATCGATCCATGACATTCATGTCCTATTATGAATGATTTGAATGATTTTTGATGCCTATGTGATCAATAGAAAAATATATACTCCATCCAATAAGGATCAATCTGATCACATCATTCACACTTCTTTCTCTCTATAAATTTGAGAGAGAATATGAGAGGATTAAAATTTATAAAAGGGTTTCCCTTTATGATTATTGGTTCTAAAATAAATTTATATACTTAGTTTAAACTCTTTTAAATTTTACTTTAGTCCTTAAAAAGGGTTAATCTTAAAACTAACTCATTATTTCATAAAAAATATGTTAATTTGTTATAAGTTTCATGAACATTTCATCACTCAAATTTTTTTACATGTCACATAATGAAATACAAAACATTAACTTGACTCATTCCTCCTAAATATGTTTAATAAAATTCAAAAAAATAATATTCATTTGAAAAACTATTTTATCATATTTACATAGTTTAACTAAAATGAATCATGAATACATTGATAAATTAATTAAATTATAATTATTCTAAACTTGAATAATATATAATTTAATGTTTTAATTATTTAATTGAAATATTTCACACTCAAATGTTCATCAGTCCCATAGACATGGGTCTTACTTTTTCCTAATTTATTAATTATTTGAATTAGTGGAACTTCAAGATAAACATTATGTGTGACCCTCTAGGACCTTATCTTGATAATAATGTGTCCTACTATGAACACTTACTATGTAATAAAATCAATTTTCCTTGTGATATCTCATAAAGTATACTTTATATTTTGTGTCAATATTTTTTCATGATTTATTTATCTTTCTTTTACCGTATTGGATGAAATTTCCTTAATATACCATGGATATAGATTTATTCAAGTCACAAAAACCTATTAAAAGGGACATAGATATAATATTCTTATACCTAAAAGTGAAAATCATATCTTTATAATTCAATCATTTTCATGGCACTAATGATGCACCCAAAACGAGATTCATCATCAAAAACATAAAACTTCATGGTTTTCATCAAGTATAAAGTATGTAATTTAATGATAAACATTGATATTTATCTTAAGTTAAGAGACTAATACACATGCTCATAGATATAAATATACAATGACACTTAAAACATGTGGTCAACCTATTGGAGGGTAAGTTCTCATGATCTTCTATACTTGATATCACTATGTGAAAACATTATGAGAATAAGTATCAATGCTTATGATCCCTCAAAACCTAATAGTCAGATATCGTATGTGTCTCATTAGATTGATATATCTAGGGAATAAGTTACATTTTTATGATTATTATCATAGTAACATAAGGTTATCATTATATCCAGTTGTTGATATAAAATTTTTATATAAGATATAATATATGGACATTAACATATATAGTACATGAAGAAGCTGTGTTACTATCATAGTAAGTATAAATCATGTATACATAACACTATATGCATGATGTGGTAATTTAAAAGTATTAGTTCAGGTTGGGTCTAGGGCTCCCACTCTCACAACACACTCACTTTCACTAGATCCAATTTATAACTATTCAATAAAAAGTTCTTATATGAAAGTCATTATTTTGTTAAGTTATGGATTCAGTCATCAAGTCTACTATTTTTTCATCTGTGGTGACTTTGTTAACTGTGATTTCACATATTTGAGTAAAAATCACTTAAAAGGTGATACCTTCCAAGAATATACCTATCATAATTTTTTGTAACCTATAATTTTTAACTAATATCATCATTATAATATTATCAAAATTTATATTGTGATAATAATGAACTTTTCATGCCCATTTACTTAGCCTAAATATGATATTAGATCATTTTGGTATATTTAAAGGCCATCTTTTATGTCCTTTTAATAACTAGATCTCCTTCCTATCTAAGTACTAAGAATTTATGCCTTGAAATTTCTTAAGTACCATGTGGTAGTTTTTATTGCTGCCCCATGCTGTTCTCTTAGATTTATTTGATATTTGATCTCTATGTTTTATGCACAGGAAATATAAAATCTAGTGCATACCATGGCATATATGATAGATCTCATTATTCAAGTGCATAAGGTTTTACACATCATATTAATCTCCTCTCGTGTCTTAAACACATCATCATAGAGATATTTTTGTCATGTGATATGTGAAATCATTCTCTTTGAATTGTTCCATCTTTTTTTAAATATCCTTGCACTTTTATATACTTTTAATTAGTTCAAGAAAACTGATAGATCAATCTTATTATATATTTTTATTGAATATAAATTCCTTGAAACACTTTATAATATTTTTTTGACAATCACAATACATTTCCTTAAAGTATTTGTTTTACTAAATTTTATACTTCCCTAGTTTTAAGTATGTTTTTCCAAAAAATCTGTTTTTACAGACAAAGGAATATCAATTTATTAGATGGAAAAAATTACTAAATTCTAATAAACTCATTCTAAAGTTCAGACAGACTCTTAAATATATTTATAAATGAATATCTATAAAATAATTGACATAAATAAAATAAATAATTATAAATTGACAAATTTATATTAATAATTTTGGAGAAACATTTTCCAGATAGAAGCAGACATGTTTTCTAAATGAAATTTCCCTTAAATCTTCAAGAGATAGATATACAATTTTTCTGGATGAACAAATTCATTCCATCGTGTGTAGTATAGTTATAGTTCGATGGTATATAAATGAATGAGCATCATACGAAAATCATGGGCTATCAATTTGAAGTTTGTTCCAAGACCATTGCAACCACCTATGAGATTCACAAAATATGACCATTGCAGCTTTGCCTGTAAATAGGGGAAATGATAAAAAAACAGGTAGATTTTTCATTACTAAACATCAAGAGTTTTTTTAAATAGTTTTTAAATATTTTTACATTGAGAGTTTTTTTCTTAATGAATCCTTGAGAGTATTATTTGTAAATTCATTAAGAAATTTTATGTTTTGTAATAATCAGTCTGATTGGATTTGATCAAGGGATTCTATGGATAGGAAGATAGAGTCTTGTCTGATATTGATGATCAAGGGTTGTCATGGCTAGAAAAATAGATTTATTATGGTCTTAATATCGAGGGTTTACTTACTTAAGGAAAAAAAACCTTTATATTTTGGTTAAAACTGTGGATACCTAAAGTATGGATTATAGACTTCCTTAATGCTGAAGGTTAAAGTATAGGTCAATATTTAATAAAGTTCTGTAATTTTTTCTTTAAAACATTATAAATTATTTCTTTACTTGTTTTTACAAGTTATATTTTTCGCTGTGAAATTATATAGAAGAGTTTTACTTATCCTACAATTTTCTAAACTATGATATTTGAATGAACTATCTATACACTTTATAATACAATGTCTGGATAAAATTTTGGTCTGATATATAATTTAATGTTTGGATGAAATTTCTTTATGATAATTTTACTTAATTAGGTTAATCATTTTTTTAAGTTTTATTTTAAAAACCACAATTCACCCCCACTATTATATCCATTTTTATACTCTTTGATCCTACATTTGGTATTAGAGAAGGTTCTAATACTTAAATTTCTAGTTTTTTACTTTTGTTATACTAATAAAGTTTATAAAGTTTTATAAATTCTTTTATAAACTGTTTTTTACAAAAAAATTTATAAACTATTTCACACTAACATGTATTTGTAGAAAGAGTATATTTCTTGTTTACAAATATGCTAGGTTTGAATATTTTAACTCTTGATAATATTAATCCTAACAAACCTCCATTTTTTATGGGGAAGATTATGAGTATTGGAGAGATCATATGAAAACTTTTTTTATCAATATAAGAGTTGATAATTTTTTATTTTGATTGGAAACTATAAGATTCCTGAAAAAGAGGTTTATACCTTTAAAAATCAATAAAATTGGAATATAAACTTAACTATCAAGTTAGAAATAATTTTCTATGTTTTAGGACAAATAATATATAGAGTCAGATATCTTATTATGAAGATGCGAATAGTATATAGATTTTTTTGAAATTACTAATTTTGGTCCTTCTAAATTTATAGAAACTAGAAGAGAAATTCTTGGAGATAATCATCAAGAATTTGGTTTCTTACCTGGATAATCTATTTCTAAGATGCATTAGATATTTATGATAATTTTTAATAGATTACAGTCAATGGGTGATAATGATCTTACTGATCAGATTTTGGTTGAAAAGATCATTGAGATTATTCTAGCAGAGTGAGAATCCAAGAGAATAAATATTGATGATAAAAATAAAATTTCAAAGTTGAGATTAGATGATTTGATAGTAACTCTTATGCATTATGAGGTTGGATTGAAAAGAGATTCTGAAAAATGAAAAAATAAAAATGAAGTAGATTTTTCTTATACTTCAGTTATTTATAAGAAAGTGACATATACAGAGAAAGTTTCTAAGTATTTAAAGAAAAAGAATGTTAAAATTTTAATATATAATAGTTATTCTAAATATTTTTAGAATGAGTTATTTAATCTTTCTAATAGAATTAACAGGATTGTTGGGAAGAAATATTTCATATATAAGTACAAGAAGGATTTTAAGGACAAAAGTGAGAACAAGTATTCTTTTAAAATGATATGTTATGAGTGTAAGAGAATTGTTCATATAAGACTATATTTTAATAAGATTAAGAGAAAATATGAGAATAAAAGAAATTATGGGAGGAATGATAAGAATTTCTAAAAACGTAAGAGTAAGAAAATTCTAAAAGCCTCACACACTTGGTTTAAAATTAGAGGTGATAGTTATTCATATAATTTATCAGATAGAGAAAGTAAATAATAGAATAATATTTTTTTCTTTATTGAAATTACAAAAAATAACAATTGCTTCATGGATATGGTTTCTACTAAAACCTTAACCAATATTACTTTGAATGCGTTTATGAAAAATAAAGAGGATAATGATCTTAATGAACCAACTTTTGTGTTGGATAAAGATGATGATTTATATTTTAATGAAAATACTTATCAAAATCTAAGAGAAGATGATAAGAAAAAGGTGAAATCCAAAAAAATAATTACAAGAGAATATCTATAGAAATTTACTTAAACAAATAGATTATTTTAAAGAAAAAGTAGAGGTTTTTATAAAAGTAAATGCTATTTTATTTTATTTTACACAAGGTCATCATTAAAAAATTCCATAATTACAATATACAAATTCATCAATCCAAAATTTATATGGATAAATCAAATGTGGTTGTTATTATTGAAGCTCAAGAGAAATCTCAGAAAGATAAGGAAGTTTCCATACAAATTTCTCCAAAGAATTTTCCATGGATGAAGTGGTTAAGAAGAAAAATATAAAATTGTTCATGAGTTGAAGGAATAACTGAATCTTAAAGATTTATTAGGATCTCAATCAGTTTCTTTATTTTTAAAGTCAACAAAGAATGTTTCTTTGAATATTTCATATATACAAGCTTCTATAGAAATTGAGCAGCATTCTAGATTTCAAATTTTGGACAGAGAAGGTGCTGATAATAATGATGATAATGTTGGAAAAGGTGGTGATAATGATTAAGATCATATTGAAGGTGGTAGTCCTAGTGATGAATAGGTAAGTTAAGTGTTGGTACTTTCTGATTATGTATAAGTAATCAATATATTTTTAAGAAAGCTAAAAATTCAAGACGTTCAAGGTATCGACTTCCAATATCTTTATCAGATTCCATGAATTCTTCTACTTCCAACACTTTTTGTGATGTACCGACCCATGATCCACTGAATGGTGTCCCGAGCTGGTTGTCCACATTCCCACGAGCGTGCCTCCCCATACACCATAGGGTGATGACAAGCAGTATGGGTCTCTTAAGTAATTCTTGGGGAGACTATACCCTCTGTTATCAAAATAAAACACCAGAAGAAGAAAATAAAAATAACCAAGTATGGAAGTGTATAAATAACCATAACAATGCCATGAAATATGATATTGAAACCCAGAAAATACAATACTCAATTGAAAGGTAAAAAATGCTATAACAATGAAAGTGCCAAGTGTCTACAATGCAACTCAATGTAAAGACACAATGAATCAAAAATGGGTCCCTAATTGCATCTGGTTCCCTCTCCCACGCTCCAATCCCAAAAAGAAACTTATTTGAGGGCCTTGCCCTTATCCTGTACTACAACAACAAAGTCTGCTTAGGTTCCGATCAGGTGGCCCAAATAGGGTGTGATTACAACTCAGTAGGACACTACCAATGATGTCTAAAATGAGTCCAGTCAAAAGATAGCACATGAAATTTTATGAAGAAATAATTACAATGCATAATTAAAACAGTTATCACATTGTCATTTAATATTTAATAATCACATTAGTCCAATTCAATTCATGTTTCCCATTTGAATCATCATTCACTATTATCATTCATTTGGTTTAGGTCGTCATGCCTAGCCCCCCAAATCCCAGTTGAAGCATCATTCATTATTATCATTAATCATTTGGTGTAGGTTGTCATGACTAGCACCAAAAATCTCATTGAGTATAGGTTTTCATCCCTAGCACTCCAATTCTCGTTCAGTGTAGGTTGTCATGCCTATCACCCCATAATCTCAATCTTGGATATCTATTGGGGAGGAACGTCATGTCTAAGTACCAACTTCTAATCGGTCTAGGATTCCAGGCCTAACACCACAAAATCTTAGCTATTTAATCATTTTTTAAATCATAAGAATTTTCCACATTATTCATTTACTAATCTAATGATTAGTTAATCATTTCAAAGGCCATTAGTTAATTGAACAATTAATTAAGCACACAACCCATTAATTAATTCATCAATTAATTAATCAATCAAAACCATTCTCATTCCATAATTAATTCTTCACAATTAATTATCCATTTCAAATCTCAACTCACCATAATTAATTCTCACAATTAATTATATTTTTACATTAAATTAAATATAAAAATTAGAATATCAAATCTGAAAGAGATCTATTTGGGTAACCCCCCATCATTTGTTCCGTGATTCAATCATCAATTAATTCACCAAGGCAACTCAATTCAATTCCACATACCTAATTAATCCAAATTAGGAAATTAAATTATCAAGGGAATCTAGAAAATTCATAAACTCACACACATATCATAAATCATTACTATGAGATTTTGATTTAGACCACCTACCTCAGTTTATTGACAGAAGTTATCCCAACAAAAATCCCCAAAATTTGAGTGGCACAACGTCGTCGATCTAACTCCCGATCTAAATCCCTAAAACCAAAATTAATATCAAAAGCATCAAGATCTTGAAAATATAGATCTAGATTCAAAATCCTATATCTAGATCTCAACCCATATGTTTAGATCCATGGAAACGGTGAAGATACTCCATGAAAAGACCTTGAAAAGATAAGAGAAATAACGGAAGAAGCATCAGGATGAAATCCACTTACCAGGAGGAGAGAAGATCTTCAATCCAAGATTTCAATCTCAAATAACTGTGTTTATATCACCTTGGAGTCTCTCTAGGATGCTTTGGAAACACCTAGAATTTTTCAAGCCTGATCCAAGTTCAAAATATGGGAGTCCTAGGGGATTCTGGTGGTTTTAAAAAAGATTTTAGGAATTAAAATCCTGCATGAACAGTTTCTAGGGTAGAGGCACATGGTTGGAAAAACTGTGCGCCAACCGTGAAGACCTATTTTTCCAAGTTTTTATAGTTGGCATGGTTTTGGACGCATGGTTTTTCAAACCGTGCACAAATCGTGCAGACCCCACTGTCCAATTTTGCATGCTTGGCATGGTTTGGTCGCACAATTTGTCAAACTATGCGCAAACCATGCATAACCCACTATCCATTAGTTTTCCAAAAAAATTCACCCAAGCACACCCCAATGCACTAATCCAAGTTAATGGTACTTAAAAGCTTCAAAAAGTATTTGAAAACGTGCGCGAGATGACTCCAGAAAAGGCCAGGATCTTACAATCTCCCAACCTTATAACAACTAATCCTCGAGCTTCACTCCCAAACTTCTCTAAGATTCTGAGCCAAAAATATTGGGCCATTGAGCCCTCATTAAGCTTCTTGTTCCCAAGTTTCCTCTTGAACATTTCTATTTTTCCATAACACATGAACTAACAACACGGTCTTTCTCCATAACACTTTCTCACTGTGACCCAACACATGCATTAGATGATCCTCAAAGGATGCATCAGTTTCAAGGTCAACCTCTTCCACATCAATCACATGATAAGGGTTGGGGTGATACCACCATATTTTTGACACATAGAAAACATCATTTATAGAGATGAATTTCTATGTAAGTGCTAATCGGTACACCACCGACCCGATTCTCCCCAGCACCTCAAACAGTCCCACAAACCTGGGAGCTAACTTGCCCTACCTCCATATTCTGTGGTGACCCAATCTAGGCGATACCTGAAGGAATACATGATCACCCTCTGTAAAATCTAGGGTTCATCTCTATCTATAAACATAATATTTCTGTCTACTATGATCTATAGCCATATATTTCTGAATCAACTGTACCTACTCTGATGTCTCCTGAACGAGACTCAGTCCCAACAGCTCTAACTCACCCACCTATAACCAACATAGTTGTGATCTATAATGTCTACCATAAAGTGCCTTGTATGGTGCCATTTGTATATTTTCTTGATAACTATTGTTATAGGATAACTCCACTAAATCCAAGTGCTCCTCCCAAGAACCACCAAAGTCAAGCACACGTGCTCGCAACATATCCTCTAACACCTTTATGGTACACTCTAACTGCCCATCTGTTTGTGGGTGGAAGACCATACTTAATAGAACCTATGTAATAAGTGACTTATGTAAACCCTTCCACAAGTGTGAATTATAGAGAAAATCATGATATGAAACTATAGTCCATGGAACCCCATGAAAACAAACTATGTCTCTCACGTACAGTTCTCCCAACTACTCTACTATAAAGGTTTCGTTGATAGGTAAGAAGTGTGCTACCTTCGTTAGTTGATCCACGATGAACCAAATATCATATTTCTTCCTAAGAGTTTTTGGAAGTCCTACCATGAAATACATAGTCACATCATCCCACTTCAATCCTGGAATAGGCAACAACTACAATAGGCCTCCAGGTCGTTGATGCCCTGCTTTCACCTGCTGATAGGTGAAACATCTTGTTATAAACACTGTTATCTTCTTTTTCATGCCTGGCCACCAAAACTATCATCGTAGGTCACAGTACATTTTTGCCACACCCGGATGTACCACCCACCTTAAAGCATTAAATTCTTGCATGAGTTCCTCTCGCATAAACAAAGGCACAACAACCCTATTTTTCACATATATGATATCATTCTCATCTATTTTCCAGTCTAAAAGTGTCTCCCCACGTTTAGGGATTTCTCTCAAGGCTAAACATTATGGATCCTCATACTTCCTATACCCGATCCATCTCAAGAGCGTAGACTCCACTAATAAGAAAACTAGAGTCATCTCCACCTGACTCTCTTGAACTACTACATGCATTTCTTCCAGCAAAGTCACCATCTTCCACTCTGTACTCAACTCATGTACCAACTGAGTCTGAGTTTTTCTGCTCAAGGCATGAGCCACACTATTCCCTTTTCTGGGTGTATATTCTAGTTCAGAATAAAAGGACTGCTTATACTATACCCATCTTTGCTGCCGAATATTCAAGTTGTACTGTGAAAAGATATACTTCATTTTTTTTGATCCGTAAAAACTATAAAATTTTCACCCAAAAGATAGTGTCGCCAACACTTAAGAGAATAAATCACTATTTCCAAATCAAGGTCATGTGTAGGGTAATTCCGTTCAGGTGGCCTCAACTACTAAGACCCATAAGCAATGAATCTATCCCCTAGAATCAACATAGCTCTGAGTTCAACCCCATAAGCATCATAATACACCATGTACTTCTCACCTGACTTAGGTAATAAAAAAATTGGTACTGATGTCAAGAGCTTCTTAAACTCCTAGAAAGAATTCTCGCATGCTTCTGCCCAAAAAAACATTACCCCTTTCTTTGTCAAACCAGTAAGCAGTGCTGCCATTCGATAAAAGTCCTGGTTAAACCTCCTGTAATAACTTGATAATACTAAAAAACATCGAATATAAAAAACATTATTGGGATGCTACCAAGAAATCACTGACTGCACTTTCTATGAGTCAACTGTAAGAACCCATTTTTTACTGCGAAATACTTTGGAATATTCTTGATGTTATTCCAGAGCAGCGTCTTCAGACGGCGTGCGATTCCGAGCCAAAGAAGTGTCCGGAATTAAATTTTCAGTGTGTTCACACTGGAAACGCCAAATAAATGGGATAACTCCTAAACGGTGATCCAGATCAGAGATACGAATGTACAGATGGGTCCGGAATGGGGTGTTTATCCTAGGAACAACATAAAACTTGTCGGCGCAGGATGTTTGGACCCCTCGCCCGCTTTCGGAACGTTAAACAGATAATTAAATTAATAAATTAATTCGTTTAATGGTGAAACAAAAGTATCTCTTAAATGGTGGTTTAGATTGAAAAACTGAGGGTGTCGTTGACTTCGGAGCATGTCGTTTACCCAAGGTGGGGTGTAAGTTTTGCGGGCACGGGCCGTCAGTGAAAAATGGCCCTAGGGGCGTTTTCGTAATTTGGCAGCCTCGGGCGTTGAGCTTTAGAACTTTTGAACGGGACCTTGGATCAAAATTCCGAGACATCCGTTGTGCTTGGGAGGTGGTGTTTACCCTAGGGGAGGCTTAACCTCGACCCCGTTGAGAGATTCGGGCGCGGGATAAATTGTGGGTTAAATTAATTTAATTTCTTCTTTATTTAATCCCTAACCCCACCCCTCTCCTTCCCCATTTCCCTTCCCCCTGGCGGACGAGCTCAACCAAGGAGGAGCCCTTCTCCTCTCCTCCCTTCTCCAAGACGAAGCTCCGGCGGATAACCGAGAAGCTTCGGGCTGCGCCCTACAAGATATGATCTTGTTTCCATTTTAGTTTCCCGCACCATGTTCGTACTAAATTTACATTATTGAATTGACATCGAATCTGCACATGAAGCCCATGATCGTGTAGTAAATTTTATGAGCTTTCCATCGCTCTTTTCGGTTTGTAAATCGGAGTTCGTCGGAGGCCGCGGTCTTCCGGAAAAAGTTGTGGGTTTTTGGATTTTTCCGGCCGGTTTAGAGGGCTTCTGGCGGTCCGAGGGCAGTGGCAGGCGGTGGCGCGCGGGCGGCTTCAGGAGGGTGTCGTGGCACGCGGGCGGCCTTAGGCGGGTGTCGCGGCGGGAGGCGGCGGCTTTCCAGGGTGAGGGGGTAGCTTTAGGAGGAGGCCGGGGCTCAGGCGGAGCGCCTCGGCGCGGCGTCGGGTCCCCAGGGAGCAGCGACCGCGGGGTCGCAGTGCGCGACCCCCGTGCGGCGACAAGACCCGCGGGCCGGCCCAGGCCGGGCGGACCGGCCGGTCCAGCCCAAGGGGCTTTGCCCCTCAGTTTTCGGACGCCCGTAATTTTCGCTACGGGCGTCCGTTTTGCTTTCCGTCTGCGACAGTGTATTCCAGACGTCATGAAGGACTTTTTGAGATGGTTTCAGGAATTTTTAATTCCCAAAACGAGGGGCCTCGGAGGCGCGACACGTCCTTAAGTGAAGTGACGTTTTCTTCGGGGGATTTTGTTTTGGATGGCGCAAATGCATCCGACGTCCGTTTTAAGCGCCGTTAGTGGCGTTGGAACCCTGGCACCGAGGCGGAGCTTTCCAGGGTGGTTTTAGGCATTGAGGCCAGAGGTGAGGCGTGGGCCCCATGACCTGTCTTCTGAGCTGCGAGCAGCATTTAGCGACTTTCTCATCAGGCGTCTGTTCGGGGCGTGCGGGCAGTCGTTTCTAGATGTTTTTCCGAGGGGATTGCAATGGTGCAATCTGCCCGCCCTAATTCCGCACGATGGTGCGGGCCCCACGAGGGCCGTTTGGGCGTTGACAGTGATTTTCTATCTCTATCATCTGGCGACCGTTTTGGACAAGTGAATAGTCCAACTTGTGTACTTTTTCGAGAGGATCGCAGCGGTGTGATCCGTTCTTTGTGTTTCCGGACCGGGATATGGGTCCCACGAAGCACCGCTTGTGTGCGGTGCGTCAGAATGCATCTTTTTCTACGGATATCCATTCCACTCAAGTGAGCAGTCTTTTGACATGTTTTCACGAGGGGATCGCAATGGTGTGATGCGCCCGACTGTTTTTGGGGCCAAGGCTCAGGATCACGGGACGCCATTTGGGCGTGAGGCGGTGTTGGTGACTTTTCCGTCGGATATCCGTTGGAGGTGAGTAAGTAGTCGATCTCGCATGTTTTTCCGCGAGGATTACAATGGTGCAATCCGTTTGGCTATGCGGAGCCTCTTGCGTGATCTTATTAAATGTGGAGCATGAAAGGTTCTCCGGTGGTGGTTCGTCCTACCTTGTTTATAGCGGACCCTTGGCGTGTGATCGCGCACTTTTGGGAGAGTGATATAAATGATTCACAAGATGTGGTTGGCCGTGAATGGGCCTTTGAGGTGGAGTTGTAACATCACGCCTTCGCATTGACACTGGGTGCCATGTGCACGATAGCCTTTGGGCTGGAACGTGGTATACTTTGGGAGTATACGAGAACGCTTGGAGGTACATGTAGTTGTTTGTACCTGATAACGTTTGTGCGCTTGGTTGGGGTTGACTTGGGTCCACATGTTGTGTGGGGCCCATGTGCGTTTCGTGTTCTTCTTTACATAATTTTGACCTCTCGCGACGTAGAGGGTCCCTCTATGCTTGTTTTTTTGACCAGCAGGGTAGAGTTTTCCCCTGGCTTTGTGCTCATTTTTTTGACCAGCAGGGTGGAGTTTCCCCTGGACTGGTGCTCTTTTGTCTGACCAGCAGGGTTGAGTGGTCTCCCCCTGGTCTTGTTCTCGATGGTTTGGCTGGCAGAGATGGTTTGGTTCTTCTCCTTCTTCAGCTGTGAGGGGTTACAGTACCATGACCTTTCACCGGACTACGACACTATTTTCAACTACAGGTGTTCGTACAGTGTGGGTGTTTTCCCCAATTTCTGGGATGAGATGTCTCGGTCCTCTTTGATAATGACTCAGTGGATTGGAGCAGGATCGCCTTGTGAGGCCTGGGGAGTTTCTCCCGTTCTTTCGTGTTCCATGGTAGAGTTCTTGTGGATTCAGTGTGACCAACACTTTACGCCGGCACCGATCCTCTACCCAGGAGGTTGTTACCAGCAGGGATGAGGTTGTTACCAGCAGGTCTGAGGTTGTTACCAGTAGGGCTGAGGTTGTTTCCAGCACGGCTGAGGTTGTTTCCAGCAGGGCTGAGGTTATTTCGAGCAGGGCTCGCCAGTGGGTTACCATCCAGCAGGGATGGCCAGTACAGTAGTGTTCACCGAGCTGTACCATCCAGTAGGGATGGCCAGAGCAGTTCCGGGCTTACCTCCACCTGGGCTGGGCAGTGGTCCCCGATGCCAGGCTTACCTCCAGCGGGGCTGGGAAGTGGTCCCCGATGCTGGGCTTACCTCCAGCTGGGCTAGGTAGTGGTCCCCGATGCCGGGTTACCTCCAGCTGGGCTGGGTAGTGGTCCCGTCGCCAACTTTAACCAGGTCGCCCTCTAGTGGATTACCCTGTTACGGGACTGGGCAGTGTGGCACCCGTCGACTTTCTAGGTCTCCATGTAGTGGGAACCCATTGACTTCTAGGGACCCTCCAGCGGGGTTGGGCAGGGGGTCACCTGTCAACTTTGAGACATCTCAACTGTGGGGCAGTGACGAGGTGTGGTTTGATGTTCCCCCAGAACTCTCAAGTACGAGGAGCGCTTCCCCCCATCGAGACGCGTCCTTGTGATGCGACCTAAAACCGTGTGGGTGAGTCAGTGCCGCCCAAAACGAATAGTGTCGAGGTGTGGTGATTGAGCCCCTTGTCTTGTAGTTCGGGGCAGGCGTGCGGGATGCTGGGCATCGATGGTGTTACTTCTGGGACTGTTGGATACTCTTTTCTTGGGCTGAGCTACGAGATGGAGATCCCTTTACAACCTTTTTCGGGATTCTTATTGAGCATATGTATTTTTATATACCTTGTTCCGGTACCCACTTCCTGGGTGTGGTTACTCTCCTTCCAGGTGAGACGAAGACGCGCGGGGTATTCCACATGCATTCCATGTCTAACTTCTTGTGGTTGGACGAGTCTACTCTCCTACTATAGGTAGCGAAGACTCGACGATAATTTCACCTTCTCACCATTTCCAACTCCTTGTGTCTAGAAGAGTCTACCTCTGTTCTCTTGTTTGGTTGAGGTGGACTCTCTGCTGTTACTCTTACTGCACTTTCAGTTGTACTCCTCTACTTTTTCTGTTCGCTCTACTTCTCACCCTTCGGTACCTCCTTTATTGCTCCCTTGAGCCTTCGGGGTATCCTACTAAGTATTTTTATACTCACCCCTGCTTGGGCTTTTCCCGCACTTGGTGTGCCCTTGCAGACGAAGGACAGGTTGGTCATGACCTCAGTGGAGCATAGGAGTTCGGGATCTTAGACCACGTTCGGTGGTCGTAGCCGGGTTCTAGGTGGGAGACCCGTCAGCTATTTATTTTTGTTTACCTATTGCCGGGTTGTGGCACTTTTCTGGTTGGGCACGTGTTTTTCCCCTTTTTCCTTTTCAGCACTTTACTTGTACTGTTTAGAGGTCGATGCACTTTTTTGGTATATATATAGCAGTTTCCCTTTTCTTTACTTGTCTTTTCTTTTACTCTGCACTGTTGTATTGAGTGTGCTGTGTATGTGTGTACAGGTACTTAGGCAAAGGCCTCCCCAAGTTGTTGTGCCTTCGGAGCTGGTCACCAGCCCCTGGCCTATGGAGGCGGGCTTGGGGTAGTTTTGGCTCGAGCCCAGGTAGGTCCGGGTCGTGAAAAAGTGGTATCAAAGGTGGTTTGTTCCTTGGGACGTTGTTCGGACATCCCTAAAATAAAAGGAATTGGTTGGTATTTAGGGAAATAGTGTCAACGTGTCTCGAGAGTGGCTCTCAGTCCAGGGAGTCCAGTGATGGTGCGACGACCGACGTATCCATTCACCATGACCTTGATAACCCGCTTGTCGACTCGGCATGCTGAGACACTTGTTGAAGGGAAATTTTGTTTGTGAATCACACAGGACTGAGTCTTTACTGTCCTTCTTGAGTCTGCTCCCCATCATTGTTGTTATTGGTATATACATATATGCTCATCTGACCATGGCACTCCTTGATAACATTCAGGATGTCTCCGTGAAGACAGCCAGCCAGGATACCAGCTTTGGTTCATGACGAAGACCCTATGGGCTACGAGGCCACAGTCTAGGACCCATCATGCGAGCCCCTTTCTCTAGGTGGGCTGGTAGCAGCACCCCCACCTGTTGAGCAGCAGACAGCTTTAGCAGAGCAGACGGGGCTTGAGCGCAGGTTGAGCGCGCTCTGTGAGTTCCAGCGGCAGATACCTTTGAGGTTCGGTGGTGAGCCAGACCCTTAGGTAGTAGAGGTTTGGCTCGAGACAGTGGTTTTCCTTTTCAGGATTGTGCAGATGCCAACAGATCTTATGGTGGCTTTGGCCGCCAACCTTTTTCGTGAAGCAGCTTGGCGTTGGTGGAGTATGGTGACTCAGTTTCTTGACGAGTCGTTTCTTTCGTGGGGAGACTTTTAGTTGTTGTTTCGTGAGGAGTTTTTCCCCTCCTGCTTACGCTCCGTTCAAATTCAGGAGCTTTTGCAGTTTCAGAAGGGAGGGATGACGGTGGCTGAGTACGTGGATAGTTTTGTAGACCGTGCACGCTTTTACCCGGACTTGGTCCATGACTACAACATCCGAGCGCGGAAGTTTGAGCAGGGTCTCCGCCGAGAGATTTGTGCTGTCATAGTACCCTTGAGAATTTTCACATATGCCGGGGTGCTAGAGTAGGCGTTGGTGATAGAGAGCTTCCTTTCACATTTTGCGGTTAGTACTGGCAGTGGGCATGACAGAGCCGAGACGTCTGCCATAGTTAGCAGGCGCCGGATGACAGAACCTCGATGCTGGTGGCCTTCCCACTGCCAGTTTCGGAGACGTGGTCGTATACCACTGTGGCGAAAAGGCGCAGGGCCTCAACCAAGGATGCCCTTCCGTGAGTGGATCTCGGGCTGTGGACGTACACCACAGTGGCGCAGGAGGGCACCAGGGCAGCCCAGAGAGTGACAATGTTATGCCTATGACGGGCGAGATCACTTGGCATGAGACTGCCCAACCCGAGTTGCTGAGAGCTTCAGGCAGGCAGCAGGCGCACCACCATGGCAGAGGCAGTGCCGTGATCGGAGTAGTGCCCGGAGAGGTGGTGCTAGAAGAGGAGCGGGAGGATCTGGAGGTGGGGGATGCCGTTATGAGGTCTTCCCATCACCATCAGGTGGTCCACGTCAGGCTCCGGGAGCTGACAGATGAGACCGTAGACAGCCGCGAGCCTTGGATGTCTATGATCCTGCAGAATAAGGGATGATGAGAGGTACCCCTTGCAACTCTTCTACTTCTTTCAGTAGAATTGTTAGACTCTATGCGTGAAGTGCTTTTTCTCCCCGCTCCTTGCATGAGTTGATACCAGGGTGACGCAGGGCGTCGTGTGTAACCCTGTGTTGGTAAAGTAGAAGGTGAGATACCCTTCTCTTTAGTCGATGGTCGCGACTCCTTCGCCTTTCGAGCATGTAAGAGAGTCTTGGTCGTGGGAGATCGACTGTGGAATCTTGCGTGACCGGATATCCTTGGGTGTTCCACCATATGGATATTCTGAAGGAGGGAATCACCGGGCCTTGTTCCAGGGGCGGGCGGTGATTCCAGTTGCGGCGTGCGACATAGGGGTTCAGTCGGGGAGGTGAGCTACCCCCGAGAGCCTTCGGGCCGTTTGAGACCGTGCGAAGGGATGACAAGGTTCCCTACCACCTTTCCCTAACCCCAAAGTCCAGTTTGGGTACATGACGTCTCCCATGTGACTCACTCGAGAAGAGGTGTGCATGCTCCTATGCACGACATCGGTGAGGGCAGACCTCGCGTGGACAGATCAAATCTTTTGGTCTGTGTGAGGTGGCGTAGAGCTGTGCGAGAGTTCTTCTGGGTATGAGAGAGCCAGGTGTGGGCTTAGTTCCCTGAGTTGTTCCCTAGTTTTTATTTTTGAGGGAGAAAAGATTGAAGGTGGGAATGATGTAAGAACCCAGTTTTTGCTGCGAAAGACTTTGGAATATTCTTGATGTTATTCCAGAGCAGCGTCTTCAGACGGCGTGCGATTCTGAGCCCCAGAGTGGCCGGAATTAAATTTTCAGTGGGTTCACACTGGAAACGCCAAATAAATGGGATAACTCCTAAACAACGATCCAGATCAGAGATCCGAGTGTACGGATGGGTCCATAATGGGGTGTTTATCCTAGGAATGACATAAAACTTGTCGGCGCAGGACGTTTGGACCCCTCGCCCGCTTTCGGAACGTTAAATGGATAATTAAATTAATAAATTAATTCGTTTAATGGTGAAACACAAGTATCTCTTAAACGGTGGCTCGGATTAGAAAACCAAGGGCGCTGTTGAGTTTGGAGCATGTCGTTTACCCTAGGAGGGGTGTAAGTTTTGCAGGCGCGAGCCATCAGTGAAAAACGGTCCCAGGGGTGTTTTCGTAATTTTTTAGCCTCGGGCGTTGATCTTTATAACTTTTGAACGGGGCCTCAGATCAAAATTCCGAGACCTCCGTTGTGCTTGGGAGGTGGTGTTTAACATAGGGGAGGCTTAACCTCGACACCGTTGAGAGTTTCGTGCACGGGATAAATTGTGGGTTAAATTAATTTAATTTCTTCTTTATTTAATCCCTAACCCCACCCCTCTCCTTCCCCATTTCCCTTCCCCCTGACGGACGAGCTCAACCAAGGAGCAGCCCTTCTCCTCTCCTCCCCTCTCCAAGACGAAGCTCTGGCGGATAACCGAGAAGCTTCGGACTGCGCCCTGCAAGGTAGGATCTTGTTTCCATTTTAGTTTCCCGCACCATGTTCGTCCTAAATTTACATTATTTAATTGATGTCGAATCTGCACATTAATCCCATGATCGTGTAGTAAATTTTATGAGATTTCCATTTCTCTTTTCGGTTTGTAAATTGGAGTTCGGGGGAGGCCGCAGTCGTCCGACGAAAGTTGTGGGTTTTTGGATTTTTTCGGCCGGTTTTGAGGGATTCTGGCGGTCCGAGGGCGGCGGCAGGTGGTGGCGCGCGGGCGGCTTCAGGAGGGTGTCGCAGCACGTGGTCGGCCTCAGGTGGGTGTCGCAGCGGGAGGCGGCGGCTAGCCAGGGCAAGGGGGTGGCTTCAAGAGGAGGCCAGGGCTCAGGCGGAGTGCCTCGGCGCGGCTGCGGGTCGCCAGGGAGTGGCGACCGCGGGGTCGCGGTGCGCGACCCCCATGCGGCGATAAGACCTGCGGGACGTGGGTCTTTACGCGGATGCCGCGACTGGCCCTCGTGGCCCGTCTGCGCGGCCAAGCCGCGGGCCGGCGCAGGCCGGGCGGACCGACCGATCCAGGCCTGTCCAGCACAAGGGGCTTTGCCCCTCAGTTTTCGGACGCCCGTATTTTTCGCTACGGGCGTCCGTTTTGCTTTCCGTCTACGGCAGTGTATTCCAGACATCATGATGGACTTTTTGAGATGGTTTCAGGAATTTTTTAATTCCCAAAACGAGGGGCCTCGGAGGTGCGACGCGTCCTTAAGTGAAGTGACGTTTTCTTCGGGGGATTTTGTTTGGACGGCGCGGACGCGTCTGACGTCCATTTTAAGCACCGTCAGTGGCCTTGGGACCCTGGCACTGAGGCGGAGCTTTCTAGGGTGGTTTCAGGCGTTGAGGCCGGAGTTGAGGTGTGGGACCCACAACCCGTCTTCTGAGCTGCGAGCAGCGTTTAGGGACTTTCTCATCGGGCGTCCGTTCGGGGCGTGCAGGTAGGCGTTTCTGGATGTATTTCCGAGGGGATTGCAATGGTGTAATCTGCCCACCCTATTTTCGCATGATGGTGCGGGCCCCACAAGGGCCGTTTGGGTGTTGACGGTGATTTTCCATATCCATCATCGGGCGACCGTTTTGGACATTTGAATAGTCCAACTTGTGTACTTTTTCGAGAGAATCGCAACAGTGTGATCCATTCTTTGAGTTTCGGGACCAGGATGCGAGTCCCACGAAGCACCGCTCGTGTTCGGTGCGTTAGAATGCATATTTTTCTCCAGATATCTTTTCCACTCAAGTGAGCAGTCTTTTTGACGTGTTTTCCCGAGGGGATCACAATGGTGCGATGCACCCGACTGTTTTCGGGGATGAGGCTCAGGATCACGGAATGCCGTTCGAGCGTGAGGTAGTGTTGGTGACTTTTCTGTCAGATATCCGTTAGAGGAGAGTAAGTAGTCGATCTCACATGTTTTTCTTTAAGGATTACAACGGTGCGATCAGTTTGGCTGTGCGGAGCCTCTTGCGTGATCTTATTAAATGTGGAGCATGAAAGGTGCTCCAGTGGTGGTTCGTCCTACCTAGTTTATAGCAGACCCTTGGCGTGTGATCACACATTTTTGGGAGAGTGATATAAATGATTCACAAGATGTGGTTGGTCGTGCCTGGGCCTTTGAGGTGGAGTTGTTACGTCACGCCTTCGCGTTGACGCTGGGTGCCGTGTGCACGATAGCCTTTGGGCTGGAACGTGGTATACTCTGGGAGTATACGAGAACGCTTGGAGGTACATGTGGTTGTTTGTACCTGAGAACGTTTGTGCGCTTGGTTGGGGTTGACTTGGGGCCACAAGTCGTGCGGGCACCATGTGCGTGCCATGTTCTGCTTTATGTACTTTGGACCTCTCGCAACATAGAGGGTCCCTCTGTGCTCGTTTGTTTGACCAGCATGGTGGAATTTTCCCCTGGCTTTGTGCTCGTTTGTTTGACCAGTAGGGTGGAGTTTCCCCTGGCCTGGTGCTCTGTTGTCTGACCAGTAGGGTTGAGTGGTTTCCTCCTGGTCTTGTTCTCGATGGTTTGTCCGGCAGAGATGGTTTGGTTCCTCTGCTTCTTCAGCTGTGAGGGGTTCTAGTACTGTTCCCTTTCACCTGACTGCGGCACTGTTTGCGACTACGAGTGTTCATACAGTGTGGGTGTTTTCCCCACTTTCTGGGATGAGATGTATCAGTCCGCTTCGACAGTGACTCAACAGATTGGAGCGGGATCGACTTATGAGGCCTGAGGAGTTTCTCCTATTCTTTCGTGTTCCCTAGTAGAGTTCTTGTGGATTCGGTGTAACCAACACTTTACACAGGCACCGATCCTCTACCCAGGAGGTTGTTACCAGAAGGGTTGAGGTTGTTACCAGCAGGGATGAGGTTGTTACCAAAAGGTCTAAGGTTGTTACCAGCAGGTCTGAGGTTGTTTCCAGCAGAGCTGAGGTTGTTTCCAGCAGGGATGAAGTTGTTTCGAGCAGGGCTTGCCAGTGGGTTACCATCCAGCAGGGATGGCCAGTACAAAAGTGTTTACCAAGCAGTACCATCTAGCAGGGATGACCAGAGCAGTTCTGGGCTTACCTCCAGCTGGGCTGGGTAGTGGTCCCCGATGCCGGGCTTACCACCAGCGGTGCTGGGCAGTGGTCCCCGATGCCAGTCTTACCTTCAGTTGGGCTGGGCAGTGGTCCCCGATGCTGGGTTACCTCCAGCTGGGCTGGGCAGTGGTCCTGTCGCCGACTTTAACTGGGTCTCCCTCTAGTGGATTACCCTGTTACGGGACTGGGAAGTGTGGCACCCGTCGAATTTCCGGGTCTCCCTATAGTGGGAACCCGTTGACTTCTAGGGACCCTCAAGCGGGGCTGGGCAGGGGGTCGCCTGTCGACTTTGAGACCTCTCGACTGCGGGGTAGTGACGTGGTGTGGTTTGACGTTCCCCCAGAACTCTCAAGTACGAGGAGAGATTTCCCCCAACGAGACTTGTCCTTGTGACGCGACCTAAAACCGTGCGGGCGAGTCAGTGCCGCCCAAAGAAAATAGTGTCTAGGTGTGGTGATTGAGCCCCTTGACTTGTAGTTCGGGGCAGACGTGCGGGATGTTGGGCATCGATGGTGTTACTTCTGGGACTGTTGGCTACTCTTTTCTTGGGCTGAGCTACGAGATGGAGATCCCCTTACAACCTTTTTTGAGCTTCTTATTGAGCATATGTATTTGTATATACCTTGTTCCGGTACCCACTTCTTGGGTTTGGTGACTCTCCTTCCAGGTGAGGCGAAGACACGCGGGGTATGCCACGTGCTTTCCGTGTCTAGATTCACGTGGTTGGACGAGTCTACTCTCCTTCTATAGGTAGCGAAGACTCGACAAGAAGTTCACCTTCTCACCGTTTCCAGCTCCTTGTGTCTGGATGAGTCTACCTCCTTTCTCTTGTTGGGTTGAGCTGGACTCTCTGCTGTTACTCTTTCTGCACTTTTAGTTTTACTCCTCTACTTTTTCTGTTCGCTCTACTACACACCCTTCAGTACCTCCTTTTTTGCTCCCTCGAGCCTTCGGCGTATCCTACTGTGTATCTTTATACTCACCCCTACTTGATCTTTTCCTGCACTTGGTGTGCCCTTGCAGGTGACAGATAGGTTGGTCGTGACCTTAGTGGAGCATAGGAGTTCAGGAGCTTAGACCGCGTGCGGTGGTCATAGCCGAGTTCCAGGTGGGAGACCCGTCAGCTATTTCTTTTTGTTTACATGTTGCCGGGTTGTGGAACTTTTCTGGTTGGGCACATGTTTTGCCCCTTTTTCCTTTTCAGCACTTTACTTGTACTGTTTAGAGGTCGATGCACTTTTGTGGTATATATATAGCAGTTTCCCTTTTCTTTACTTGTCTTTTCTTTTACTCTGCACTGTTGCATTGAGTGTGCTACGTGTGTGTGTACAGGTACTTTGACAAAGGGCTCCCCGAGTTGTTGTGCCTTCGGTGCTAGTCGCCAGCCCCTAGCCTATGGAGGCGGGCTTGGGGTAGTTGCGGCTCGAGCTCGGGTAGGGTCGGGTCGTGAAACAAAAACCACACCTTCTTTTGAGATGATATGCCCAAAAAAGTGTACCCTATCAATCCAAAACTGACATTTTGATAGCTTGGAATATATCCAATGCTCTCTCAGTGTTCTCGGGACGATTTAAAGATGCTGGGCATGATCATCATGAGTCTTAGAGTACACTAAGATGTTATCCAAAAAAACCACAACCAAATGATGTAAGTACGAATGAAATATCCTATTCATCAAGGCCATAAACACTGCTAGATCATTTGTCAATCCAAAAAGCTTTACGACAAACTCATAAAGGTCATACCTTCTTTTGAAAGCAGTTCTTGGTATATCAGAAGTTTGAACTCTCACATGATTATACCCTGATCTCAGATCGATCTTTGAGAACACACTAGCCCCCTTCAGCTGGCCAAATAGATAATCGATACACATAAGAGGATATCGATTCTTCACATTAATTTTATTCAACTTTTGGTAGTCTATACACAAGCTTAAATCTGTGAAATGTTCAGTGTACTCCATTATGGATATGCTTCCTTATGTCAAATGCATAAAATCCGAATCCTTATCTTGTATTTTCATTTCTGGATAGAATTATTCTAATAACTTCTCCAAAAATCCCTTCCATAACATATTATCAATCTGTCTAGATCATTCCTGAATGTCCCACCAGCGCTTCGCAGAACCCCGCAACATATAAGCAGCCCACTTGAACCCTCTCTCATCCGAAGTCTCCAAATGGTCAAGTATTGTCTCTATGGACTCAATCTAGAATTTATCTCCATCAGGTCCACCCTCTCTAGTAAGAGTAGGAGGGTGCTATAGATGAAAATCCCTTGTCAACTCAGACATGGTTTTCTGAACCTTCCCTAGGTCTCTCTCCATGAATTTAATGAAATGAGCAAAGTTCTCTCAGAACTATTCTCCTTCTTCCTCTGATTTCACTAATGGTTCCTCAAGATCCCTGTCTGGAAGTTCATTCTGAGCCATACCCCTGAGTCTCTCCATCAACAAGTGTCATGGGGGAATAATCCTACAAGCCAAACACACGTCTCATGTCTCATAACGCAACCTTATAACATTTATATAAGAGGAGAAACTAACTGAACAAGTTTCAAAAAGTAATTTTCCCCATTTCTCTTAACACACGGTCAACACCTAGGCTTTACCACTACCCTTAACCCTCCTACTCCTAGGTCTTGGTTAACAAAGGTATATTCATTCTCATTAATTAATTCAACCATTAATTAATCACATTATTTCAAATAAATTAATTCAATAATTAATTAATTTCTCATACTCATTTCATAAATTAAGGTTCTCATTAGACACCAATTTATTCTAATTTTGCATTATTATTACAATACCACAACAAGGAAAAACAATTCAAGTTCAACAAATTACTCTTAAGCCATTTTCCGGTGAGTTCCTAGAATGATGTATGTCACAACAACACTGAGTGCCTAGAATGATGCCTGTAGAATTAACTATCGTACCTCTTTAGGCCACAAATCAAAATTAAACCATTTTCAAAACAAATATCACATCACAACACAAGTGCATCACCCAAGGTGAAATAATATGCAACTATAACAACAAACAACAATCAAAACAATACCACCCTGATTACTCAGATTTACCCTTTACATGGGTTTGCAACTCCCATGAACGAGCTCATTACCAAGCCTCGACTCTTCCTAGTCTCTTTTTTACCTTTACCAAAATAGTAAGACAAAAGAAAAAGAAAGAAAAGAAAACCCCTTTGATACCACTTTGTGATGTCCCGACCTGGGAGACACTAAACGGTGCCATGGGCCGGTTGGCCACATGCCCTCAAGCGTTCCTCCCCATACACCAGAGGGTGCCAATTATCCGTGAGGGTCTAGTAATTCAATATTGGGGATACTATACCCTTTATTATCTGAATAAAACACTAGTGGAAGAAAATAAAAATAACCAAGAATATAAGCATATAAATAACCAGAACAATGCCATGAAATATGATACTCAAAACTAGAAAATACAATACCCAACTGAAAGTTAAAACTTGATATGAAAATGCAAGTTCCAAGTGTCTACAATGCAACTCAAAGTAAAGACACAAAAACTCCAAAATGGGTCCCGAACTGCATATGATTCCCTCTCCCACGCTCCAATCTCAAACAGAAACCTATCCCATGACCTTTACCTTATCCTGTCCTATAATAACAAATTCTGCTCAGGTACCAATCAGGTGGCCTAAATAGGTTGTGAGTATAACTCAGTAGGCCACCACCAATGGTGTCTAAAATAAGTCTAGTAGAATGATAGTGCATGCATTTTTATGAAGTAATAAGTACAATGCATAATTTAAACATTTCTCACATTTTCATTTAATCTTTAATCATCACATTAGGACAATTCAATTCATGTTTCCCATTTGAATCATCATTCATTTTTTTCATTCATTTGGTGTAGGTCTTAATTCCTAGCACCCCAAATCCTAGTTGAAACTTCATTCATTATTATCATTAATAATTTGGTGTAGGTTTTCATGCCTAGCACCACAAATCTTGTTGAGTGTAGGTCGTCAAGCATAGCACTCCAATTCTGATTCAGTGCAGGTAGTCATGCCTGACACCCCATAATCTCAAGCTTGAATAACTATTGGGTAGAAACGCCATGTCCACGTCCCAACTTCTAATCAGTCTAGGACTCCATGCCTAGAACCACAAAATATCATCCATTTAACCATTCTTTAAATCATTAGAATTTTCCACATTATTAATTTACTAATCCAATTATTAGTTAATCATTTGAAAGGACATTAGTTAATTCAAAAATTAAATAAGAAAATAAACTATTAATTAATACATCAATTAATTAATCAAACAAAACCATTCTCATTCCATAATTAATTCTTCACAATTAATTATCCATTTCAACTCTCAACATGCCATAATTAATTCTCACAATTAATTATCTTTGATCAACATCATGACCTATAACCAATTCTCCCAATTAATTATCTCTTTTCAACATAATGGCACACAATTTTTTCTCACAATTAATTATATTTTTACATTCAATTAAATATCTCAATTAGAATATCAAATCTCCAAGAGATCTATTTGGGCACCCCCATCAATTGTTCTATGATTCAATCATCAATTAAATCACCAAGGCAACTCAATTCAATCCCATATACCTAATTACTTCAAATTAAGAAATTAAATTATCAAGGGAATCTAGAAAATTCATAAACTCATACACATATCATAAATCATGACTATGGGAGTTAGATTTAGACCACCTACCTCGGTTTATTGACAGAAGTTATCCCAACGGAAATCCCCAAAATCCGAGCAGAACAACGTCGTCGATCAAGCTCCGGATCTAAATCCCTAATTATAAAATTAATATAAAATGCATCAAGATATTGAAAATCTAGATCTAGATTCACAATCCTAGATCTAGATCTCAACCAATAGGTTTAAATCCTTGGAAACGGTGAAGATCCGCCATGAAAAGACATAGAAATGATAAGATAAAGAATGAAAGATGCATCAGGATGAAATCCACTTACCGAGAGGAGAGAGGATCTTCAATATAGGATTTCAATCTCAAAGAACAGTGTTTGTATCACCATGAAATCTCTTCGGGAGGCTTTTAAAACACCTAAAATTCATCAAACCCGGCCAAGGTTGAAATATTGGAGTCTCGAGGGGTTTGGGTGGTTTTAAAAAGGATTTTCAGAATTAAAATCTCACACACACAGTTTCCTTGGTAGAGGAGAATAGTTAGGAAAACCGTGCAACAACCATGTGGCCCTCTCTACCCAGGTTTGCATGGTTGGAACGATTTGACCGCATGATTTTTCAGACCATGCACAAACAGTGTGGACCCCTCTGTCCAGTCTTGCATGCTTGGAATGGTTTGGTCACACGATTTTTCAAACCATGTTCAAACTATGCACAACCCACTATCCATTATTTTTCCTTAAAAATTCACCCAAACACACCCCAAGCCACTACTCCAAGTTAAAACTACTTAAAATCTTCAAAAAGTACCTAGAAACGTGTCTGGGATGACTCCAAAAAAGGCCAGGATATTACACTTTTCATTGAGTGGAAATGAAAATTAATTATTTCAATGAAGTTATTCAAAGGTTGGAAGATATCATGAAAATTTTTCCTGACATCCTGGAAAGATGAAAGTATATGAAAAGTAAGTTTTATATTTTGGAAATTCCATATTTGGTGAAAAATCCTACAGAATTGGCTATTTATAAGGAGGATGGGTTAAAATATTTTAAAGTAAGAATTCATACTGATATAAGGAATTTTAAATAAGTCATTATATGGATGTGAGGATAGAAAAATGATATGGAATTTTATGATGATATCATTGAGAAATTTTTGGTAACGACAGAAAAAAATTCAAAGGCTATAAAAACTATGCATGTATAAGTTTATGATAATACAAGAGCTATTGATATCGTGAACTTTGTGGTTATGAATCAAGACGTTTATTTTATAAAATTTTCAAAGAAGTTTGATTATTTATAAGAAGAAGTTCCAAAGTTAAGAAAATTAGGTCTAGTTCAATAGGTTGGACAAGCTAAAATTTAAATAGTCTAATATTTAGAATAATAAGTTTAACCTTTAAGGAAATCAGTTACAAACCTTCAAGAGTATCATGATGAAAGGTCAAAGTTACAAAAATTTGGAGGATGATATTTTTTTTTGAAAAATGAAAATAATAATATCAAATTTTTTGAATATGATGGTGAAAGGTTGAAATCAGCTTTATCCAAGTAAGAGAAATATCAACAGGATATTAAGAAGATGAAACTATTATCAAAGATCTTATGAAGTAATAATGACATATTTGCTCTGAATTCTTGGAAAATTATTTTTATAATAAAAAAATCTATTTTTTAATGGTTGAATATATTTGTGAATGGGCATTCCTTATAATTCATGTTGATGTATGTTTCCAATTCCATTTGGTTATATCTTTTAGTTACTCTTGAATGAATATCTATTCTCTTATAGAATTTTTTTGTTTCATGTAGAAATTTCTTTCCCTAACTTTATAGGGACACTTTATAAGTTCTATAGAACCATTATTTTCAAAAATAAAAAATGGGGAGAATGGTTTATAACTTTTGTGAAGATAAATTTATCAAAATTGTTAAGAAAAAGTAGGAATTTATTATTTCTAAAGTAAAGTGGGAGAATAAAAAATGAAGAAAACAAATAGGGAAAGTAAATAAAGTATAAAATGGTAAAAGGGTAGTTTTATAACACATGAGAGTAATTTTTTTATATTTAATACCTTTTATATTTTAAAATTAATGTTTTGTTATTTTAAAAAAGGTGTATATTTTTGAGTCTAAATATCTTTCAACACATTCTAAACTATTTTTTAAAATCACAATACATTTTATTTAAGTATATTTTTTAATAAATTTTATAATTACATATTTTTTAGGTATGTATTTTCGGACAAAGGAACATATATTTATTAGATAAAATAAATTATTGTATTCTGATGAACTTATTCTAAAGTTCACATAGACTATTACATATATTTTTGGATGAAGATTTATAAAATCACTAAATTCAAAATTGAACTAAGTCTAAATTTATGATGTTATATTAAAACATTCGAACACACATTTTATAGATTGGTGCATAAATGTTTTATAGATATACTTTTTCTTAAATATTCAAGATGAAGATATACAAATTTTCTAGATGAAAAATTCATTACACTATATAGAATGTAATTACACTATAATAGTGTACAAACTAACTAGCATTAGAAGAACATGCTGATCTATTAAGTTGAAGTTTGTTCTAAGGCTATTGAAACCACCTCAAAGATTTATGGTATATGAATATTGGATATTTTCATATAAATTGGGGGAGTGATCAAAGAGGAGGAATATTTTATATTATTGACTATCAAGGGTTTCTATAAAGAGTTTCTAGAATCTTGTTACATTGAGAGTAATTTATTGTAACCTTCTGAGATACTTTTTATTAAGGTATCCATGAGAGGATTATTTGTAAATTCCTTAAGAATTTTTTTAATCATCTACCTGATCAGGTTTGATTAAGGGATTCTAGGGATAGGAATATAGTGGCTTGTCCAATTTTACTGATCGAGGGTTCCTATGGCTAGGGAAATAGAGTTCTTCTGATCTTAGTATCGACGAATTCCTTATTTAAGAGAAAAAATTTTTATAGTCTGGTTAAAACTATGGATAGAAAAATTATGAGTTATATAATTCATTAATGTTGAAGGTCAAAGTGTAGACCAATAATTTATAAACTTATGTAATTTTTTTCTTTACGACTTTAAAAATTATATTTTTACTTGTTTTTACTAGTTATATTTCCACTATGAAATTATATATACAATTTTTGATTGTTATAAAGTTTTATAAACTCTAATATTTGGATAAACTATCTATCCAATTTATAATCTGATGTTTGGATGAAATTTCTATCTGATTTATAATGTGAAGTTTTGATGAAATTTTTGTCTGATAACTTTAATTAAATTGGTTAGGTAATTTTGTAAGTTTTATTTTATAAACTATAATTAACCCCCTATTATAGCCATTGTTACACTCTTTGATCCTACAATTTTCCCTTAGGACTCTAGTTGTTAATTTAATTAATTCATGGATAAGTATTTTCAATTAATTCTTAATTGACTATAATAATAATATTTGTGTTCCATATGTGTTATCAACATATTTCACATAAAAAACCATGGTTCAACCCCTAACATATTTTATACACATAAAAAAATAATTATTTCATGATTTAATGCATTATTTTGGTTCATGAAGGAATCCTTATAGTTTTTACATAATAATCATGGGAAGGTACTATAATAATTATAATTTAAATGGATTTCATCATATCTTTTGGTTAAAAGACTTCATTATAGTCAAAAAATTGAGTTAGTTTAAACATTTAACAACCAAAATTTATTTATAGATATTCACTTTACCATTTACGTTCATCTCTTTCTTGAATAACCATTTGGAATTAGTTGGTATTACATAAACTGTAATTATTATACAATCATGATTTTGATACATAGAACCCATTTATGAATTTTTAGTTACTTTCCATCTTGAATTTATTTTCTATTTACTTATTCCATGTAGTATAAGGATCTATTATTCATAATTAATAATATATCACCTACCTTAGTGGAAATAAAATCATTTATCTATGGTTATATCTTTTTCATGCATTATATGTTTCTTTAGAACTATCCTTTCAATGATATCTTATAAAACTTGTTTCTATACCAAATATATATGCATCTTAAGTCTTGAATTTATAGAAGTCTATCTTTTTACCACTATCTCAAATTTAGATGTGATCCCACTCATAAAAATATAGTATTTAACTTGACTATCCCTTTTCTATCTTAAGTATTTTTATAATGTAGTTTCTAATATTAGGATAATTCACAAAGATGCACTCTGTGTTTCTTAATGCAAGTTTATTACTAGAATTATCCTATAGAAATGATTCACATCTCAACATATGAATTTTTTAAATAATGTATTTTTTTAAACTATAACTTATATGAGATTATATTTTTCCTTTATGTTCATATTATTCATCATAAGAAATAAAGATTTATCTCTATTTTTGTTATTATTGACTTAAAAAACTTTTTCCAAAATATATTGAAGTGTTTTCTCTACACTATTAATTTTATAGTTTTTAATGAAATTGGAGAAACAAGGTGATAAGGATGCAAGTATGATATGTGTGGATAAATAATTATTAAATATTAATCCCAAATCTAATAATTAATCAATCTATCATATCATCTTGAGTATATAAGGACCATCCTAGATTCCATATTCCATCTTACATATATATAGTTTATTTATAATCTCAATATTTATTTGACTTACTTTCTTATAATAAAGTTATCAGAGATAAGACAACATAGTGTAACTATCCATATCATCATATTTCATTTGAAAATTGTTAAACATTATTGATAACATGATGATTCATAAATTGAATGCATCATCCACAAGTCATTTATGAAATCCTATCATGGGGCTCAAATCAATATAACTTTATGTCACACTTAGTACACTACAATGGCTGGCCATTGTTGATTCCCAATAATATTTTTCCAATCAATAAGTATTTTATTTTATTATTTATATTTTTTGTAATTTATGTTTTAATAAAATCATTCAAAATGAGGGTCATTTTTTTTGTGGAATGAAAAACAATAATGAATATATATATATGATAATTTGATACAAAATGAATTAGGGGGAAAGGAGATACTCCAAGGAGAGGGTACCTTTGCAATCCTCCATGATCTCTTTTATAAATCTATCTTCCCATTAATAATCACACTACATCATATGTTTAATCATACTCCTCTTTTAAAATGTTATTAATGTGCAGTGAATCCAATAATCAAAAAGTACACCGCACATACACCTCCTCCTTGGTTAGTAATCTAGGAATCTCCTAGATTGAGATAAATTATTAACTCACCTCCCAATTATGAAATCACACCCATTCATCCCTCAATCACCATGAATCCATCATATACTATGATAACCATGTGAAGGGAGAGAAATGATATGAAAGAAGAAGAAGATCTACCTAAGAAAACTATAGTTAGGACACTATCACCAATACCCATCATTGATTATCCTCGGTAGAACTTAGAGTAGGGGAGGAAAAATAAAATATGTATGAGCAGGGATTCTGGATCATCACTGGATCCTCCTTTAGGATTTCTCTCAGGTTAGTTCTTTACAACCATAAATATTAGAGATCACAATGACATAAGAGAAAAAAGAGAGCGAGAAAATTATTTATTTACTTTAATTATAATAGAATGAATGTATAATTATATTTAAATGTAAGTAAAACCTACACTAATCCTATTGATGGGAATTGGGGAACCCCTTTTATAGTGATTTGAATTTATATTTATATAATTACTATGATTTACTTATTTTCTAAGCATCTGATAAATGAGAATCAATCCCCATGATCTTGATCTACCTCTCTCCTATATCATTTTTAACATGGACTACTTGTTAAGGAATTATCAATTTAGATAGATAATATATACGTGGAATATTTAATGGCACCCTAGAGTCATTCATGTAATTTGGAACCCATATTCTTCAATGACCATAGTGAGATCGATGTTTATATCCCTTTAAAATAGAGCGTAGAGGCTTATGTAGGTAGTAGGGAAGAAAAAACATTAGATTTATAACATAGATTTCATTTGGCCATAAGGATACATTGAGGTGAGAATTTAACCTCAATATTGGGCCTAATACCACATTTATGGGTGCAAGGATAATGCATTGTGGTGTAAAGAAGCATTTAGGATTTCAACAGTCATGCATGAGGATTGAGACTACGTATTTGGATGATAAATGAAACATTTTCTTGATGATTATTGTCCCCCAAGATATATAATTACAATTCCAAGAGTGTTTGAGGTACTTTGTAACATGTGTTGGGGGTTGAGGTGTTGTTGGAAACATGGCACAATGTCGTAGTGATCGGTAGGATTTCATTGGTGATAAAATGTAACACGAGGAGTATATTAATGGATATATTGGTTTAAAAATTCAAAGAGTGTTGGATGGTGAGATTACATTGAGCAATGGATGTATACATGTTCATTTATGTGAGGTTCTATTGGGGTGATAACACACCCTTAGGGTCATTCGCCAGGCTATGTTGGGATGATAAATTATTCTTAGGTGTTGGCATGGATTCTATTAGGACATGAATGAATTTACATGTCTTAGAATATATTCTACATTGATCAGATGATTCCCTCTCAAGGTCCAACACATACTACCTTGGCTTCTCAACGTAGTATTATGCTGCTAATGTGAATTTTTTTTAGTTGACTGATTTTCCCATTTATCCTTCTTTATCTTACTCCCCTCAACCACTTCACCAATATAAACATAAAAAAATACTATAAAAGGTATAAAAATTGGAAAAAATTACATTTTACCCATTTAATAACTAAAATATCATTGTTTGGCCACATTTTTAATAATTTCTCAATTATTCTAAACTACTAAAAATGTAGTAAATCACCATTTTTTATTAGTGTATAAGGGATATAAATAGTATAATATAATATAAAAATATATAAATTTTGTGATCATTCAGTCATGTATAAGAATCTATTTCAACCTCATATGCTTCCTGAGGTAGCTCATTATGTATTGGGAACTATAACACATAAAATTTACTTCTATATCATAAAACTACTCACAAGTGCCTCTACAACTCCTAGAAATTTATTTCAATGAGGAAATTTCCATTGTCCAAAATAAATCACATTAATTACATGGTATTACATTTCATTTTATAAAAAATAAAACATAGTATATTTTTACTTTTATCTTGATTTCCAATTATTTAGAAATAATTGATCTATTAATATTAAATATACCCTACTATTTTATTTAAATACCAAAAAATCTCAACAATTAGATTCATAATATTCATTTGATTTAATTTTCTAATGGGAAAGGATTCCAAAATCCTCTCTTCATAGTTAAATTTATGGAAATGCCATTAATTATAGAGTTTTAAGACAGACTTTTGGTTGACCAATGACGTTTAAAACTCCTTGATTTATTGGGTGGAGTCCCATATCCTATAAATTGACTCTTGTATTTACATAAAACTTTACCTATAAAATTCTACCATGTGGGTTATGATTATTTTTATGCCAATTTTAGTTTACTCATCCCACCACTCTTATTTAACTACATTATAGTAGAAGGTACCCATAAATATGGATGATAGGTAACTTAAAATATGGTTTCATAAAAATTCAAGTGTTAAAAGTTTTCAACAACTTAATATTTATATAAATTATTCTAAATACTTTTATTTTATTTATGACTAAAATTCAGTTATATTTATAATTTTCATTAATTAAACTATGTGACCACTTTAAAAAAATTAGTCATGCATAAAAATAAATCATTCATCATGCGTCAATTCATTTTTATATTTCCATTCTTGATAACTATCCTATAAAATCATATATCATCCAAAAATTAATTTGATAATCAATATTTCATGATAATATATATATATATAATGACATGATCATGAGCGTCAATCTACAAGTTTATCCATCTAATGTGTACATGCAGACCCTTATACATAATAAATATAGAGGGACAATAAAGAGACTATCAAATAACATTATTAAATAATAAATTATTACAAAATAATACTAATTACAATAATTGAAATTAAATTAATATTAAACCAAGCATACATGAATCAGTTTCATATCATGATAAGTCAACATGAATCAATATTGCATAAAATTAATTAAATAAGCTAAAATTCTACTTCAGTGAATTTTAAATAAATTAAAGTTATATTAATTTTTTTAAGTTATTAATAATATGTCCCATGACCCCCAAAACAATTTTACTAAATTCAAAATATTTTAATATTTTTATAGATTTTGAAGCAATTTTGGGCTTAAAAATCCCTATGAGTGGTTAAAATGGACTGGGGTGGGCCCACCCAACCCAAACTGGGCTGGGATGACCCATATGGGCTATTTATTTTGGTATGTGGGGGGATATAATGCACACAACTTCTAATTCTATTTTTTTTAAAAACAACTATGTCATTTTGTGCAGATTGCGACCCCCTGATCTATGGGGGGGGGGGGGTCAAGGAAAATGAGTGATACTCCACCCTGCAAAAAATATATAATTTTATGAATATTATTTAATTTTAAATTTGTGTAAATCAGCTAAGGTTCCCCCACCCCATTCATGAGAACCACTCATGAGCCCGCTCTTTCCTCCCATATTTATTGTATGACTTTTAAGTGGTTGTTATTTTTTAATCAATATTGATTCGTGAAACATATTAACTATCAGGACTATATAAAACCCCTTTAAAATTGAAGTATAAGGGTTGGATATGGTCCCAAAAGTGCTGACGATTCATGAATTGGAACACGAATGGAAAAGAAAAAATATTTAAAAGTGGAAAAAGAAATCTGGGAGGAAAGAGTAAGCTCGTGTGTATCGTCTTAGCTCAGGTACCACACATTGGTGCCCCAAGCCTGTTGGTCTCATGAACTCAAACGTGCCTCCCTATATTCCAGAGGATTATAAATAGTAGAAAGGGTCTAATATCATCCGTATGGGTACTATACCCTCTTATAATTAGAGTAATACACCATCAGAAAATAATAAATAATAATAGAATAACATATATTCAATAACCATGAAAAACTAGTATCTCAAGATGACCACAACTAGAAATAAAATATCAAAACTAAATAGTAGATGTTCCATGATAAAGTACGTGCCAAATATCAAAATGAAAACTCAAAAGTAAAGACACTGAAAACTCCCAACGGGTCCCGAACCCCATCTAGTTCCCTCATCCATGATCCATCCCAAATCATCCATCTAACACTGAGCCTTTTCCCTTGACCTGTCTTGCAATCATGTAATCTATTTCGGTACCGATAAGGCATCCCAAGTATTCTGTGAGTACAACTTAGTAGTCCACCACCAATGATGTCTAAAATAATATGCAGTCAAATAATAGTGTATGTTGTTGTATAAAAGAAATAATTACAATGCATAAGTAAATAGTCATCACATTATCAATTAATATTTATTTTACTAGATAAACCCCTAGGTTCCCATGGACACCCATACTTTGTTACTTGCTCAACTAATTCTAGAGCCCAAGCTATCCCCAAGGGATATCATATCTTAGAATAACATTGTTTCCATTATTTATCTCAATTAACACATAAATTACATTGTTTCCATTTATTATTCTCAATTAACACATAAATGTCATTATTACTATTTATAATTATCAATTAACAAATAAATATAATTTTTACAATTTATTATTATCAATTAACACATAAATTCCATTGTTACCATTTATTGTTCTTAATTAACACATAAATTCCATTGTTACCATTTATTGTTCTCATTTAACACATAAAGTCCATTTTTACCATTTATTATTCTCAATTAATACATAAATTCCATTTTTAACATTTATTGTTCTCAATTAATGCATTAATTCCATTGTTACCATTTATTATTCTCAATTAACACATAAATACCATTGTTACCATTTATTGTTTCAAATCTATTTCATTAATCTATCCAACAATTGATTAATCTTCTAATTTTCATTACTAATTCAACAATTAGTTCATCACATCGACCCCTTAAATTAATTCCCCAATTAATTAATTAATAATAAAAAATATCAATATATCATAATTAACTCAACAATTATTTATCCCCCTATCCCAATTCAATAACTCATAATTAAATAAAAAATTGATATTTTCAAATCAACAGTTAGTTATCTTAAAAATCTATAATATCAATATCCCTAATTTAACATCTCCTCAATTATTTAATTCACTAAATTAATTAATTTAATCAAGAACTCAATTTATAATTATCTAATATCTATTATGTAATTACATACATGTAATTTAAATCAAGACTTTTATATTTTAAATTTATACCACCTACCTAAATTCATTGATGAATGATCGCCCAACAAAAATCCTCAATTTCAATAGAATAACGACGTAGCATGGGATCCAAATCTAAAACCTAAATCCAAGATTGAACTAATCAAAATAATTTAATTCTAGATCTAAATTCACCACACAAGATATATATTCATAAATTCTAGATATAGATAAAAAAAAAATAGAGTATAACAACACACCAAAAGAATGGGAGAATAATCAAGAGGAAACCACGTACTCAAAGAGATACAAGTTTGGAAACTGGGATTCAAGTCACCATGAATGGAGGTCAAAAAAACTTGGAATCCATTTAATATGCTCTATAATTGAGGTAAATAAATTATGGGTGAAGCAAGGGCATTCGTGGGTATAAGACAAGGGTTTAAGATTTTTTTTAATAATTTTCAGATGATTAAAATCTTGTATGAATGGTTTTCTTTTCAGGGCACAAAGTTTTCCTTAACAGTGCACCTAACCATGTGCCTATTCTGGGGGGGGGGGGTGTACGATTTCTCCTAATAGGTTTCATGATTCGACAAACTCTACGCTATCTATACAAATCCCTACTATCTAGGGTTGCACGGTTTCCTAGGTCAGGGTGAAGGATTAGGGAAAATCATGCTCCAACCGTGCACTTCCCTCTTTCTTCCATTTTCTAAAATTTTATGGCTTTCTTCTCAAGGCACACAGTTTTCCCTAACTATGCACCTAACCATGTTCCTCTTTTGGGGGGGGGGGGAGATTTCTCCTAATAGGTTTCATGATTTGAAAAACCGTGCACTATCCAGGGTTGCATGGTTTCCTGGGTCAGGGAAAATGATTAGGGGAAATCACGCTCCAACCGTGCACTGCCCTCTTTCTTCAATTTTCTCAAATTTTCACCCAAACACACCCTAAGTTAAAAAAAAATGAAAATTACTCAACACAATGGAAAAGAGTACCATTAAATGAGCCCGAGATATCTTTATAAAATGACAGTATCATACATCATGTATGAATCTCATGCACAGGGTGGGGGCACCTTAGTATTTTCACATAGATTTAAAATTATGTTTTTTAATAAAATTATATTTGTATGGGTTGTGAACTCCACCCATGTTCTTTGACTGCCCCCATTAATTGGCAGGAACCCCATGATCTACTTAAAATGGAATAAATGCTTAAAAAAATTAAAAATATAAGTGATGTACAAGAGTACCTCCTTTTACCTGAATTAACTACCCATACAAGCCATCCTGTCCCAGGCTAGGCTGGGCGGGCCCACCCTAAGTCATTTTAACCTATCAAAGTGATTTTTAATCCCAAAACATGCCTAAAAAACTATAAATAGTTATTAAAATATTTATATTTTAGTAAAATTGTTTTATGGGTTATGGGACATATCATTAATATATTAAAATTGTTTTATTCCCACTTTAATTAATTTAAAATTCACTAAAGTAGAAATTTAGCTTTTTAAATTAATTTTATGCAATATCCACGCATTATGTCTTGTCATGAGATGCAATCGACCCATGTATGATTGGTTTAACATTTATTTAATTTCAATTATTATAATTAGTATTGTTTTATAATAATTAATTATAAAATAATATTATTTGATGCTTTGCGTATTATCCCTCCACCTTTATTATATATAGGGGTTTGTGAGTTCACATTAGATGAATTAACTAGTAGAGAACATTTCACGATCATTTATTTATTTATTTATTTTTATCAAGCATTATTTGTTATTAAATGAATATATGGATGATATATGATTGTATAGGATAGATATCAAGCATGAAAATATAAAAATGAATAAATACATGATGATTGATTTTTATTTTTCCATGGTTAATTTTGTGAAAGTAGCCACATAGTTTAATTAATAAGCATTCTAAATATAATTTAATTTCATTCATGAATAAAATAAATGTATTTAAAATACCTCAAATAAATATTAATCCACCAATACCTTGAATCACTTTAATTTTCCTGAAACCATAGTTTAAGTTACCTATCAAACATAGTTGTGGGTGTCTTTTACTATAAAGGATTTTAAATAAGATTAGTGATATGAATTAAAAAAAATTGGTATAAAAATTATCCATATATAGATCTTCATAATTTTATAGGCCAAGTGTTAATTAAATATGAGCTAAGATTTATAGGATATGGGGCTCCACTAAATAGATCAAGGAGTTGTGAATGCAATTGGTCAACCAAAATACTACCATAAAACTCTCTAACTAGAGATGAGAACATATCATTAATAATTAATAAGGGGTTTTAGGATCTTTTACCACTAAAATTTTCAAGAAAATGAATATTCTGAATCTAATGGTTGTGAACTATTGGTATTTAAATAAAATAGTCAGAGGCATTTAAGATTACTAAATTAATAGTGTCTAAATCATCGGTAATTAAAAAATACCAATCTCCTAAGTTTTATTTAGTATAAAATGAAAGGGAATATCAAATAATTACTTTGATATATTTGGATAGTGTAAATTTCCTTATCAACATAAATTTCATGGAGTGGTAAAGCTACTTGTGAATAGTTCTATCATATAAAAGGAAATTTGATGTTATAGAGTCCCCACTACCCGATGAGCCACTTTAAAAAGAATATGGGGGTGAAAAGGATGCTTATATGTGATTGATTGAGAATGAAATTTATATATTTTTTATTTTTAACTCATTTTTTATATTCCTTCCACACTAAAAAAGAATGGGAATTTACTACATTTTTAGTAGTTTGGAATAATTTAGTATTTATTTTAAATATGACCAAATAATGATATTTTAATGATTAAATGTGAAAACTATGATTTTTTCTAATTTTCATACATTTTATGGTGTATTTTAATGTTTCTATAGTTGAATAGGTCAAGAGGACTAGGATGATGAAGAACAAATGGTAAAATTAATCAACTTCTATAAATTTATAACAGATGCATAAGACTACATTGGGAAGCCAACATTGCATATGTTAGACCTTAAGAGTGAATAAAAAATCCAATATAGTCTAATGGATGAAACATGTAAAGGTGTTCATGTTCCATTGTTATCCATATAAACACCTTAGAATTCACCTCTATCCCGACATAGTTTGGAGAATGAACATGTCATGACCTGACCCACTAGGGCCCTTCTGGCCAACTGGGGCCCTTCTGTCCAACAATAAGCCAAGTGAGACACTCCAAGAACACCTACAATAGGATAGGGGCTAGAGATAATCACCGAGTAGGCATAATATTGAAATGAGATACCTTATCCTAAATTACCTACACACACACACACACATAATTAACCAACTCCATGAAAAAAGTACAGAGGTATAATAAAATACTAAACATATAGAGTGTAAAAAATTCATGCAATAACCTATAAAAAATACACATTATACTATAGGAACATAATAAAAATGATATAAATGGGGAAAATAAATGTCCAACACGTAATAATGGGGGTAAACCCAAACTGAAAACAACTATAAATATTAGAGCAAGGGAGAGCCTAACTCTTGATCCTAAAGTTCGACTATCAAGAATGGTCTGTGCCGGTATGTACAGTTAAGATCCACTAATACTAGGTCCACCTTAGTCATTGATAATATTTTTATAAAATTCACAATACACACAATGTGTGGAAAAATCTCATGCATGGGTGACTATATACATATACTGTAGCACACCCTAGAATCACCAAACACAAATCATCAAAAGAGAGAGTAATCAACTCATCAACACTAAGGAATGTCAATCAGAATATGGGACAACAAACATAATTACCCAAATATGATTAAAAATAATACAAAATGACGAGATAAAGGGGATATTTATCTCCAAAACCTATTAAGAATGATGAGTTAACTCACAGCTCTAAAGGTCCCATCACTAATGCTGAACAACCTGTATTAGCATAAAATATATAGAGTAGAGGGACCACACCTCCCCGTTTTTCATTACAGCTAAGGGGGAACTATATCATATCCATAAATATCACATAAACTCATAATAATCCATGTGGTCCTCAACACTAAACTCCACAATTGAGGGGGTGTTATCTCCAATGGGGGACCTACTCCCTGCTGGAGCTCAAAAACAGGAGGGGGTTATACTCCATAGATAGAGTACCCACTCTCAATGTAGAATGGGGGTAGAAAAAATTACCTATTAAGAGGATAGGGGACCCATTACCTGGTCAACAGGGGAGTTTCCAACCATAGTAACACTCCAATGATCACACCTGATCCCTGCAACTGGATAAGAATTTCTAAGAGAATCATCCCTCTAGAATCACCTTGTGTAGTAACTCTCCTGCCGAAATGAAGTCCACTATCAAGTCTTATGAAGAAAATTTATTATTATAGACTAATCATGTGTAAAAATATTAATCCCATAAAATATCGATGAACACAAATGATTCTCGTCATCGATCCTACGGTCTAAAACCTAAATCTACCAAACTACCACCACAAATGGACATAAATAGACAAACAGATTACGTCGTTGTAATCTATTCATAAAAAAACCCATGATAAGGTATTTACTTTCCCAAAAAATATGTTAGGTGAAAAAAATCATTTTTTATATCCCAGATGAAATTCAATTCATGGGCCTGAGTTATGAGTCAGAATTAAATACTCAACATTGGTCTTTAATAAGCCATCTCAAACCCGAGATCATGATGTTGCATACATATCATTAATCCAATGTAAATGTATAGATATAACTAAAACATGGTTTGATAAAATAATAATAATAATAATAATAATTTTATTATTATTATTACATTATCAAAATAATATAAATATATAACAGGATTGGGGGTCTTCATATAGAAAATCCCTTATATATGCCCCACCCCCTTCCCTCTCTTCCAATAATTGTGTTAATTATTATTATTAAAAACTAAATGAGGCTTTATCCCCCACCAATTAATTTCATAATAGTCAGTAACCCTAACCATATCTATTATGAAACACCACTATTCATGTAGAGTATCACCATTTATGCTCAACTGCTATCTCATATAGCAACGTCTCCCAAACCTCCCTCATCATCAGCAGCCATAGCCTCAACCTATATTACTCTTGCCTCTCCTAGATCTCCCTCCACTAATCTTCATGAATTTGAGACACCACCATGCCAACCTTTCCAAGTATTCCCCTGATATGCCACATGTTTCCCCCGTCTCATGCCATCCTCTATTTCAGGGGCCTCCCTACTACCACATTATCTCCCCCTTGCCTCTTCTCACTCAGGTTGATCCCCATTTCCCATTACACTACTAACCAAGATGGAAAACATTCTACTAATATCATCCCTCACTAATTCTATCCACCACCAAGGTTAATGTCCTATCATCGACACACAAATTAAAAGATTAGGGATATTGAGAAATAATAATGATAGAGAAGAATTGATCAGACAACATATGAGAATGATAAAAAATGATTCAGGGAGAAAACAAGCACTAAAACCCTTGATGAGGTATTGATAATTTTCATGGGGGTTTTATAAATCAATATAATTAATTTATCCTAAGTCAATGACAAGAATGGACACATAAAATGATCAAAAGGACAATTTTAAGAATACTAAATTAATAAATTAAATTACAAACAACCATCATGAGTTCATAAATAAACATATATTTCATATCACTATTCAAAAATAGAAAATCTGAAGTATCAAAGTGATGAAAATAAAAAATTAATTCTTATATAACAGATTGATCCTTGGTGAATAACATGCCCGCAAGTGTTGTTGTTGAAGATCCCACTGTATTTTTCATCTGTCTCGCGATTTCCCTCAATCATCATCATCAATCCACGTTCCCTATTTTCCACCACCAATAGATCCCTCCTCCTCATAATCTTTAATCTCCAAGGTTATCCTCATAAAATTGGGAGATTAAATAGGAGGATGAGGATAACTCTGTTAGTAGATACAAACAGGGAATGTGGATCAATGATGATGATCAAGGAAAATTATGAGACATACGATGAATACATCCAGATATTCAATGAAATTTCTAGTGATCATGTTCTTCACCATTTATTGATGCATTATCTAGGTAGGTATGTGTTAATTTAATCAATTTAATACTTGTGATTTTATATTTTGGAATTGGGGGATAAAATCTATGTTCGTTTATGAACTCGGGTTGGTTGTTTATAATTTAATTTATTCATCAATTATTCTTAAAATTATAGTTCCATTCTTATTCATGTATTCATTATCATCATTGAACTGGGATAAATTAATTATATTAATTTATGAGAAACCCATTATAATTATCAATCCCTCATTAGGGATTCTAATTCTTATTCTCTAATAAATCATAGATACATAGTTTTATTCCACAGATCATTTTTGATCATATAAAATAATTTCTGGATCAATTATTCTCTCTCATTATTATTTTTTATATCCCAAATCCTTTAATTAATTCATATATGTTGGGATGTTTACCCTATCAGTGGCCATAGATAGTGAGGGATAATGGAAGTAACATGGTTTTCAGCTTGGTTGGCTGTGTCTTGGGCGATGGGGGCCCAGGTGAGAAGCGACATGTGTTGAAGACATGGAAATGGGGAGGCCCCTACAGTAGAGGATGGAGTGAGATGGGGGGGGGGTTATCTTGCTGTATATCAAGGGAGGCCTATGAAAGGTTGTCATGGTGATGTCTTGGAGGCACAAAGATAATTAGAGGTAGCTCCAGGTGAGGCTAGAGTGATAAAGGTTGGGGCTATGGCTGCCAACAACAAGGGAATTTTGGGTGATGATTCTATGTGAGATTAGGGATATGAATGAATGGTGATGATCTACATGAATAATGGTTCAATGTAATGGGTATGGTTAGGGTTACAGGTTGTTGTGTAATATATTTTTGGGGAATAAAAGCTGATTTCATTTTTAATAATAATAATTAATTCAATTATTGTAAGAGAGAGAAGGGGGTGGGGCATATATAAGGTATTTTCTATGTGAAGACCCCCTAAACCTTTTATATATTGGTATTATATTGATAATATGATAATAATGATAATAATAATAATAATAATAACAATTATTATTTTATTATTAAACCATGTTTTGGTTGTATCTTCACCTTGAGACATATGATTGATGATTTGTATGCAAGGTCATGATCATGGGTTTGAGATGGATGATTCAAGACCAATGTTGGTTATTTAATTATGAATCATAGCTCAGTCTCATAAAGTGACTTTCATTTGAGATACGATGAAATGTTTTTTTTCACTGAGTGTCATTTTTGGGCAAGTAAATATCACATCCCGAGGGGTTTTCCACATATATTTTAATGAAAAAAATCCATTTAGTTATTCATGGATGTTTATGGTGGTAGTTTGGTAGATTTATGTTATAGACCATAGGACCAAAAATGATCCTCATGTGTTTTCAATAATATTTTACAAGATTCATATTTGGATACATGATTAGTCCAAGATGAGAAGTTCTCTTCCTAGTACATGATGTTGGCCTTCATTTTGGAAGAAAAGTTACAATAATTGGTGATGATAGAGGGGTGCTTCTCTTAACGATGCTTAGCCGATACCAGTGATCGGGTGTGATCATCAGAGTGTTACCAGGGTTGGAACCCCCCTGTCACACCAGGATATGGGTGCCCCTAATCTTTATAGTTAGGTTTAGAAACACACTTACTAAACAGGGCATGAGTCTTCTATCTATAGAGTGACATCCCTCGTCTTCGAGCTCCAATAGGGATATAGTCCTTCACTAGAGATAGCGCCCCCTTGAATATGGCGAATAATGGTGAGGTGCATGCCCTCCATATGGATTTTTGTGGGGTTACATGAGATGTGTGGATAAGCGATAACTCCCTCTCATATGTGACATGTACTGGTGAGGTATGGGCCCTCCACTCTATATCTTTTTTGATTATGCAGGTTTTTTGACATCAATGATGGGACCTTCGAAGATATGAGATGAATAATCATTCTTAGTAGGTTGTGGATATGTAGATCCCCTTTAGCACTTCATTTGGGATTCTTATTGATCATATATTAGTGATTATGGTTGTTGTATCATATTATAATTGACATTACTTTGTGGTGATAAGATGACTAATCCCTCTTTTAATGCTTTGTGTTTGGTGATTTCGAGGTGTCCTACTAGGTATGTATATACTCACCACTTCATATGATTTATTTTTCATGTGTTATGTATTATGTAGTAAATAAATAGATTAGTAGTGACTATTGTGGACCTGGTATCTATGGATCTTAGAAATACATGTTGGCGTTGATCGTATTTAGTGGTCAGACTATGGGATCTTGAGTCGGGATCTCCCCTCTCTACTATTTATGGGTTTTTTCAGTTTGATTTTATCTTTGGTATTTCTAGTTGGGCATGTTTTTTTCCCTATATATCATTTTTATTATGCTGCTGTACTCTGATATGTATTTTCTATAGGTTATTACATTTATTGTTTACATTCTAGATGTTTCATATTTTATTATACCTCCACACAGTTTCATGGAGTTGGTTATATATGTGCGTATAAATACTTTAGGCTAAGGACTACCATTTTAGTATTATTCCTACTCAGTGCTTGTATTTATCCCCTAGACTATTGGAGGTGAGCTTGGGGTGTCTTACTTAGCTTATTGATGGTCAGGAGGACCCCAATGGGTTGGGTTGTGAAAAATCTAAGGTTGTGTTATCACGCCTTTAGACCCTCATAGAAATACCCAAGGCTATGTTCATTACTAAAAAAAATATAACCATTATACACTCCTTGAATCATCAGAACAATGTAACCTCACATAAAATGCTCACATTATGTTTCAGAATCAACAAAGTTCTATCAAGCACCGCAACCTTGTGTCATATCCCTAGCTAATAACACCTCAAACCCCAATGCATGTTTTTATGTCCCTCCAACACTCTTTAGACCATAATGATCTATCGTAGGGAAATATAATCATCAAGACAATGTATCATTTATCATCCAATGACATAGTATCAATCCTCTAGCATAGTTTTTTTCAACCCCATTGATGCCTTGCTGTACAATTCATCATTAATCAACTTATCAATATATTCTTAAGACCAATATTGAGATTGTATTCTCACTTCAGTGCATCCTCACACCCAAATATATGATACATTATAAATATGATGTTGTTTCTTCCTTGCTGCCTCCAGAAGCCACCATGGTTCATTTTAAAGGGAGATAAATGGTGATATTACAATATCTATTGAATAAGATTTGTTCTAAATGAAATTAATGACTTTATGTTACCATTTAAGATTATTCATACATATTTTCTAAATAAATTGAGTAATGAACTAATAATAAGCATATATGAAGATTGATATAGGAGAGAGGGGGATCAAGATAATGGGGATTGATTCTCATTTACCCGATTATTAGTAAAGAAGGGAAGGGTGGGATTTATGGAAATAGAAAGTGAAGTAACTATAAAATGTGTTACCTAGTTCTAATCTATGGGATTAACATAGGTTTTAATTTCCTTTCATTGTAATTATACATTCATTCTATTCTAATTAAAGTCAATAAATAATTTTATCACTCTATTTTTTATTATGTAATATTGATATCTAATCTAAATGATTATAGAGAACTAAACTTAGAGGAATCCAATGGGAGGATCCAATGATGATCCAATATAACTACTTATCCAAATTTTATTATTTCTCAAAAAATTTAACTTTTGAAAAGGACAATTAGTGATGATTATTGGTGATAACATCCTCACTACAACTGACTTAGGTTGAGATTATTCTTATTATATCTAATTTACCTCCCTTTACTTGGTTATATTGGTATATGATGGAGACATGGTTATTGAGGGATGAATGGGTGGTATTTTATAACAGGAGATGAGTGAGGGAGTGCTCTCAATCCAGGTTCTCCTTAGCTCACCAACCAATTAGTATGTGGATGTGTGATGTACTTAGTGATCATTAAGATGTTTATTCATAACATTGGAAGAGAGGAGGATGATTTCAAAAATTATGGTGTGTGATCATTAAGTATAAAGGCGATTTATAAAAAATACAATGATGGATCACATAAGTACCCTATCTTAAGAGTATCTACTTCCCCATAATTATTTTTTTATAAAAGTTTTTTGAAAAAAAGGGAAAGCCATTTATTAATGAAAAGAAATGTTAAAAAAGTTTGAAAATTGGGAATTTATTAAAATATCTTTTATAATGTGGCATCAAATCAGTCAGAATAGAATCTGAACAAGTGATATCCTTACAAACTCCTTTGTTAGAAAACTCATCTACCACCAAATTTTCCTCCTGGAAGACATGTGTGACAATGAAATTGAGGCTCATTAGAGAATTCATACTTTCCATCCATCAAGTCACGAATCACCAGGAAATATGCAATGTACCATTTCCTATAGCCTACATGATAGTAGAATAATTAGTTTTCAATCATAAATTATTCCAACCTTTAATTTTCTAAAAAGAGACAATATTAATGATTCCTTGAATCTTTTCTTCAAGTAAGTATTTCACTCCACATTAACCATAAAAACATCCTATATTTTTTTTCATAATAAGAACGAAATACTATGCCCACCCCGAGGGACTCAAATTCCCTTTCAATGGACCACTCGAGTTGATTTTAATCCAATTATGGAGACAAGGCTTTCAAAAAACCTCTCATTTTCTCAATTTTGGTTTGTAATTACAAAAAATTTCTAGCCTTTTTAAAATCATGAAATCATGAACTACATTATTTCAAAATCCATTTTCACCACACTCAAATCCCTCTAATTCATTTTGTATCAAATTATTATATACATGTTTCCATTCCTATTTTTTATTCCACAATAAACCTCCCTCATTCTTAATTATTTTCTTAAAAACATAAATCACTAAAAATATAAACAATTAAATGAAATAGTGAGTGGATGGAAAATGATTCTTGGGATTTGACCATGGCTAGCCGATGTACTACCCCAAGAGTTATAAAAATTTATATTGATTTGGTACCCATGGAAAGATTTCATCAATGAATCATAGATAATATATTCTATGTATACATCCTTATATTATCATAAATTTTTAGTAAGTTTCAAAAGAAAAATGATGATATAGATGTTTATATAATATTTTCTTATCTATAAGAATTTAATGATGTGAAAGTAAGTCAAGAAAGTAATGAGGTTATTAATAAACTATATATTTGTAAGATGGAAGATGGAATCTAGGATGACGATTATTTACTCAAGATGATATGTAACATTAATAAATTGGTAGAGTTTGGTTTAATATTGAATAATTATCTATCCATGCATCTCATAATTGAATCATTATAACCTTATTTCTACAATTTCATTGAAAAATATAAAGATAATAGTATAGAGAAATGTAACACCCCATGCTTCTATGATATGCTTCTCTTTGAATAATGTGATAGCGTGTGTTGTACGCAACACCGAGTTCTAACACACCATAACCAATCAAACTAGCCGTTATGAATAGAAATACCTACTTTTTCAAATTATATATATTTTATTTTTCAAAATGGACTTAATTTTTGGATTCGGAATATCAAAATTAGCCTAGGGTGAAATTTTGGTACTTTTCGGATAACTTTCATATTTTGATGAATAGTGAAAATTACTAAATTTTAATTAAAAACAACTTTTTTAATCAAAATAATTAATATTGATAAATTATTAATTTGAGTGGTTTTAAAGTATATTTAGAATATATTTTTACCATTTAATTCAATGTTTTTCATTGGACATAATTTCACAATTAAACCAGACATAAACAAGTTCCAATATTTTGATAGTTATTATCTCTTAAAAGCACGCTTTTTGTTTTAACAACGAGAATTAATTTTAAATATATTTCTGCCAATTATGTGTTTTGAATTTAGAAAAATGGATTCCATATTTGAAATCAGGATTTTTAAATTGTGTAAATAGGTAACTTTTATTTTTAGACATTTTGAATAATTACTTCGGTAAATATTTTATTTACCATGGTTAAAGGGTAAATCCGGTAAATAAGGGTTACAAATAATATTATAATAATACAAAATTACCCTAAAACATGTCATAACCTTATTGGTTGATACATGGCAGACCATGTGCATCTTTGGGTCGATTTTGGGACCCCATGGAGCCACTTGTAGGTGATAGGGACACTTTATTTTAATTAAGTTAAAATGAATACAAAAATGACACAAGCATATATCTTTTAGAAAAACAATTTTTACATAGGGTTATATATGTTGGATTTTCGACTATAAATATTAATTAGAAAGATAAAAAAATTTCCTACATAATTATAGTTTATTTATAATTTTCAGACATTAAATAAGTTAATTTATTTATGACACAACGATGATGCAGTAATTACCATAACAGTGAAAAATTAAAATAATTGATATTATAAATACCCAAATAAATATAATTTGAGACTTTTATTGAATTAAAATAATTTTATAGATTAATATGACATATTAAGATTGATTTAATTAACTTTTTTCGAAGTAATCATTCTTTTATGAGTTTAAAAAAAATCAACTATTTAATAGTGTCAAAATTGACATAAATAAGGTTTTAAAACAAATATGATATTATTAATTGATATTAAATTTCTAAAAATCTACGGTTCGGCCAAGAGACTTATATCATGATAGGTGTATCATTAATGGACCACTTGGGGGTCTCTTGGATGTATATGGTAAGTTTATTAACCATATAATATAAAAATACAAAGAGACATTGTAAAAGTGAAACTAATTAACTAAGAGTTAATACTTAAAGATAAGGTTAATATAATGACCAAAACCTATCTAAATTATATTTGTTGAGTGGTTTTAGACCCATACCCACCTTAAACTTTAAATAATAAACTTTGGAGCCATTATAAACCGAATATGAATTTATTATAAATTAATATTTCTATCTTTTCCAAAGGTGCCCCTCACCCCTCTTATAAAATGGAACTCCTCATTCTCATTTCTTCACACATTAAAATCCTTTTTGTTCGGCCAAACTCTGCCCAAATACTCTCCCAACTTCCCTCAATACAACCTAGAGGCCTTAGTTTGATCAGAAAGCCAACGTAAGGAGCCCTTTTGATCAAATCAAAAGGAAGAACCCGAAGAAGAGGTAATGATTTCACCACCCTTTTCCAAGTTCTTTTCTTCTTCCACTTCTTCTTACTTTGTTATTACCATTATAAAATAATAACTCCAGTATCATATATATACTGTGATGTTATTATAAATATGGTACAACCATATTCAGTATTCTATCCAACCTTTGAATAACATACGTGCGTACGTACGACTTACCGTCTCCACGTCGTGGTGTAATTGTTATTCAATAAATTATTATTTGGATGGGTATAATAATGAAGTGTAATTCATGTAAATAATAAATATAACATGATAATGATTCTGTATATATGATATAATATCCAATTATTTATTATTTTAATATAAAAAGAATGATATTGTCGCTCGTGTGTACGTACGGACTACCGTCTCCACGAACGCGATGAGATTCATTCTCCATCGTATCCATTCAAGTATAATTATCATTTGATAATTTAAAAATAGTATCTAAGGACTTGATATAATACTGGATATGATTAAGATACAAACTATCCATGAAAACCACGACTTAGGTAACAAAACATATAAAAGAAAACGAGTAAGTTAACACCTGAAACGACGATAATACTAAGATATTATTAACAAAGAAATGTTAAAAGATCGTATATGATATCATATTGATGTATATGATTATTTTATAATATAATAACAATTATTTTATCATTATACAGGAGGTTAACCTACCCCCATCCAAGGAAATGTACAAGGTAAGAGTTTATTTCGCAATCTCTCCATTATCCGAGGTTGTTTATACGTAATAATCTACTGGGATTTCTTTATCATCCACATCCATGTTTCTTCAAAATGTATTTCAAAACATTTTCACCATTTAAAAGAATATGGGTTAAAGTCATTTATACCCTTGTTTTAATTTTTATAAGAGGTTTATAAAGGAATCTTTCCGTCGTTTTCCAAACAAGGTGCTTTTTAACCTTTTCGACAGGTTTAAGGTAAGAATGTTTTTTTAACTTATACGGTGGGCGCGACTATTTACCACCGTTATAAAATCGTCGAAGCTTCCATTACAAGATTATAAGAATATTTTCAAAGTAAATGAATATTTTAAGAATTTTTGAAAGGTACTCTTTATCAAGATCATAATTTTAAATGTTTTAAAGATTTATATTTCTAAATCCTTTTAATTAATGTCCATGTTTTTAAAATGTTTTTAAGGATTTATTTATATGGACATGAATGTTTTGAAATGATATTTCTTTTAAAAAGTTTCAAAGTTGTATGGGAAACTTTTATTCAAAAATATCTTTTAAATTACTTCCATTATAAATGTATGATTTTCAATAATTTTGAGAAAAGAGATATTTCTCTCAAATAGTTTTGATTTCATCTATGTCAATATCCTTTGATGGATTTTAAGCTTATTTGAAGTTGATTTATTATGATACAAAACTTTTGTATTGTATTGAAGGTTTTGTGATTTGTTTTACTGTGGATGTGTTATTTATATACCATTCATGGTTTATGGAGAAAGTATTGACATTTCGTATGCTAGTTTTAATACGAATGTTTATGTTATGTTTAAACCTTTTCATATGGGAATTAATTGGACTTAGTATGTAACGGGTGGAGCCCGCTATAGATCCTCGATGCATCGGTAGGTCTCATGAGACAAACTAGTGTCTTGGCACAAGGCCTTGGCAAAATCTTATTTTTAGTCTTGGCATGAGGACTTGGCTATGTGGTTATGATAGTATGGCATTATGCATTCCATCATTATGAAAGTGGTTATTGATATTGCATGTGATTATTCGATTAGTAGAATATCCATGTGAATAAGTAAATGACATTATTTCATTTTACTTTTGACATACTATGTTGAAGTTAAAGTTTAAAAGGCTTTTGTTTTAGTTATACATTTCCTTAAATGTTTATGCTTATTTTTGAAAGTTTCTGCTATATTGTTATCCTTACTGGGCATTTGAGCTCACCCCTTTTCTATGTTTTATTTTTCCCAGGATGTGAAGATGTAAGTTATGAATGACTTGCAGGGATTTTATGAGGGGATAATAGTGTGGATTATGGAGACATTATGTTGTTGTAGTAGTTTTTCACTTTATGATGTAATGTAAAACTTTATGAATATATCTAGTGTTTCGAAGGCTACTAAACCAATCGGTCTTTCGAGATTTGATCTTTCTTGTGATCATGCCAATGTTATGTAATAATGCACCGACTCTGGGTAACTAGGTTCGGGGCGTTACAGTTGGTATCAGAGGAAGTTTAGCAATAACCTTGGAAACTAGATTTAGATAAACTCTGATTAGAGAACATAGCCCTAAGATAGAATTTGAGGATTATTATAGAAGAACTTCCTAGAATTTTGGTATTGTAGAGATTTTGTGAGTTTTCCGAGCAATACATCCCTGTCTGGATACAAGCAGGTAGAGGTGGATCTGGCACAGATGTATCTAGGGGTAAAACCCGAAAACACCGCTTTGAGATGGACTCGAACAGGAACTGGTGCACGACAACAGGCCTTGCTGTACTCTTGGTTACGACACTCCCGGGGGATATGCTTAGGATAACTCTCATTTTCATTAGAAATCATTTTGAAGGGTTTATGATTATATACTTCCTCAAATAATATTTTTTTATGATTATGGATTATATCCATAAATAGTTCAATTTATGTTAAGTGTTTTACAAGTATGGAATTATGTATTTTAATTCTTAAACTGATCTAGTTTATGACACTGTTTAGAAATGCCGGCCAATAGAAGGAATGAGAACTCCAACAATATGCGTGATCCAAAGAGTAAGAAGGATCATATCTTTCATGGTATTAATCCAGAATTTAGAAGGGAAATAGTCTCCCACATATTATCATCATATGAAGAAATAGTATCATGTGTTGATAAGATAAGTAAAGAATTCTCAGAGTCCTATTTCTTTGAAGGGAAGCCATAGAAGGAAAGGATGGTAGAGAGAAGGACAGATAAAAGGAATAAGTTAAAGAAGGATTTTCTGATATGTGATAACTGTGGGAAGAAACACCCTGGAACTTGCCTGAAAGGAATGAGAGTTTGTTATAAGTGTGGAGAAAAATGGCACAAAGTACGTGGCTGCAAGGGTAAGAAAATGGTTTCGAATGTACGATGCTTCATTTGCAAGGAGTTTAGACACAACGTGAACCTATGTCCCAGTCATTAGACTATGCCGCAAATGATTCTATTGGACAATAATAAAGTTATGATACTACCACAGATGAAGAGGAATGGTTAGAGTTCTTATGTTGATTATGTCATTTGAGTGTTGTATCAACAATGTACTTTTTATAATAATTATGGAGTATATAAGGATTGTACTGCAGTACTATTTCATTAAGGACTTGAGATTATGTGGAACAAAGAAAAGTAACTCAATAGAAGGATAAATTTTTGGAAAATATATGGTTGAGAGAATGATAAACCATAATATAGTTCTGATACCGAGGTAGTGAATTTGGAATAATACATGATTGATTTGGATAAATTATATTGGATATTCTTGAACACCTTGAAACTGATTAATGATTTGTATATTCCATCATTTTTGGGTTTTAAAACATTTTTGTATTGAAGGAGTATATCTATTATTCTTTAAGGAATAAGGGATCATGAATGTAACCAATAAGGTTTTATGGTAATTTAGGATGTTGCAGTGTTTTAAAAGAATACATCATGAAGGTGTTCAAATGTTATTACATGAAAAAAAGGATCTTTATTGTGTTTAACTTCCTTATAAATTTTTGGACTGAAGTATTTTGGATAGTTCTAGTTTGGATTATTTTGGATTGCCATAAAAGGACAACCCGGAGGTCGGGCGACAATCTGTCGCGTCCGGAAAGGCCGCGAGACTTGAACCCACAACTAAAGGGCGGCAAGGGTGTATCACCTACCACTGACCCACGTGATGTACATGATTAAATATTGTAGTTTTTTTAAAAAGATCTGGTAGATGAATTATAAATTAGTTTTTTTGGAACCCTATACGAATAGGATAAATAGAATATTTTTTTTATGTTTTATTATCTTTTAGAGTGAAAGAAGAGTTTGTAGTATAAATTAGTTAAAGGATGGAACTCTACTTGTCAAGAATATATTTTTCTTCTTCTCTTATTCTATGAAGAAATTAATTCTTATACTTTATTTAAGGAATCCTAAAACCAAAAATGTGTTATCCTAATACCCCATGTTTTGTTGAACCGATGGTATTTCAAATCATCATAGATTGATGAATTTAAGGACCTCAATTTTACACTTGTTTGTTATTGATGACCTAAATCACTACCTATAAATATTTACGTTTTCCCTCCAAATATATGTCTCTAATTTCCACCAATTTTCTCCTAATCGAGATCATAATTTGGTGGTGACCCTTTCATTTCTCTTTTCCTCATATTAAGACTAAATTTTAGTAACCCAATTTCTGATGTGGGTTTTCCCACAGAGATATTTTCTATTTTAAACCTTTTATTTTCGAAGAACAATTTAAAATTGCGAGGATGCAATTTATTGAAGGAGGGGAGAATGTATCACCCCAAGATTCTATGGTACGCTTCTCTTTGAATAATGTGATAGCGTGTGTTGTACGCAAGACCGAGTTCTAACACACCATAACCAATCAAACTAGCCGTTATGAATAGTAATACCTAATTTTTGAAATTATATATATTTTATTTTTAAAAATGGACTTCATTTTTGGATTCGGAATATCGAAATTAGCCTAGGGTGAAATTTTGGTACTTTTCAGATAACTTTCATATTTTGATGAATAGTGAAAATTACTAAATTTTAATTAAAAACAACTTTTTTAATCAAAATAATTAATATTGATAAATTATGAATTTGAGTGGTTTTAAAGTATATTTAGAATATATTTTTACCATTTAATTCAATTTTTGTCATTGGACATAATTTCACAATTAAACCAGACATAAACAAGTGCCAATCTTTTGATAGTTATTATCTCTTAAAAACACGCTTTTTGTTTTAACAACGGGAATTAATTTTAAATATATTTCTGCCACTTATGTGTTTTGAATTTGGAAAAATGGATTCCATATTTGGAATCAGGATTTTAAAATTGTGTAAATAGGTAACTTTTATTTTTAGACATTTTGAATAATTACTTCGGTAAATATTTTATTTACCATGGTTAAAGGGTAAATCCGGTAAATAAGGGTTAAAAATAATATTATAATAATACAAAATTACCCTAAAACGTGTTCTAACCTTATTGGTTGATACATGACCGACCATGGTCATCTTTGGGTCGATTTTGGGACCCCATGGAGCCACTTGTAGGTGATAGGGACACTTTATTTTAATTAAGTTACAATGAATACAAAAATGACACAAGCATATATCTTTTATAAAAACAATTTTTACATAGGGTTATATATGTTGTATTTTCAACTATAAATATTCATTATAAATATAAAAAGATTTCTTACATAATGATATTTTATTTATAATTTTTAGTCATTAAATAATTTAATTTAATTATGACACAATGATGATGGAGTAATTACCATAATAGTGACAAATTAAAATAATTGATATTATAAATATAAAAATAAATATAATTTGAGAATTTTATTGAATTAAACTAATTTTCTAGATTAATATGACATAATAGGATTGATTTAATTAACTTTTTTCAAATTAATCAATCTGTTATGAGTTTCAAAAAAATCAACTATTGAATAGTGTCAAAATTGACATAAAAGAGTTTTTAAAACAAATATGATATTATTAATTGATATTAAATTACTAAAAATCTAAGGTTTGGCCAAGAGACATATATCATGATATGTGTATCATTAATGGACCACTTGGGGATCTTTTGGATGTATATGGTAAGTTTATTAACCATATAATACAAAAATACAAAGAGACATTGTAAAAGTGAAACTAATTAACTAAGAGTTAATACTTAAAGATAAGGTTAATATAATGCCCCAAACCTATCTAAATTCTATTGTTTGAGTGGTTTTCAACCCATCCCCACCTTAAACTTTAAATAATCAACTTTGGATCCATTAGAAACCGAATATGAATTTATTATAAATTAATATTTCTATCTTTTCCAAAGGTGCCTCTCACCCCTCTTATAAAAGGGCACTCCTCCTGCTCATTTCTTCACACCTTCAAAGCATTTTGGTTCATCCAACCTCTGACCAAATACTCTCCCAACTTCCCTAACTACAACCTAGAGGCCTTAGTTTTATCAGAAATCCAACCTAATGATCCCTTTTGATCAAATCAAAAGGAAGAACCCGAAGAAGAGGTAACGATTTCACCACCTTTTCCCAAGTTCCTTTCTTCTTCCACTTCTTCTTCCATTGTTATTACCATTATAAAATAATAAATCCAGTATCATATATATACTGTGATGTTATTATAAATATGGTTCAACCATATTCAGTATTCTATCCATCCTTTGAATAACATACGTGCGTACGTACGGCTTACCGTCTCCACGTCGTGGTGTAATTGTTATTCAATAAATTATTATTTGGATGGGTATAATAATGATGTGTAATTCATGTAAATAATAAATATAACATGATAATGATTCTGTATATATTATATACTATCCAATTATATATTATTTTAATATCAAAATAATGATATTGTCGCTCGTGCGTACGTACGGACTACCGTCTCCACGAACGCGATGAGATTCATTCTCTATCGTAACCATTCAAGTATAATTATCATTTGATGATTTAAAAATAGTATCTAAGGACTTGATATAATTATGGATATTATTAATATACAACCTATCCATGACAACCACGGATTAGGTAACAAAACATATAAAAGAAAACGAGCAAGTTAACACCTGAAACGACGATAATACTAAGATATTATTAACAAAGAAATGTTAAAAGATCATATATGATATCATATTGATGTATTTGATTATTTTATAATATAATAACAATTATTTCACCATTATACAGGAGGTTAACCTACCCCCATCCAAGGAAAAGTACAAGGTAAGGGTTTATTTTGCAATCTCTCCATTATTCGAGGTTGTTTATACGTAATAATCTACTGGGATTTCTTTATCATCCACATCCATGTTTCTTCAGAATGTATTTCAAAACATTTTCACCATTTACAAGAATATGGGTTAAAGTCATTTATACCCTTTTTTGACTTTTTATAAGAGGTTTATAAAGTAATCTTTCTGTCGGTTTCCAAACAAGGTGCTTTTTAACCTTTTCGACAGGATTAAGGTAAGAATGTTTTTTAACTTATACAGCGGGTGCGGCAATTTACCGCCGTTATAAAATCATAGAAGCTTCCATTACAAGATTATAAGAATATTTTCAAAGTAAATGAATATTTTAAGAATTTTTGAAAGGTACTCTTTATCAAGATCATAATTTTAAATGTTTTAAAGATTTATATTTCTAAATCTTTTTAATTAATGTCCATGTTTTCAAAATGATTTTAAGGATTTATTTATATGGACATGAATGTTTTGAAATTATATTTCTTTTCCAAAGTTTCAAAGTTGTATGGGAAACTTTTATTCAAAAATCTCTTTTAAATTACTTCCTTTATAAATGTGTGACTTTTCAATAATTTCAAGAAAATAGATATTTCTTTCAAATAGTTTTGATTTCATCTATGTCAATATCCTTTGATGGATTTTAAGCTTATTTGAAGTTGATTTATTATGATACAAAACTTTTGTATTGTATTGAAGGTTTTGTGATTTTTTTTACTGTGGATGTCTTATTTTTATACCATTCATGGTTTATGGAGAAAATATTGACATTTCGTATGCTATTTTTAATACGAATGTTTATGTTATGTTTAAAACTTTTCATATGGGAATGCATTGGACTTAGTAAGTGACGGGTGGAGCCTGATATAGCTCCTCGATGCATCGGTAGGTCTCATGAGATAAACTAGTGTCTTGGCACAAGGCCTTGGCAAAATCTTATTTGTAGTCTTGGCACGAGGCCTTGGATATGTGGTTATGATAGTCTGGCATTATGCATTCCATCATTATGAATGTGGTTATTGATATTGCATGTGATTATTTGATTAGTAGAATATCCATGTGAATAAGTAAATGGCATTATTTCATTTTACTTTTGACATACTATGTTGAAGTTCAAGTTTAAAAGGCTTTTGTTTTAGTTATACATTGCCTTAAATGTTTATGCTTATTTTTGAAAGTTTCCGCTATATTGTTATCCTTACTGGGCATTTGAGCTCACCCCTTTTCTATGTTTTATTTTTACCAAGATGTGAAGAAGTAAGTTATGAATGACCTGCAGGGATTTTATGAGGGGATAATAGTGTGGACTATGGAGACATTATGTTGTTGTAGTAGTTTTTCACTTTATGATGTAATGTAAAACTTTATGAATATATCTAGTGTTTCCAAGGATACTAAACCAATCGGTCTTTTGAGATTTGATATTTCTTGTGATCATGCCAATGTTATGTAATAATGCACCGACTCTAGGTAACTGGGGTCAGGGCATTATAATAAATCACTTTAATATGTTTTGGATAATGTTTTCCAAGTCGGTAAGAAAAAAGAGATAAATCTTAATTTATTATGATTAAAAAGATGAATTGAAATGAAAATGGATAATGTTAGGAACAAAGTTAAAGTAAACTTCACAACATCCTTTAAAAAAACCAAAGATTTAGAGAGACAAATAAATAGATATAACATCAAATAGGAGTCCATTTTCTTTAATTATGGAAAGAAATGTCACTGAAAGATAAATTTCATTGATTTTTTTAAGAATAAAGAATAATATTTTAATAAGGTATATTCAACATTTCAGGTAATATTTTTGTTTAAATTTTGGGATATTATATACAAGTTGTGACTCACAAATTTGTATCGAAATACCAAAACCAAGAAAATTAAAAAAACATATAAGTGTTGAAGTAGATCATCAAGTTTTCGATTGATCTTGAATCCATTGTCTTCTATATAAGAACACGACTGAAAATTTACTTATGGAAGAATTATTATATTTTAAAGCTATAATAATGTATTGTGTATTAACAAAAATAAAATTTCAGTTTTATATTTAGATACAATGGGGTTTTATTTTATGTTTATAAATAAAATTATTTATGGTATACCATACATGAATAATAGTTTAATTATGATAGAGTTTGAGTTATCTTATGTCAACAATCAATGATGAAAATAAAACAATAACCGGTTGTGAGAGTATAATATTGGATCAAATAAAACTAGAATAAAATGTTATAGATATACTAAGGAGGATATCTAGTCTCTTTTGAGTTAAAAATCTTAGGTATTTGAAATGATTTCTTATTAGGTATAATGACCAAGAACAATTTTGGTATTATTGTTGATATATTAACAAATATTATATAATTAGTTAAATAGGACACATGAAAACTATTTTAATTATAAGTTAGAGGTAAATTATTATATGTTAATAATTTTGATGATATCATCACAAATCAATAATGAAATTTCTTTAAGAGATTTAAGGAATTAAAAATTAAAGTAGATAATGAGTTTAGTAAAGAGAAAGAATATTATTGGTTGGGATAAACCAAAGAATATCTTATCTATTCATTCATCTATAATTAAATATATAGTGGATATTATTTCTAAACCTATGTTTTTTATACATATAAGATTCCTAGTGTTAGTAAGAGGAAAAATTACACCTTTCTTGTTATAATGATAATTATAATGAGTTTTGAAAGTCTTATATTATCCATTTTGGAACATGGTTCACAAATAAATACATTAACTCATAACTATTTTCCAACTGAAAAGAAAATATAATCTCATATAATCTATAATATTAAAGAGATTAATCATGTCGCAAATTCATGTGTTCGGATATGAATTGTTTCTAAAGTATGATTCTAGAAACAAAATTTGTATCAAGAAACATAATGTGCATCTATCTAAATTATCCTAATATTTAAAAGTATATTATAAAATAACTAATTTATAAAAGTGATATTCATGCAAAAGAATATATTTATATGGGTGGGAGAACATCTCTCTTTGAGATAGTGGGAGCAATATAGACTTTAATAAAGTCAAGGCTCAATATGCACTGGTAGTTGGAATAAGAACAAGTTTCATAAGATATCATTGAAAGGATAATTGTAAAGAAATATATACTAAACATTAAATATAAAACCATAGATAAATGGTTTCATCATCACCAAGTTAAGTGATAAATTATTCATTATGAATAATGTGTTGGTATCCTACATTAAAGTATTAAGTGGTAAATAATATTATAGATAAAAAGTAACTATGAATTAGAAAATGGATTCCATTTACCAAATTCATGATTAAATAATAATTATATATGATCTAATACCAACTTGGTCCAAAATATTATTTCATAAAGATATATACATGGATGGTAAAGTGAATAACTTTTGAAAAATATCGATTCTTAAATATTTAAGCTAACTCAAGGTGTTGACTGTGCTGAAACATTTTTAACCAATAGAGATTCTAAAATCCATTTTAATTATAATTGTTATAGAATCTTAAAATTATTATTACATATAAACTAAAAGTATTCCTTTGTTTATCAAAATGAGGACTGAAATCATGAGAAAAATATTTTCCATGTGGTTATAAGAGGTTAGTGGGAGCACCATGTTTTTTAAGTAAAATATATTGATATAATAAATTGAAAAAATATATTAGTCTTATAATTTGTTAATAATTAATTAATAATTCTCCTCTATGAATGAATTAAATTAAAAAATCAAATTTATAAGGAAAAATATCTAATGGTATCATTTTACGAGGTTGATTTTCCTTAGTTAAAGCACATAAAATTGACAAGGTATTTAAAAATACAATATGAAAAAATAAAAAATAGAATTGTTTCCTATATCACATGACATAAATATCTCTAAAATTATGTGTTTAAGAGATAATAAGAGATTAATATGATGATTAAAACTTCATATGATTCAGCTATGGGTTCTATCATATATCTCATTATATGTACTAGATTTTATATTTCCATTGCATAAAACATGGAGATAAAATATAAAATAAATCCAAGAGGATTATATAGGGAATTAGTAAAAACTATCACATAGTACTTTATAAAGTACATGGGATAAATTATTTTTATTTAGAGAAGAATGAGATATAGTTATTAATGGGACATAGAAGCATGAATTCAATTAGACAAAATTGATCTAGTAATGTAGTTAGGCTAATTAAATAGGAATTATAAGTGAATTATTTCCCTAATATAAATTGGGATAATATTAAGAAAATGATATTGGATAATGGATGATACATTTTATTAATGATTTTAATTACCTAAGATAGATAATTTTAATACATAGAGAATAGGAGGGAATTTATAACATACATTGGGGGTTAAGGTTCCCTTGGCGATATGAAAAAATATCAAAGTTCTTGGTAGGAATTCCTTGGAACTAGAACATAATGTGAGGAGTATATGAGAGGATATGTTGGTATGAAAATATGGGGAGTGTTGTATAGAGTGATTATATTAATCAGTGATCATAGCGTAGGAAATTTCCATGAGGTTTCATTGGGGAAATAATGAAACCTCAGGGTCATTCAACAAGTTATTTTTGGATGATGGAATATTCTCAATGGTTGGAATGGATTTTGTTGGTGTATAAATGAATTTAAATGTTTTTACCTTTAGACTACATTGTCTGGATGATTACCTCTCAAGGTATAGTGCTTGATACATTATCTCCCCAATGCAGTCTTATGCTACTAGTGTGAATTTGTATTAACCGATTAATTTTACCATTTTTTATTACTTATCTATCTCTACTAAACCTATTCACTTCTAAAACATCGAAAAACAATATAAAAGGTATGAACATAATAAAAAACCATGGTTTAACCATTTAATAATTAATATCTCATTATTTATCCATATTTTCAATAAGGTTTATGTTATTCTATACTACTAAAAATGTAGTAAATTCTAATTATTTTTATTGTGAAAGGGATATAAATAATGAATTACAACATAAAATATTAAAATTGTGTTATAAATCATTCAATTATAGGCATCATTTTCACCCTTACATTATTTATAAAGTGGATCATTAGGAAGTGGTGACTCTATCACATAAAATGTCCATTCATATAATAAAACTATTCACAAGAACCTTTAACACTCTCAGAAACTTATTCTAGTTAGATCATTTCTCCCATACTTTGATTCTTTAAAATGTTCACTTGCTTTATTATTTTTCAAAAGGTGATTTATAAGGGTTTGAATTATTTTTTGAAATATAATGTATTATTTGGTTGAAACATAAGTAATTTTGGAATTTTTATAAATATATTAATTTATCTTGATATATTTTTATGAATAAAAATGTAATTTTTGATTATCTATAAAATGAAATTTGAGGGAGTGAAAGTGATTCACATGAAGAATTTATATAATGTTTTATTATCTCTTTGAATCTTGATTTTAAACATTCTTTGAAGCCTTTGGATATATAAGTGGGTAATTTTAGTGATAAGGGATATTCTAGTTATGATCAAAACTAGATTAATAACCACTATTATGATCAAGATGTGACTATTTGGGATTCCCCAAATTAGGTTTATAATGTGCAAGTCAGGTGTGTTGAGGGGATAAAATAAAACACTTTCAAGATAGTTTCATCAATTCAAGTCCTAGATTAACCTTATAGATCCAAAATTTTTACTCCATGATTAATTATTTCTTTTATAATGTGCGTGTTTGGATTTTAAAACTCTTTCTATGAATTATAAATGTTTTTTAATTAATTTACTTGAAATGTGTTTTAAAGAAAAATTTTATTTTAGTTCTAAAAATCATTTTTATCAAAGTATTCATTTAATTTTTTTTTCAAACTCTCATTTTTAGTTTATCTTATTAATAGAAATGTATATAATTTATGGAGGTATCCTATTGGGTGTATACTCACTCACTATATACACATGATTGGATGCATGTAGATATTATTTACTATAACATGGGTAAAAGGAAGGCATCTATCTTTTAGGTGATGTATCATAGATTCATATAGAGCTATGTAGTAAGTGACATGTGATGGATGATCATTCATAATGTGAATATAGAGTCCTTTTGGGAATTAAGAGTTTATTTTAGTGTTTTTATGGGATGTTATGTATTATCCCATAATGAAAAACTCTATATCTTATTCATTTTTAGTTATCCTTCTTATCTTAGCTATCATGTATAAGATTATTATATGTTTTATGGTTATGAAATATTTTAAATGATTATATATATTGTATAATTATTATATATTTTCATTGATTTTATGGTTTGATATTGATGTTATTCCTTATTTGTTTTAGTTTTCTTGAACAATGTATTTTTTATTTGACATGTAAATTATAATATATGGATACTTCATATTGGATTTAGATACTTCATATTCTATTTCAAGAAGAAATCCAAGTACTAGTTTTAGTTTTTTTAGAGAAGGTGAACTTATTCCCACCCAGATAGTTGATAACCTTAACACTTTTGTCATTATATAATGATTGAGAATGTATTTTAACCCTTATGACATTTTGGGATGGGTATTGAGTTAGAATATCTTGATAAATATGTTTCAAAATGGTATTAGATCATTTTTTAATATTTTATTTAGGGATTCATGGTGAATAAGATAAATTATTATTATACATCAAGGGATATATTTCTTAAATATGTTTTCCTAACATTTTTGGAAAGCCTTGAGTTTCCATGAGAAGTTGGTTTAATTCCTTTTATATCTAAGCATTGTTTTATTAATCATTTTTTCCATGTTTTGATTTAAATTACTGTTATTATTATTAATTTTAAAAACTTCATGGATAATTTTGAGCATTTTTGGTTTGTAGGCTATGCATGTGGATTTATAATAATCTAGGGGGTGCTTCATGGTTAGACACATGGTTTATTAGACCATAAAATGTAATCATTCATGGCGTGCAAACCATTCTTTTATTTTATTTTTTGTCGGTATGATTTTATATAACCTTTATATGTATTAATAATTTAGTGGAATGATTTTTTAATAATTTAATGACAGTATATGGTTGTCTTATTGATTAATGTTTTGATTTTTTTATTGAAATGTTTAGATATATATATTTTTGATAAAATTTTATATTTTCTATAATTCATAGAAATATGTATCCTAGAATAGTATAGGAAAATCCTTAGGAAGATTGTATGTGTAACACCCTTGGTTTGAGTTATTGATTCAATGTATTTTTTTATGTTTTTAGGAGGTTAGGGTTGGTTTTGATAGGTGTTAGATGGGTTTTGGGAGGTTTGCGAGGCTTTTTTTGGGTGCATGGTTGGTGCATAGTTCTGGTAAACCATGAAAAATCCCTAGGTAAACTGTGTATTGATAAATAAGGATTCTAGGAAGGTTTATGGTTTGTAAAAACTATTCATAAACCATGCATCCCAATAAATTTTTGAGTAGTGGAAAATCACATGATTATCACATGATTTTTCAAACTATGTATCCAAACCTTACAGCCTTGGGTTTTTGGTAGTAGAAATTGAAAGGTTGAAGTATGGTTTCCAAAACTATGAATCAAACATTGTGTGGAATTAAAAATCCCTAAAAATTAAATTTTAACTCAAACCATGATTGGAGGATGGTTTTATCATGGTAACATTTTTTGGGGTTGGTGGATTCTACTCACTCTACATGTGTTAAGAACTTGAAGACTTTTTTTTAAAGTATAAACCTTTTTTTATTTGTGATAAATGATCTTGATAAATCTTGGTTGAGTGTTATCTTGGTGTAAAATGGTTTTTTTAAATATTATTATTTATTACCACAATGTGTTTGATGAAATGTTATTTTTTTTAATTTTAAAAATAGTGGTTTTGGCATGCGATAAACTTGGATTTGTTGTGGATTTTGTGTGAGTGTCTGGGTTCACTATTTTTGTTGATAAAATGTGTATTTGGGGAAAATATTTTGGAAAATATGACTATATAATGAGTGCTTGTTGAATTTTTCATGAGTTGGAATGTGTTCATGATGCATATGTGTGGGGAATTTTTGGTTTGGACTTGGATGTTGGTACTGAATTTGAAGCATGTGGATTGTACCACTAGGTGAAAAATTGGAGAAAGAGGTGGGGGTGAGTTTTTACTCATGATTTGGGTTATTCAGTTATTCCCTCTTTGATATGGGATTCATTAGTTTGGTGCCATAGTTTCCAAAGGGTAGGTGTGGTGCACAACATAGGTGGGTGATTTCATGGCATGGGTGTGTGAGTTATGGTTGGTTGATTTATGGAATTAGTGGGTAAAGGGGGTTGATTTTTTGTGTTTATTATTTATGTGGTTTATATTATCCTTGTTTAATTGTATTATTATTCACTCTTATTTTATATATATTGTGATCTAATTTGTTTTTGTTCAAGTGGAACGTGTGGGAAGTCTTTGGGGATTTTATACTGGGTTTTTATACTCACTCCTATATATACAATGTGTTTCGTATAAATATGTAGTTCAACATGATATAGGTATGGGGGAGGCCTCAAACATCACTAGTAGGGTTACTTTATTCTATGGTGTATATTTATGGATATGATATCGAGAGGTAGCATTATTTTAGGGCATGGGTTAGTTCCATGTCTGGCACTTTGACTTTTATTATGATATGGTTGGTATTGTGGTCTTATCATGAGATTTTGTTGGTTGATGATGTTCTTGTATACTAGTATTGTTATGTTTTATTTAGTTATGTATTTTATTCACAATAATCATATATATGTTGTCTTTTAAGGTATTTCAATATAATTTATGTTCCATTTAAGGTTAAATCATCCCACAATGGTGTTGTCAACCCTAGTAATTAATTAATAACCTTTAGTGTCTAGGGGATGAACCTAAGGATAAGGGAATTACAATCCCATCCAAGGTGTTGGGTTGGGTTGGGATGTTACACTACGAATAAATTTCAATTAGGAGACCCTATTATTAATAAAAACTTATTAGATATAGTTATTCAAACTATCTAGTGTTTAGGAAGAGAATTTAATCAAGACTCAGCTCGGTCTATTGGTCATGATCAAGAGTTTAATAGGCAGATCTTGTTGGAGTTTGTTCCATAAAACTAACTTTTACGCACTTTATGATTACCAATTTTTATGGGTTTGAATATTAATAAAGTTATTATCACATCATTATTGTTATTATATGTGACATAGTTTATGATAGTGTCCTAAGGGTACTTTTCACACTTAAAGGTCACATATGTTCCCCATTATTATGAGAAATAATAATTTCCATGGATGAATTTTTAAATATTTGTTTTATAGTCAGAGGGTATCATTTTATGTAACAAAAATGATACATTTTATTTGGGGTGGAGACTCATAGGAATTTGAGACACTTTCTCATGGTATTACATTGATAATCTTTACTATAGGAGATTATGAGAACAAGAACCGCTTGTAGAAAACCCAATTTTATATGTTTCATTAGATGTTCCTGTCCATAGACGTGCGTACTGATTCATCAACTTTAATATTAGTATTAATTCAAGTCACGAGTCACGTACTTTGATGAATTGATGAAAAACATTATGATATATGATCATAGAGATGTAGGATATATTGGGTGTGTCACGATTGAAATTTTATTAATGAATAATTTGAGAAATAATTTATCCCTTCTATTATTTTGTGTAAGTTGATATTTTAATCCCTTTGATGGGAATAGAACTGCTTGATTAAGTCCATGGTCATAGTGGTATTTTGAAAAAGTTTCTTTCTAGAAATTCAAAGAAAAAAGACATTGAGAACATACGTGGATGACACTGACATGAAACCTACTTTATTAGAGATTTAAATATAAAGAAATTATATTACATAGTGGTCATGAATTTGAGGATTTATTTCATTACAACATTAAGTTATTTATCTGTGGCTGCCTTGGAATGTTTCGAGATGCTACCCTTAGACTTCATGAGGTTCTAATTCCATTGATAAAGAGGCCTAAAGGGTTACAAACCAAATATATCTAAAAACCCAGTTAAATTATATGTGAGCTTAATAAGTTATAATAAATATTATTCATGCTTTTTGGTTTAATAATTTTCTGGGTTATTTGATCGCTAAGATTTAATCATGTGTTGTTCGGAAGAATAAATATGTTAGTTAAATAATAATAAATATTTATTATCAATGTTTAGTGAATATAATATTTATAATATTTATTAGTGATTAATGAAGTATTATTTATTTATTAAATTAATAGTCATTATTTAAGGTTTGATAAATATTGAAGAGGATAAACAGACTGAGTATAATGGTCCAAATATAATTGATTTATTAAATATCATTTAAATAAATATTAATTAATTTGGAAAATGATATTTATTTATCCGTGGGTGTTGTGAATGTAAATTGAATAATAATATTATTTATATTATTATTATACATGGGGTTCGCTATGAAATAAAGAATTTTATAAGGTCTTTAGTGCAATTACCAACCCTAACCTAGCTCTATAAATACCCAGTTATATCACATTCTATGGTATCTTATTATTGTGCACAACAAACATAGAGTGTATTCTCTCAATCCCTAAGGAGAAACATCATAAGAACATGCTTAAGAATAATAACATTGATCCTTATACACCATATAAAGTTTATAAGAGAAACCATATAATACTTCACCAAAGAAGAGATTCTCATTACTATCAATGACGAATGGAATGAGAAATCAAAATCAACTGTACTAGTTACTAATGCTTCCATGATGATATTATATGGTTTTTGTGCATATGTGGATCATTACTAAAGGAATTATATCCTTGTATCCTGAAATATAACAATGAAACAAATATATTTATCATCGATTCATCAATAAATAAAGAATTTCAAGACGAGGTAACTCTAAATTTGTCTATGAATTGATTTTAAATTTTATATGTTGATCCTACCTTTCTGGTTTTGAATTTTTTATGTAAAATAATATTTCAATTAATTATGTTGGTCATGAAATTATTCATCATATACATATTATATTATTCATCTATTTTGACAAAAAATTAATTTGGTTATGCCCAATTGGTGCTTCTATAGTGCTTGAAACATTCAAGCGGTATCATAGTAGACATATAATTAATTTATAATTATTTATTAATAATTGATTGATAATATTAATTTTTTTCTAGTTTTTATTTCTAGGTTATTAATTATTTATATTTGAGCATTGAATTATCCTATTACCTTATTAATTATCTATTATATAACCATGAAAAGGTTAAAAATAAATGAATATTATATGAATAATCCACTAGGAGGTTCCAAGTGTTCTGGATAAATAACATAGGAGTACAAGATGTGTAACCCTAAAGTACATGTCATGTACCCTTGTTAAATTCACTAGGATTACTTGCATGAAAATGGTACATCATGAAATTAAGGATATACATGATGAATTTAATACACACTACGTGTTGAATCATCCATACCAGTACATAGTTTTCCCGACTACACATTGCATAATTAGATTACACACTGTGTAGTCGAAGTGTTTTCATGGTGGAAAACATGGGGGTTCTAAGCCGTGTCTTGTATTTATTATACAACATGGGGATTGAAAATCTATGAAACATTGAGTTCACACAACATGTAGATCATGTACATGTTTTGTACCTTATAAATATCCATGGCTGAAAAACACACGCAGTCCCTAAGGGTGTGTCACAGACATGATCAGAAGATATTACATAGCGCATATCCCTAGTACAGACCATGTAACCTATTGTAACTCATGTAATTAATTTTATATGAGAAAAAAATTAATTATATAATCAATCCTTTTTACACATGTTTTGTGTGTCATTTATTTATAGTACACACCATGTAATCAGATTATTAATTATATACTAAATTAATTTCCATGATAAATTTTGAACTACAAGATGTGTATGGTATTTACTTGTAGTGTATTCTATGTGTAATAATATCATCCCATGATACATAATTCACCTATTATAGTGTTTCATTTATTAAAAAATTCATAACTTTTAATTACAATACATGAAATGTGTGATGGATTCCATGTGAATATACAGTATATCGATCATGTTGAGTAGTTTGGATGGGTACATGTCATTACCTCAAAGTACAGACGTATACATTATTAATTTTAAATAAAAATATTATATTAAATTTATTTCAAATTATGGATGATGAATATTTTAGGATGGTTTGGATATAATTAAGATAAATTAAATTAATTAATTAATCATTAAATTAATTGAATTAATTCAAGGCATTTTATCTTAACTATCGAATGTATTTAAGTGATTACTAGCTATATTGAAAATGTATTTTCATTTCATGTGTGTGAGTGATCCTGATATAAGACCATACCAATGTATATGATTGGTATGATTTTAATTTATTGTTATTATTAAATAAAATTGATGGCCTATGTGCCATATCTTCCTCTCATTATATAAGGGTCTTCATACTCAATTTTTTTTATATAAACCCCCTAAACCAATCCTCTGATTCCCCTAACATACATGTGACTAAAGATTATGTATTGGATGGAGGTCCTAGGAGAGTGGGGTAGATCATATTCAGATCCAAGGAAAAACCTATTCAGGATATACATAGGAGGACTGGTGGAATTCCACAACATAAACCAAGTTACAGTTCAACATGTTTCCCACCTAGGGTTAAGGGTTAGTTTATTACCCTATAAATAAACTAACAACTAGAGAAGATCATTATCACACCAATTTTATTAGTTTATTTCTTTCAAGTATCATGGTTAATTTATTTTTGGATGCTTTTTCATGATCACATAAATTAATAAATTTTCAAGTGTGTAAGACAGAATTAAAATAAATTAGACTATGAGTTTTTTTTATCATATACATGGTTAATCACTTGAGTAAAATCAACTTAACATTAACATGGATGTAATAAACATAAAAATGGGTAATTTTTACATAAAATATTAAATTACTCAAATATCTATTCTTCTACACTGTTTGAACAAGAGTTCATCGCTTGGTAAAAATTAAAACAAACTTGTTCATAGACAGGGGTCCAAAACTAAGATTTTTTACATGCATGTGTCAAAGAGAGAAATCGACGATCACCCCTAAACATCCTCATGGTTGATATATCCTTTAAAAATTATCTTGAGGTGATTATATGTATGGATGAAGACCATTTTAGATTCCTTTTAGTCACAACTTACCCATTTATACAGGAAGACTACCACAAGGGAACTCTTTTATTTGGGATTCTACTCCTAGGGTTGTGTCAGACGGTAAAAACTAGTGGTTTTATATAGTACCTAAGGAGAAGGATAAAATGGAGGCTATGTATCCCCTAAAATATGAGAGCTCTCCCAACCCATATGGTTTACCAAGCTCCTTCTATAATACATCATGGGATTTGGTGAAGGGTGATATGGAGACTTCTATTCAATATTTTTTGGGGGAGTCAATTTACCCAGGGTGGCCATCACACTTACTCGATTATTATTCCCAAAATTAAGAATCCATCCTCAATCAAACACTATATAATGATTAATATGTTTAATTTTTCCAAAACAATTCTATCTAATATCATCAACCATAGATTCTACACTTATTTTAGTAAATGGATTTTGGAGGAGAAACATGGATTTGTGAGAGGGAGGTGGCAGACATTGCTCTAGATCTAGAGATGATTAGTGATATCAATATAAAGACTCCTGGACCTAACATGGTGCTAAAAATTAACGTGGATAAGCTGTATGATAGGCTTGAGTGGGATTTCATCCTTAAGGTCATGTCCCACATGGGATTCTCAAGGTGAACTATGGTATTTTTTTAGATTCTTCAGTTCCTTGTGGTTTGATATTAATTTTTTGGGTAAGGGATATTGGGTTTTTATATCTATCATAGGATTGAGATAGGGGGAACCGATGTTACCTAGTTTATTCTTCTTATCCCAGAAATCCATCAGTAAAATTTTAAATATGGAGATCAGTAGTTGTTCTGCCATCCCTTCAGGTGTATTAATCAGTTTATCACCTTCTATTTTCCGATGAATTAATTTTTTCATCAATGGAAACACTATATCTATTTAAAGAACCAATATAGAACTATATGAATACAGTAAGTGGAGTGGTCAGTGTATTAATCACAAGAAGAGTAGTGTGTACTTATCTAGGTGTTTCACTACCATTCATTCAAAAAAAGTTGAGGATCTTTTGAGCTATAATAGGAGACCCTTCCCATGGATTACTAGGGTGATCATATTTCTCTGGATTGGTTATGTATTCACCATTTTTAGGGTTTTATTAAAAAGAATAATGGATATATTAATAGCTAGAAGAACCATTTATTGTCCTTTGATGGTTAGATCACCCTATTCAATAATGATCTATCTTATATTTCACTGCATGTGTTATCAATACTTAAGGTTCCTAATACTCTTGATTAGGAATATTGAGAAAACCATGGAGTATTTCATTTGGGATAATCACTCAGATGGTCGGTGCCACTGGGTGTATTAGAGTAGAATGGTTAGATCAATGTACATTGAAGGGGAAAACCTCTGTAGTGTTTTGGATACCAAGCACAAAATTTAGGGGAAAATGGTTTGGGAGGTTTTAGAAGGGGATTCCACTTGGGGGAAATTTATTAACATGAAATATGGCGCTAATACTGGAGCTCTGATTGGGAAATTTTCAAATATTTGTAAGATGTTATGTGGGAACTTATTTGAGCTATAACACCAATATTGATAGATCATTGGTGATGGGAGTATACGCTTCTAGAAAGAAAAATGGGTGGGTACCCATATTGACTTCTTTGGATGTCCAGTTTATAAAATATCCTTCTCTCAAGATTTTAGGTACCTAGAGTTCATTCACATCATCCTTGAATTGCATCAATGTGAGTTTTATAACAATATTCAGCTATCCTCACAATACAATAGACTGATTTTCATCGTTGCTTCATCGGGGTCTTTCTCATATAGGATATATCGGTTGTAATTTTCTTATAATTTTGGTCATAGAGAATGGGGGATATTCTTTGGTGTAAAGAGATACCAATCAAATTCAGTTTTCTAACATGGTTCATTCTCAACCAGGCGGTGTCGACAGGCAATGCGACTCATTAGAAAGGAGTTCATCTATATTCTATGTGTTATTATTACAGGTGTCCCAAAATTGAAACTATTGGGAATATTTTTTTTATAGGGAGTAGGATAAATCTTTTTGTAGTGACTTCAATAGGTTCATTGTACTTAGTAGTTTTCCACACAATGTTATAGACTTCCTTCCTATATGGTTTTATGGAGTAGGGAATAATGTGCATGATAGGGTGGTGTGAGTGGTGATGCTCTCTTTAGGTTTCTGGAGTATTTTTAATTCTAGGAACAAAATTAGTATATAGGGTATCCTCATTTTCTTTCTAGCCACTCAGGTCCATGCTAGGTTCCTACCAGGATAGTTTGGCTCCTTGCTTAATCACTAGGAGGTTAATCCTTCTATGAAGAAGCTCTTGGGGGGTTGTATAAATTCCCCCTCTATGTAGGGATCTAGTGGGAAAGGAATATGGGTTCATTTAATTTCTCCTATACATAGGTTCAATCTCAACTTTAATGGTTGTTATAGTCCTGGCATCATGTGAGGGGGAGGTGTAGTTCGTGACTCATGGGGCTCGATGATCATGGTGTTCGACAACTTCTATGGGATTGGTGACTCTCTTCTTACAGAGGTTCATACTCTTTTTAATGAGTTTTAGGTGTGTCTTGACTCTAATATATTTGTTTATAACATTGAAACTGACTAATTGGTCATTAAAAAGTCTCTAAAAGTAAAGTAAACTACCCCTGTGGTCAATTTATTATATCTTTCATAAATTTAAGAATCATATAAGTTGTGTAAGTGTGTCCCACAACCGGTATAAAGGAAATAGGGTGGCTTATTTTATGGAATCTAGAGGAAACTAGAGATACCATAGTATAAAATTTTCTATCTTAATTTACCTACCCATGAATGTGTTAAGTTTGTTCGAGCCGATACCCTTGGGATACATTACTTTATTACTCCCTAAGCTGCTGACTCCCTTGTTCTTCTATTTTATCGAGCTAGGATTTATTTATTCATTTAATAAAATTTTACATTAGCAACAACAAAATCTTTAGTGGATAAATTTGGGATGTTTTTCAATTATCATGGAATTTTATCTTGAGTTTTGGGTCAACATGAATTTGTTTACATCAAAGGTTGACTACCAAATAAGAACATGGTATAGGAAAGAGATAAGGTTTAAGGAATTCCTTATCCAGAATTTTAGGATTGGGGAGTCCACTAAAAAGATCAAGGAACCGAAAGTTAATGTTGTTAGAAAGTTACACCAACCTAAAACCCTTCAAATAACATGTCAAGACAAAGTTTGGGTTATGAGAAGGGGAATATAGATCATTTACACTAGAATATACAAGCAATAAGTTACTAAAAAACTAGTGGTGAGTGATATCATGTTTCGATAAAATAATTTGAGATTAATAGACTTGAAATTTATTTTATAATTTAGTAATCTATATAATGTATTAAAATTATGATCTTATTTGTTATAGAAATGGAAAAGCCAACAACATTTATTATATAACTATAATCCATACTATAGAAGGATAATATTCTCACCAAATCAAATTTCCATGAGTGGTATAGAATCTTGGGTATTATATTTTTCTATGAGAGAAAATTATATGCGTTAGAAACCCTAGTTCCTAAGTTTCCTACACAAGGGGATAGTGAGGAATATGTATCTATATACCATAAAAATATAGATGATTCCACTAATTTATAATATTTAATGCTATCATTAATGTCCAGTGAGCTTATGAATCAACATGAAGATATGGATGCATATATAATAATGTCCCACCTTCATGGTCTACATCAAGAGAAGGAGAGAAAATAGAGGCATGAGAGCTCTAATATATTATTCGCATGCAAGATTGGATAGTTGGTGACAATTAACCCTCATCTAGTCAAGATTATTGAATACATATAGCACTTTGACATCTTGGTCTTTATGATCCCGATAATATATGTACAAATCTCATTCCATTCTCACTACCCAAGAGATTCTCTAGTTTCATTATGAATTATAACATTATCAATAATGATAATACTCTTTCATAAATCCTTAAATTAATTATCTATGTTGATAGAGACATGTGGTATGAAAATCCTTTGAAACTTTTGGTGATTAATAAAAGTAATAACAAGAAAAAATGTCCCTAAGACTCCTTCCAAGTATAAGCCTCCTAAGCATCATCCTTCTAATAAGTAGAAAACTTCCTTCTTCCAAGACTAGTAATTGAGTATGGTGAATCATTATTGGTTGAAAATAATGGTATGATTTCCTATAAGGAGGTATTAAAGGGTTAAAAATCTAAAACATGATAATAATAAATGAATTATGAGATATATTCCATGTATTATAACCAAATATTGGTTTTTGTTGATCCTCTAGTTGATGTAAATCCAGTAGGGTGCAAATGGGTATTCAAAATAAAACTAGAAATTAAAGGTAAAGTGAGTTTCTATACAGTGGATAAAGAATTTAAACAACATCAAGGAATAGACTATGCCAAAACCTTTTCACTATTACAATTGTTTAAATCCATAATAATTCTTCCTGCAATAATATCTTTCCAAGAATGTGATATTTGAAAAATAGATGTCAAAATATCCCCCCTTAATAGGAACCTTCAAGAAGAAATACATGTGACAAAAATATAAGGGTTTGTTACTCTAGGTAATTTAAAAAATGCATTCAAGCTACAATGATCAATTTATGGATTGAATCAAACATCCAGTTCATGGAACATTCTATTCAATAAATCTATAAGAGAGTTTGATTTCATAAAAATTGAATGTGATCCATGTGTTTACAAGATGTTTATTAGGAGTGAGATTAATATCTTGGTAGTATATATCGATAACATATTACTTATTGGAAATGACATACCAGTCTTACAGTAAGTTAAGGACTAGTTGAAAAAGTGATTCTATATAAAGAACATAGGTTAAGCATCATATATTCTTAGGATAAAGATCATTTGTGATAGATCTAATAGACTGATTGGGATGCGTCACAGTATATACATTTATCATATAATAAATATATTTAGTATGAAAAAATCCAAGATTTTATTGGTTCCTTTCCATGAAAATGTGTCGCTAGACACAACATGAAAGAGAGAGAATGAGTGTGATCCCATACGCTTCTATGATATGATCAATCACATATGGCATGTTATGTACTAGGTTTTATAATACCTAAACATTGAGAATATTATGAAAATATCAATCTAATATAGGTGAACAACATTTGTTTTTTGTTAAGGTAATCCTTAAGTATCTAAGATAGACTAAGGATATATTTCTAGTGTATAAAGGATACATGGATTTTGTCATTATAGGTTACACATATGGTAATTTTTAAATAGATATGAATGATTTGAAGTCATAGTCAAGATATGTATTCAATCTTAGTGGAGGATTTAGGAGTTGGAAGATTTCAAAGTAGATAGTTTTCACCAATTATATAGTGGATTCTGAGTATATAGATGCTTTTGATGCATCTATAAAAACCATTTTCATACGCAACTTTCTACAGGAGAATTATGTGGTGCCTAAAAGTAAATACCCTATCACATTATATTATGATAATACTGTAGTGCTGGATCTCATAAAAGACACAAGGTCACATAAAAATTTGTAACACATACTCTAAAATTATCACCTCTTGGGGTATTTCTTTCAAAGGGGTGAAGTCACTATAAACAAAGTTTCTATAGAAGAGAATATGGTAGATCCCCTGAATAAAGACTTATCTCAGGAGAATAATAAATATCAAGTGAGATTTGAAACTAGTGAAAGTGGGATTCATTTGTATTTAGTTACCCAGAATAAACTTATACATGATTTATGATTACTCTTATTCATGGTTTTGAATATTAATAAAGTTTTATCATATCATGATTATTATTCTATGTGAAATAGTATGTGATAATATCCTAAGGGTACTTATTTACATTGAAAAGTCATATCAGTTCCCCACTATGATGAGAATATATAAGTACCATGACATTAATCTTAAATATAAGTTCTATAGTTAAATGATATCATTTAATGAGACAAAAATGATATAGACTGTCAAGGATGGAGACTTATAGGACTTTGATACAATTTCTCATGGTGTATTCCTAATATTCAGTGTATAAGATTATGAGAACAAGACCCACCTACAAAAAATACATATTTATATGTGTAATTTTATGTTCCTGCCTATGAATGTGTATAATTATCCTTATATTTTATTATTATTATTAATGCATGTCATGATCCATGTACTTTGATGTATTAATAAAAACCATGATGACGTATGCTCATGAAAAATTAGAATATGTTGGTTTCACCATAACTAACATTTTATTAATAAATATTGTTAGAAATTATTTTCCCTTTTATTATTTAATGGATGTTGATATGCTAGGCCTTTTGATAGTAATGGAACTGCCTGATTAAGTTCATGTCCATGGTGGTGTTGTCGGAAAGTTCATTTCTATAAATTTAAAGAAAGCGACATCGAGTAAATCGGTTGATAACACCAACATACAACCTGCTGGTTTAGACATTTCAAGATAAAATAATTATGTTACACTATGATAATTCATATGAGGTTTTATGTTATTATAAAATTAACTTCTTTCTATATGGTTTCCATGATGTGTTGCTAGATGTTAACCTTGGAATATTGATGGTTCTACCTAATTCCACTAATAAATAGGACTATATGGACACACACTAAGTGTATTCATAACATCAATTAAATTCTATATGAATTAAACAAGTGAGAATAAATATTATTCATGATTTGTGGTTTAATAATTATTCGAGATCAGTTGATCACTAATATTTAATCAGGAATTATTCAGAATATTAAATATGTGAGTAAAATAATAATAATATTTATTATATTGGTTTATTGAATATAATATTTATTATATTTATTGATGAATAATAGAGTAATATTTAATTATTAAATAAATAGTCATTATTCAAGGTTTAGTAAATACTGAGGAGGATAAACAGACCAATTTTAATGGAATGACTAGAATTTATGTATTAAATATCATTTATATAAATATTAATTTATTTAACAAATTATATTTATGTATATGTATGTGTTTATCATTAAAATTTAATAATATTATTATTTATATTATTATTATACATGGGGTTTCATACGGAATTGGGAATTGGATAAGGGATTTTTTGCAATCAGCAACCCTAACCTAGCTTTGTAAATACCTGGTTATATCACATTCTAGTGTTAGCTATTTTTTGCGAACAACATACCTTGAAATAATTCTCTCAGTCCCTAGAAATAAAACTCTCAAGAATATTCTTAAGAATAAGAGTATTGAACCTCCTTCACCCTCTCAAGTCTATAATAGAACCCGAAGAATCCTTTTCCCATGAAGAGATTCTTGTTATGATCAATGATGAATGATGGAAGCGATCTGAATCAATAAATCTAGAACCTAGAGATTCTACAGTGACATTTTTATGTTCTGGTTCACATGTGGATCACTACTAGAGAGATTATACTCATGAATACTCTGACAAAACAATAGTACAATGAGATTTTTATTCTGATTCATCAATGAAGAAAGAATAGAAAGATAAGTCAATTATAAATATATCTATGAATTAATTATAAATTTTATATAATGATCCTATTTTTTTTGGTTATGATGATTTTTTTAATTAATCATTGAAATAATTTCATTATTAAGTACATTATTCATCAAGTACATCTTGGATTATTCATTGATTAAAAAAAATCTGAGTTAGTTATACCTAATAGAAACTTCTTCTACACCAAAAAAATTCAGAACCCACCTCTATTATATGGTGATAAATTCTCTTTTGAAGTTTGGGAGTGTCTGGATAAGATTGTAAGAATTTTAGATTTTCTCTAAAAATTTGTGTATTCTAATGTGAAAGTCACAACTTATTTGTTTTAAAGGACCAAGTTGAACGCGTTGGGAGTCAAAGGAGTGATCTAAAATACATGAGGATATCTCATTTAAGATATTCAATGATCTATTAAATCAATGGTATTATTTATATACTATGAAAATAGAAAAGGATTATAAGTACTTGGACTTGTAGTGGGGAAATTTCACTATAATGGAGTATGAAAACCATTTTGATGAGCTTGTGTAGTTAACACCCAATATTATCACAAATGATACACTAAGGGTTCATATATTATATTATATCAATTGTTATCCTCTTATTATTAACCATATATATCTAATAATACAATAAGGGAGTGATGAATAAGATAGAAATTTCAATAATTATAAGCATGGGGAGTGTTTTTTCTATGGTTGGTAGTAGTTGTAATACGTCATTTGGTCAGAAAAGAAATCATGAGTAATTTAGGTGGTGAAGTAGTTGGAGTGTTGAATGATTTTATTTCCATATTTCCTCATCCACTTCATGACACAATCCATTATTTTATTTTCAATGTGGTAATTTAGGATATTCCAAGATCATTTATAAGGTACCCAAAATATTTTTTATCTTTGGGGATAGTAGGGCCATCAACAATGATTTTTCAAGTGTCCTCCTATACAGGGATGTTAAATTGGTTCTAATGACTCACAATGATCTCTGTTGAAATATAATCCATCTAAATTTATGAAGGCTCAATTTCATAGATGTACGAAAATCATGGATCATCCTTGAGGAAGATTTCATGGGTATAGTGACTAAAATAATGGTGAGATATCTCAAGGTAAACCTAAATATTGGTGATTATTTTTATGTGGAGCATATAATTAAATAATCTAAATCTATACCTAATATATTCTGAGGCATGTTTTGATTGATTCTCTTATAGTTATAAAATTATTTGATATGGGTTCTCTACATTATTTTATATTTTATAAAGTGGTTGATCAACTAATCTTACAAGTTTAAGTGGTATCATATACAATGGGGATGTCTAATCCCTTGTAAGATAAGAAAGGTTAAGGATTTAAATTTTTATAATGCATAATTTTTATCTCAGATATTGAAATCAGGTGATAGTTTCGTTTTTTTAACTTTGATTCTTTAGGTCATATCCAGTGAATAGATTTGATGACTATCTCAAAGTCTATTGATTTATAACATTAAAAAGTGATGTTTATCTCACCTAATGGGAACACTTACGTCTTTCAAAGTGAGTGGGAACAAATATCAAATATAATAAGATCAGTTATCTAGAATATTGAGACAATATCCTATCATTTATTAACCTTATTTTTGGATGGTGTAGAAGGAAACCTTGAGAGTTAACTTCTTATATTTGTGGATAAATATATAGAGTCATTCCTTGATTATTTTTTATATATTTTTTCTAGAAAGGTAAGTAGAGTCTTTATTGATTTGGTTATATGAACAATCCAAATTTGTTACCCTCCCATCATATAACCCCCATAGAATTTATAGGAACACCGAATCAAAGAATCACTGAGAGGGGGGGGGGGTGAATTAGTGATTTATAAATTTTATATTTTTTTAAAACAACCTTCTCCACTGGTTAGAGTGAATTTTTATGTTAATCCAAATGCATTCACACACATAGAGATCATATGCGATTTACATGGTTCACTAATCAATGTGAGTAGCTAGTCCTTGGAATGATCTGGTAAAATATGTGATCATACAATCCACTAAAACCTTTGTGAACCAAAAATAATAGGGAAAATCCTTATAAATTTCTTATAAGTCTCTTGAGATTTTTTCACATCATGTACATCAAAATTCTTCCTACACTAAAACAAAATTCAAATAATAAAGATAAAATAGATATGTCTTTTTCTTGTAGATAGAAATATAATTGTCTAGTGTACTGAGATGCACTTTTTTATTATTCTTATCTTATTTCAAAAGAAACACCTCACTTCGATTTACATACACATCACAGTATGTGACCACTACTTCTTCAATAACTCCCCTCTCTCAATAGTCACAATCATATATTCAACAACATAAACATGAAAACCTTAGATAAAAATTTATCAAGACACGATTGTTAATATTTTACATTTCTTCTTAACTAAAATATTTAATATACGATATAAATATATTTTAATTCAAACTCCTAGAAAAATTTAATCTGGTCACAACAATAACTTCGATAGGAAACAACTTATATAAATTTTTGTAACTACATAAAGTCATGTAGAAACAAACTATTTATTCTTAATTAAACCTAAATTTATTAAACATTTAAACCACACATATATATCAATTCATACATGATATAGAGATGTGAACACACTAGCTTTAATCTTGGAATTATTCTTCTTAAAAATGAACCAACTTCAATCCCAACTACATCACATTTCCTATGTAGTAGAAATACCCCACATGAAGTATTCAGTTACGTGACTCAATACTTTACATATCTAAAAATAGCTAGGTGGATCATTTGGATATATAAAAACATTTATCTATATGAATTTTTTTACATGGTTGAATCTATTACTTGAATAATATATGTGACCATTTAGATACAAAATTCACCTACATAACCATTCTTCCCAAACATCATATTCCTCATGTATATTCCTTATTAATTCTTTCAAAATTCATTCAATAACTGTTTACCGAAATCTTGACAAATTTTATCATGATATTTAATCACTTGAAGATATCTTCCCTTTTAATCGATTGATTTTATTCAGACTAGCTTAAAATACCATGAAACTAATGGTTTATTTGTTTTTCATTAATTGATTGCATACCAAAGGTAGAACCTTTATGGTAACACCCCAATATTAGCATAACCAATGGTAGAAATTGATGGTAACTTGAAAAGTATTAAAAATAAAATCTAATCAATATAATCAAAATTGTTTCCTACTTACCATATTTTTCACCTCAACTAACAATACATGACCTCTTGGTCTCAACAATCGAACCTTTTGGATTTTTTTGTCAACCAAAGAGCATAAATCAGTATGGATTTGAAACTAAAGAAATGGATCACTATCCAAAAATTCTATACCAACCTGAGCATACTCGGTGTATGAAATAAGAACTATTTTATAAAAATACAATGATATCTATAAAATAATGATATATAACCAGACTTTATTCAACACACCTCCACAATAGAGGATAACTTTAACTTTTATGAAATAGTTCATATATCCCCCTCAAAAAACTATTAAAATAGTTTACATATGTTGAAATCATAGGTTCCCTTTATAAAAACTTCCCCTAAATATATACTTTATCTGAATAATAAAATCACATATAAATGGATAGATTATGTTATCAATTATCTCCCCTTTTTACAAGAAAATCCAAAGAAAAGAAGAGAGAGGGGTCTGAACAGACTTACCTTATCCTTATACAAGGTGATTTTAAACACCTAGCTTCAAGAAAAGATTCTAGAATTCATATTTAGATAATGGATTAGTGAATATGTCATCAATATTCTCAATTTTTGAATAAAATTCAACTTCTATTTATTAAATTATAAAAGATCCTTGATGAAGTGATATTTAATATCAATGTTCTTGATCCTAGAATAATGAACCAGATTTTTTTTCAAATAAATGGTACTATGATTATCACATCTAAGAAGAAGTGACATGTTGACACCCACCTTCATATATTCCAACTGAATTTTCATCAACATCAATTGAGTTGTATCATGTGTTACAAACACATATTTTTCCTCAATAGTGGTTAAAGTTATAAAACTTTACTTCTTTGTGTTCCAGTACACACATCTATTACTAAGAAAGAAAAATCCACAAGATGTGAATTTTAGATCATCAGTACAACCCTCCAAATCTGTATCAGTACGACCAAAAAAATAAAAATTTTCTTTATTATCATATTTCAATACAAAATCTATTATACCCTTCCAATACCCAAGAATAAATTTTCTTGAGATAAAATGGGATTATTTTGGATCACTTTGATATCTATCATAAATAGAAAAATCACATAGAATATTTGGTCTTGGACATATAAGGTATAAAAAATAAGCAATCAACATTCTAAACTCCCTTTGATTAACTTATTTTCACTATTCATCTTTGGATAACTTTTTTACCATTAAAATTGGTGTGGAAATATATTTTTAATCCTCTATTCCAAATATTTTAAATTCTTCCTTTGAAGAATTCTATTAAGAACAAAAAATGCCATCTTTCTCTTGAGATATTTGTAGACTAAGAAAGTAGATCATCCTCCAAGAATACACATTTAAAATAAATCCATCATTTATTTAGAAAACTTATCATGCATTTATTTATTAATTCCAGAAAATATGATTTCATATACATAAACAATAACAAGGAGAGATACCACCTTTTCATCTTTGATGTAGATATTTTCATCCACTATTCACTTTCTAAAATTTATCATGTTCAATTAGGTGTCACGCTTAGAGTACCATGATCTTGGGGATTATTCTATCCTTTTTAAATCCTTATTTAAATTTTAAACATAATTTTCATCTTCTAAAAGTATAATCTCACATAGTTTATTAGTGTAAACCTCTTTCTATAATTCTATATTGAGAAATATATAATTTAAATCCATTTTGTAGATATTATAATTACTTTTGGGAGCAATATAAATGAAAATTTGAATGGTTTAAATCATTGTAACTAGTGTAAAGGTATCATAAAATTCAATCCCTTCAATTTTTAAACAAAATTCATACACTAATCTTGCATTATTTATAACCACTTCACCCTTTTCATTCAATTTATTTTAGAACACCCAATTTTTCCAAACTATGTTCTTATATTTAGGTTTAGTAATTAGTTAAAAAGTATTATTATTCTTAATTTGATAAAATTATTCATTCATATAACCAACCTAATCATGACAATTTAGAGATTACTTAATATATTTAGGTTCAAATTGAGATAACAGATAAGTATGGTATATTTTACTTAGAGTTATTCTAGTTTGTGCATGTTTTTCTTGATTTCCAATTATATTTTGAAGTTTAAATTATATTCTCAGGATAGGATGAGTCAAATGTGAATGTTCCCCATCACTTGAGATGGTTGAATCTTCTCCTTTAGTATAAACATCTTCAACATTTTCATCTTTTTCTATTATTTCTTCAATACATTCAAAATAATTAGTAGTGACATCACTTCTATAACTTAATTCATCATCAATAATTTTATTCTTTAAAAATTAAAGTATCTTCACATTATAAGTATCAATAATTATACCAGTCAACTTGTTATAGAAGTGAAATCCTCTTCCATTTAGAGGGTAACCAAGAAATATTCTAGCAACACGTTTTAGATCAAAATTACATAGATTTTCTCCTTTATCCTTGATGATATAAGGGCTTACAAACACTCTAAGATTCTTAAATCTTGGATTATCCTTATAATAATTATCCTATGGAGTCATATGTGAATTTTATCTATAGAAGTAGTGATTCTAAAAATAAAATATTTCTCCAATAACTTCCCTCCAAAAAATACTTGGAAATATCAATTACTATCAACATTATATGAACCATATAAACCCAGATTATATTCTTTCATTCAAATACACCATTTTATTTTAGTGTGCATGATAAATCATGTTCATGATGAATGACATGTTTTTAAAGATAAGATTCAATGATATTTTTAGTGTACTCAACACCATTATCTATCTAAAATATTTTCAGAAAGTAACCACATCATTTTTCATCACTTCTTATAAAACTCTTAAAAATATTTAGATCCTCAGTTTTATTTTTCATAAAAAGAATACATGTAATGTGAGAAAATTAATAAATATAGGAAATAAAATACTCATCTCCTTGTAATAACTTCTTTCTCATGGGTCTGCAAATATTTTAATGGTTTAAAAATGGATGTTATTTCAAAATCTTAACCTTTTTGTGTGAGTAATTTAAGATCTTCCCCTATTTACACATAGAAAAAATCCAATCAATATCCCTCTTTATCTTAGGTAAGTCACAAAAACATTATATTTTTGAAATATATATCATATTCTTTTGTCCTAGATGACCATGTCTTTTGTGCAAGAGTTCATTTTCAAATTTCATGATTAAATACCATGAACTATGAGAATCACCAATTTGAAATAAATTTCCCTTTGTTCTCTAACCTTTTGTAAAAATCTTTCTATCTTCATGATTTTTTACCCAAAAACCATATTTTCTAAATATCACCTTAATCCCTTCATCAGAGAGTTTGGAAATAGTTAACAAGTTTTGTTTCATCCCATCAACATAAATAGTTTTCTCATATTTAAATTTTTATTTCCCAATATCAAAAGAACCAACCTAATTAATCATTAAATACCTATAATTTCTAAATCTCATCAATCCTTATTTTACTTTAACAATAATTTTTTACATATCTAAGTTCTATTTCAAATGTGAAGAGAAACCATAGTCTAATATCCATGGACATTCTTCATTTGAGGATTTGAGAGTGACTTCTACAAAAATAATCTTTTCTTTAACCTTTTCCTGATGATTTTTTCATATTGTACTATAATCATGGTGAGAAATTATTTTGAACGATGACTTGGCTAATAACATACTTCACAGAATTCTTCTAATAATTGAAATTTATTTTCAGTCTTCAAAACAATTTGTCCAGGTTATTTATGAATATTTATTCTTAGAGTGTATTGAATACCCCTCAAATTATATCCCAAAATATTATAGAATTAGCATGATAATAGAAATTAAACCAACACATACTTGATGTATGAATGAATCCTTAACAATACCAAAAATATCCATAAGAGGCATATCTACCTTTGAAAACAATATGCAATCCAATATTTTGTCTCTATATTTATCCTTTATTTTGATCAATAATCTTTGATAATTTTTGTGAAATAAGGTTTTGTTAATATCTTGGGATCTTTATATTCGTAATGTTATTATTTTCAAAAAATTTAGAGTTACCATAAGCATTAGTTTTTGAATCAATTTTAATACTCCTAGGATTTGTAAAATTTTGGGACTCAATAAATTTTACAAAAAACTTGGTTCCTTTAACTTACTTCTTATTTTGAAACATCTTGTTATTATTTTTAGTTTCCATATCTTCTTGTGAGGATATTTTTTTGGACTTCTCACACTTATTTATTCTTTTAATAGTCTCAAACTTCTTGAATAGATTTTTTAAATATAATTTTTGATAGGTTCAATTATTCGTTTGCTTTGAAAATTTTAATTTTAATAAGATCATAATAATTCTCAAATACTTTAATATATTCTTTAATCTTGACATCCAATGTATTCTCAGTGTTAGAAAATTTATATAGATAATAATTCTTCTTTAATAGATTAGATTATTATTCTCAATGGACAATTATTATACTATTAATATACTGATTATATTTCTTTGAATTATTTTACTCCTTTCCAAGTTTTTGAAATACATTAAATCAATTACCTCTTTTTAATAAAATATATTTTATTTTATTCATCTTTAATTATAGAGTTTCTATTTTCATAAATATTGAATTATTCATATTTAAATTTAGAAATAAGAATATTTTCACTAACATTGAATTCACTATCAATATCTTCACTTTCATCATTACCGTTTCACTTTTCTCATTATTAGATAAAAAATTTGTCCTTATGTTCAAAGAAAAATTATTATAATTTATTTTATAAATTTTTTTGGATGAATTATTCTTTTTTGATATTTTAAAACTTTTATATTCTTCTTCACTAAAATCATATTCTTTCAGTTTAGGAACATTTTATGCAAAATTTATAATAGTCCCACAATTAAATTTTTTAAATGGTATGTTTCTTTTAAAATTTCCATTTCCTCTTATAAAATTTCATGTTATTAAGGAAATAATTTTTGAGAATTTAAAATACATATTAGAGTTTAATTTTAAAATCTAGATTTATCATCCTCACAAAAAATCTTTTTTTTTCTCAGACTTGGAGGCTTTAAAAGATATTTCTTTTCTGGAATTTACCTTATTCTTAACAACATCATCTTTCCTCATTTAATATATAATTAAAATATAATGTGGGTAATAAAGAGGAATATCATGTGTAACTTTTTCTTCCAAATCCGAGAGTTAAACATAAAATTTATTTGGTAATATTCTTAAAATATTTTCAATAATTATAGAATCTTTCAAATTATCACCAAATCCTCTGATGGTAATCACAACTTCATAGACTCCTGTAAATAAACAATCAACAGTTTCATCATCATTCATTCTTAGATCTTCATATTTAAGTCTCTTGAAATGAAACTATAACACCTCAAATCTATTATCACAAATCCAATGGTTATTTTAATATTTTGGCACAAAATAGAAGGGATATCATCATAAAGGATTGAATATTTTAATAGTATTAGGATAATAGATACATACATTATTTTCAAATTCCATTTGAAAACATTAAATATAATATAATAATTATTTTGATAACTTTATTATTTATTCTTGTGACTCCCTGATTTCATGAATAGATCCTTTCTTGGTATCCTAGGTAAAGGAAAACATAATAAAGGATAAGCTTATATTCTTATTAAAGGAAAGTGTACAACAAAAGATATCATAAAATAAATAAAACATGAAAAATATTGGATGAGATAAACAATAATAAAATATTACATATAACTAATACCATAAAATGGATCTAAATACATGGACAAAATAATAAAATAAATAATCACATGTATAATAATTACTAGTTTTATAGTGGTATAATGAATAATGATGAATATAATAATACTACTATCATAGCTTTGTACCAAGACAACATACGTCAATAGGTAAGCCATATTCCATATGCCAAATACCATAAATAGTTTATCTCATGATACAAACTGATGAATCAAGTGGATATAATGGTCTCCAACCATCACTTACTAATTCAAATGCATTTATTATATTAAATGGGTGAATCATAATCAACATAAGCACTTGTATTGAAAAACCAACATATGAAATGTTAATATTTTCTCTAATCAATAAATATAACATAATAATAAGATATATAAAGTAATATTTTTAATTTTATAAAAATAATAAATTCTAATTAAATAATAATATTCACTAAATAATTTTGACATAGATTAAAATACTTTAAAAATATCCCTGGAAGGTTTCTTGATGAAAATACCCTTTTAAATTTGAAATCACTTATTCAAAATCTAAATAATTTTAAAATATTAAGGAAAAAAATTTCATTAAAAATTAACTTGAGAACTTGTAAATTAATATTCAAATCATTGAGTGTTCATGATGGTATGAAATTTTATTCACTTCGTGTACATAAAAATAAATATTATTTTTACATTTTTTTGAAAAAGGTCAAAAAACAACTCGTTTGGAAAATGAAAAGAATATTCCTTAAAAAAATTTAATATAAAGTAAAAAATTGGTGAAAAAGAATTTAAAATATAATATTATAATATTAAAAATATTATTGAAAATATTTTAATGAAAATATTAATATAGAATAAAAATATTACTGACTAAATAAAAACAAAGTCAATTTTTCCTTAATAACATTCATTCAGTATATTGAGTAATTAAAAGAGGAAAATAAAATAAAAACAAATAATTTTAAAAAATAACCAGATTAGAAGAAAATATATTGTGTTTAATATAGAAATATGTTATATTCCCCTAATGAATACTTAAACATAAACAATCCTTAATAATAACGAGATTGTGAAATAAACCCTTGCCTTTGTTCTGACTCACTTTGTAAGTACTTTTAGACCATATTGTAAATTTAATCTTATTATAATTATCTTCCAAAACCATATAAATATTCATAATTTTTTATATTATCCAACTATAATGATTTAATACCATTTTATTAATAATTGTTTATTAAAATCATAATATCTGAGTGTCAACTATTTAGTTTTTCATGTAAGTTTCAGTTTGATATTTTTGGTCCCCACATATTTCTCTTGGTTTAATCATATATAAGATGTTAATAATGATATAAATACCATATATATTAATTATGTATATATTTTTAAAATTTCTTGAAATTTAGAGATATAAAAATGAATTACACTATTCATGGAGATGATAGGCCACACGTATGCATGAACACTGTTTTCACTTTTCGACTAATGGAATGAAAGAAAGAAAAATATTAATTACCCTTTATAGAATAATTATTATATAATATATATAATATTATTAATTAAATATTTTCTTATTACCATCCATGAAAATCAGAAATGAAAAATGAATCACATTACTTTATGGAGGCAATAATCTATATGTACACATGAGAAACGTTACCGTTTCCAACAGATTGAAAGGTAAGATGGTATATTTGATATTATAATTATAGAAGAATAATTATGTTATAAATATAATATATATTCACTATTTATATCTTTATAATAATTTTATTAAAGTGGTGATTAAAAATGAATTACATTGCAATGTGGAGACAGTAAGCAATGCGTACACATGAACAATGTTTTTCACTTTTTGTAGGATGTAAACAAGATGAAAAATGGTTATAACATAATAATAATAAAATATAAGTATATTTATGATACTTGGGTTATTAGTTTATTATTTTTACAACATATTCATAGGAATTATAATAAGAAAAAAATTTGAAAGAGTTATAAAAATGATTACCTTTTGTTAGAGAATCCTCCTTTGGATCTCTTCTTAAGTAGCATTGAGTTGGTATTTTGGGAATAATATAAGCTCTATTATGTTTATAATGATGAAGGGGTGATATTTTTGAATGATTTGGTTGATCTATATGGCTCAAAGTGGTGTAAATAAAAGAGATAAGGGGTTTCCTTTTATAAGAGAGAGAAATGAAACACCCAGAATCACAAAACAGATTAAAATATAACATATTAATACAAAATAATAATTATTTAAAAAATATAAATTTTTGAATTAAAAGATGATATGGTCTAAATATAATAATACAATTAAATTTAGATATGTTTTTGTGTCATTTTAAACCTTATATTTTAGTTTAACCCCTCAGTTAACCAATTTTAATTTTAACCGTGGTAATGACTTTTTAATATTAAAGGGATATAATTTTACTTATAAGGTAAAAATTGTCCCATAAATTAGAAAAGGATTACATTTTATACTTTTTATCATCATATCTTTCCTATTTAAACATTTTTATACATTTTAAATAATTTAATATAATATTTTTATCATAAAATACTATTAATGTCATTTTAAGACCTATTCACATAATTTGAATTTGAAAACAAAATTACAGAAATGGAATTATAATTTAAAACTTTAAAACATATATAATATTTAATTTTAATCTACTAAATTCATGGAACATAATAATTCACCCAAATTTATTTACTTTTAGTATTTTTAAATTCATTTAATTTATTTTTCAATTGACTGAATAAATACTATATCTGTATTGCCAAAGAATTTAATGTAATTATTCAATCACTAAAAAATATAAATTAATTACCATCATGAAAATAATTTTATTATTATTATAATAAACTTTAATATTCATTCAAAACTTATTTTTATCATTACGTGAACATATATGATTAAATTAAAAATAAGTGAATGGAATTTTGTATTTCTCTTTACTTAAAATGTTATATAGGTCATTTTCATGGAAAAGTGTCCCTTAAATAACTAAATATAGAAACTAAGGTGATAAACATTGAAATAAATTCATCCAATAATAATTAAAATGAAAAATAGTGGCCTTATCACTTAGTTTTAACCTAGGTTAACCTGATTTAGACTTTTACTGTGGTGATTTTTTTTTACTCTTTTTACTATTCATTATGACAAAAAATTAAGTTTATATTATTAAATAATATTAATTATAATGATTAAAAAATAGAAATTTTTTTACCTAATTTATTCTATATATTTTCTAGAGATTCATTTTATATTAATTCCGCAAAGCATGAAGAAAAATGATTTTTCGAAAAAAAAATCATTTTTAAGTCTAAAAGTATTTGTAAACCAAGATCGAGTATAATGTTAATTGTTATGTAATTAATTATAATATTTATAAATAAAATATTATTATAATAATTTATTATCAAATTCAAAATATCATATTTCTTTTTTAATGATAATAAATGATAATTTTATAAAAATTGGTATTTTTCTTTAGTCACTATAAAATCAATATTTTCAGAAAAATACCAATATTTCAACCTAATATAACATTAGCATGACTATTTAAAAAATTATATCCTTTTTATTAAATAAATTTTCAAAAATTGGATGTAATTAATTATAATATTTTCTCACAAAAAGCAATGAAAACCATTTTTGAAGTATAAAATGATTTTACTAAAAATTGAGTACTCATTTATCAATTAATTTATATTATTTAAAACCTTTATACGTTTTTTTAATATTTTTTATTCTTAATCATACAAATTTTTATTTAATGTCTAGGTTAAAAAAGTCATGTTTACATAATAATGTTTATATCATGGGTCATTTAAACTCAGACTCACATTTAATACAAGCTATCAAATAAATTAAGTTTAATTAAAGAGAAATATATTCTATAATATTATGGTGTTACATTATACTCCAATTAAATAAATTTATCCCACTTAATTTTATCTCAATAATTAAATCATCAACCTTTGTTAAAAACCCACATTGAATTTGGGGATAATTAAACTAATTTTGGAAAGGGAAAGTTGGAAGCATAATGGCTACATGAAATATCACATATTTGGGTTCCGAGTTAAGGAGAAAATTAATGGGAAGTTAAAATATAGAAACAAAGAAGAAAACTATCAGCTTTTTACTCACAAAGAGTGGTAGATAACATGGTCATAATAAAGCTAATGAACACAAAACCCTAAATCAGTGAGGGGTTAAAATACCATCAATTCATTATAAATAAGGGTAAAATATTGACATTTTTATTTCATTACCCTTTCCTATATTATTTTAGACATCATATAACTATTCCTAAAAACTAAATAATCTCAAAAAATTTGTATTATTTCAAATCCAAATATAATTATAACAACCCTATTTACAACTAGGGAATAACTATTAATCTTAACTAAAAACATTTGATATATTTTTACCAGATTTCTACTAGGTGTATTGATTGATAATTCTATCATCATAGTTTCAATGGATGAATCAATATCCATATAATATAAAAGAGTGTGTAGATCTAGAATCAAATAAATCATGAGTTTACAATCAAAGTAAAAATTATCACAACTTAAGGAATTTTTACTTCAGCTATAGTAATTTCATAAGATTGAATTTTCTCCCTTAGAATTTTTAAAGGTAAATTATATTGGTGCTTGGGGAATTCATTTTCATATCTCCCAATATCCTTACAGTTGAAACACTATACAGTTGAAACATTTTTCTAACATTTACACTCATGTCCCTGATGACCTTTTTATACACACTTGAAGAAAACAACCTTTCCATTGAAATAAGTACATGGGTGTTTCCTTACATAGTTATCACATTTGTGGAATTATATCCTTACCTTATTTTCTTTTTTACTTAATTATTTTTTCTTGCTGCTCAATCATTCTATTCTTCTATTTATTTCCTTCGAAAAAAATAGACTTGGATAACTATATATGTAACCTAATGACACTTGATTCCATATCATTATATGATGAAATCATATGATATTCTAGTGCCTTTAAGAGGCTTTTCTTTATCCCATCAAAAAATTAATTAATCTGACTTTCTGGATTATATACATAGTCCATAGCATACATTATAATATTGTAAAGTTTTCCTCATACTCAGTTACACTTTCCTCTTCGTTCTATCTTAGATTTTGAAATTTCCCTTCCATGTAATCTCATTGCTCATGATATAATTTTTTCTTGAAGAACAACCCCTTAAAAATCTTCTATTACATTCTATCTGTCTCTTTATCCTCCTTTGTATTTTGAATCAATGACCATTATTTATCAAAATCATCTTTTAAAAAATATACTACCAGAATAACCATCTCCATTTCATTACTTATCAAATATAGAAATATCTTTTTAGGGACTTGATCCATTGTTCAAATATTAATGGTTTTTTACTTCTATTCAATGATATAGGTTTCTGCCACATGAAGTGATCCAACATTAAAAAATCATGTTATGAAGTAATTTTTTGTTCCATATGGGCTAGGTTATTAGACATAACATGAGTTGACTATCCTAATATAGTCCAAATATGATTAGCTACTACATTACTCATGTTAAATTTATCATGAGGGAAATATCTACATTGATTAAAGGTGTTTCACATTTTCCATTCCTTTTTTCTAGGATCTATTTTCTAAACAATGTCATACACTAGATTAAATCATAACATTATATATCATAATGTATAATTCTGAAATTGGTGAAGCACTTGTTAAAACTTAAAAATTTATTTATATATAATATTAGAATCATAAGTTAGTATCATATAAAATATTTTTGAATTTTTCATATTGGTTTGTAAATAAAATGTGAAATAACCCATAAATATCCCTTGAGAGTGTTAAGCCAGGTGCGTAGTAAGGGAAAAATTACTATGCACCTAAATAATGGATAAGATATACATGAGATACTTTCTTAGGGTTATTACCCCTAAAAACATCTATTCTAATAATCATGTTCACTTGTAGTATCTAGAAAGATAAGTATTGCTAAGAAAACCCCATAATATTTACCTTACTAAAACCATTGTGATGCTATCTTATAATTAGGCATATCCCTAAGGTCTTTCATAGGGTCATGTTATATAATCAATGTTTTACTAAATATAGTTCCCAATATATTTACTAAACATACTTTAATACAAAATGTAACATCCAAAATATAGTATCTCATAGTTGGTGGTTATTTTACAACATTGGAAAAAAATACAAGGGATTGCATCATGGAGGATCAAATAGTTTAGTAATCTTGGGAGACTAGGTACATAAATGGTTACTAAACTAAATATAAAAATATTAAATATAATATAATAATTATTGTGATAACTTTATTATTTCTTATATTAACTTCCTGATTTAATTAATAGACCCATTCTTGGTATCCAAGGTAAAGGAAAACATAAAAAAGGGCGATTTTAGATACTTAGTAAGGGAAATCCCACAAAAAAGGCTGAAATAAAATAAATAAAACATGAATAATATTGTCAAGATAAATAATAATCAAATATTACATATAAATAATACAATAAAAGTGGACTAAATCCATGGATAACATAACATAAATAATCACATGTATAATAATAACAAGTTTCATAATGACAGAATGCATAATTTTAGACATTATATTCTTACCTCCACAACCTTATTCCAGGACAACATATGCAAACAATTAAGGAATATGCTAAATACCCAAACTAGTTTTTCTCATGAGGCCTACCGATTCCTCTATGGGCTATAAATGGCCCCATCCATCACTTACTAAGTCTAATTCATTCGTCATATGAAAGGGTTAAAACATAATAAATGTAAACATTCACATTAAAAAACTATCATATGAAATGATAATATTTTACCCAATCAATAAATATAACATAATAATAATCCATAAAAAGTAATATGGAAAATGTTATCAATATATTAAATCTCAAATAAATTATAATATTCACCAAATAATTTTAAAATGAGTGAAAATACTTCAAAAATATCACTAAAGGATTCTTGAATAAAACACCCTTTTCATTTTGAAATCACTTATTAAAAATTTACAAAATATTATGGAAAATATTTAATTTTAATATAATATTGAAAAAGTTTTTATTAAACTTACAATCATTGAGCGATCACGATAGTGGTAAATTCTATTCATGCCATGTATGTAAAAACAAAGACTCTAAAATTTTCAGTAAAAAGTCAAAAATGTACTTCGCTCAAAAAACAACAAGAAGATTCCTTTGAAAAGTTTTAATATAAAGTAAAAATGGATAAAAATTAATTTAAAATATCATTTTAGAGTTTTAAAAACAATTCAAAAAAATTTTAATGAATATATAGACATGTAAGAAAAAGATTCCGGAATGAATAGGAAAAAAGTCAGGTTTTCCTTAAAAACATTTATTCGGTATCATGAGTACATAAAAAATAAAAATGAAAGGAAAAATCATAATTTTTATAAATAACCATAATATAAGAAAATATATTGGTTTTAATATAAAAATAACATATAATTCCCCCAATGGATACTTAAACGCAAATAATCTCAAATAATGATGAAATAGTGAAATAAACTCTTATATCAAGTATGAATTGATTTTTAAGTACTTTTATCCTCATGCATAATAAATTTAAACTTATTGTAATTTTATTCCACAACCATATACATAAATATAATAACATATATGATCCATTTATAACAGTATTGTACCCATTTATTTTTAAATATTTATTAAATTTTCTGTTTCTGAGTGTTAACTATTTAGTTTTTTCTGTAAGTTTCGGTTTGGTAGTTTTATTCCATATATATTTATCATATTTAAATAATAAATAGGATTTTAATAATGAAATAAATTTCATATTTATTAATTATATACATTTTTTAATCATCCTTTAATGTAAGAGATAAAAAAATGAACTATACCATTAACAGAAATAGTAGGTCGTATATAAGCATGGACACTATTCTCACATTTCGATGAATAGAAAGAAAGAAATGAAACAAAAAATTAACCTTAAAATAATATTTATTATATAATATATATAATATATATTTATTTAATATATCCTTAATACCATCCATTTAAATTGTAAATGAAAAATGAATCACAATGCTTCATGTTGGTGGTAGTCCACACGTATGCACAAACGGCGTTATCAATTTCAACTGATTAAAAGATAAGAAATAAAATATTATTTTATAATCCAAAAGAATAATTATTTCCTAAATATAATAAATATTCATTATTTATATCTTTATAACTATTTAATTAAAGTGGGGATGAAAAACGAACTACACTGCTATGTGGAGACGGTAAGCCGTACGTACGCACAAACAATGTTTTTCGCTTTTTATAGGATAGAAAAGAGATGGAAAAAGGATATACCATAATAATAATAAAATATAAGTATATTATTTATATTATGTATTATTTTATTATAGTTAAAACATATTTCTAGGAATTATAAGAAGAAAAAAATTTGAAAGAGTTGTTAAAATGATTACATTCTCTTAGAGAAACCTCATTTGGATCTTTTCTTAAATACCCTAGGGTTGGTATTTTGGGAAGAAAAAAAATTATAGGATGTTTATAAGGATGTTTAGGATATAATTTTCCATTTATTTATATATATATGGATCAAAGTGGTGTAAATAAAATATATAAATAATGTTTTTTTATAAGGGAGGGAAAAGACACACTTGGAATTACTAAAAAGATTAAAATATTACTAAGTCATTCTCAAGAAAAATATTTCCAAATGGGAATAGATTAAAATAAAAATAGGATATGTCCTAAATATAATCATTTAATGAAATTTTTATAGGTTTTGGTGTCATTTTAAATCTTATCTTTTGATTTAACCCCTTGGTTAACTAATTTTAATCTTAACCATGACAATGGATTTATAATATTAAAGGGTTATAATTTTACTTATAAGAAACAATTATCCCATAAATAGGATAATTATTAAGTTTTAGACCATTTATCATCATAATTGTCATATTTAAATATTTTTATGATTTTTAAAAAATTTAGTAAAATATTTTTATCATAAAATACAATTAATTCTATTTTAAGACCTGTTCACATAATTTGAATTGGAAAAAAATATTACAATAGTGGAATTATAATATAAAACTTTTAAGAATATCTCATATTTTTTTATCTACTAAATTCACAAAACTTAACAATTAAACCAAATTAAATTAATTTTAATATTATTAAAATCATTTATTTTATTTTTCTATTAATTGAATAAATAATATATCAGTGTTGTGTAAGAATTTAAGGTAATTATTTAATCACTAAAAAATTATAAATAAATTACCATCCTGAAAATAAATTAATTGTTTTTAGAATAACATTTAATATTCATTCACAACTTATGTTTATCTTTATGTGAATATATATAATAAAATTAAAAATAAGAGAGTAGCATTTTGTATTTTTCTTTACTTGGAATATTTTATACATCATTTTCATGTTAAAGTGTCCCTTAAACAATAAAATATTGAACCAAATTAATAAACATTGAAATAAATTCATCCAATAAGAATAAAATGAAAATGGTGGCCTTATCACTTAGTTTTAACCAAGGTTAACCCGATTTTCCCTTTTACCATGCTGACAATTTGTTTTTCTATTTTTACTATTCACTATGACAAAAAATTTAGTTTACCTTATTAAATAATATTAATTATATTGATTAAAAAATGAAAACCATTTTAATATATTTAATCTACATAATTTCCTAAAATTCATTTTATGTTAATCTCGCGAAGCATGAAGAAAAATTATTTTTTGAAATAAATGTTTTTTAAGTATAGAAGTAGTTGTTTACCAAGATCAAGTATAATTTTAGTTATTTGTTAATTAGTTATATTATTAAAAAATAAAGTTTTATTATATTAATTTTGTATCAAATTTTAAATATAATGTGTCCTTTTTAATGAAAATAAATGTCAGTTTTATAAAAATTCATATTTTTCATTATTCATTGTAAAATCAATATTATTAGAAAAATCCTAATATTTCATCATAATATAATTTTTATATTATGATTTAAAAAATGATAGCATTTTTATAAAATAAATTTTCGAAAAGTGGAATAAATTAATTAAATATTTTCTCACAAAAAGTAATAAAAACCATCTTTGAAGAAAATGTATTGTTAAAGTATAAGAATGATTTTACTGAAAATAGAGTACTTATATATTAATGAATTTACATTATATAAAACATTTATACATATTTTTTTATATTTTTTTATTCTTATTCATACTATAAATATTAACAGCTATGTTACTATGTTCATGTTTAAATAATATTGTTTATATCATGGTTCATTTAAACTCGTTGTCTCATGTAATGAAATCTATCAAGGATATTAAGTTTAATTAAATATAAATATAATCTATAATATTGTGTCGTTAAATTCTATTCCTATTAAATAAATTTCTCCCTCTTAATTTTATTTCAGTCTTTAATGTTTCAGGATTTATTAAAAACCAACATTAAAGCTAGGGATAACAAAACTTTTTTTGAAAAGGGAAAGTGGGGAACATAAAGGTTACCTAAAATATCACATATTCAGGTTCCCAGATAAGAAGAAAATTAATGGGAAGTTAAAATATAGACATGTAGGATAACAATAACCTCCATGCACTAATAAATTGTGATATAGAATATAGTCATAAGAAATCTAATGAACACAAAACCCTAAATTAGTGAGAGGTTAAAAGATCATAAATTCATTAGAAATGAATGTAAAAGATTAACATTTTTATTTCAGGACCCCTTTATTTTATTATTTTATACATAATCTATTTATTCCTCAAAACTATATAATCTAAAAAAATTATGATTATTTCAAATCCAAACATAAGTATAACAACCATGTTTAAAACTAGGGAATAACTATTAATATTAACTGAAACTAATATATAGTTTTTTACCAAATTCCCACTTGGTGTATTGATTGATAATATTATCATCAGAGTTTCAATAGATTATTCAATATTCATGAAATATAAAAGAGTGTGTAGTTTTGGAATCAAATAAATAACGAGTTTATTATAAATATACCAATAATAACAACTTAAAGGATTTTAACTTCAAATGTAGTAATTTTATAAGCTTGAACTTTCTCCCTTATAATTTTCTGAGGTAAATTATCTAGATTATTGGGGAATTCATTTCCATAGTTTCCCATATTCTTACATTTGAATCACTATAAATTGGATATTTATTTCTCAACCTTACACTCATGTTCCTAATGGTCTTTCTCTCAATACTTAAATAAAATACCCTTTACCTTCAAGAAAGTACCGACATGTTTCCTTCCATAATTATCTCATGTGGGAAATTATATTCTCACCTTCTTTTATTTTGTCTTATTTATTTTTTCTTGGTTCTCATTAATCCTCTTCTTCTCTTTATTTCCTTTGAAAATATTTGACATGAAGAATTATTTTTCTATCCTTATAACACTTGATACCATATCAATATATGATCAAAATATATGAGATACTAGTTCCCTTCAGTGTATTTAATTTATCCCATCAAATAAATTTTTAATCTAACTTTTTGGATTATGTACGTAGTCCATAACATACTTGATAATATGGTAAAGTTTTCCTCATACTCAGTGAATATTTACTCCTCATTTAGTCTTAGATTGTGGGATATCCTTTTCATATTAGCTCATTTATCATTAGAAAATCATTTCTTGTATAATACAACCTTAAAAATCTTTCATTCCATTATATCTTTCTCCTTCTCTTTATTTTGAATCAATGTACATCCTTTATAAACATCTTCCATTAAAAAATATACTACTAGAATAACCTTCTCCCTTTTATTACTTCTCAAAGCCAGTAATATATTTTTAAAGACTTGATTAATTTTTCATATATCAATAGATTTTTATCTATATTAAAGGATATAATTTTCTACCACATGAAGTGGTCCAAAATCAATAAATCATGTTATGAAGAAATTGGTTGTTCCATACATGTTAGCTTATTATTCATAACCTGAGTCAACTGCCCTAATACAATCAAAAGACACTTAGATATAATAATACTCATGTTAACTTTCTCAAGAGGGAAAATCTTATATTGATTATGGATTTTAACACATTTTCTATCCCATATTCTAGAAACCATTTCTAAATTATTTCATACACAATATTAGATCATAACATTATGAATCATAATGTATAATTCTAAAGCTGGTGAAAAACTATTCAAAACTTAAAAATTTATTAAGATAAAATTTTAGAATCATAACGTTAGTATCATATAAAAATATTTTTTGAATATTTCATATTGTTTTCTAAAGAAAATGTTAAAAACCCAAGAATATACCCTGAGAGTGTCAAACCTGGTGCACAATAAGGGAACACTCACCATGCACTTGAATGATATATTAGATATACTAAAGTAACTCTTTTCAGGGTTATTACCCCAAGATACATCTGTGTGAAAACCATGTCCACTTGTAGTATCTACATATAGATGTATTTCTAAGAAAAACACACAATATTTACCTTACTAAAATCTTTGTGATATTATCCTATAATTAGGCATATCTCTAAGGCCTGTCATAGGGTTTTGTTATCTAATTTATGCTTTCTAAAATATAGTTCCTAAGGTTTCTAATAAAATTCCTGTGAAACCAATTGTAACACCCTAAATCTACTATCTTGAAGTTGGTGGTTATTTAACTACATTGGAAAAAAATACAATGGATTGTATCATGAAGGATCGAATAGTTTAGTGGAGACTAGATACATGCATGATTCTCATATTCCATATGAAAACATTAAATATGATATAATAATTCATGTGTGAAATTAATTATTTATTATATTAACTCTTTCATTTCATTAATAGATCCATTATTGGTATCCTAGGGAAACAAACACATAAAAAGAGAGATATCAGATGCCTAATAAATGAAAAATGTATAACAGAGGCTATCAAAAAGTAAATAAAATTGGAATAATATGGTCAAGATAAGAAATAATAAAATATTACATATAACTAATAATATAAAAGGGTACTAAATACATGGATAAAATAACATAAATAATCACATGGATAATAATAAGAAGTTCTATAATGATAGAATTCATAATGTCAGACATCGTAGTCTCACCGTCAAGGCCATATACCATGATAACATATGTAAATAGGAAAGGATAATTTGAAATACCCAAATTGGTTTGTATCATGATGCATAAGGATTCATAAAGGGGCTATAATTTTCCCCATCCCTAACTTACTAAGTCGAATTCATTCATCATATAAAAGGGATGAAACATAATAAATGTAAGTATTTGCATTCAAAAACTAACATATAAAATGTTAATATATCAATAAATAAATAAATATAACATAATAAAAATCCAAAAAATATAATATTAAAAAGGTTATAAAAATATTAAATCCTATATAAAGAAAAATATTCACCAAATAGTTTTTACATATATGAAAATACTTCAAAAAGATCACTGGAATGTTTTTTTAAAGAAAATACACTTTTCATTTTGAAATCACTTATTCAAAATTTAAATATTTACAAAATATTAAGGAAAATATTTTATTCAAAAATAATATTTAAAACTTTTAAATGATCCTAAAAATAATTTAGTGGTCATGAAATTATTAAATTCCATTCATGTCGTGTATGTAAAAATAAACACCCCTTTAACATTTTTAGTAAAAAGTAAAAAATCACCTCACTCTGAAAAAAATAATAAGATTACTTTGAAAATATTTAATAGAGAAGTATAAAATGGGTGAAAATTAATTTAAAAAATGATATTATAATATTAAAAAAATTCTTGTCAACATTTAAATGAAAATATGTACATGTAAGAAATAGATTCTCGATCGAATAGAAAACAAAGTCGAGTTTTCCTTAAAAAATTTTATTCGGTATCTTAAGTACTTAAAAGAGGAAAATGAGTAGAAAATAATAATTTTTATAAATAATAATAGGATAATAAAATATATTGGTTTTAATAAAAAATATCTTATAATTCTCCCAACATAGACTTAAACACAAACAATCTCGAATAATGATGAAATTATGAAATAAACTCTTATCTCATGTATAAATTTCTTTGTAAGTAATTTTAACCTCATATATAATTAATTTAAATTTATTATAATTCTATAAATTAAAAATATATTTAATTATAATATTATATATGATCCACTTATAACATTTCAATACATGTTTATTAATGATTCTTTATTAAAATTGCCGTTTCCGATTTTTAACTATTTAGTTTTTCATGTAAGTTTCAGTTTGGTAGTTTTAGTACCTGTATATGTATCATTATTACATAGTACCTAGGAAATTAATAATGATATAAATATCATATATATTCATTATATACATATTTTTAATCATCCTTTAAAGGTAGAGATATAAAAATAAATTATACCATTCATGGAAACGGTAGGCCGTATGTACGCATGAACACTATTTTCACATTTTGAAGAATGGAATGAAACAAAGGTAACTAAAAATTAACCTTTAAAGAATAATTATTATATCATATATATCATATATATATTAATTTAATCTATCTATATTACAATCCATGTAAATTATAAATGAAAAATCAATCACATCGTTTTATGGAGGTGGTATTCTACACATACACACAAGCAAAGTTATCATTTCCCAACAGATTGGAAGGTAAGAAATTAGAAATTATATTATAAATATAGAAGAATAATTATATTATAGATATAATATAAATTAATTATTTATATCTTTACAACTATCCAAGTAAATTGGTAATGAAAAATTAATTACACTGCTATGTGGAGATGGTAAGTCATACGTACGCACAAATGATGTTTTTCACTTTTCATAGGATAAAAAAGATATGGAAAATGGTTATAAAGCACTCATAATAAAATATTATTATATTTATTATTCTGGTTTTATTATTTTAGTTTGGTAACAACATATTTAGAGTAAGTAGATGAAGAAATAAATTTGAAAGAGTTATAAAAATGATTACCTTCTTTTAGAGAAACCACATTTGGATATCTTCTTAAAGACCCCAAAGTTGGTAATTTGGTAATAAAAAAAGTTCTATGATGTTTCTAATGATTTTTAAGAGATAATTTTACATGTTTTGGTAGATATATATAGATAAAATCTATGTAAAGTAAAGATAGAAGCGAAGTCCTTTTATAAGGGCGGGGAAAAACACATTTGGAATTACTCAAAATATTAAAATATAACTAACTAATTATCAAGAAAAATATTTCCAAATGGTAGGATATTAAATTAAAAATACTATAAGGTCTAAATATCACCATTTAATTAAATTTTTATAGGTTTTGGTGTTATTTTAAACCCTATCATTTAGTTTAACCCCTTGGTAAACTAATTTTAATCTTAACCGTGGTAATTAATTTTTAATATCAAAGGGTTATAATTTTACTTATAAGGTTAAAATTAAATCATAAATGTAAAAGATAAGAAATTTAAGATAATTTATCCTCATAATATTCCTCTTTCAAAATTTTTATGATTTTTCAAATAATTTAATAAAATATTTTTGTTATAAAATACAATTAACATCATTTTAAGAGAAATTCACATAATTTGACTTTGAAAACAATAAAAAAAAAATATAATTTGAATATAAAACTTTATAAAATATAGAATATTTTATTTTTATCTAAAAAATTCATGGAATAAAATAATTCATCTGTAGTTCATAACTTAAATATTTTTAAATTCATTTATTTTATTTTTCTATTAATTGAATAAATACTATATCAGCATTTCATAAGCCTTTAAAGTAATTATTTAATCACTAAAAATTATAAATAAATTAAAATCACGAAAATAATTAAATTATGGTAAAAATAATATTTAATATTCATACAAAACTTATTTTATCCCTATGTGAACATATATGAGAAAATTAAAAACCAAAGACTTACATATTTATTTTTATTTACCTAAAATATTATATAAATCATTTTCATGGAAAAGTGTACTATAAAAAATTAAATATAAAACCTAAAATTATAAGGGTAAAAATAACTTCATCCAATATTGATTAATATGAAAAATGGTGGCTATATCACTTAGTTTTAACCAAGGTTTACCTAATTTACCCTTTTACCATGGTGAAAAATTGTTACTATTTTTACTATTCAATATGACAAAAAATCAAGTTGAGATTATTAAATAATATTAATTATTATGACTCCAGATATGAAATCCATTTGACCATACTCAATCTCTATAAGTGGTATAATTTCATTTTATATTAGTCTTGCAAAGCGTGAAGAAAAACAATTTTTTGAAAAAAATCCTTTTTAGTTTTAAAATTATTTTTATAAAAAGATCAAGTATTATATTAATTACTATGTAATTAATTATATTATTTTTAACTAAAGGATTTAGGATCAAATTAAAAATATTATGTGTTATTTTTAATGAAAATAAATGGCAGTTTTATAAAAATCGGTATTTTTCACTATTCACTGTAAAATCAATATTTTTAGAAAAATACTAACATTTCAACCAAAGATAATTTTTATATTATGATTTAAAAGGTGATTTAATTTTTATCAAATAAATTTTATATATATTTCAAAAATTAATTAAAATATTTTCTCAAAAAATGTAATAAAAAATATTTTTGAAGCATAAAATGGTTTTACTGAAAATTGATTGCTTATTTATCAATGAATTTAAATTATATAAAATATTTATGATTATTTTTTATAATGTGGTTATTAATATTCATACCTCTAATTTTAGAAACTAGTTTATAATGTTAATGTTTAAATGTTGATATTCATTTCGCTGTTCATTTAAACTCGATGTCTCCTATAACAAAAGATATCAATGAAATTAAGTTTATTTAAAGAGAAATATATTAAAAAATATTAGGGTGTCAGATCAAATTATCATTATTCACCTTAGTTTTTCCTTTATATATATTTTGGAGTTTATATTAGATATATTTAACTATTTTTATCCTTTTAACCTTTTGAAATTCACCTTCTAAAATAGAAGATAAATTAATATTCTTATCACATCCATCATTTTCTAAATTCCTCTTATCTGCTGCTATAATGGAAAAAACTTTAATACAGGGAAAAGTCTATAATTTTTAAATTTTAGAAAATAATAATTGATAGAAAAGAGATAAATAAATATCCCAAGATTCCATATATGAAATACCTTCCCATCAAACATGAGTATCCCCTAGATAGTCACTGTATTTAAATTATCCATTAAGGATATTATAAAAACAGTGACTACTTCAACAAAAATATCTTCAACAAAAAAACATCAATGAATAGAGATTTACTTTGGAATTAATTTTAGGAATATAGTATCAAAGAATCATAGAGATGGTTGTGAATTAGTGATTTAGAAATTTTAGGTTTTTTTCTTTTTAAAACAACTTTCACCACTGGTTAGAGTAATTTTTTATGTTAAGGCAAACACATGTACACATAAAGTGAGTGTAGAAATTTAAAAGTTTCACTACCCATTGTGAGTAGCAAGTCCTTGGAATGATTTGGTAAAATTATTGATCATAAAATTTAGTAAAAACTTTTTTTTAACCACAAAGAGTAGGGAAAATCCTTAGAAATTTCTTGAAAGTATCTTGAATATTTTTTTAATATCACACATCAAGTAAATACCACACATCAAATGAAAAAGAGATAATAGATGTTTTATCCTCACATAGATAATAATATAGTTGTCCAATGTAATAAGATTTTATTTTTCTTCTTCTTATCTTCTCTCACAAGAAATGATTCACTTCAAATTATATGCACAACACTGCATGTAACCACTACTTCTTCACAAATAACTCTACCTCAATCTTCACACTCATATATTCAATGACATCAATGTGAAAACATCATATGAAAAATAATATACCCATGAAAATTAATATTTTATCTTTATTATTAATTTAACTATGTATGATACCATGTAAATATATTTGAATTCAAACTCTTAGAAACATAAGATCTGGTCACATCAATAAATTTCATAGGAAATGGATTTTTTAACTTTTTGTAACCGCATTGGGTCATACAGAAACAACCTATTATTTCTTATTTAAAGATGTGTTTCTTAAAAATTAAAACCAAACATATTTTTTAATTAATTCATTATATAGATATTTGAACATACCCACTTCAATATTGGAATTCTTCCTCTTAAAACAAAACCGTCGTCAATCTTGGATACGTTGCATTTCCTATATAGTATAAATCCCCTATGTAAAGTATTCAACTACAAGACAAAAACCTTTATGTCTCTGAAAATGGATACGTGGATCATTTGGTTATATAGTATTTTTCAAATATATGAATTTAGTTACATGGTTGAATTGTATACATGAATCATCTACATGGACATTTTTCTGTATAATCTAGCTATGTGTTTGAATCATCTATGTGAATTGTTTAGACAACCATTCAACTACATAATTCACCTGTATAAACATTCATCCTGAACATCATCTTCCTCATATATATACCTTAATCCTAATTTTAAAAATCATCCAAGATCACTTTGTAGGAATCATGATAACTTTTATAATGATATTTAATCACTAGAAGAGTACAACAATTTAGATTGACTAATTTTATTCAAAGTAGATTCAAATAACATTCAACTCACAATTTCTCTATTTTTCATCAAGTGGTGGAATACCAAATGTAGAACCTTGATTATAGTATCCCAATGATATCACACCCAATGGTAGAAACTATTCTAAACTTAAAAAGTTTTGAAAACAAAATCCAATCAATATAACCAAAACCATTTCCTACTTACCAGCTTCTTCACCTCAACCAGTAATACATGACCACTTGGTCTCAATAGAATTGAATAAATTAAAAATTCAATTTTAGGTCTCTGAATGTAGGGATTCAATATAATTGAGTGTGTCACCTTTGGAAACACTAGTTATATTTATAAAAAATATATTTAAGACTTTTCATTTATATTGATTATCAAAATATCAACAAGGTAAGAGTGAAGAATAAATATTCATTGAATCAAATTGATGTTATCTTTGATCAACTTAGAGGGGTGGGGTAGTTTTTAAATATTTAATAAGGCTTGTATACCATAATTTGTCTATAATGTAGGGTCATATTCCTAAGATATAATTCAAAATTTGGTATAAGAATTATGAATTTCTTATAATTCCATTCAGGCTTACGAATGATCTTTTGATTTTTATGACATTGATGATTTGTATCTTTTATGAATACCTTAGACATATTATGATGGTGTTTACTAAAGATATATTTTTCTATTAAAATTCAAAATATAATCATTAAAATGACATTGATATTATGTTGAGGACCCTCATAGAGTATAAAATGTATACTAAATTATAAAAACACAAATTTTGAATTCCAAAAGTTATGTTTTGGGTTATGTAGTTTCATAGAAAGGCATATTAGTTGAAACATAAAATATTGAAGAATTAATGTATTTGGAAAGCCTATTTTTTTGAAATTATAATATTTTTAGGACTGGTGATCGCACTATGATTCACTGTTTCATTTTCACCCTTACACCACTATGCTAAACTAGTTTTTTATTGAAAATTATATAAATAATAACAAATTTCACTTCATTTTTGATTAAATTATTTTGTATTTATTACTGTTAAAAAGGTCAATGATACTTGTTTTGACAATCTCATTGAAGGTGGAGGTGATTTGGAGGGCCCATGATGATGTTCAAGAAAAATGGGACAAACTACGCAAGATTCATGCACACTAGTGGACTCAAACGCAAATTTCTACTAAAAAGCCCATCCAAATGGGATGAAATTTTGTGGTTTGGTCCAAATTTCAATGGTATACATTTAATATTAAAGAGACGAAGCCTCATTCGGCCCCTACAATGCACATACAAACTGATATGTCCAAAGAATCGAATATGCAAAAAGTCAAATGCAGTGTTCTATATTTTATCAATATCTCTAGCTGTATTTGTAAAAATAGTGAAGAAAATTTAGTGGAGACATTCAAGAGGTGGGAAAAAATGTTTCTAGTTTTTTAAAAAGTGAGAGTCGACTGTAAAGTGGTCGAAAACCATGGGAAAAGTGGTTTTACAAAATCTGTGTGCCCAAAACCACCTTCCACTTTGCCTATAAAATGGAAGCTTGGGATCCTCATTTGCAAGTTAGAACCACAAGTGAATATCTAAAAATTTAGAGTCCTATATGAGTCTTCTCCTCATATTTAAATTTCTGGATGCCCCTATCCTCATATAGGGATCAATAATGAAGAAGGAGTTCCACCCGAGCTTCCTCCCCCTCCCGATGTCAAGCTAAATGGTTGGTGATCATTCTGAGGGAGCTATACACTTGAAGAGGGAGTTCCGACACCTTATATTCTACTGGTTTTGTGTAATTTCTGTGTGAATTATTTCACTTATGTTTAATATTTATATTATTATTCTATGAATGCATTTATTTGGTTTAACTAAGTGAAAAATTCTTATTTCAATACCAATTAGGTTGATATTCAAGTGGGAATCTTGAGTTGTTCCGATTGGACAACACAAGCATCCTTTTTCTCTCACACATACATGATATTTCAGTATGCTTTGGAAGATCAAGCTCTATACTTGAGTTCCAAACCTTGAAAACACGATTATTGTGTCAAGGGGTGGTTCTTTGTGCATTATTTTAAGAGGAAATAGGGGAGCAAAGATCTTGGTCATCCCTCAACCAAAGGATTAAAGAAAAACCCAATAGCCAATTGAGAATAAGGAACTCTTTAAGTTTTGTAGTAAATTAGCAATGATAAATTATTTATCTCATATTTTTTAAAATCCACTTTGTCTTTCAACTTTAAAACTCTTTACATTAAGTTACTTTCTTAAAATTGTTTACAAAATCACCCCCTATTTTGTTCTTCTTATTAAAAATACACACTCAAAACCTATCAATTCTCCTTGAGAGATAACCTAGGGTCTGCCCTAGACTTAAAATAAACCTTAAAAACATAATCAATTTGGCATGTCATGATAGTGTGACCAATTGGTAGGATATTATAGAAATTATTGATATATCAACATAGGCCAAATCATGCTACTTCATTTGTCACGGTGGATGGGTTAGCACACAATGACCGGAATTTGAGAGTTCATATTGAGTAAAAGTTATATCATCATATCACATGCATAAAAAATATTTTTTTTGTTATTTTAGAGGTTTACTACTGATATCATATTGGGTATGTGGAGTCACACCCTACACACACTTCCCGATGGATCTGATGACTTTATAATTCATGATATAGGTATATGAATGATATCATTAACAGGTGATAGTAGCTGTTGAGGGGTAAAATTGGAACAAGGTATTTTATAGATAGGATGAACATGCCTTATTTATTTTTTATAGTTTTATGTTGTGGTTATATTTTAAATGTATCCATCCGTGTGTGTTTCATTGGGATTTATTATGACATGCATGACTAATGTGATTAAATTACATGTGGAATGGGTATATCAGTGGTTAGTATGTTATATATTATTTTGTTCATTTCTTATTTTATATTATATTTTTTATGATGTATTTATTTATGTTATTTTATAGTGATAATATCAATGGAATAGACTCCCCATGATATATATTCAACCTTCATTGTTAGTCGATAGCCTTTGGAATACATGGTGGTGCATCTAAGATAATTCAGTGGCCTCAATACTCAAAAATTACCTATGTTTAAATATTTCATTCCATTAACTAGGATATTACCTCATCCTTGACGTCTATAAATCATTATATATGAGTCATGATTACTACAAAATAATGAATCATGTGAAGATAATCACATTAAAATAGGGCTCAAATGACCTTGTACATAGCCATTACAGATTATCACTGAAAAACATGGGGATATACCATCGAGAAAGGTATAAAATAAAAGATTTTATAACTCCATCATACAGGTTCATGAATTTTAATAGTTAATATCATGTAGAGTAATACTAAATCTCTATGTTTCAATTGATGGAGGATCCAACAATTCCAAACATAATTTCATGTGGAGAAATATTCAAACTCCATGATAATAAATTCTCTATGGATGAACACTAGGTATAGTGCCTCAATGCTAGGGTCTTACCAAGAATAATATAAAGTAGTTCACACTATATAGCTAATGCTGAAATAACATGAAACCACTAGGACAATACGTTTTCAGTGCCATATGTAAATATATTCACTCCGAGAAAAAATAATAGGTCACAAACAATATAATATCCTAGAAGTAAATCCAAATATTTTATCAACTCAGGTCATTAAGATAGACAATGTGATGACTTTTCATTAAAAAACCATCTTTATAAAATAAATTTTATGTGGAAATATCTTATACTCAATCATAGATCAATATAATGATCTTTCCTCAATACCATCATCTCTAGGAGGTAGAATTTACTAGGCAATATCCTTTGGTCAATATTAGATCAAAATGATGAATAGATATCCACACATCTTCCATTGGCATTACTCATTATCATGGCCACAGAGAGGTTCGAGAGGTGATACCCATTTGGGACATTACCACTTTATGTGAAAATTACCCAAATAATATAGTGAATAATTGAAAAATATTATAGAATATTCATGTCATACCTATTCATAAACCTCAAGGTATCATTGTAGATATTCCATATCATGAAGTAGTTTTTTGGGTCCCTCTCATGAGCTGTCATTCCCACCATCGATCAGTAGACATCCCTTGCACACATCCATGTCTAAACTAAATTTTTATCCAAACCAATACCTTAGGTTCTTATTATGATCCATTGAAAGATATTTTTTTCTATACTCATGAAAATCAATAAAACAACATTTCCAAAAATTTCCCATGTTTTTTTCAAGGACAAGGTGTCCAAATATTGGAATTACCCAAAATAACACCTATGTGATTTAATATGGCTTTAATAATGTTACTATTGAGATCTATGTGAAAAATCATGTGTAATAAACTATATATGGTCATAAAATGGACATGAGTTCAAACAATAGTGGGTATTCTAAGATTTTGAAGAGAAGGGGAGTGGGGGGGATCATGGTTAGAATTGTGTTGCATTATGTGGTGTGTGACTACATGCTCTTCATAGGTAGATACATTCATAATAGGTTCTGTATATAGTGAAAGTTTCTATTGAGGCCATACCCAATATGTATTTTTTCATAATCAATGTATTATCTACAAATATACATGATGAGGAATCATCATAAATGATAAATATACTGAATGAAAGGTGACATATAATAATAGAACCAGATTAATGATATTTCATGTTAAATTTATAATTAATTTATTCAATAATAAATTAACATAGTTTTGAATTATTTCTTCATATAAGATGTTGATATCATGAAAATTGTACAGATTATACCATCATTATACTATAAGTATCTATGGATATAATCTTTATAGTGGTGTCCCACTGTAATGTCCCAAAGAGTGACTCATTAAGGAGTTTGCTGAAAACTCAGTCCCATCAAATGGTTACACCAAAACGGTGGCACCGTGATAGTGGCACTGATCACGATGACACCATGATAGTGGCACCATAGCTATCTCACCATCATAGTTTCTCACCAAAACGGTGGCTCTGCTTATGGTGTTCCACCGAACCGGTGGAACTGTGATCGTGGCACCGTTACGGTGTCTCACCAAACTGTGTTCCACCCTTTGTTGTTTTTCCCAGTTTCCAACTTTTTTTTCCAGTTCCCCCATGTTACTCATTTTACTATAATTAAAGGAAACCATTTAACTCAAATCTACTATGGTAACCTCTCTGATTAGAATTATTAAATTACAATTAATTCCATCCTATGTAACCACCCAACTGCATGGATAAACCACGATTCGTTGTTAAATCCATTCAAAATTCATATCCCGTAATTCCAGTATCTAACCTTTTTATCGAACTGGAATTTATTATTTCTTATTCTTGGATAGTCTCTTTTCCTTTACTTGGTGTGTTTCGAGTCCCCCTTCCTAAGGCTAGTGGTGCGCTTGTGCTGGAGCGTTTCCTGCTCGCTCTTAGAGTCCTCGGAGTTCCGCCCCTGCAATTCATGCATCCCCAGTTCTGGGCGCGTGGAAAAAAACTTCGATCGTTGATCATCTAGGTAGGGTTATTCCTTCTTCTCTCTTTACTATGTAACATGCGGGGTGGGTTCGATGATGTTCCTTCGGGGATGGATGAAACCAAACCTTAACGAAGATAATAAATGGGTTTTAAAGAATGAAGGGTATTTTTGATGATGCTGATGTACTCTTTCAGCTTTGATTACATGTTGTGAATTTTATGGGCTTATTTCCCCTAAAAATTGTGGCCATTGGTGGTCCATTATTTCTCAATAATGAACCTCTATTTTCTGGATAATTCTCTGATTGAATGGCTATAACATAGAAACTATTTAATCATGTAAACTCGATTGATTAAATGGATGACCAGTGAATAAGAATCCTTGTATGGTCACCCTGGTTAACCAAACATAAAGAAAGAAACTTAATGAATGGTATGTTTGAATATGGAAGTTCCCTTGCTCCGTCTTGGTAATATGTGTGGTTCTGCTTGATTCTTGTGGGGTGATGTGGACGGGGATGGGATCCCCTGTTGTGGTGCAGTTATTGGTTTGTGGATCTGAGGCTGTGTGGGGTTGTATGTTGGGGCTTGGTTTGGTTCTAGTACTTCTAGGGATCACACATACACCTTTTATTGTCGTGACTTTACAAGAGAACCAGGTGTGAATTCTTAATTTACTGCTTAGTTGATTTTCCTTCCTTGTCTTGTGGATATTCCTCTTATTTTCCCGGTAGTGAAGAATTATTTTAATGAAACCACTTGAATGTGATAACAAGAATGGGTTGAAAGGGGATTTGTTTTTCTGGGTACGATTTGTGACTTGGTTGTGGATGTTGTGCTTATTATGAATTAATAGTAACGAGGGAATTTGTGTATGGACTAGTTTTGGAACCCCTAGGTTTGGATGAGTGATTGTTTATATATATGTATAATTTAGTTTTTATGTTTCTTATTCTCACCCCACCCAAGTTGGGCACTTCGTGCCGAACACCCCCACTTTATGGGGGAGGGTGTTTTTCCCAACACTCCTATGAGTGGATGGTTATTAGCTCATTTTCTACTCCCTTTTCTGAGTAGCCCAAGATTTTTTGGACAGGTTGTGACGACCTGAGGTCCATTATAGCCCATGATTATTTGGGTAGGGTAGTTATGGTTGTTTTTCTAGGTGTTTGTAGGCAGTTTGTTTCCCAAGTGTCTTTGGGATGAAGCCCTGGTGTCTTTGGGCGTGACAGTAGCTGTTCTGTCCCATGTGCCTTTGGGTGTGGCGGTAGTTGTTTTGGCCTAGTTGTCTGCGAGTGTGGTTATGTGTGGTTGTGTATCCCAAGTGTGTGGGGGGGGGGGGTGGGGGTGAGGGGGGGGGGGTGGTGGGGGGGGGGGGTGGTGGGCCTGTAGTGAGAATGGTGGGGGAGTTCTGACGTATCAGATGTCTTTAATAACTAGTGGGAAAGTGGTGTGGGGTACCCAAACATTGATGTGTTATTACTATTACTTTACCTGACTTGCATTATTTTGGGAGTGTGTCTTGGTGAGTTTTGGTGGATAGGTTCGTTGCTAGGTGATTTGGTTATCTCCTTTTCTCATGGGGCATTAGAATTCCTCCCAACTTATGCACGAGAGATTTTTGTTTTCCCTACTGAGTATACATGTATGCTCACCCTATGTATATAAAACTACTTTCAGGTTTCCAGGAGGATTTTGAGGACTACGGCAGACCGTATTATCTCGAACACCAAGACGGTTGATGTTGCCTTTCTTTTCTTTTGGTACTTCTCTTTATAGTTCTCTGTATTTTTTGTAGAACTTATTATTGGAACATTCATATGGGAATGATTTGTTTTTGTTTTACTTTTACTTCCATCTTTGGTGTTGTTTGGGTTTTACTATCCTATCTCCTGATCCTACTAAATGAAAAGGGAAATTCCTTCCATATTGCGTGTGATTTTATACCCTTGGTGCTAGTTTCCACTCCGGGACCTATTGAATGCGGGTCTCAGGGGTCATTATATCTCCTTCAACTTGAGGAAGGAAGGGTCTGGAAATCTACTGTCCCTTCCCTCATCCTGGTGAAGGTGGGTCATGACCAAATGGTATCAGAGGGAAGATTGAGGGATAAGATGGAGTTCAAAGTTAGGAATAGTGAGGATTGCATGGGGTGGTTGGGAAATAGTGTTAGGAAATCTTGGAATGTGAAATAGGATAGAGAAGACAGTATAAGACATGGGATTTTAGGGCCCCCATGATCCGATGAAAAGACTATGGACCTACCAAATGGAAAGGTGAGGCTACACTGATTGTAGGGTAAGGACCCAAGGAATGGTACATATATCATAATTAATTGTGTTCTTGTGTGTCTTGGGTATTTTTCGGATGTAAAATAAATAAAATGTCAAAGAAAAATTTAAAATAAATATTTTACACTACTCAGAATTTGGAATTCCTTCTTTTACCTTACAGCTATGGAACCCAGACATTGACCATGGGTAGTATGGGAAATCGAGGCCCAGGGGGTTGATTTGACTAATCAACTGATGGCTGATTGAGAGGAGGAGGATGAAAAATGGTAGAGGACACTTTGTGCCTTTCAGTGGCAGACCCTCTGGAAGTACGAGGGCATTATCTCGGACATGGAGACAAAGAGATGGATTGAGGAGTTGGTGATAGATTTCATATTTATTCAGGATTAAATGAAGTACTGGGTTCCCCTGGATGTAATCCAGATGTGGGGAGCGATGCGTTATTGGTGGAATCTCTATCTTAGGGATAAGAGGGAGGCTGGGGTTTCGTGGACAGACTTTGAGATGGAGTTCTGGGCGGAATTCTTCTCTTCCATGATGAAGGCGAAGAAGAGGCATAAGCTAATTTCCATACAATAGGGGAGCATGTCAGTGTGGGAGTTGGGGATCAAGTTCAAGGATCTCACTTTCTTTTCTTCATACCTCTTTCTAGATGAGGAGTCTCAGGAGAGATGTTTATAAGAGGCACTCTGACATTCTCTTCAGTATGATGTTACTCCCTTCACACTACCAACCTACTTAGAGGTCTAGAAGAAGGATGAAGTGGTGTAGAGGATGAAAAGGCTGGGAGGTGTGTCCTGAGAGGGTATATATTTGGTCCCATAAAAGTGGAAAGATTTTAGTAGCAGGCCTCCAACATTAGGTCCTTCCAGGTTTTAGCTGGTGGTGATTAGGCCCCAAAAGTTCCAGTTTCGATCTCCCAGTCCTCACCCTTTACTTGTGGGACTTGGACTGAGATTATTCATCTGTAGAAAACATGGGAACCTTTTGAATCAGTGCCCAAACTTATTTTAGTATATTAGAGGTGGGTAGGTTCAGCGCCCACCTCAGCAACAACAGTTTCCAGCCAGGCCCTTTCAGTAGCAGCAGTAGGGACTGTGAGCTCCCGCTTCTCTGAGAATAGACATTGCAGGATGAGGCCGACCTCAGGGATCTCCTCAAGGACCTTGACCAGGGAATGGTTGGGGAGGCGGCCGATAGCTGAGGGGAAGATGAGCTGGGAATGAGAACTTTTACGCTACAGAGGAAGCAGTTCCAGCAGGTCTAGAAGTCGTTTGAGGTAAGATCAACTTGTTTATTACTCTTGCATGTGCCTTGTTTGATTTAGGAGTTTCACACTCTTTTATTTCACCCATTCTATCCTGTTATATGGGTCTAGACAGAGAGAGACTTCCCATCCCATTGTTTTGAGTACACCCGTCGAAGGTCAGACCAGCTTATCTCATGTTTTCCAGGGATATAGACTGATGTTGGGACCACATCAGTCCAGTGGGGACCTTCTTTTGCTACAGATGTAGCCATATGATTTCATTCTAGGAATCAACTGGATGTTCTCTGTATATTCAATTATTGACTACTTCCAAATAAGGATTGTGTTTTCTAATATGGGCGGCCAGTTCGTAGATTTCGTCGGTGAGCATAGATTTTAAGAAGGCAGCCGGGGAGTGGATCCCCTCCTTTCCTTGTTAGCTGAGTTTTCAATGGTGTCATCAGATATAGGTATGATGGGATTACAAGGGATTCTGAAAGAATTCATGGATGTATTCCCTTAGGAGGTGGTGAATCTACCCCCTCGATGTGATGTTGAGTTTGAGATAGACTTGCAACCTGGTGCCTGTCTGATTTCAATAGATCCCTATCAGATGACGCCTTCTGAGTTGCGGGAGTTACTGATTCAGATTGAAGATTTGATGAAGAAGGGTTTTGTCTAACCAAGCACGTCACCATGGGGAGCTCCGATCTTGTTCACAAAGAAGGAAGATGGTGGTCTCATGCTGTGCATAGACTACCAGAGACTGAATCAGGTAACAGTCAAGAACCATTACCATCTCCCAAGGATAAATAACCTTTTTGATCAGTTGAAGGGGGAATTATGGTTCTACAAGATCAACCTGTGTTCAAAATATCACTGGTTGAGGGTGAAGGAGGGTGACATCTTGAAGAGAGCATTCAGGTACATATATGGGCACTTTGATTTTGTGGTCATGTCGTTTCGTGTCACGAACGTATCAGCCATGTTCATGGGGCTCATGAACTCTATCTTCCAGGAATATCTAGACCAGTTCATAGTTGTGTTTATTGACGACATCCTAATCTACTCAATATCAGAGGAGGACCATGCCAAGCATATGTGAATGGTTTTAGAGTTACTCCGATAGCACCAAATCTATGGGAAGTTGTCCAAGTGAAAGTTCTAGACATGAGAGGTGCACTTCCTTGGACACGTGGTGTCCGAGTAGGGAATAATGACTGATCCATCAAAGGTTAAAGAGGTTTTTTATTTGGAAGCACCCAATAATGTGATAGAGGTTCATAGTTTCCTAGGTCTGCTAGGATATTATCAGAGGTTCATACTTGACTTCTCTCGAGTTGCAGCTCCTTTGACATATTTGACCAGAAAGGACCGAGCCTTCATATGGAGTGAGAAGTTCAAGACATCCTTCAGTTATCTGAAAGGGAAGTTGGTTAGTTCCCCAAAGATGAGGTTTCTAGAAGAAGGGGTGATGTTTGAGGTGTTCTGTGTTGCTTCAGGCCAATGCTTGGGGTGTGTGATGATGCAACAACATGGGTGATCTCTTATGGGTCTAGGCAGTTATGTCCCCATGAGCACAACTATTCCACCCATGATCTGGAGCTCACAATAGTTGTGTTCGCACTAAAGTTGTGGCTGAACTACCTCATCGAGGAGCGATTTGTGGTCTTCATGGATCACAAGAGATTGAGGTATGTCTTCTCCCAGTGGGACCTGAACTTGCGACATCAGAGGTGGATGGATTTTCTTCAGTTTTATGACTTCGAATTTTCTTACACCTCAGGAAAGGGGAACGTGGTGGTTGATTCCATCATATGCTTGGAATGTTATGAAGGAGTTGGATTCCCTACACCTGGACGCAAGGGTGGAGGATGTAAGAGGATATCTGCTCTATATGACAATGTAGTCCTCTCTGTTGAAACCGATGGAGGAGTCTTAGTGGGGGGGACTTAGAGGCTGAAATTATGCACGATCGTGTTAGTCGGGGCAATTCTCTAGAAGGATGGTTGGAAGATGGCCAGAATTGGATGATGTTTCATAGAAATTTGTTCATCGTGGTGTAAATATGCAAGAGAGTTCTTGGTTAGTTCCACAAATCACCCTTGGTGGTACACCCAGGAGTTTCCAAGATGTACTGGGGTTTGAGGGTCAAGTTTTGGTGGACCGAGGTAAAGTGGGAAGTGACAGAGTTTGTAGAAAAGTTATTCGTGTGTCAGCAAGTTAAGGCTAAAAACCACATCCTTTGAGGTCTGTTACAACCTTTATATGTCTCCAAGTGGAAGTGGGATGAAATCTCGATGGATTTCATCACGGGACTACCCAAAGTTAAAGGAGATTGCGATGCTTTCTAGATAGTGGTGTATTGACTGATGAAATCAGCTCACTTCCTTGCAATCTAGGAGTCGAGTGCATTGGATGCCTTGGCATAGAGCTAAGTGGATAAGGTGGTGTGGTTTCATGGAGTTCAGAGGCCCATAGTCTCTGATGGGGATACCCGGTTTAACTCACGGGTATAGAAAGGATTGCAACATGCTTTTAGATCCCAGCTATTCCTCAACACTGCTTTCCACCCCCAGACAGATGGGCATAGAGAGATGACCATTCAGATGAGGGAGGATATGCTATGAGCATGTGTTTTGGACTTCGGGGGATCGTGGGTAGGACACTTGGATCTGGTAAAGTTTTCCTACAATAATAGCTATCACTCTACTATTATCATGGATCTACTTGAAGCCTTGTATGGGAGGGTATGTCGCTCACCCATGTGCTATGAAGAGGTTGGGTAAGAAAGTGTTCTTGCCTTAGAGGTAGTACAGAACATGACAGAGAAAGTTCAGCTTATACGGGAGAGGATGAAGGTGGATCAAGATCGGAAGAAGTTGTATGCTGATCATAGAAGAAGACCCTTGGAGTTTGAGGATAGGGACCACATGTTCTTGAAGGTCTCCCCTCGGCGTGGGCAACAGAGGTTCTGCAGAGGGAGTAAGCTTTCTCCTAGGTTTGTCGGACCCTTTGAGGTGTTGCAACAGGTCAATAAAGTGGCTTATCACCTAGAGCTACCATCGCCGCTACTGAGGGTGCACGATATATTTAATGTGTCTTAGCTCCGTATGTATCTACAAAATGATTCACATGTCCTTGACTGGGGGAAGATAGATATAGAGACTAGTGAGGATCGAGGATCTTTAGGAGAAGGTGCTTCGTGGATGAACCATTTCCTTGGTTCATGTGTTGTGGAGGCATGGTAGCCTCGAGGAGAGTACTTGGGAATGTGAGGCACATATGCACACCCATTACCCAAATATATTTTTAGTTTTGTTCTATTTTGTTTCATACTTGATTGTGATGTATGGATATACCTTGTTAACTCTGAATTGTGTTGTTTTCATTGTTCTCTGTATGTGTGTCAAGATTTCTAACTGTGGGGAGGGGAGGGCCTAATCCCTAATCAAGACACATTAAATTGGATGTGGTTAAACCCGTATGGGAGAGTCAGTGCCTCACAAAGTGGATAATATTTTGACATGGAGGAAAGGACTCCCTAATCCATATGACTAGACGATATGACCTTTACATGTTTGTGTGGTTACTTGGGGAAGAGGAGCGATAGTGTATCTGTGTTTTTTCAGAAGATAGATTATGGAGAGGTGTTCTTGGATGTCAAGGAGGTTTACTCTGAGAGGTATATTTCGAGGTGGTTGTTTGGACCCCTCTCTTTTCTATGGGTCTAGTTTCGATTCTCAAGGGAGAGAATAATTTGAGAGGTATCTGATGTAATGGCCCAGACAGTGACTTATTAAGGAGTTTTCCAAAAACTAGATCCCATCAATGGTTCCACCAAAATGGTGGAACCAGTCACGGTGACAATATAGCAGTCTCACCATCACGGTATTTCACTAAAATGGTGTCACCACTTATGGTGTTCCGCCGAACCAGTGGCACCATTATGGTGGAATCGTGAGGGTGGAACCATGACGGTGGCACCATGAGGGTGGCACTATAAGGGTGGAACCATGAGGGTGGAACCATGAGGGTGGCACTGTGATGGTGGAACTATGATGGTGGCACCGTGACCGCGACACCGTTACCGTGTCTCACAAAATGGTGTTCCCCCTTTGTTGTTTTTCCCAGTTTCTGACTTTTTTACACTTCCACCCCTATTATAGGTTTTCTTCTAATTAAAGGAAACCCTTTAACTCAAAACTGTTATGGTCAACTCTCCAATGATAATTATTAAATGAAAATTAATTCCACCATGTGTAACTTCCCAACTACGTGGAGAAACAACAATACACCTTTAAATCCATTCAAAACTCATATCTCGTAACTCCAGGATCTCGCCTTTTTTATCGCACTATAATTCATTATTTCTTCTTCTTGGATAGTCTATTTTCCTTTTATTGGTGTGTTTGGAGTCCCCCTTCCCAAGGCTAGTGGTGTGACTATGTTGGAGGCTTTCCTACTCACTCTTGGAGTCCTCAGAGTTCCTCCCATGCAAGTCACACATCCCCAGTTCTTGGCGCGTGGAGAAAAACTTCGATCGTTGATCATCTAGGTAGGGTTCTTCCTTCGTCTCTCTTTACTGTGTATCATGTGGTGTGGGTAAGATGATGTTCCTTTGGGGATAGATGAAACCAAACCTTAACAAAGATAATAAATGGGTTTTAAAGAATGAAGGGGTGTGCTTAATGATGTTGTAGTACTAATTCACCTTTTATATGTGTTGTAAATTATATGGTCTTATATCCACTGAAAATCATGGCCATTGGTGGTTCTTTCTTGCACAATAATGAACCTCTGTTTTCTAGATAATTTTATAATTGAAAGAATGTAACATGGAAACTGGTTAATCATTTAAAATCGGTTGATTAAATGGATTCCCAATTAATAATAATCCTTGTATGGTCACCCCAGTTAACCAAATGGAAAGAAAGGAACTTAATTAATGGTGTGTTTGAATCTGGAAACTCTCTTTCTCTATCTTGGTAATATGTGTGGTTCTACATGATTCTTGTGGGGTGATATGGATGGGGATGGGATCCCTTATTGTGGTGTAATTGTTGGTTTGTGGATACGAGGCAGTGTGGGGCCGTATGTTGGGGCTTGGTTTGGTTTTAGTACTTCTAGGGATCTTACAAACACCTTTTTTTGTCGTGACATTACAAGGGAACCGAGTGTGAATGCTTAATTTGTAGCTTGGTTGATTTTCCTTCCTTGGCTTGTGGCTATGATTGTTAGTTGCTTGGTATCGAAGAATTATTTAAATCAAACCACATAAATGTGATAACAAGAATGGGTTCAAAGGGTATTCGTTTTTTAGGGGATGAGCTATGACTTGGTAGTGGCTATTATGCTTTTTATGAATGAATAGTAATGAGGGAGTTTGTGTATGGGATGGTTTTGGAACCCCTAGGTTAGGATGGATGCTTGTTTAACTATATGTATAATTTAGTTCTTATGTTTCTTTTTCGCACACCACCCAAGTTGAGCACTTTTTTCCTAACACCCCCACTTCATGGGGTATGGTGTTTTACCAAACACTCCAATGATTGGATGATTATTAGATCCTTTTCTACTCCCTTTCCTGAGTATCCCAATAATATTCAGGCAGGCTATGACAGCCTGAGGTATATTATATCCCAAGATTATTTGGTCAGAGTAGTTGTGGTGGTTTTACCAGGTGTGTGCGGGTAGGTTGTTTCCCAAGTGTCTTTGAGATGATTCCCTAGTGTCTTTGGGCATGGCAGTAGCTGTTCTGGCCCAGGTGTCTTCATGTGTGGTAGTAGTTATTCTGGATCATGTGTTTATGGGCATGGTTATGTGTGGTTGTGGTATCCCAGGTATGTGAGGGTGGGGGTGGGGGGGTGAGGGAATGGTAGTGGGATTGTAGTGAGAATGGCGGGGGAGGTCTGACGTGTAGGATGTATTCAATAACCAGTAGAAAGGTGTTGCGGGGTACCCAACCCTCAATTTGTTATTACTATTACATTACCTAAATTGCGTTATTTGGGGAGTGTCTCTTGGTGAGGTTGAGTGGATAGGTTCCTTGCTAGGTGCTTTGGTTATCTCATTTTCTCACAGGGCATTATAATGCCTCCCCACTTGTGCATGAGAGATTTTGGTTTTCCCTATTGAGTATACTTGTATGCTCATCCTACATATATAAAACTAATTTCAGGTTTCCAGGAGGATTTTGAGGACCTTACCGAACCCTATTAGCTCAGACGTCGGGACTATTGATGTTTCCTTTCTTTTCTTTTCGTACTTACCTTTGGAGTTCTATGTATTTTTTGTAGCACTTATTATTGAAACATGAATATGGGAATGGTTTGTTTTGGTTTTACTTTTACTCCTATCTTTGGTGTTGTTTGGGTTTTACTATCTTATATCCCGATCCTACTAAATAAAAAGGGCAATGCCTTCTATATTACGTGTGATTCTATACCCTTGGTGCTACTCGCCACTCTTAGACCCACTGAAGGCAGGTCTCAGGGGTCATTATCTCTCCTTAAACTTGACGAAGGAAGGGTCTGGAAATCTGCTCTCCCTTCCCTCATCCTGGTGAAGGTGGGTCATGACATCTACACATACTCCTTTCATCTCCAAGCATCACTAATTATACTACGGGTGCTAATGCGATGAAACTGATCATCTTGCATAGATTCATTTAATTGTAACACAATCCTTCAAGCTTGAAGGATTGATTCTTGTTCTCTCATTCTTGGGAGTAAGGGAGAGGGTGTAATAGTTCTCTTAGTTTTTAGAGAAACCCAAATAAGTTCTTTGTTGAGATAATTATCGAGATAAGAAATCATTGTGTACAATAAAATGATTTCCACACATCTTTCCAAAAATGATATAATTGAATATATATAGAGCTAAATTTAAAGAGTTTGTAATTACACAAAGGCCCTTATCCAATATTTTCATCCTTAGTAAACCCCATGTCACATAATAAAATTATTATTATTCTCTTGATCTGTGAATAACTCATGGATAAAATAAATACCATTCTTTAAATAAATTAATATTTATTTAAATGATATTTAATATATCATTTCCGCCTAACCGATGAAAACCGTTCAAATTTCATCCTCCCCATTTTCTAAACCTCAAATAATAAATATTATTCATTTGATAAATAAATAAATTTAATATTCATTTTATTGTGAATAAATATTTATTTTTATATTCAATTCATGTAAAATAGTAACTGAATATATATGATCAATAAATATTGAATAAATATTATTGCTTAATCTGAAGAATAATATTTATAATAATAATTAAATTCAAAAGAATTTAATTCAAATAAATGGAACAATAAGTGTGTAACCATATAAGATTATTCTATAGTGACATTAGGTGGGTTTGACTAAGGTCTAATATTAGCATCTAACGACACATAAAGGCACCCATATAGGAAGAAGTTAATGTCTCAATGATGAAAAAAACATACGAATTATCACTATGTCATATAATCAATTTTCTATCACATCTCATCAATCAGGTCACATTCTCATGTCATAAACCCTTATTTTTGAAATATATTTGTTTGACTTCCTAAAATGAACCCATCAATACACCATGGATATGGAATTTAGTTCAAAAATTCCATTCCAATCAGAGGTCCAAGATATAAATTTCCATAAAGATGAAAGAGAAAAATACTTCATCAAATTATTCATTTATAATATATTATTAATCATACTTCTTTATGAACATATGTAATACCCGATACACTACTATAGCAGGTAAACACTATATCCTGAAATATCATGTGATGCACACTCTAAAGAGCCTTTATTCATGAGTATATTTATAAGTTTAATTTTTGAATGTTACAATATTGTTTTTAAAAAATAAACATCATTTTTGAATCATTCAAAAGAATATTATGTTAAGATGAATTTTGGGTATTTTATTAAAAAATTGATTTTTAGGTGAATAGTGAAAGATACTATTTTTACTAATACTGCAAATTTTATGCCATTATTAGTATATAAGTATGATATAGAAATTTATGAAACCATTTTCCATAAAAAAATATTTATTTGATAATTGAAGTTATACATTTTAAAATATTTATAATAGTTTAAAAACCCATGATTGATATTTTAGAACTCATGTAATATTTTTCTCAAAAATTGTTTTTATATATTATAAATTTATTATATTAAAATTAATTTTTAACACTTATAGAAGTTGAATCAAATAGAATATATTTTAAATTTGGAATCAGTTGGTCCAAATTATCTAATAAGTACCACTTTATTTTTATGTATAATGATTAAGTTACCTTAGGTAAAAACTAGTTATTGTAGTAAAAGATAAAAGGGTAAAAGTAATAATTCAAGGGGTAAAAGGATTGAAATATGGTAGAATATTGTCTATAATTGAGTTTATGAGGTTTTTATCAACCATATATCTTCCATACACCATTATTTTTCAATTTTGGATCCACATGACATGTTTAACATGTGCTCCCTTTATATTAAGTTGAAATATTTACAAAAATTCCATTATTATCACCTATAAAAGAGGAATCTCACCACCCCTTAAAGGAAATAATAACAATTAGGTTTAATCATAAAAAATAGCCTTTTTTTAATTCCCCTATAATAATATTTAACTCTCATAAGATAATTTTCAGGAGATATTATCATAAGCCCTTACTTTCCAAGGAACCCTCCAAGAGAAACCCAAAGTTCTCAATGTAAGTTCAATATTTTTGCTAACCTATTTTCCATTTATATTTACATTTAATATTTATTTTTTCCAATATTATATGATGAATTAATTATTTATAGAATAATTAATGTTTTATATTATGTAAATAAACACTAACCACCTTTCCCCTTTCCCATAATTAAAATTAAACCGTCATTTGTGTATTGGAAGACTACCGCCTCGACGATGTAATGTGTTTTATTTTTCTTTACCACCTTGTATGGATGGATATAATGATAATATTAAAGTATAAATATTATTTTATGATATCATTATTGTTATGATATAAATAATTAGATAAAATATTAATTATATGATCAAAAAATGATCATTGTTAATTTAATCGTTTAAAATTGGCCTACTATGGGGATAATATTTTATTCAAATTGTGTAATATTTTCATATACCTTAGTTATTTTTATAATTCTTTAAAATTATGATATATAACATTGATAAAAACTAAATAATTTCATTATTCTTTTGTTATAATGATAATATGACAAAACCACCTCATAACCATTCATTAAGTCATGGTATGTCCATGTTTGGGTCGGTTTGACCATCTACTTGAACAATAATATTTATATCACGAATTAATATGGGGACATAATTAATGGTTTAATATAATATAAATGTGTGAATAATTATTTATTTTTATTCTATATATTTTATATTAATATTTAATTCATTAATTAATAAAACACCCTTCGTTTTTCAAGAATTATCGAAACATGTTTATTGTAGATTTCACATTCAAGGATAAATACTAAAAAAACCATGAATGAAATTTGAAATATAATAAATAATTAAAAATCATATATAATAGAAATTTTAATGAATTATTAATAATAAATTTTTGTAAGGATAATGAATATGGACACCGCTATTATGAAACTAGTACAAATGTTCAAAACTATAAATACCCAATGTGAAAAATAGGTAGAATTCATATAGGGACTGAATATACATGAAGAGTATAAATGAAAATGGACATGAGTAAGGTTATTAATTATGTTATTAATATATATATGTTTATTATATATTAGGTTAAATTATGTATGTGGAAGTCAATACAATAGGTAAGGGGTTTCCACCTCAAATTCATCTCTTTGAGATAAGTGTTGTATTATGCACCTAATTTCCTTTATCAATTGTATATACTATATATTTGATATTTTGTATCATTAAATTTAATTTTTAATGGTATTTGAAGATAACATTTAATCCCTCTCTTTCAGGGGTTTTTTATTGAGATTCTACCCAATCCATTAGTGGGGGTTTCAATTTCAATTTTAATGCTTTGAGACTCATGTTATATTCACCACCTATTTTTTTTTTGTGGTGAATACATTACCATGAAATAATTTTTTTTCATATTACACATGAAATTTAAGGGATTTAAAAGTATATATTTTTATCCCTCTCTCATATTTTAATGATTCCAGAGTTACCAAAACCATTTTAAAACTCAATCTTTTATATGGTGTAAAAACAATAATATGTTTTAGAAAAGTAAAAGTATGTGTAATTTACAAAACCAAATCCATATCTATATAATGGAAAGTGTATGTGGTCGTTTCATAGATTCACCTAGGTTTAATCACCCTAAAAAGAGTTAGTTGAGTATTAAATTAATCATCACCCTATTACATGAAAAGTGGGCCTAAGAAAGCACACCTAGAGAGAAACACTTAGAGGATATGATTTATAATATCCACACTATATTAGTAAAATATGATAAATGATTTTTATAAAAATTTATTTAGTCTCCTACCGATAAAAACTATTGAACCCAATTATTATCTTTTATGGATAACCCAACACATTGAATATACCTGCACCCTTATTTTTATTTGATAAGGGTACTACCTATTACTCTGAAAATACCCTATAAATTCTATCTTGATTAATGGATTATATCCAAGACATGAAAATTATTATATTTAATGGGTAAGTATTTAATTTATATATTTCTCATTATATAGATAACTAAGTTTTTATTCAGTAAGAGATTCTATAGGAAATGGTAAGAAAGGCCTAGATGAGTCTTATAGTGAACTCATTAGACATAATCAAGTGATGAGTGGGGTATAAAACTATATAGCCTATCAATGAGACAAAACATGCTGTGTTGTTTTTGTGTATACCTCTTCCCATGATAGGATAGTGTGTTGGAACAAGGCCTTGAAAATAAGTTTTGATTTTTGGCATTATATATTCCATCAACATGAGATTAATGATTATTATTGTATATGTTTTCATTTATTTTCAAGTATATATAATTCCCTTAGTTTTAGTTGATTATGGATTCATGTTGTTCATTTATTCTTTCCATTCCACTTATTACGAGTTTATGTTATAAAAAATTTCATGGTTTCCTACTCCTTAGTAGGCATATGATCTCACCCTTATTTTTTTTCCTTCCCTAGGGAACCTAGAATATGACAATATATAATATTTAGGGATATAATGGAAGGGATAATTATGTTCTCACTATGTGTTCATGTTGTATATTTTGTTTTCAAATGTAATGTATGTATAAGTTTAGTATTCCATGAAAACTAAGATATTCGATCATTTGATAACTCTTTTATTCTATACCAATAATATAATATACCAACTAAGTCAATGTTTATAGATTCTGGGATGTTATAGTTAGTAGCATAGACATTTTAGCAGGAACCTTGGGAATCAAATTTATAGGAATCTAGTTAGATAGTATAATTTATATGAAAAACCCTCAATATTTCTAGGGGACACTCTAGAAAATTTAATAGAAATTGTATTTCACAATACGATATCATGAGATGATTATGTGTATGAAATTATAGAAAGATATCGATTAATGGAAGGAATGAGAACTATATAAATACCCATAGTCAATGAAGTGATGTCCCCCCTTAAAAATTTAATGAATATGGATTTTGTAACACCCCATGATTTCATAGTACGTTATCACATTAAAGTAATCCAATAGCTTGCGCTACACACAACATTGAGTTCGAGAGCACCAAAACTTACCACACTAACCGTTCAAAAAGTGGTTATGAATTTTATTAACTGAATTTTGATTCTTATATACTATATATAATTTTAACATTCATATTATGGGTTTTTTAGACATAGTATAAGAAGAAATTCATTTTTTCAGATAAAAGAAGGATTTTTAAGAAAATGCAATTTTACCACCTTTTAATGGAGAACCTTTTTCAAAACCACTATTTGACACTTTTATATATTCAATTTAATGAAATTAAATTATTCTTTAGAATCAGGACATAAAAATTTTGTTTGGATAAATTTTTGGTACTTTTCTGATAACTTTCATATTTTGATAAATAGTGAAAAATACTATGTTTTAATTAAAAACAATTTTTTTAATCAGAATAGTTTATAGTGCTCAATTATACATTTGAATAGTTTGGAGGTATAATTAGATTATATTTTTACCATTTAATCCTATTTTGGTCATTTGAATTAATTTCACTTTGAAATTATACATAAACAAGTGTCAATCTTTTGATAGTTATTGTTTCTTAAAAACACGCTATTTGTTTTGACAACGGGAATTAATTTTAAATTAATTAATACAACTTCTATGTTTTTAAATTGGTAAAATAGACATCATTTTTTAATTCTGAATATCAAATATATATTAGGCTGAATTTTGGGTATTTTTCTGAAAAAATTCAATTTTTAATGAATAGTAAAATCACTTAGTAGTAGTTAAAAATCTGACTTTTTCATTTAAAGGAAATTTTACCGCTTCTATGAATTGAATTTCAAAAATCCTATATACATGGTTGTTATTAGTAAGTAAAATTTGGTTCAATAAGATAAAAATATTTTTTGGTGAATAGTAACATTTGACTTTTATTTACCACAATTAAAGGTAAATAGGGTAATTTAAGGTAAAAAGAATATTATAATTATACAAAAATACCTTAACACTTGCCCTAACCTTATTGGATGAGTCATGGATGACCATGGGAATCCTTGGGTTGATTTTGGGACCCCATGGATCCACTTAAGAGTGATAATGACACTTTATTTTAATTAACTTAAAGTAATGACAAAAATGACATTAACAAATATCTTTTAGTATATTAATTTTTACATGGGTTTATATAAATCATATTTTTGACTTTAAATATTCATTGGAAATATAAAAAGATTTTCTACATTACTATAGTTTTTTATAATTTTTAGGAATCAAATAAATTAAATTATTTATGACACAATAATGATGCAGCATTCACCTCCTTAATAAATGATTTAAATAAATAAGATTATTAATATTAAAAAAATATCCAAAACCTATCCAATTATTATTGGATGATTTTATTGTGAACATGAGTCATCTTATATTTGAATGTAATCAATTTTGGACCTTTTGAAACCGAAGATAAGTTTATAATAAAATAATATTTTCAAACTTTCCAAAAGAGCCCCTCCTCTCCTTTATAAAAGGAAACCACTTCTAACTCATTCCTCACACCTCTCATGACCTTTGGCTCATCCAAAACCTTTCCAAATAATCTCTAAAGATTCCTCTATACAAATTAGAAGCCTTACCTTAGGAAGAAGTCACTTCAAGAAGTCTGTTTGGTTCAAACCAAAGAGAGTTACCCAAATTAAAGGTAATGGTTTCTCTTAACTTCTTTTCTTTTTATTTTACTTCTCCAACACCTAAACTATTTTTATTCCACTATTTTATCACAAAAAAATTATCCTCAATATACTATTATTTTTTTATGAGATTTAATTGAACTACACTTACACACACCTCCATTTAATGGGTAAAGAACATATTGTTTCTATGGATGGAAAACTAACGCCTCACAAAATGATGATTGTTCAATTATAAACTACTACCTCTCATGGTGGAAATTAAGATGGAAATGTATTTATATATGATATATATTATGTTTATGTTTTGTTTATTATTATATATTTTCCATTTATATCATTCCTTTATGGTTTCCATTACAGGTAAAACACAATAATTTCATTTGAGGAAGCACGGACTACCGCCCCCTCAAAGTGATATGACTCGTTAATGCCTTATGTGGGACGTATAAAGGATGGAGTTAATGATATTAGATATTATATTATACTGGAATTATAATATACCTATGTATAATTATGTTTTAATTCCATTAAAATACAAAAGAGAAATGAAAGTAGCGTTCATGTGTACGTACGGCTTACCGTCTCCATGAACGGTGCATTTCATTTCTTATATCCAAATGTTATATAATGTTATAAATACATATATATACTGGATATATAATATACATATAATATTTAAATCATTTATATCATTCTGGAGATAATGTAATTTTGAACACTTGGAAAAATTGTAATTATAACAAGTTCATTTTTGAGTCAAGTTCTGAACATCGATAAAATATCCAATATGAACTCAAATAATTAACTAATTATTATAGCATGGTAATAAGTGATATAAAAAGAATAATAAACTTTATAAATTTTATTAATCAAGTAGAAATTAACTTAAGTTTATTATTCAGGAATAACAAGGAACATACATGACATGTCTGATTTGAGGTAAGGGGTTTCTTATCTCACATTTAATTCCGTGAGATTTCCATTGTTCTCCACTTATTTATTTCATGTGGTGTATTGTGTACTAAAATTTGATATATATTATCATGATTTTATTTATATTAATGGTATTATATGAATTATTTTTTGTTTATTAACTTTTGGTCATACGACTCGATTGATTACAACATGGTAAGGGGATTTCATCTCACTTCTTATTCCCGTGAGATTCATGCTGTATTAGCACTATTTATTTTTGTGTGGTGTTTGTACTGGCCATGTTTGTATTCCTTGTATAATATAATTTAATCTATGGGTATTTAAAACTTCATTGAATAATACTTCTTTCATGGGGTGTATGTTTCGTGAGTTAGCAAATCGGTAAGGGTTAATTCTACAATCTCTTAATTATCTCAGGTTGTTTATACATAATTATCTACTAGGACCTCTTTATCATCCACATCCACGTCTTATTAAAAAATGTATTTCAAAACATTTTTACTATTTACTAGAAAATGGGTTAAAGTCATTTATACCCTTATTTGACCTTATATGTTTTGAAAGGAATCTTTCTATTGTTTTCCAAACAAGGTACTTTATGACATTTTCGACAAAATTAAGGTAAGAATGTTTTTTTAACTTATATGGTGGGTGTGGATATTTTCCACCATTATAACATCGTCAAAGTTTCACTTAAAATCTTATAAGAATATTTTCAATATAAATATTTTCTTTATAATTATGTCAACATCCTTTGATAAATTTTACACTTGTTTGAATTTGATTTATTATGATAAAAATATTCCATATTTTATTTAAGGTTTTGTGATATGTTTGACTGTGGATGAGTTATTTTTATTCCATTCATGGTTTATGGTTAAAGTATTGACATTTCGTGTGCTAGTTTTAATACCAATGTTCTTGTTATATTTCAACATATTCTTAAAATGAATGTGTTGGACTAGTATATTCCAGGTTGGAGATCAGTAAAAGTAATCCCTTTGTGTTGGGGTATGGTTACAGATGACCCTCCGGGTTGGAGTCCGGTTACAGAGGCTCTCTGGGTTGGAGTTCGGTTACATAGGCTCTCCGGGTTTTGTCTGGTTAAAGAGGCTCTTCGGGTTTGGGTTTGGTTACAGTTATCCCCTAGGTCCTAGCACGAGGCCTTGACACAGAAATTAAATTCTAGAATTATGCATTCCATCATTATTAATGTGGCTATTGATATTTCATGTGATTATTCAACTTGTATAATATCCACGTGAACAAGTAAATGACATTATTAGATTTTATCTTTGCCATATTATGCAGAATTTCTTATTTAAAAGGATTTTGTTTTAGTCTTATACATTTCCTTAAAGGTTTATGCTTATTTATAAAAGTTTCTGCTTCATTGTTATCCTTACTGAGCATCTGATCTCACCCCTTTCTATGTTTTATTTTTTCTAGGATTGAAGAAGTGTTTTATGGTTGACCTACAGGGATAGGCTAAGGGATATGAATGTGTTCAAAAGGGGAAAATGTTGTTATTGTTGCTAGTCATTTTATAATGTAATGTAACGTTCGTGTATGTAATATATTTTTCCAAGACTGCTAAACTGATCGGTATTTCGGTACGTGATTCTTTGTAATCATGCTAATGTATTAAAATAATGCACCGACTCCTATAACTGGGGTTGAGGCATTACAGTTGGTATCAGAGGAAGTTTAGCATCAACCTTGGAAATAGATTTAGATAAAATCTGATTGGAGAACCTTTCCATAATATATACATTGAGGATTAGTATAGAAGAAATTCCTAAAATTTTGGAACTGTAGAAATTTTGTGAGTTTTCTAAGAAATACATCCCTTTCTGGATACGAGTAGGTAGAGGCGGTTCGGGCACAGATGTACCTAGGGGTTAAACCTGAAAACACCGCTTTGAGCTTGACTCGAACAAGAACTGGTGCACGACAATGGGCTTTACTGCACTCTTGGTTACGACACTCCCGAGGGATATGCTTAGGATAATTATCATTTTCCTTACAAACCACTATGAAGGGTTTATGAGTATATAACTCCTCAAAGAAAACTTTTTTATGATTATGGATTATATCCATGAACTGTTCAATTTTTGGTAACTTTTTTAGAAGTTTAGAATCATGCATTGCGATTCATAAACAAACCTAGTGTATGTCATTGTTTAGAAATGACACCCAGTAGATGGAATGAGACCTCCAACAATACGCATGATCCAAAGAGTAAAAAAGATCATATCTTTAATTGTGTTAATCCAACATTTAGAAAGAAAATAGTCTCCCACACATTATCATCATATGAAGAAATAGAATCATGTGTTAATAAGATAAGTAAAGAATTTTCTGAGTCCTATGGCTTTGAAGGGAAGCCAGAGAAGAAAAATATGGTATAGATAAAGATGGATTAAGCGAATAAGGGAAAGATGGATTTTCCCATATGTGATAACTGTGGAAAGAATCACCTTGGTAAATGCTTGAAGGAAATTTGAGTTTTTTATAAGTATGGAGGAAAAGGACACTATATACATGATTTTAAGGGTGAGAAAAAGGTTTCAAATGTACAATGTTTCACCTGCAATAAGTTGGGACACTATGTGAATCAATGTCCAAATCATCAGAGTATGTCCCAAATGATGCTATTGGATAATAATCAAGTTATGATACTACCACAGATGAAGAGTAATGACTAGTGTTATTATGTTGTTATTAAAGAATTATTTTATTTGAGTGGTGTATCAATGATGTACTGGTTATATGAATTATAGAGATAAATAAGGATTGTCCTGCATTACTATTTCATTGAGAATTTTAGATTATATGGTTCTATGAAAAGTGACTCAACAACAAGTTAAACTTTTTGGAAAATACATGTTTGGAGGAAAGATAAAACATAATATGGCCCTGATACTGAGGTAGTAATTTTGGAATAATAATTGGTTGATTTGGATAAATTATATTGGATATTCTTAACTACCTTGGAACTGATTAATGGTTTGTATATTCCATCATTGGAAATTACAAAATTTTTGGATAGAAGGAGTATATCCAGTATTCTATAAGGAATAAGAGAGCATGAATGTAATAAATAAGGTTTTATTGCAATTCAAGGTGTTAAAGTGTTTTAAAAGAATACATGATGAAGGTATTCACATGTTATTACATGGAAAAAAGTATCTTCATTGTGTTTAACTTCCTTATAAATTTTGGACTGTGAGTTTGGACAGAAGTATTTTTGATAGCTATAAAGGTTGGAATGGATTAAGTTGAACATTGGATAGTATTTATTAAGATTATTTTTGGAATATTATAATACTATAGTTTTAGAAAAAGGACAACATGTAGGTCGGGCGATAACTTGTCGCGTCGGACAAAGCTGTAGGGATCAAACCCACAACCAAAGTGCGACAAGGCTTTATGACCTACCACTAGCATACAATAAGTCCTTGGTTATTATAAATTAGTTTTCTTCATTGTATATGTCTATAACCTTATAATATTAGGATAAATATAATATTTTTGAGTTCTATTATCTTTTGGAGTGAAAGATGAGTTTGTGGTAGAAATTAGTTAAAGGATGGAACTCTACTTTTCTAGTATATATATATATATTATTATTATATGAAAAATTAATTCTTAAACTTTAGGTAAGGTATATTAAAATCAAAAATGTGTTATCTTAATACTTTATGTTTCTTTGAACCAAGGATATTCTAAATCATCTTTGATTTATGGATTTGATGCTCTCAATTGTACACTTGTTTGTGATTGATGACCTCAATCACTCCCTATAAATATTTACATTATTTCTCCAATTATGTGTCTCTAATTTCCACCAATTTTCTCATAATCTAGATCATAATTTGGTGGTAATTTTTTCATTCCTTTTCCCTCTTATTAAGAATATATTTTATCAACCCAATTTCCGATGTGGGTTTTCCACAAAGGTAATTTTCTATTTTTAACCATTTATTTTCGAAGAACAATTTCAAATTGAAAGGACACAATTTATTAAAGTAGGGGAGAATGTAACACCCCATGATTTCATAGTACATTATCTCATTAAAGTAATTCAATAGCTTGCGCTACACCCAACACTGAGTTTGAGCGCACCACAACTTACCACACTAACCGTTCAAAAAGAGGTTATGAATAGTATTAACTGTATTTTGAATCTTATATACTCTATATAATTTTAACATTCATATTATGTGTTTCTTAGACATAGTATAAGAACAAATTTCTTTTTTCAGATAAAAGAAGAATTTTTCAAAAAATGAAATTTTACCGCCATTTAACGAAGAAACTTTTTTAAAACCAATATTTGAAACTTTTATATATTAAATTCCATGAAATTAAATTATTTTTTATAAGAGGTATATAAAAATTTAGTTTGGATAAATTTTTGGTACTTCTCTGATAACTTTCATATTTTGATGAATAATGAAAAATGCTATGTTTTAATTGACAACAACTTTTTTAATTAGAATAATTTATGGAGTTCAATTATACATTTGAATGGTTTGGAAGTATAATTAGATTATATTTTTACCATTTAATCCAATTTTGGTCATTGGAATTAATTTCACTTTGAAATTATACATAAACATGTGTCAATCTTTTGATAGTTATTGTTTCTTAAAAACACGCTATTTGTTTTGACAACGGGAATTAATTTTAAATTAATTAATAAAACTTCTTTGTTTTGAATATGGTAAAATAGGAATAATTTTTGAATTTTCAATATCAAATATATATTTGGATGAATTTTGGGTATTTTTCTAAAAAACTTCAATTTTTGATGAATAGTAAAACCACTTAGTAGTAGTTAAAAAACTGACTTTTTCTTTTAAATGAAATTTTACCGCTTATATGAATTGAATTTCAAAAATCCGATATACATGGTTGTTATTAGTAAGTAAAATTTGGTTCAATAAGATAAAAATATTTTTTATTGTATAGTAACTTTTGACTTTTATTTACCGCGGTTAAACATAATTTGGGCAATTTAAGGTAAAAAGAATATTATAATAATACAAAATTACCTTAACACTTGTCCTAAACTTATTTTATTAGTCATGGACTACCATGGGCATCCTATGGTTTATTTTGGGACCCCATGGAGCCACTTAAGAGTGACAATGACACTTTATTTTAATTAACTTAAAGTAAAGACAAAAATGACATTAACAATTATCTTTTAATATATCAATTTTTACATGGGTTTATATAAGTCATATTTTCAACTATACATATTAATTGGAAATATAAAAGGATTTAAAACATTATAGTAATTTCTAATAATTTTTAGACATCAAATAAATTAAATTATTTATGACACAATAATGATGAAGTATTTACCTCCTTAATAAATGATTTAAATAAATAAGATTATTAATATAAAAAAAATATCCAAAACCTCTCCAATTCTTGTTGGATGATTTTATTTCGAACATGAGTCATATTATCTTTGACTTTAACGAGTTTTTGACCTTTTTAAACTGAAGATAAGTTTATAATAAAATAACATTTTCAAACATTCCAAAAGAGCCCCTCCTCTCTCTTATAAAAGGAAACCACTTCTAACTCATTCCTCACAACTCTCAAGCCCCTTGTATCGTCCAAAAACTAACAAAATAATCTCTAAATATCCCTATATTCCACTTAGAAGCCTTACCTTAGGCATATGTCACTTCAAGAAGTCCGTTTGGTTCAAACCAAAGGGAGTTGCCCAAATTACAGGTAATGGTTTCTCTTAACTTATTTTCTTTTATTTTACTTCTCAAACCCCTAAACTATTTTTATTACTATATTTTATAAAAAAAATATTATCCTAAATTTACTAGGATGTTTTTATTATATGTATTTGAACTACACTTACACACACCTCTATATAATGGGTAAAGAACATATTGTTTTTGTGGATGGAAAACTAACGCCTCACGAAACAATGATTGTTCAATTTTATCCTACCACCTCTCATGGTGGAAATTAAGATGGAACTATATTTATATATGATATATATTATTTTTATGTTTTATTTATTCTTATTTATTTTCCATTTATATCATTCCATTAAGGTTTCCATTATGGGTAAAATGTGATAATTTCATTTGAGGAAGTGCGGACTACCGCCCCCTCAAAGTGATATGACTCGTTAATGCCTCAGGTGAGATGTATAAAGGATGGAGTTAATGATATTATATATTATATTATACTGGAATTATAATATAACTATGTATCATTATGTTTTAATTCCATTAAAATACAAAACAGAAATAAATGTAGCATTCATGCGTACGAACAACTTATCATCTCCATGAACAGTGCATTTCAGTTTTTATATTGAAATATTATGTATTGTTATAAATACATATATATACTGGATATATAATATATATATGATATCTAAATAATTTATATCATTCTGGAGATAATGTAACTTTGACCACATGGAAAAATTGTAATTATAACAAGTTCATTTTTGACACAAGTTCCGAACATCGATAAAATATCCAATATGAACTCAAATAATTAAATAATTGTTATAGAGAGATAATAAGTGATATAAAAGGAATAATAAACATTAAAAATGTTCTTAATCAAGTAGAAATTTACTTAAGTTTGTTATTCAGGAAGAACAAGGAACATTCAAGACAAGTCAGACTTGAGGTAAGGGGTTTCTTATCTCACATTTAATTCCGTGAGATTTCCAATGTTCTCCACTTATTTATTGCATGTGGTGTATTGTGTACTAACATTTAATATATATTATCATGATTATTTTTATATTCATGTAATTATATGAATTATTTGGTGTTAATTAACTTTTGGTCATATGACTCGATTGATTACAACGTGGTAATGGGATTTCATCTCACTTCTTATTCCCGTGAGATTCACGCTGTATTGCAAATATTTCCTTTTGTGTGGTGTATGTAATGGAAATGTTTTTATTCCTTGTATAATATAATTTAATCTATATGTATTTAAAACTTCATTTAATAATCCTTCTTTCACGGGGTGTATGTTTTGTGAGTTACCAAATCGGTAAGGGTTAATTCTACTATCTCTTCATTATCTGAGGTTGTTTATACGTAATTATCTACTGGGACTTCTTTATCATCCACATCCATGTATTCTTAAAAAAATTATTCCAAAACATTTTTACTATTTACTAGACAATGGGTTAAAGTCATTTATACCCTTATTTGACCTTATATGTTTTGAAAGGAATCTTTCTGTTGTTTTCCAAACAAGGTACTTTATAACCTTTTAGAGAAAAATAAGGTAAGAATGTTTTTTAACTTATAAGGATGGTGCGGATATTTTCCACTGTTATAACATCATCTAAGTTTCCCTTAAAATATTAAGAGAATATTTTTAATATCAATTTTTTCTTTATAATTATGTGACTCTTAAATGATTTCAAAATAGAAAGAGATATTTCTCTCAAATAGTTTTGATTTCAACTTTGTCAATATCCTTTGATAAATTTTACACTTGTTTGAAGATGATTTATTACGATAAAAATCTTCCATATTTTATTTAAGGTTTTGTGATATGTTTGAATTTGGATGAGTTATTTTAATTCCATTCATGGTTTATGGTTAATGTATTGACATTTCGTATGTTAGTTTTAATACGAATGTTTATGTTATATTTCATCCTCTTCTTAAGATGACTGTGTTGGACTATGTGGGACATATAAAGGATGGAGTTAATGATATTGTATATTATATTATACTTGAATTATAATATACCTACGTATAATTATGTTTTAATTCCATTAAAATACAAAACATAAATGAAAGTAGCTTTCATGCGTACGTACGACTTACCGTCTCGATGAATGGTGCATTTCAGTTTTTTATCTCCAAATGTTATGTATTGTTAGAAATACATATATATACTGGATATATAATATATATATGACATATAAATCATTTATATCATTCTGGAGATAATGTAATTTTGACCACATGGAAAAATTGTAATTATAACAAGTTCATTTTTGACTCAAGTTTCGAACATCGATAAAATATCCAATATGAACTAAAATAATTAACTAATTGTTATAGAAAGATAATAAGTGATATAAAAGGAATAATAAACATTAAAAATTTTCTTAATCAATTAGAAATTAACTTATGTTTTTTATTTAGGAAGAATAAGTAACATACAAGACAAGTCAGACTTGAGGTAAGGGGTTTCTTATCTCACATTAAATTCGGTGAGATTTCCATTGTTCACCACTTATGTATTGCATGTGGTGTATTGTGTACTACCATTTGATATATATTATCATGATTATTTTTATATTCATGGTATTATATGAATTATTTGGTGGTTATTAACTTTTGTTCATACGACTCGATTGATTACAACGTGGTAAGGGGATTTCATCTCACTTCTTATTCCCATAAGATTCACGCTATATTGCCACTATTTTCTTTTGTGTGGTGTATTTACTGGCCATGTTTGTATTCCTTGTATAATATAATTTAATCCATTTGTATTTAAAACATCATTTAATAATCCTTCTTTCATGGGGTGTATGTTTCTTGAGTTACCAAATCGGTAAGGGTTAATTCTACAATCTCGTCATTATCTGAGGTTGTTTATATGTAATTATATACTAGGACCTCTTTATCATCCACATCTGTGTCTTCTTAAAAAATTTATTTCAAAACATTTTTACTATTTACTAGACAATGGGTTAAATTCATTTATACCCTTATTTGACCTTATATGTTTTGAAAGGAATCTTTTTGTTGTTTTCCAAACAAGGTACTTTATGACCTTTTCGAAAAAAATATGGTAAGAATGTTTTTTAACATATAAGATGGGTGCGGCTATTTTCCACCATTATAACATCATCAAAGTTTCCCTTAAAATATTATAAGAATATTTTTAATATAAATGTTTTCTTTGTAATTATGTGACTCTAAAATGATTTGAAAATATAAAGATATATTTCTCTCAAATAGTTTTGATTTCATATATGTCAATATACTTTGATAAATTTTACACTTTTTTTTAAGTTGATTTATTATGATAAAAATCATCCATATTGTATTTAAGGTTTTGTGATATGTTTGACTGTGGATGAGTTATTTTTATGCCATTCATGGTTTATGGTTAAATTATTGACATATCGTATGTTAGTTTTAATACGAATGTTTATGTTATATTTCAACCTTTTATTAAGATGAATGTGTTAGACTATTATGTTCTAGGTTGGGGACCGGTAAAAGTAAGCTCTCTGGGTTGGGGTCTGGTTATAGGAGACCCTCCAGGTTGGAGTCCAGTTACAGAGGCTCTCTAGGTTAGAGTCTGGTTACAGAGGCTCTCTTTGTTGGAGTCCAGTTATAGGGGCTCTCCAGGTTGGGGTCCAGTTACAATTAGCCCCTAGGTCCTGGCACAAGGCCTTGACACAGAAATTGAATTCTAGAATTATCCATTCCATCATTATTAATGTGGCTATTGATATTGCATGTGACTATTCTACTAGTATAAAATACATATGAACAAGTAAATGGAATTATTTGATTTAATCTTTTCCATATTATGCTTAATTTCATGTTTAAAAGGCTTTTGTTTTAGTCTTATACATTGCCTTAAATGTTTATACTTATTTATGAATGTTTCTGCTATATTGTTATCCTTACTGAGCATCTGAGCTCACCCCTTTATATGTTTTATTTTTCCCAGTATTGAAGAAGTATTTTATGGTTGACCTACATGGATATGATAAGGGATATGAATGTGTTCAAAAGGGGACAATGTTGTTGTTTTTGTTAGTCATTTTATAATGTAATGTAACATTTGTGTACGTAATCTATTTTCCAATATTGCTAAACTGATCGGTATTTCTGGACTTTATTCCTTGCAATCATGCTAATGTATTAAAATAATGCACCGACTCCTATAACTGGGTTCGGGGCATTACCGAGTTTAGGTTAATTAGTTTATAACCATATTTGGATATTTGACGCAGGTTATGGAAGATAATATCACTCTAATATAGTGACCCAATTATCCACAAAATGGTGTAACTATATTGGAAAACAACATGTGACAAAAACACCCAATGTTTAGTGGAACTACTAATCCATTTGTAGCTAAACAATGGATCAAATCTCTATAAAAGATATTTATCACATTAGGAATTAGTGAAAATGAAAAAATCATCGTGGAAGTCTATCATCTAAAGGGAGATATAGACCAATGATGTCACTAATTCAAAATATTAAAGAGGATGATGAGATAAAGAACATGGAATGGAGAAATTTCATGGAGTTATTCTATGAAATTTACTTTAATCATGAGAAAATAGTAAAAATGGAAAGGCAGTTTAAGGAGAAGGGGAATTTTTTTGATCACGAGGCTAAATTTACTAGGTTAGCTATACATGGTGCATATTACGTACAAATACCCAAAAGATATATTAATTATTTCTTTGATGGGTTAAATATAAGCCTTTGAATGGTGTTGGTATCTCATAAATTATATTTCTATGAGGATATAGTCTCAAGTTCCATTAATATGGAAAATGATTTATCCAAGTTGTGTGTATTCAAGGGAAATCATGAGATAAAGAGGCTATTTGATCATCATGGGAAAAACAATGTGGAAAATGGGAATAAAGGAAATATGTGATTTCCCACATGTGAAAACCATGGGAAGAAACATCATGTGGATTGTAGGAAGGTAACAAGATATTTTTATAAGTATGGTGAAAAATCTCATCAAGCTCCCCAATATAAAGCAAGTCATAATATATTAATGTTCAATGATTTAACCATTAGGAGAAGGGAAATTATGTGAATAAATTCCCCAAAAATCAAAGGGAATTTACTTCAAAAAATACGAAGGAGGAAAGATAATCTTATGTGATTACCCTAACTAACGTTGAAGTTCATAATGGTGTAGTGGAATGTACCCTAATCGCAATCACAAAGTTAGATAATGTTTTATTTGATTATCGATCGTCACACTCTTTTATATCTTCTATGTTTTTCAAAAACATTAGATATTTACCTAACACCCTAGTAGTGTAATTATTTATTAACATATTTATTATAAAAAATATGTGTTAGGAAATTCCAATTACGATGCATGGGAGTACCCTATTCAAAAAATTGGTTATCATACTTATGATTAACTTTGATATGGTCATTGGTATAGATTGAATTTAAAAGTAAAATAAAAAAAGTTATTTCCAAGATAAGAAGATTATGATTTGTGAAAGTGAAGTATAATCTATTTTCTTTAAAGGATAAAATTCATCATTAAAATCATGTCTGGATCCTCACCTAATAGTTATCATTAATAAATTCTAGGTAGAGAGGAAGGTCAAGCATGATTTATGGATGAGTAAATTATCCTAATAATAGTGTATTTCCTCATGGTATAAAATTCCATCTATGTATTCTATAGAAAAAGTTTCTATACATACACCAGAGTATGAAATTTTGTTATCCATTGAACTCATTCCTGACATAGGACCTATATCTAAAACTCCATATATAATGTAACTAGTGGAGTTGGTGTATTTGAAGAAACAACTATAATATTTGAGTGATAAGGGATTTACACTCCCTAGTTTTTAACCATGAGGAAACCATATTTTCTTCATGAAAAATAAGGTTGCTTATATAAGATTGTAAATAAATTATAGGGTGATCAATATAATTACTATAAAGAATAATCATATTTTTCCATTAATTGATGAATTATTTGATCAAAATAAATGAGAAAAATAATTTTCAAAGAGTGATCTTAACTCTAGTTATCATCATTTAAGGGTGAGAAAGGAAGATACACCCAATATTACATTTCAAAAATGGTATGGGTATTTGAGTTTAGGGTAATGCCTTTTGGGTTGATTAATTCACCTTCAATTTTTATAAATCTGATGAAAAAAGTGTTAAATATGTATCTTTATAACTTTTTGGTGGTATTCATTGATGAAACATTGATATACTCTAAGAGTTATGAAGACCATGAGATCCATATATAAATAATTCTAGAGAACCTCAAGAACAAGGAATTATTTGTAAAATATAGAAAATGTGAATTTTGGATCATTGGAGTTTCTTTTTTTAACATATTATCTCCAAGGATGGAATATATTGAACCTTAAATTAACAAGTTAGTCAATTAGTGGATTAAACTAATGAAAATAACCAATATTCAAAAATTCTTGGATTTAGTGGGTCACTGTCAGTGGTTTGTTCAAGGTTTTTCAAGATTGGACAACCAGTTAACCAAGTAAACATGTTAAGGGGTTAAATTCACATGGTCAAGGGAATGTAAGGAAAGTTTTTAAGATTTCAATATGAGGATGGTTAATTCAATACTATTAAATTTATAATCAGTTAAGGAAGTATTTTTAATTTAAAGCAATCTATCAAATAAAGGACATGGTTGTGTCCTAATGATAAATGATATGGTGATTTCATATGCACCAAATTGAAAATAAATGAACATAACTATCCAACCCATGATATTGATCTGGAAGTTATAATATTTTATTTGAAAACATAAATACACTAACTCTATGGAGAAATATATGATACATATACAAATCAAAAGAGTTTGAAGTATATCTTCTCTCAAAAGGAGATCAATATGAGGCTAAGAGGATGGATGGAAATACTCAAGGACTATGATTTCTCAATACAATACCACCCTGGGAAGGTAAACAAGGTGGATTATGCATTGATTAGGAGGGACCATAGAGTTTTTACCATGAAGAGTATCAAAAAAGATAATATATACAGAGATCTAGTAAATATGGATATGGTTATTTTTTGATAAGGGGAGTCATCTTTCCCTTTTCAAGATATTTCTATACCATACATAATAGATAAGATAGAGAAATACTAGAACTATTATGAGAATTTAGAAAGGAATATTAAAGTATTTTTTGATGGGAAATTGATATAATTCATCTTAAGATAAAGAGTGTTGATGTTTTGAAAGAGATTATGTGTTCCATCCGTACCAGAGTTGAAAAGGAAACTACTAGATAAAACACATAGTTCAAATTTCTATATACAACATAATATCACAAAGATGTTTATGGATTTAAGAAAACATTTCTATAAGGATAGTATAAAATAGGAAATTGGGGATTATGCATCCACATTCTTAGTATTTCAATTGGTAAAGGCTGAAAGAAAACATTATAAGGGAGTTGTATAACCTCTTCCTAAACCTATATATAAGTGGGATAACATTTTAATGATTTTTTTACTAGAATCCCAAAGACTCCAAGTCAGAATGATGATATATGAGTAATCATTGATTATCTTACAAAGTATACTCATTTCACAAAAATAAAAGAAGATCTACCCCTTGATCACCTTTCCTGGATCTATATCAATGAAATAATAAGAATTTATGGGGAAACTCTATATATTTTATCTAACTGTGAACCTATATTTACATAGAAACTCTAGAAGAGTCCTCAAATGGATCTTAATACCGATATACATTTAAGATCACCTATCATCTCCAAACAGATGGGTAGTCTAAAAATACTATCTAGACATTGGAATACATGATCAGATCATTTTATCTTAACTTATAAGGTATTTGGGATTAGTATATACCATTGTTATAATATTAATATAACAAAAGATTCCATTCTACCATCCATATGTCATTATATGAAGAATTTTTAGGGTGATAATGATGTAATCCAACCCATTGAGAAGAAGTTCTAGAAGAAAGTTAGTTGGCCTCGATCTAGTGTCGGAGATGACTATTAAAGTATGGTCTACTCAGGATCATATATTTTGAATCTAGGATATAAAAAAAAGCTATGCTAAAAAAAAGGAATGAATTATAGTCTGAAGATGTATTATTGAAGGTTTAACCATGTAAGGGAGTCTTAATATTTGGTAAAATAGGAATTTAAGCCCTAGGTACATCGGGCTATTTGAAATATTGGAAACAATTTGGGATGTAGAAAACTGATTGGATAATACACCCAACATTTCTAGTATAAACGATGTCATCCATGCTTCTTTACAGAGGAAATACATGTTAGAAACAATAAATGATCTCACATATAAGAGAATAAAATTATATCCTGAATTGTATTATATTGAAGAACCTATGAATATTCATGACACTAGGGAGTTTTTGTTCTGAAACCAAACAACTCAATTGTTGAAGGCCCTTTGGTGAAATAACAAATTTGAAGAGGTAACCTAGGGTCTATAAGTATCCATGAGGAATTAATATCCATATTATTTCAATATTTGATATATACTCCAATTTATAGGATGAAATTATTTAATGGGGGGATGTAATACCTGAGACCCTACTACGGCAGGTAAACACCGTATCTTGAACTATCAGGCGACACACAATGTAAAGAGACTCTATTAATGAGTATATTTAAAAGTTAAATTTATAAATCTTAAAATATTATTTTAACAATATAAACTTAATTTTTTAATTCATCATAAGGATATTAACTTAAGATTATTTTATGGTATTTTTCTAAAAAAATTGGGTTTTAGGTGAATAGTGAAACATTCCATTTTTACTAATATTGTGAATTATATGCCTTTATTTGTATATAATTAGGAATTAGAAATTTATTAACCAATTTTCTTGAAAAAAATATATTTTATAATTTAAATTATACATTTTAAAATATTTAATATATTTTTAAAATATATTTTTGATATTTTAGAAATCAAGTAATATTTTTCTTAAAAATTATTTAAATATAATATACATTTATTATATTAAAATTTAATTTTAGCACATGTATAAATTTAATCAGAAAGAATGGATTTAAAATTGAGAATATTTATGTCCAAATTATCTAATAAGGACCACTTTTTTAGGCTTAAATATTAATTTACCTTAGGTAAAAACTACTTAGCGCATAAAAGCCAAAAGGGTAAAAGTAACAATTCTAGGGGTAAAGGGATTGAAAAATGATAAAAACATGTATATAATTTAGTGTATGAAGTTTTTATGAACCATATATCCTCCTCACTCCATTATTTATAAATTTTGGATCCACATGACATGTTTAACATTTTCTCCCTTTATATTAACTTGAAATATTTACAAAAATGCCATTCTCACCACTTATAAAAGGGGCCTCTCGCCACCCCTTCATGTAACTCATAAAAATTAAATTTACACCTATAATTATATTATTTTACTTACCCTATAATAATATTTCACTCTCATAATCTACTGTACAAAATATATTATCCTAACTTCTTCCTTTCTAAGGAACCCTCCAAGAGAAACCCGAAGTTCTCAATGCTAGTTCAATATTTTTTCTTACATATTTTTCTTTTTTTCATTCCATTTAAAATTTATTTCTCACATTATTATATTATTAATCAATTATTTATAATATAATTAATGTTTTTATATTTTTTAAATAAAAACTAACCACCTTTCCCCTTTCCCTTAAGAAAAAAACCATCATTTGTGCGTTGTGTAAACTACCACCTTCACGATGTAACATGATTTGTTTTACTTCACAACCATAAAATGATGGATATAATAATTGGATTAAAGAATAAATATTATTTTTATGATTTAATTATGGTTATGTTATGGAAAATTATAGAACCTTTTAATGATATGATTAACAAACAATCATTGTTAATTTAATCGTTTGAAATAAGCGTACTATGGGGATAATATTTTATTCAAATTGTGTAATATTTTTATATACATGACATAATATTATAATTACATAAAATTATGATATATCAAAATTATAAAAAACTTAATAATATCATTATTCTTTTGGATAATTATATTTTAACAAAACACCTCACAACCCTTCATTAAATTAGGGTTTGTTCATGTTGGGGTTGATTTAACCACCTACTTGAACAATACTATGAATATATATCATGAATGAATATGGGAACATAATTAAAGGTATAATGTATTATAAATGTTTAAATAATAATAATGTTTTTATTTTGGAGACATTATATCAATATTTAATTTAGTAATTAAGAAAACACCCTTCATTTGTCATGAATCATCGAAACATGCTTGTTATCGATTTCATCTTCGAGGATAAAGAATAAAAAAACAATGAATGGAATTTGAAACATAATAAATAATTTTAAATAATATATAACATAAAATTTAATGATATAGTAATAATTAAATTTATAAGGATAATGAATATGGTCACCGCTATTATGAAACTAGTGTAAATGATCAAAACTATAAAGACTCGATATGAAAAATAGGTAGAATTCATATAGAGAATGATTATTTTGGAAGAGTATAAATCAAAATGGATATGATTAAGGTTATTAATTAAGTGACTAAGATATCCATGTTTATGAAATATGAGGTTAAATTACATTTTTGGAAGTGAGAACAATTGGTAAGGGTTCTCCATCTCAAATGACATAATTTACATTATGTGGAAGTACGTTTTTTTATTACGCACCAAATTTACTTTATGTGGTGTATATATCTCATCTTTGATATGTTATATCATTAAGTGAATTTATTAATGGTATTTTAAGATCAATTTTAATCCCTATAATTCAATTGGGTTTTATTGAAATGCTGCTCAATCCATAAATTGGGTTTTTTGTCACATTTTATGCTTTGGGAATCATGTTATATTCACCACCAATTTTTTGGGAATACATTGATATGGGATAATATTTGATATGTTAATCCTAAAATTGAAGGTATTTTAAAGTCTATATTTTTATAACTCTCTCATATTCAATTGATTCAAGAGTTAACAAAACTATTATGAAACTCAATCTTTTCCATAGTGGAAAAACCGTCCTATGTTCTGGGAAAGTAAAAGTTTGTGTAAATTATTATAAAATATATTAATGGATAGATACTAGAATGTTTATGATTCGTTTTTATAGACTTACCTAGGGGTAATCACCATAAAAATGGTTGGTTAATAACTAACTCAATAATCACCCTGATGCATGTTGAGTGGGCCTAAGACTAAACATCTGGTGAGACACTCCTAGGGGATATGATTTGGAATATTCACACGTTATTAATGAACCGTGATTAAGGACCCCCATTTCCTTGGAATCCTACCAATGAAAACTATTATACCTAATTATTATCTTCCATGGATAATCCATCATATTAAAAGTATCCTATCCCCTATATTTATTTGATAAGGGTACCCCCTGTTACTCTTAGAATACCCCACATCTTATAAGTTTATTAAGGGATGTTATCATAGAAATTAAAATTATTATATTAAATGGGGAAGTATTTTATTTTTTTTCTTTCTAATTACACAAATAACTATGTTTTTTTAGCAAGTGGTTCCTTGGGGAATAGTAACAAAGGTCTTGATTACTCTTATGGTGAATGCATTGGATGTAATCAGGTGATGGGTGGGGGACAAAATTATATATCCCCTTGATGTATCAAAGGGTATCATGAGATAAAAAAGGTTTGGTTTTGGTGTATACCTCTTCCCATGATAGGATAATGTCTTGGCACAAGGCCTTAACAATAATTTTTGATGACTGACATTATTTATTCCAAAAATATTAGATCGGTGATTATTATTACCCATGTTTTAATTTATTATGATGGATATATAATTCCCTTAGTTTAAATTGATTATGGATTTATATTTTTCATTTATACTTTCCATATCACTTATTCCATGTTTATGTTCTGAAATATTATGTTACATACTACTCCTTACTAAGCCTCTAAGATCACCCTTATTTTTTTCATTTCCCAAAGAAAACTACATGAGGACTATGTATAATTTTCAAGTATATTATAGAAGCACTAATTATGGTATTTAAATGTGTTCATGTTGTATCATATATTTTTAAATTTAATTTATGTAAATATCTACTCTTCTAAGTCCACTAAATAATTCTGTCATGACCTAACCCACTAAGGCCTTCGTAGACAATGATAAGATGAGTGAGAATACCCCAAGCCCACCACTAATAGGCCAAAGAATAGTGACCACCAATGAGTAGGAATATCACACACATTAGAGGAATTAGCCTAATGTACCTATACACACACACACATATCCAAGACCATACAATTATGAAATGTAAAACCAAAATTGATACCAATGCATGAATAACATCTATCCAACATTCATAGAACCAAAAAAGTATTGAAAGTGATAAAGGGGAAAAATACAAGCCCACCCATAAACTGAAAATAAGTCTAACCCACTAAGAAATAGGAGAATACTATCAAATAAAAAACCCACTAAACACCTCAGTCTATCTAGTCCAATATAACTTTCACATTCTCTTGGTCCTCCTAAGACACTATCAAATGTACAATCATCTATATAAGACATGACATATGTCGGAAAATCCCATGTAGGAATGAGTATAAAAATACCCATTATGGAACCACGAAATCACTAATCATAAATCATCAAGAGTATTCTTATCAAAAAGTGATATGTCAACATAAAAATATGAAAAACAATAATAAACACCCAGATATACTTATAGTACACAACCGGTATCAGGGGATCTCAACCAAGTTCCTTCCATAAGATTTTTCTTGGGGAATCTAGGTAATACTGTTTTTGAGAGAACTCACTCCATGAGCTATGCTATCACTACTGACACTAATTCAAAGGGTCATGATCATATGGTCATTCTAATAAGTACAATAGATACTCATGGATTAGACTACATGGATATTATATCATTTTTTCTGAATTTTCTTTACATTACAAAAACTCATGCTTGAGGACCATAATAGTTTAGTGTCTTTGGAAACATGGAAAAAAATATTCTAATTTGGTGAATATATACAATTTTTACCATAATGATCCTCACATTTATTACTCATACTCAAAACATTTTTTCATAACTAAGGAAAAGGAAACATAATAAAGGGTGAGATCATATGATCGATAAGGGTAAATAAAGGAGATATGTAGGAATAAAATGAACATAATGATATGAGAATATAAGAATAATATTTTAGATCATAGCCTATATATCAATGTTTATTATCATGAGTCATGGAATAAATATTGGCATTTTATAAGATATGATTCATAATGGAATCAAATAACATGAGTCATGAGAGAATAAGACATGGATTTTTTGGCATACACACACGAATAAAAAATATAATATCAAGGATACCCACCAAGACATTCATAACATGTTAGGCGTGGATGACCACCTGTGTACCTGCTTTGGCCTTGGAATGACTAGCCGTGTACTATCCTGTTTGGGAAAGGGCTGACCACCCATATACCCTCACATTTGGGCTCGGGCTGACCACTCACGTGCACTTATATTTTGGCTTAGGATAATCACACATGTACCCTTATCTTTGGGCTTGGGATAATCACCCGTGTACCCTAATATTTGGGCTTGGGATAATAACCTTGTACCCTCATATTTGGGCTTAAGATAATCACCTGTGTACCCTCTGAGCTCATAAAGAATTTATATTTACCCAATCCATTGGAGGGAGATATAGGTACCAATCTTAACATAATTAATTCATATATATGTGTGCCAAAATATCGTAAAAATTAATAATATCATAACCTTTGAAAAGAAATGGGTATCATAAACATTTTCTTATATAAAAAACTATAGATAAGATACAAGTTTAGCATTACCTATGAAAAGAATTGGGTTTCATAATCATTTTATCATGGTATAACCAATAGATGAAAAATGGGATTAATAAGCACAATTACATTAAAATATAAATGATTTAGAGAAATAATATTAATGTTATAATTGGGTTATAACCCTATTAAATCATAAATTATATCAAAGGATGTCATCTTAGATGGAGAAAAACTTTGAAAGATCACTTGAAACATTTCTTAAGAAAAACAACCCTTCTTTGAAAATAACTTTCATAAAAATATTTCAAAATAATTTTATTCAAAAATAATAATTGAAACCTATATATAAATATTTGAAAATCCATTTAAAACATTTCAAGAGTAAAATATCCTTTCCACTTTGAAAAAATGGTTTTTAAAATATAAAACATTTTTAAAACATTTTTCTTAGAAAATAACCATGAAATATTATGAAGGAAGATTTCAAAATAATTGAAAATTATTTTTAAAAAATAAAATATTTTTAAAATACTTTTCTTTGAAAATTATATTAAAATATAATTTGAAAACATTTTTTGAAAACATTATTTTGAATGAAAACAAATTTCTGACTGAAGAGAGAAATAATGTCATATTTTATAAAAAACATTTTATCAATTATATTAAGTATAAAAGGGTTTAAAAATGATAAATTTTCATGGATATATCCTGAATAATCACATTATAAGAAACTTTATGAGAATTTATGGGATTTATATCCTTATATTTCAACATTTGTGAGTTAATCAAAGAGAGTCCTGATAAATGATGATATTGCAACATAAACTTTTTACCACTTAGGTAATCTTGAATCATAAGACTCATGAAGGAATAACATAAAATTAAAATTAAAATATAATTAGTATAGATAAATTCATGATATTACATTTCAACGGGTCTTTATATACACCTCATTAATGAATATAGGATCGTGTCATAACATGCATCTCAAAGAAAGAAAATTGAGACGAAAATCCGTTACAGATTTAGTAACTTTCAAACTTTAAAACCTAGGAAAGAGAGATAATAAAATGGATACGTAAATAAAAATATATTTTATTATAGTAATTATAAAATAAATTCATGTTCATTATATACACCACATAGAAGAAATAGGTGCTGAATATAGCATGTGTCTCACAAAATAAAAAAGTGAGATGAAAATCCCTTACTAATTGAGTATCTTTTGAATTGCGAGATCTATAAAATAGTAACATAAATTAAAACTTTTAATCATATGAAATAAATTAAATTTATGATATAAAATTTCATAGGGAAGTATATACACCACACAAAATAAATGAAGGGTGAATATGACATAAGTTTCGCAGAAATAAAAGTGAGACTAGAAATCCCCTCACCACAAGTCTTCAATATAATCATACTCATTCAAAATTAATTTATAATAAATATAATTTTATTATAAATCTATTAAATAACCTTATTAATATATATAATATCATATATTATTTTATTATGACTTTATATTACCCATTTTTTTAATAATTCCATGTTAAAGTTATGTTTCTGATCGCTTTGTTTTTTGTACATGTTTTGACTTGTTATTCCTATTCCTCTTACTTATATCATGATTTAATAATCTAGAGAATGTAAAAAATGATATAAATATCATATATATTCATTATATATGTATTTATATGAATCCATAAAATTTAGTGATAGGAAATGAAACAAACCGTTCATGGAGATGGTAGGTCACACGAACACATGAACACTGTTTCCATTTTCATATCTTATTGAAGGAAAGAAAAATAAAGGATATATATATATATATATTATCATTAAAGTATAATTTTATGTCGTATATATCACCCAATTCTATTAAATCCTTCCTTAATACATTTTATGTGAAGAATGAACGAATCACATCACTTCACGAGACGGTAGTCTGCTGTACACACAAACAACGTTATCGTATTCCCACAAAATGAGAAGTATGAAGGTATGTGTTATATAATAATTAAATAAGTATAAAGATATCATAAATATCATAAATATCATAAATATCATATATAAATATTATTTTTATCATTAGGCAAAACCTTGTGGGGTGTTAATGAAAAAAAACAACATTGGCTCACAAGACGGTAGTATGCTGTACATATGAATGATGATTTTGTAACCCATTTAAAGGAAGTGTGTGTAGTTTTTGTGTAATGACCCAAAAATTCATTAATGGAAATTCCTATTGATCTAATTAAATTTATTATTATGGTTATATAAAATTTTAACTTCATTGGTTTTATGTTTTTGGATTTTAAAATACAATTATGAATTGTGACCATTGCTAATATAACTGTTGAACAGTGATAACATGATTAGTATAAATATAGGGATTTAACAAATCCGATTTACTTAGAAAAAGGAAGATATTGCCTCATCCAGTAGACTTGCCCCATATGAAGCCCATTTGTAGGATCTTGGAAAGGAGGTGGCGTCATTGGTCATCACTCTTGACCAAGCCCAAGCTGAGCTAGAACACGCTAAGCTTGAGCGGAACTGACTATGGGAGAAGTGGAAGTTAATAGAGATTACCACCTGAGTGATGTTATCCGAGCCACCCCAAGAGTCTGTCGCCATCGCACACCTTACCCTTCGGTCTTATACGGGTGTTATAAGGGGTTATGTAACAAGACCCTAGCACTATGACCATGTACATTATTTTTGTATAAATAATGTGTATCCATTTTATTGTTTTTACATTATAAATAGTTTTTAATGAACAAATAGTATTTTTAGTTAATATTCAACTAAGAAATATTTTTTTATAAATTAATGGATTTTTTAATTAAATAATATTTTAATAAAATATTATTATTATAAAATTACTTTTTTATTAAATATAAATTATCATATAATTTTATGAATGCAATTATAATTTTTATTAAGGTTTGAAAGCTGTTTTTGTCAAAACCCATGAATTTTTTATAAATGTTGGTTTTTATTTTAAAAGTAAAATTAACATATTTAGAAAATTATTTAGATAAAATGAATATTATTTTTGGAATCAAGACGTCAAAATTATCCAATAGTGAAATTTTATTAATTTTTCGAGACATTTGAATTTTTGGGTAAAAATTAAATACCATTTAAATATATAATGTCTTTTATGACATTATAATGACCCAATAATGATGTAATAAAACACTATAAACATTATGTTCTAAAAATATATTTTTTACCATTAAAATAATGTGATTTTATTTTTGTTTGATTTATTTTTCAAATCTTTAGTGGACCCTTCAAGGCTTATAAAACATTTTGTCTTTTTCAATTGTTTTCCTTGAGAGTGTGACTCACCTCCACATAAGAAAATTTATTATTTTAAGAAGTTCTGCCATTGGAATTATAAAATATTGTTTTCCAATCCCTTTTGGAAAAAACCACGGGCAAAAACCATGGGTTGGTTTGTGGTTTTAATTATTTTAATGTGAGGTTTCCCAAACCTAAATAATAAAGAATTCTCTCTTATTTCCTATATAAACCCACCCAATCTCCCAATTACTCTTCACTCAAAGTCTTTGTAGTTCATAAACCCCCTTCCCTCCTCTCTCTATAATCCTCCCAAGGTTCCCCAAGCTCCCAATAATCCTATCTCAAGCCTCTCCCAAGATTTTGGGATCACACATCCAAGTAAGGGATTTCTTCCTTTCTCATTTTGTGCAATTTTTTTAAGTTGTTATGACATTTTTTTTAATTACAAATATTGGGGGTATGATTTCACACCTCCACCAAATTTCCCTATTTATGTTTGGATTATGGTAGACCCCTTTATCTCTCATTAAGTTTTCCCATGTACACCCATTTACCATGCTGAAATTCTTTGAGGTATTTCTCTCTCCTCTTTTACATCCAAGTAATTCTTTTGTATTGTGCATCTAAATTACATTATGTTTGTTGGGAAATGTATCTATATGAACCCTTACTAATAATTTTATCTACATATGATGAGACACCCTTTTCTATCTCATCAACCATTTTCATGAATCCTTATGTCACTCCGTTATGCTGCCGAAATTGCACTGCGTTCTTCCGATCCAAGATCATTATGTAGTGAATACCATAACCATGTCTCTATCAAGGGTATTAAACTTTATGCACATATACATATTGAATGGTATTTTAATGTATTTATTCCACATTACTTAATTGTGGAATAACTTATAATGTTGATTGATTCCATGTTATATGATCCACATGGCACCCTTATGCATGAAATGGAATGTTTAAGAAGGGTGCGACCTGATAGCGCTCTAATGAATTGGTAAAGTATAGTATCATGATACATCATGTACAATTAGTGTCGACTCATGCTAACTCAAGTGCAATGAGGGTTTACTCATGATTCATGTTCAATGAGGGTTTACTCATGCTCTATGTGCAATAAGCCTTGGCTCATGCTAATTCCATGTTAAGTGTTGTTGTCACATTTCCATATTATGATTATCATTCTTTATCAAGAATTTATGTTCATGTTTCTATTATGATAAATTTATAATCCTATTTTCTAACATGTATTGTATTCCTCATGTTATTCCATGTTTATTCGCTTACTGGGCTTTATAGCTCACCCTTTTTTATGCATGTTCGGAGGTTATCCCATGAAATTCTAAGTATGAGGGAATGTAGTGGTCATGTAAAGTAAGTTTTCAATAAAGATGTTATTATTCATGTTTTAAGTTGTTAGGTAATAATACTAATCCCCAAAGACACTATACCTCTCGATCTTCCATGTTGTATCATGTGGAGAGTTTATGTAATAAATCATGTTTAAGTTTTTAATAAAAGAACAGGGTCAATATATTTTGGTCATAAAAAAAATAAAAACATATAATTATATATAAGATAATAATTTTATTATATAATCATTATTTTAAACTAATTTAATGGGTTTTAGGAATAAATAAAACAAAAACATTCGTTGATGAACGTTACCTCTTCTTCAGGTATCTTCTTTTGGTTTGCACCTAAGGACTTTCTTGGTTGGATTTATGACCAAAGTATGAATTATAGTATTATATGAGGGATGTTTAGAATTTATTTTTCAGGTATTTTCTGAACAAATTGTCTTTGAATGTGTGAAGAGACGGGGAGAGGTGGTGGCCTTTTTTAAGGGAGGTGAGTGACATTATTATAATTTTTTAAAAAGATAGAATCTCACCCATACTTTTTTCCATGTTAATTGGATCAAATAATGGATAAATATTGATAATTTAAGGTATAAGGTCTAAATATGGCTATTAAATGAGTGTTTTATAAGTTTTTAAGTCATTTTATACCATAATATTAATGTTTAGTCCTTTAGTAAACCAGTTTTCACTTAATCACCGTGATTAATTTTAAGTATTTTCATAAATAATTTTTGGTAAAAATTAAGTTGGAATTATTATAAATTATAAATTATTATTATTCCAAATATTAAATCATTTTTTAAAATTTAAATTCACATAGTTATAAGAAATTAATTTAAAATTAAACTTGTAGACGTATCGAGAAAGCGAGTTTTTAAAGTGAAATTTTTAAATGTTTACAATATTTTTATATCAACATTCAATATAAAAAAGAGTCTAATATCATAAATTTTATTAATATATATATATATATAATATAACTATTTTTACATTAAAACCAATTTAATATATAGTTTAACAATGTAAATTATTGAAATGAAAAGGCAGTTTTCAATTAAAATTCAGTATTTTTCACTATTCATCAAAAATGAAACTTTTTGAAAAAATACCAAAAATTCACCCAAAGATAATTTTTATATTTGACTTTTAAAAAATATTTTTATTTTATAAATTTTTATAAAATTTTCAAAATATATTTTTAAAATAAGTGCTTCATAAAAAGGAAACAAAATTTCTTTTTAGAAAATTGAAATTTTTAAGAAGAAAATTGGATTTATTTCTATCTCTTGTCTGGAAAACATATAATTTGAATGTTAAACATTTTATTTAATTTATAATATATAAATTTCATTAAAATAATTCATCCAAAGTGATTTGGTTAATTTATTGATATAATATACACTTGGGCGCATAAAAATAGTTTTTCAGAGAAAGGTTTCATTTTATAAAAAAAGGGTTTTTTATCATATATAATTTATAAGTCACCAAATAATTAATTATATAAACACTTTTAAAAATATTTTCTTAATTTAGTTAATTCTATTTATAACCACCATTCAAATGTCTAGGTGAAAACTATCATATTAAATAATAATATTACTAGTATATTGTGGTTCGCTAACATTCAGTTTTACATGCTACACAAGCTATTAAGAGAAATTGGTATTGTGTTTAAAATAATAAAAAATTAGTGTAGTGTATAGTGAAATATTAATTTTTTTATAAATAAATATTAACTTGGTATAACATTAAATGAAATCCATAAAATATTTTTTATTTTTTTGAGAAAAATAATTCCTAAAAACTTAGGGCGCCACATTTTACCACCCTTAAAAATAATTTTCAAACTATAAATTCACATGGATAATAAAAGATTTATTAATTGAAGGTTCATTACATAGAAATAAACATCCTAAAAATTGGTAAAAAACTTCATTTAAAAAAGAAAAGTTGTAAATGTATTAGTTACCCAAAGTAACTCAATACTAGGTTTCCATATAGAACAACATTGGTGGTAATTGATGATTTAGATATAGAAAAAGTGTAAATAATTATAGAGAGTGATAGAGATCACCGATCACAAGAAATTGGATGATCAATAAAAATTTAAAAAGAAAAATCAATAAATCCATGATGATTTATGATACCATTTGATTCATTATAAATAGAGGTACTAGGATAACATTTTTGTTCCAAGATCCTTTTCCAAAAGTTGATGAATTTTTACATGAAGATATAATTTCTTAATTTCATTCCATTTCATAATCACAATATCATCCATTAGTTGTACCTCGATCATTTTTCACTTCATATCTTTTTATAAGAAATAATGGTGAATTTTTAATGTCTGAAGCACTAAGGGATCATAAGATCCATAAATAGAATGATAAGTCATCCCATAAATATTTAGTTATCATCACAACAAAATAGTTATCACTAGTTGCGTAAATATTTATATGGTGAAATAATACATTAATATCTAAAACCACATTCAAAGTTAAACATAATAAATTTCATAAATTGTTAAAGTTTTTCCCTAATAAAAATTAAAATCCAAAACTTTAGATAGATGGTCACTTAATTTCTCAAAAACAGCTTCACATTAATCCCACATATATCTTAAATTAGATCTTGATTTTCACATACCAAATATATAAATACCTTCATCATGTATTTACTTGAAACATGGTAATAACCTTAATTACCATAAAAATATATTGGAAACATACATGATTTTTAATTAATTACATTGACCATAGATTATTAAATATATTCCTTAAATCCAAAATTGATTTAAACTTAATCAATGATAGCATAAACCACTTTGTCAAGAAATCCCTTATCTATTCTGAGGTCACTGATATTATACAATTTTCTTTATCCAAATCAATCATCTCTTTATCCAAATGAAACACCATTTTCTCATCATTCAGAACATATTTATGGGAAATTTCTATAATCAAAATATCACATTGTCATTAAATAACTTTTCCAATCAATCAGTATCATTCGACATATTCATTCAAATTCTTAATAAATAAATTATACCAAACAATCCTTATATATTTCACAATTCATAATTCTTAAATCCAAATACATAAATAGTTCAATCCTTTCACTTCAATGATTGATATAGAATAGGTACTTCCTTTTCCTTGAATTAAAATCTTAGGTTAGGGCGTTGAGTTGGGTAATGACTATGTTATCTATGGATAAAACATTGAACTCCTTGAACTTTTGTCACTATATGACACCTTTTTCCATATATATAACATCTCCTCCTCTATTATAGATATTCATTTATGTTTTTCTTCCCACCTTCTTAACATGTCAAATATAGATTATTCTTTCCTCTATGTTCATTACCACATGAATTTTCATAAAATACCATCTTCCTATTATTCTATGTGTCAATAATCTCACTTTATTTTACATTATTAATCATATAACATGATATATTATTTGGCACAATCAAAATATCTTTCTCTACAGTCATCATATAATTTTGTTTCTCATAACCACTAAATTTCCCATCAGATTAAATGCTAACATGATTCCTTTTGGTTCTATCCATCGACTAAAACGAAAACCATAGTATGAGAAACACTAATTATAGTGGGGAACCATATAATCATGAAAAATCACTTATAATATGTCTGAATCATGACATATTATTCTTTATTCTAAGAAACCTTTGATTTATTCTAGGTAACTCATAGTCATATTCTATTTAAATCCTTCAAGATGGTTCATAAATTGTTTTTGAATTTACAAATCACATCTCTTGGGAGTGTCAAACTAGATTTGCAAGACAACCCATTTTTTCACACAAGTTCCTAATCAAGTCTAACTCAATACATTGTTTTTGGGGTTGTTAACCCTAATAACATATATTCCAATGCCACGTAAACTTGTATTATTAATAAGGGGATGTATTTCTATGATACACTTACTCTATCCTTTAAAAAAAATTCCAGAACATTTTCTTAAACTTTAAATCATCCGTATACTTATCCTTTAGGACATACTTAGACTTATCCTTATAAATGTCCTAAGAGATATCACTAAAATTTTTTCATCCTAGTTTCCAATGGTTGACCAAACCTTTCCTTTGATACCAAATATAGTGACAAAAGGATTAACCTACATGGATATTACAACATTTTTATGAATATTCATTACATTACACAAACACGTGCCTAAGGTCTGTAATAGTTTAATGCCTTAGGAATATTGTAATGAAATATTCTAATTTGGTGAAATATATTCAATGTTTTCCATAAAGATATTTCTATTTAGTGATTTTAATTTAAACATTTCTTCATAAACTAGAAAAGGAAGCATAATAAAGTGAGAGATCTGATCCTTAGTAAGGGTACACAAAGAAGATATATAAGTATAACATGAACATAAGGGTATGAAAACATGAGCATTACATTATAAGATAAAAACCTTCATATAAAATATAATAATTCTAATTCATGGAATAAATATTGAAAGTTCATATGACATTCATAACATGCTAGGATTGGGTTAACCACCTATGTACTTACTTTGGGAATTGGATGACCACCCATGTACCCCCCTTTTTGGGTATGGGATAACCACCAATATAACCTCATCTTTGGGCATGAACAAACCACCTACACATACTCATATTTTGGATTTAACTAATCACCTATGTACCCTCATATTTAGGATTAGGTTAATCACCTATGTAACATTATCTTTGGTATTCAGATAATCACCCATATACCCTCATCTTTTGGATTCATCTAATCACCAATGTAACCAATGAGCTCATTGAACATTTTTCTTTACCCAATTTATTGGAGTGAGATATATGTACCACCCATCACATAATGAAATCATACATATGTGTGCCACAAGATCATAAAAAACATCATATAATAACCCATTAAAAGAAATGGGTATAAAAAATATTTCATCATATCATAAACGGTGGAGAATAGATGGGTTTTATAACCATTTCATCATAGTATAACCTATGAAAAGAAGTAGGTTTCATAATAATTTTATTATGTTATAACCCAGAGAAGAAAAAAGGTTTCATAAACATCATGTCATCAAAACATAAACCATTAAGACAAAGAACATGAATGTTATCCTTGGATCACATCCCTATTAAAGCATAAATTATATCAAAGGATGTCATATTTGATGGTTAAGGACTTTGAAATGTCACTCAGAACCTTTATTAATGAAAATAACTCTTATTTGAAAATAAATTTCAAAAAAAATTTTGAAAAAAAATTTTATTTTAAAATAAAATTGGGAAATTATAAAAAAATATTTGAAAATTAATTTAAAACATTTATTGAAAGAAAATCCTTCCCTCTTTTAAAAATTATTTTTAAAATGTAAAAAAATTTGAAAAATTGTTTCTTTGAAAATAACCATGAAAACTTATAAAGGAAGATTTGAAAATAATTTAAACCAATTTTCGAAGCACAAAAGATTTTTAAATTACTTTTAATTGAAAATGATATAAAAATATTATGTAAAAATACTTTTAAATTTTTTTTGGGAAAATATTGTTTTGAAAGAAAAAATATTTCTTACTGAAGTGAGAAATAAAGTCATATTTTCTTAATTTTTTTTATTAATTATCTTAAGTAAAAGAGAGTGAAAAATGGTAGCATTAATTTGATATATCATGAATAATAATATGATAAGAAATTTTATTTTAATAATTTTTTGGTAGATCATGATATTTTAACAATGGATACTTAATCATAGACAATATCGTTAAATGATGAGATTGTAACATAAAATGTTACCACATGGGAAACCTTAAATCGTAAGACTCATTAATTAATAAAAAAATAGAACATAAAATATCATTAGTATAGATAAATTCATAAAATTACATGTAAAAGGGGCTGTATATTCACCTCATTAAATAATATAGGATCATATCAAAATATATGTCTCAAAGAAGGAAAATTGAGATAAAAATCCTTTACATATTTGGTGACTTTTGAACCATAATCTCTATGAAAGAGAGTTCATAAAATGGATATGTAAATACCAAGAAAATTTTGGATAAGAATCATAAAATACATTCATTGTTAATATATACACCACATAGAAGAAATAAGTGGTGAATATAGCATGTGTCTCACAAAAGTAAAAAGTGAGATGAAAATCCCTTACTACTTGAGTAACTTATGAATCATGAGATCTGTGAAAGAATAACATCAATTAAAAATTTTAATATCATTAATTAAATATAATTAATGATATAAAATTTAATATCATAGTATATACACCACACAAAATAAATGAGTGGTGGATATGGAATAAGTCTTACATAAATAAAAGTGAGACTAGAAATCCCCTTACTTTAAGTCCTGACTCTCGTCATACTCGTTAAAACATCATATATAGTAAATATAAGTTAATTATAAATATATCAAAGAAAAATATTCATATATATAATATCATATATTATTTTCCTATGACTTTATATTACCCTTTTATTAAAAATTCTATGTTAAAGTTATGTTTCGGGTAATAATCACTGTGTTTTTCATTCATGTTTTGACGTGTTATTCTTAGTGATATTACTTCGATCATGATTTAATAATACTTAGAATTTAAACCATGATAGAAATATAATATATATTAAGTATTTATTTATTTATACTAATCCATTAAATTTAGTGACAGGAAGTGAAATTCACCATTCATGGAGACGGTATGCCGTACGTACGCATGAATACTGTTACCATTTTCTTATCATATTGAAAGAAAGAAAGGTACATGATATATATATATATATATAAATATATTGTAATTAAATTATCATATTTATTTCATATATATATATATCATAAATTTATATTAAAACTATCCTTAATACAGTCTATGTGAATCATGAACGAATCACATCGATTCGTGGGGAGTAGACTACTGTACACACGAACAACATTATCATATTCCCTTAAAATGGAAAGCATGATGGTATATGTTTATTAATAATAAAATAAGAATAAATACATCATAAATATACTATATATAATATATAACCATTATGTACATCATTATTCCCAACATTGAGAGGTGTTAATGAAAAAACGAACTACATCTGTTCGGAAGGCGGTAGTCCACCATACACATGAATGATGATTATATAAACCATTTAATGGATTTCTGTGTGTTTTTAGGTCTTAATATTAACATAAAAATATATAAGTATATTTAAGATACTAAGGTTATTATATAATCATGATATAAAAATAATTTAAGGGGTTTCAGGAATAAATAAATCAAAGATGTTCATTGATGAACATTACCTCATCTCCAGGTATCTCTTTTTGGCTTGCACAAAAAGGCATTATCGGTTGTAATTATGAAAAAATTAAGGAATATATGATGAGAGGAGGGAATTTTAGAAGTGATTTGGGTAGGTTTTATCAAATCCAATGTTTTTTGAATGTGTGAAGGGAGGGGGATTGGGTGTGGCATTTTATAATGGAGCTGAGTGACACTCTGGTAATTTCTAAAAAGAGAGAATTACAACCAATTTTTTTACACTTCATGTGGATCTGATAAGGAAAAAGTATTGATAATATAATTTATAAGGTCTAAATATTTCTATAAAATCAATTTTGGATTATTTTATAGGTCATTTTCCCCTTAATCTTAAGGTTTAGTCCCTTGGTAAGCCTATTTTTTTCTCAATCACTGTGATTAATTTTAATTGTTTTCACTAATAATTTTGGTAAAAAATTAATTTGGAATAATTAGAAATTATAAATTATTATAATTCAAAATATGGAATCCATTTTTCCAAATTTAATTCACATAATTGGAAAAAATTAATTTAAAATTAATCTCACAGACGTGTTGAGAAAAAAAGTTTTTAAAGTGAAAATGTTCAAAAGTTTACAATGTTTTTATATCAAAATTCAATATGAAAGTGGTAAAATGACATAAATTTAATTAATATAGGTATTAAGAAACTATTGTTTCTTTAAATAAAATTAAAAATACTTTTAACATTATAAATTATTTAAATAAAAGGTATTTCTAATTAAAATTCAGTAATTTTTACTATTCATCAAAAATGAAACTTCTCAAAAAAATTCCAAAAATATACCCTAAGATAATTTTGATATTATTATTTAAAAATATAAGTTTATTTTATAAAATTAATTTTATAAATGTTTAAAAATTTATTTTAAAAATAAGTGTTCCATAAAAAGTTGACCAAATTGATTTTTATAAAAATACAGTATGTAAGTGTAAAATTAGATTTATTATTATATATTATCTAAAAAAATATAATATGAATGTTAAAAATTTTATAGAATTTATAATAAATTAATTTAATTAAAATCATTATCCAAGAGTTATTTGGTTATTTTATTGGTTTAAAACACAATTGTGTTCATAAAAATAGTTTTCCAGAGAAAGGTTTCCTTTTATTAAAAGAAGGTTTTATTTTCATTTATAATTAATTGGTACCCAAATAATTAATTATATAAATATTTATAAACCAAATTTTCCTAATTTATTTAATCCTATTCATTCCCTTCATTATAATGACTTGGTAACAACTACCATATTGAATAATAATATTAATAAAATATTGTAGTATGGTAACACTCGGTCTTGAGTGTAACACATACTATAGAGGGAAATCAGTATTATGTGTAACAAAATAAAAACTTAGTGTTGTATTTTTCAAAATTTAATATAAATATTATGTTTAGTGAATGATTAACATGATGTTGTGTACAAATAAATCTTAACTTGGTGTAGCATGCAATGCAATCCATTAAACAATTTTGATTTATTTGAAAAATAATAATTATAAAAATACGGGGTGTTACAAGTAATCACTAAATCTTTAAGGATATCATCATAAAAGTAGATAATCATACCAAGGCCTTTGGGGGAACCAAAAAAAATTAATGGATCATCCTTCTATATAGAGGATCGCTACCTTGTGCATGATAGTCACACTGGTACCACAAACCCCACATAGGAATTATAGATGATCCCACCCTGGTCCCACAGGGGGATACACTAAAATATATAAAAAAATAAACCCTTCGAGGGGATCTAAATCCTATGTCTAGAAAATAATGTCAAAATGTAACCTGATGGAAAAGGAAGAAGGTATCACACTCAACTAAACCTGGTCTACATTGAAGAAAAGTGGGCTCCAAACACCCTCAAAGGGAGTACATGATGTGTACTAGGGGTACAAGAAATGTCTTTCCAACATATAGTATACATGTGTATGACTATATCAAATAGAATATAATTCTCTAAATATATTTCATGTACTATATGGGTACACTACATGTAGAGGTTGGCTAGAAACCTTCTCGTGATGCTAGCTTGTGCCCATGTACTTCGAGTTGTGCCTGTGTGCATGTGGTCATGCCTGTGTACTTAGTCAAGTTGGAGTACACGACTCTACTCATGTACACATGAACTACCCATGTGACTAGATATACCCATGAATATTTATCCAAAATGATACACACCGATCCACTATCATGGGTCACACAACATGTGGTGGGGACCACACATTGTGCAATCCTTAACTTTCTATGAAAACCCTAATTCTAGAGACAACACTCCATGCTCGCTACCACCAATGGGTAGATTTCGACCACATCAACCACTCTAAAATCACCCCCCATTGAGACATACCATTGACACATGATAAAACTAAAAATGAGATCCACCGATATGGTATCAATCCTCCCACATTTTCCCATCTCCATTGTCACACCTCAATCACAAACCGTACCCATGGTATCGATCTGTTGTGCCGGAGAACAGTCGCTAAATGATCGAATACTAGGTATTCATCAAACTATGGGAAAAAGAAATTACATATGATGAATGTGTGAAGAAACTGAGGGAGAAATACATAAAACAACCAATAGTAGAAAAAATCAGGTGTGATAGTGGTTTCCCTAGTTTTCCCATTTGAAGGACAAATCAAGATTAATATCAATCAAAAAATTCAATTCCCCTAATTCCTAGGAAGAGTAAACTCAAACCCACAAGCACGATCAACCGACATATCAAACTATTAGAATAATTGATTTAAGTTTATCATGGGATAAATAAACTGGGATAAATCCACATAAAATATCATCCTACCTTAGGTTGGATCAACCGTTGATGAAGAATTGTCACACATCGACGTCGTTGGTGAGATCCACAACCTCCAATAGTGAAATGATCTTTGATCATGACCTTGATCCATTTTCATTATGAAAATTCTCCTAAAATAGATCCTATCACAATATCAGGGTTATGAAAATAACCTTATGATTGTGTTATAACCATATATTTATAGAGGGTTCCTAGGTCACTACATCAACACATAATAAAATAATCCAATAAATAAACATATTTATTATTTATGTCTATGAAAATATTTTCACAAACACTCAAAGCTGATAAAGATTATGTCATTTATAGGGTAAAGACCATATTATGGACTTAACAAAAGATTCATATTTCTGATCTATTCTTATGTTCTATAGTTATTACACTTTTTTATGAAAACTATGTGTGTGTGATATCAATATATTTATATTTTTAAAATATCTATTTCAGGCTCACTGAGCTTCAGAATCTCATGTCGTCTCAACTACTAGATCTCAAAATATTACTATATATATTTATAAGAATTTCATGGAAAAAATAGAGACATTACATGTTAGATCCTTTGATAACTCTTTTATTTTTACTAATAATGTAATATAACTACGAACTCAGGTTTCTAAAGTCTAGGATGATAGAGTTGGTATCATTAAAGTTCAGTAAGAACCTGATATCTTGGGGAAACTCTAGAAAACTTAATACGAATTATATTTTACAATTAAATATCATGATATGATTATACGTATGCCATTATAGAAAGATAGTGACTGACAGGAGGAATGAAAACCATATCAGCACCCATAGTTAATACCTGGATGTTCCCCTTGAACAAATTAATGAATCTAGAGTTCAGGATAATCAATTCATAACCATATTAGCATAGTTTAAACAAGTAATTATAGATACTGTCTTCCTTATAGAGGTAATTTCTAATAAAAAACATGGGGTAACTATTGTAGACCTCATCATGTGACAATAACTTCCAGCATTTATTAGAACTATTAATCCACTGGTAGCTGAAAAATGAATCAAGTCCCTAGAGAATATTTTTCTCTCTTTGGGAAGTAATAAAAAGGAAAAAGTCATCATGTTGTTATATCATGTAATGGGTGATTCTAACCAATGGTTTATGCTAATTAGAAACTCTAAAAATGAATATGAGATAAAGCCCATGGAATGAGTAAATTTAAGGAGGCATTTATGGAAATTTATATCCTCATGAGTAAAAATCAGAAATGGAAAGAATGTTTCTCAATCTTAGAATAAAATAGGATGAAAATGTTATTGAGTATGAGGATAGTTTTACAAGGTTAGTTATACTTACTGCAGACTATGTGTGAAGACCAAAAAGAAAGATTGATCATTTATTTGATGGCTTAAAAATAATATTTTAATGGGAGTTAGTCTCTCATACCTTTTATTTGTATGAGGATATAGTCTTAAAAGACATTAATATAGAAAATTAGTTCACCATTATGTACGTATTAAAGGGAAATTAGGAGAATAAGATTCCATGTGAGTATCATGGGAAGAATAACATGTCAAAGGGGAAGAAAGGAAGGATGGGATTTTACACATGTGATAACTATGGGAAGAAACACCCCAAGGCTTTTAGTAAGGTAACATATGTTTATTATAAGTGTGTAGAAAAAGGACTAAAGATCAATAATTTAAGGGATAGACATAATCTATTGATGTTCAATACTTTAACTATAGGGATAATATAGCTTATGCAAATTATTTCAAAAAATTACAAGGGGAATTTAAATCATTAAAGGATAAGGGAGAAAAGCTATTCTTATGTGATCACCAAAAATGAAGTTGAAGGCCATAATAATGTGGAAGAAGATAATTTTATCATATTTGAATAGTTATACAATGTTTTATTTTTTTTCTAGATATTCACACTCTTTTATATCTTATATGTTTTCAAAAAACATTAGACATTTCCCTAGAAACCTAGTATGAGAATTATCAATTAATACACCAAATGGAAGTAATACTGTAAAAAAATGTTTCTGAAAGTTTTAATTATGAATCATGGGTAATCCCTATTTGAAAACCATGTTATCATACCTATGATTTAATTTGATATGATCCATGGTATGGATTGTATTTCAAAGTACAATTCAAATATTTTTTTTACCAAGATAAGGATATTATTATTTGATAATGTGAAGTGGAATATATTATCTTTATAGGGGAAACAACATAATAAAAATCATGTTTGGATCCTCCCTATTAGATATCCTTAATTAAATTCATAGTATAGAGAAAGATTGAGCATAATATATGGATGATGAAGTTGTACTAAGAATAATGGATGTATCTATGGTATAAAATTTCATTGATGTTTTTCTAGAATAATTACTTGGTCTTCCACTAGAGTGTGAAGGTGATCTCTAAATTGAAATCATTTCTAATTCAATATCTATATCTAAAACTACATGTATAATGGAATCAGTGGAGTTAGTGTAGTTAAATAAATATCTTCAAGAGTTGAGTGATAACGGTTTTATATACTCTAGTGTTTCATTGTGGGGAGCCCCTATTTCATTCATAAAAAACAATGATGGGTCTATGTGGTTGTGAATAAACTATAGGGAGATAAATTCCATTACTATAAATAATATGAACCACCCCAAGATTCTATTGTATGCTTCTTTTTAAATAATTCAATAGCTTGCACTGCATGCAACACTGAGATGGAGCACCCCATGATATATCAAACTTGCAATTTAAAAAAAGAAGTTATGAATAGTATTAACCATATTATAAAATTTATATACAATATTATTAATCAAATGTTTTAAAATCCATACAAATGATTTTATATACATAAGATAAGAGTTAATCCAATTTTACACATTAAAAGACTATTTTTTTCTAAAAGTAATTTAACATACTTTTAATTATGAACACATTTTAAATTAAATATTTTAACATTTTATATATTAAATTTTAAAAAATAAACTTGTTCTTTTAAAGAGTAATTTTAAATTTTACTTTGGTTCAATTTTTGGTATTTTTCTAATGAGTTTCTTGTTTTGATGAATAATGAAAAATACTAAATTTTACTTGAAACCAACTTTTCTCATAAAAAAGATTTATAGTGTTAAATTATTCTTTTTATTAGTTTTTAATTATAATTATATTATATTTTTATCATTTAATCTAATTTAGTTCATTGTAATTATTTTCATATTAAAATTGGATATAAACACATGTCAAACTTTTAATGGTTTTTATTTTTAAAAGCCTATTTTCTCATTCCATCAATGGGATTAATTTTAATTTAAATACTAAAACATGTATGTTTTTAATTTTTATAAATGTATTAAAAATTTTTAATCGTTCGGTCCAAATTATGAAAATAGTTTTATTTTATTTTTTGACATTATGAATAGTAACTTTAGTAAAAAAAATTATTGTCGGGGTTAAGGGAAAATCGGGAAATTAAGGGTAAAAATAAATTATTATTTTACCCTAAAACTGATAAATATCATATTGGATGAATAAATTCTACCCTTGTAATCCATTTTTATAAATTAAATCATTTAATGGACACTTGTGCATGAATATGACATGGATATTATTAAAATCAATGAATGTGACAAAATGTCACACTCTAATTTCTTATAAGTATAATAATTTTCATATCAAGATAAAAAGGAGATAACTTAGATCATAAGTAGTATATAGAAATATAAAATAATTATCAAAATAATATTAATTTATTTATAATTTTTAGTGATTATATAATTACCACTAATTATGACACAATGGTAGAGAAGAAATTATTTTATTAATAGAAATATCAAATAAATGATATTAAAAATATTAAAATTAAGAGAATTTCACTTAATTAATGACATAAAATAATTTTATAGATAACATATACATGGTAGTGACGTATTGGAAGTATTTTTTAGAATTTATCATGTTGGTTTTATTTTTTTTTAAATGAAAATATTGAATAATATCAAAATTGACATAAATGTTACTTTAAAATAAATAATATTTAATTAAATGTTATAAATTTCATAAAAATATAAGGTTCATCCAAATTACTGGAATAATGTTTAATATGTCATAAATTATCTAATTGGGGTTCTTTTGGTATTTTATAGTAACTATATTAACCCTATATTATAAAAAGTCATGTAAACCCTGTAAAAATTAAACTCTTTAACAACGAGTTAAATCTGAAAGAAAAAAAATAAATTTTGAGATTTAAACTTTTATAAAAATAATTAGTTGATAGTATTTATACCCATACTCATCCTAACCTTTAAATAACTCACTTTTTAACTATTTGAATCTGAAAATAAATTTATAATAAATTAATAGTTTTGGAGTTTCCAAAAGTGCCCCTCCCATCTCTTATAAAAGGAAACCTCCCCTTATCTTTTATTCACAAATCAAAAACCCATTTTCTTGACAAAAACCTACCCCTTATCCTATAAAATTCCCTAAATTCATCCTATATGACATAATTTTTTTAATGAATCCATCTTAATAAATCCTTTTATGAAAATCAAAAGGAGACACTCGAAGAAGAGGTAAATGTTTTACCAACTCAATTAAATTTATTTTCTTCTTTTACTTTTAATTTTTTGTTTCCATATTAAATTAATAAATATAGAATCATATAAATTCTTATATGTTATTATAATTATGATACACTTATATTATTATTTTTATCCATCATACGAATAACAATATCACTATGCGTACGTGCGTATGACTTACCGTCTCCACACCGTGGTGTAATTTGTTATTCAACACTACTTTATTTGGATGGTTATAATGATGAGTATAATGGATATAAATAAGTAATATAAAATTTTAATTATTCTTTATAATTAATATACCATCCAATTCCATGCCATTTAACCATAAACGGAAAGATATTGTCACACGTGCGTACGTACGACCTCCTGTCTCCACGATGCAGTAAAATTCATTCTCTATGTTAACCATTAAATAATGATTAAAAAATTAATATTATAAGTAAAAATAATATTTATGAACTTAATATCATTATTTATATGATTAAAATACATCCTATTAATAATAAACATGACTTACACGATAAAACATGCATAAGAAAATGAAGCAGTTAACACCCAAAACAGTGATAATACAGAAATATTATTAACAAAATGATATAATAGGATCACATATGATATCCTAAATATGGATATATTCCTATTATACTTCAATAAAATTATTTAACCATTATACATGAGGTTAACACACTGTAAACTAAAGGAGAGTACGAGGTAAGGGTTAATTTCACAATCACTTTATTATCTAATATTGTTTATACGAAGTATTTACTGGGTCATATTTATCATCCATATCCATGTTATATAAATATGTATTTGAAAAAATTATTACTTTTATTTTGAAAAATTTTAAAGTCATTTTTATCCATGTTCTATTTTATAAAAATAAATATTTTTTACATTTTCCGTACGAGGTACTTTGTTTTAATTTTTCAACATAGTACGAGAAGAATGTTTTTTAAACTTATAAGACATGATCATATTTTTCCACTGTCATGAACCCTTACCATTTTTAATCTTACTTTACAAGATTAAAAAATTATTTTCAATGAAAATATTTTCTTTTTAAATTTAATGGAATTTTAAATAACTATTTTCAATAAAAAGGGGCAGTTCTCTAATGAACATTTTCATCTATATCAAAATACTTTGTTGTATTTTATTATCAATTGAGGTTGATTTATTAAGATGCAATCTACCATATTTTATTGAAGGGTTTATGATAATTTTGACTATAGATGTGCTATTTTATACTGTTCATGGTTTATGGTAAATGTATTAAAATTTTGTATGATTGTTTTAATATTAATGTTTTTGTTAGTTATGTTTCAGTCTTTTCATATGAGGAACACATTGGACTTAGTATGTGATATACAAGGTCTTCTATAGCCCCTCGATGCATCAGTAGGTCTCATGAGGAAAACTAGTTTGGTTTTTACCCATTTATATATGGTTTTAGAATGAGGCCTTGATTATGTGGTTATGATGTATGACATTATGCATTACTTTATTATGAAATTAGTTACTGATATTACATGTGATTATTCAACGAGTAGAATATCCATGGGAATGTTTATATGGATTTATTTGAGTTATAGTTGGCGTATTATACTCAATATTATGTTTTAAAGGATCGTGTTTTAGTTATATATCTCACCTTAAAATTTCATTATTATAGTTTCCGCTGTATTATTTACCCTTAGCATCTTTTCTCACCCCTTTATTATGTTTCATTTTACCCAGGATGCGAATTGGTATATTATAACTAACCTGTAGGGATGGTCTAAGGGAGATGAGTTTTTTAATGGAGATACTATGTTTTTTTATTTCATGATGTAATACAAAACTTATGTTTGTATCTAGATTTCCAAGGCTACTAAACTGATCGGTCCTTTTGGATTTGATCTCTTATGATCATGCTAATGTAATAAAATAATGCACCAACTTTGAGCTTCTGGGGTTGGGGCATTACAATAAGTATCAGAGGATTTTTAGAATAAACCTTGGAAACTATATTTAGAAAAGACTTTAATTATGGGAAACAACCTTGATATATAATTTAAGGATAAGTATAGAAGAACATCAAAAACATTTGTTAATGTAGAGAATATGTGGTTATTCCTAGAAAATAAATTACCTGCCTAGATACTATAAGTAGATGTGGTTCTAGTACAGATGTACCTATGAGAAATAACTCTGACAAGGTGTTCCTGGATTGACTTAGGGTAAACTGGTACATGAAAACGGGTCTTACTGTGCACCTCCAATGGCCCAAAGGCTATCATTTTTTTTTGATAATATACCTTTCAAAGGGTGATTTGTAACCCTTATAAGTCCCGTAGGCGTAAGTATTACATGGCCCATAGGCCTTAGAGAAATTAATTGCCCGTAGGATTCAAACATTACATACAACCTAGACTAACTACTTGAAATTTCTCCTCCCTAGCATCATCATCATGAAATCAACTATCCACCTTCACATGTCTGTTCGGCTAGGCTTTCCCATGCATTCATAGTCTTGTCCCGATGGAAGGTTTCATACCCTGTTATTCTTGCAATCCGTTTAGCTTCTACTATGGTGAAAGCTCCTTGCTCATCCTCTTTATGGATCTTGTTACTTATAGGTTGTCTGGTTTGCATCTACACTTAAGGTGGCCCGAAGGCCTTGAGGTGGCCTGAAGGCCTTACTGACCCGAAGGCTTGGGTGGCCCAAATGACTTAAAGGACTCATGGAACAAATCGGTGGCCCGATGGCCCAAACAGAGGAATATTCCCTACTTCTATAGTTCCAAATAGTACTTGTTACAGTTCCCGCTACAGTGCTGCTACAGTACTACTACATTACTGCTACAATACTGCTACAACACCCAGAAATATTCCTTTTCAAGATTTGATCTCGGCTCACCTGTATGCACTTAAGGAGTCCTCACCAGCCGAGCTGAGGCTCATGTTCACTTACCGCACACCTGGTTTGACACTCCCTGGAGATATACTTAGGATAATTCACATTTTATTTGTGAATTATTTTAAATAATTTAAAAGTAAATTTGTCCCCAAAGAAACCATGTTTATGATTATGAGATTAGATATGCATAAAATTTTCAATATATATTAAGTATTTTGAAATTAATCATTATGATTAATAACCTAATATAGTGAATGTCGTTGTTTAGAAACGATTCCTAGTGGAACAAATTGAAATCATATCAATGCATGTAATCCATGTAGGGATTCCCTCCTATAAAACAAAATGATTTTGAAGCAGGTGATGTCACTGGTGCTAAACAACAGATTACTATACTGGAACAACTAAACCAGGTTATGAATAATATCCTTACCCGTATGGAGCATCATGATTCACAATGAAGAGGATCAATGTTAGACCGCTTAATCAGACAACAACCTCAAACATTTAATGGGACAACAAATCCATTTGTAGCTAAGCAATGAATATGTTACTTTGATAAAATATTTCTTGCTTTGGGGAGTAACGAATGGGAAAAAGTTGTTATGTATTTCAATTATTTATCAGTAGATACATATCAATAGAGATCATTAATTCAAAACATGAAGGAGGATAAAGAGGTAGAAAATATTTAATGGTGGTAATTTAAAGAAATATTCCTAGAAAAATACATCTTCAAGCGGATTTGGAGAGGAAATTTATGATTCTGAGGTAGAAGGAGGATGATAATATTGAAAAGTATGAAGCTAACTTTATAAGGTTATAAAGGTGTGCTACAGGAAACATACATAACCCAAAAAGTAGGATTGATAGATTCTCTGATGGGTTAAAACCATTCCTTTTATGGGTATTGGTACCACAACATTTCTCATCATACGAAGATATAGTCTCATGTGCTATCAATATAGAAAAGCAACTCTCTAATTCTTGTGAATTTAAATTAAAGAAAGAGAAGGAGAGAGATTCCGAACACTCTGTAAATGAAAATAAGGGGAAGAAGGAAAAATTTGACTTTCCACCCTATGGTAATTGTGGGAATAGACACCATAGTACATGCCTAAATGGGATTGGATTTTGTTATAAGTGTGGAGAAAAGTGGAACCAAACTAACGATTTCAAGGGAAATAAAGAAGATACCAATTTTAAATTCTATAATAGTAAAGAAATGAGGAATTATGAAAATCATTTTCCTAAGTGTCAAGGAAAAATTCCCTAGAAAATTCCAGGGGATTAAGACCATGATTTTTCTATCAAAACTACTGAGGTTGATGTTCCTAATGATGTGATGGTAGGTACTGTAATCATTTCCTCAAATTTATCCAACAATTTATTTGATTACCTATCCTTACATTCCTCTATATCTTTCTAGATTTATATAAACATTCTTCATCTATTGAATTTTTTATTACACCTATATTCAACTTTGATATAATCCTTTCGATGGAATAACTATCAAAATATGATGTGGGAATTTATTACAAGAATAAGGAAGTTACAATTTGTGAGGAGGACGTAGAATCCACAATCTTTAGAGAAAAAACATTATCATCAGATTCTTATCTAGATCTACCTATTATAACTCTTTTAAATTAAATTATTAGTAAATAAGGGAATATAAAACATAATAATCTTCAAATTTATGATGCACCTACTGTACATGAATTAATTTATGTATTCCATAGGATTTACCTCGACATCCTCATGAGTGGGAGGTTGAGTTTTCTATTAATTTAATCCCTGATGGAAGGATAATATCAAATATTCTATAGAATGGCCATTAGGGAATTAGTAGTTCTAAAGAAACAACAAGAGGAGTTGAGTAATAAGTTATTTATTCACCCTTGTGTTTCTTCATGAGGATCCATAGTTATTTTTGTTAAGAATAAAGATGGATAAATGAGGCTATGAATTGAATATAGAGAAATCAATTATATTATAATAAAGAACAAGTATCCCCTACCTCATATTGATGATTTGCTCGATCAACTTCATGGAGATCAATATTTTTGGAAGATTGAACTTCATTATGGATATTATCTATTGTGTATAAACAAGAAAGAATTCTAAAGACATCATTTTGAACTAGGTATGGGCATTATGAGTTTAGATTAATTCCATTCAGACTGAGTAATTCTCCCTCTATTTTTTATGGAGCTATTGAACCGAGTGTTCAAGTAATACCTTAATGATTTTTTTGTAGTATTTATTGATGATATATTAATATACTACAAAATCTATAAAGACCATGAGAACCACTTACAGATTGTTATGAAGAATCTTAGAAGAATTGAACTATATGGGAAGTTTACCGAATATGAATTTTGGATTCAAGAAATTTATTTTCTTGGATATATTGTCTTGAAGTATGGAATCTCTATTGATATTTCAAAAGGTAAAGGAAATACATGAATGGAAGTCACCGATGAGAATAAATGAGGTATATAGTTTTATTTGTTTAGTAGGTTTCTATCAGCATTTCCTCTAGATTTTTTTTAGATTGGCTAACCCGTTATCCAAGAGCACACGTAAAGGGTTTAAATTCATTTGAAAAAATGAGTGTGAAGAATGTTTTAATGAATTGAAGAGAATCTTAGTCAATGGTCCTATCTTAACTTTACCGTCCTGAAATGATGGGGTTTTGATTCATAGTGATGCATCAAGGAAAGTACTTGATTGTGTTCTTATGAAGAATGATATATTTATTTCTTATGCATCAAGGCAATTAAAAATCCATGAAAAAAAACTACCAAAATCATGATCTTGAGTTAGAAGAAATAATATTGTCTTGACCCATCCTCAGGGCCTATGACGTGACTACCCTAGGCCTGACTTCCAAAGGCCAGGGCTGACGACTAGTACCAAAGGCATAAATCCCGATAAAAGGGAAGGTATTGCCTTTATATAAGTAAACAAACACAACAGAGTACCCAAGCTGAAGTAAACACTAAGTAAACTGAGTACAAAATTAAGTGCTAGAAAGTAAATGGGCCAGAATACAAATCCAACTGAAACTATAGTACAACATTAAAGAAATAACAACATCAGTAAAGTAAAAAAGAAACCACTGAGTCGTACTCCAGATATCCCACCTGAAGGGTGGGTACAAATGATCTCCTTAGCTTCTCGGGTTCGGCCGTTCGCTCCGTGTACGTCCCGCCAAGTGGTCCACCTCCAGGTACCTTCCCAATCCACAGGACTCCACCTCGATCAGTGTTGTCCATCGTCTGCAACCAATACAACGTAGTGTGGGAAATGCCCATGTAGGGGTGAGTATACGATACTCAGTAGGGACCCTGAGACCCCCGAAGGTCTCCCAGAATCCACAAAGGATAAACCACAAAGGAAAGATACAAACATTAAGTATCAACCAACTCTACTTAGGTATATGCCCATATATATACCCAAGTCATCAATTCTAGTTCAAATCCAACTCAAGAACCCAAGTACAACCCAGTCCACACAGGAAAGCACAACCCAGTCCACACAAGAAAGCACAACCCAGTCCACACAAGAAATCAAGTCAATCACATCGATGATAATGACTGAAAGTCAAGACTTAGCTCACGCAGGTATATTATTCACAAGAGGGGTGGAGATGAGAGATGTAGCCTCTGAATCATCTCCCCTACCGAACCCACATAGGATCCAAATACAGAAGTCGTCACTGCTGAACCCACGTAGGATCCAAGTACAGTAACCATCACTGCCGAAACCACGTAGGATCCAAGTACAGTCACCATCGTTGCCGAACCCATAGAGGATCCTAGTACAATCGTCCTCGCTGCCGATCCCATGTAGGATCCAAGTACAGTCATCATCGTCGTCGCAGTCGCTGCCAGCTCTAGGGTTCCCGCACACAGCGTACTCGATTCCGGTAGGGTCCACTCTACGAGTAAAGAGGGGGTCGATACATCAACTATCACGAAGTCCAGAGTTGTTGTATCCCGAAGGTCTGCCATGTCATAGGGGGATAAACCAAATAAACGTGTCCAAGACACTGAGTACAAGATGACCAAGCCATTTTCCAAAAAGTACACGGTGTGTTGGTATGGTTACACACCGTGTCTTTAGACCTCGGGTACTATTCATGTACCACGGCCCGTGTCGAAGGGCTGTTCGTGTAAAAATTAAGTACACGACATGTGGTATGGTTACACGCTGTGTCTTCAGTCCCCATGTACTGTCCGTGTACCACATCATGTGTCGAAGGGTTGTTCGTGTAAAAAGTATATACACGGCGTGTGGTATGGTTACACGCCGTTTTCAAACTTCTGGGGTTGGCTCCATGTATGTTGGCCATGTGCCCGTACATGGTCTCAACCCGTGTTCTCTAACCCGTGTAATTGGTACACGGGTTCACCCGCACTATTGGCCATGTATGGCCGTGTGGTAGAGTACATGCTCGTGTACAACACACCGTGTCCGTGTATTCCTGGGTTACATGCCGAGTCTCACGTAGCCTCCACCTCCTCGTTGAGTGGTGAGTACATGCCGTGTGACAGAGGTCACACGCCATGTGTTAATCGTTTGTCGTCCGAAACGCTAGCCATAGAATGCCCGCACTACACAGTGTGTTCTCCAGGAGTACACACCGTGTAGTCTGGAATTTTCCAGAAAGGACGCCTCTGGCCAGCGCGCCTTCCTTGATGCCAGTTCTCCATTCCGATCGTTCGTTTGTCTTGAAACTTTAGACACTAGGTCGCCCCATTGTAACGAATTTGATTCCAGCGTTCTCGGGCTTCAGATCGGCTCCGAAAACACATTTTGAATTCTCACTCGAAGAACGGTCGAGGAACGGTCCATCCTGCTCCAGTCCAAACCGTCGCCTGCTATTGTCGTCGCACCTCTTCTAGGTATCCATGATGACGAGTCTTCAATTTGGTATCATTGCGTCGCTTAACAAACTCGTAACGATCCGTTGTTCGTCACCCATGAAGAACACAAAGAACCGTCAACAATCAAAAAATTGGCGGAGGATTCGGACCATCTTAGTTTGTCCCTATCTCTCCGCATTAGTTTTGTAGCAGGTGGTTAAAGAGAACAAAACAAGAAGGAAATAAGATTCACTCATAACACACCCCTACCTCAACAAATGATTTCGAACGTCAGGCGTCGCGGAAGACGGCGTCGCGGGGTGAGGTTCTGTAAGCGACGACGAAGTGCGCCAAAGGAGGAAGAGGCGTCTCCCCTTTTTTCATGGAGGAAGAAGAGGATGGAGAATTCAGGGTCGCCGAGTCGAAGTTATTCATTGGAGAGTTTGCATTCTTCAACAAAGGAGATGAAGCGTTCTTCAAAACTCAAGAGCTCTCTTCCCAAAATCTCAACACAACAAGCCAACCAAAAATAAAATAAGGCTTATCCTTATTTTAATTAAACAATCCATGCATTCAAAATTAAAAAATTCAAATTTCAATTCACTTAATTAATTAAACCATGAGTCGTCTAATTAATTAAGTGGTAGGTTGGAAAGTTTTAATGGAGTGAGAGAGGAAGAGGAAGAGTCCTCATTAAGGAGGAGTTAACAAGTTTAAAGGGGAATGTTTAAGGAGTTTTAGGGAATGTGAAGGGTTGGGGATTGTGTGGGCCCCACCTCACAAATATCCTTACATGGGTAGTTATGAGATTGTGGGTGCCACCCCAACTCCCCCATGTAGGATATAACCACCTAGATAAGAAATAAAAATTGTTCCACAATTTTTATTCACTTCTTATTTAATCCACAAATTTTAACTTCTCCTTCCGCACAAACGCAACTATGGTAAATGTACCCTTAAGAAATTACCGGCATTGCGAATTCATCGGTGCCATCAGATTTCAATTACGAGCACCTGTTCAAAAGATTGAAAAACCCACTCGTTCGTTTACTGAACGTACCCAAGCTAAACTTTGAAAATTGATTCCGAGCACACCGGGCCTCCGAATCAAGTGCCGTCAGAAGAAACAGACTCGTAAAATTACAAAGTATTTACGAAAAAAAACATCCTTGAAATTTATGGGTCTTTACATTACTCCCACCTCAGGGATTTACATCCCCGTAAAGCTACATCATAAACTAGGGAAACAAATGAGGGTACTATGCACGCATCTGAGCCTCCCTCTCCGATGTGCTCTCATGGAGGTTCCTGTGCGGCCATTGAATGTGCACCAGAGGAATCGACCATCCACGTAGGACCTTCTCCTATCGATCCTCAATCTCCACTGGGACCTCCAGAAAAGTCACCCCATTATCGATGCCCAGCTCCCCATGATCAATGATATGCGTCGGTCCGTGCACGTATCTCCTCAGCTGAGATACATGGAAGGCGTCATGCACCCGGTGCAACTAAGGTGGAAGGGCTAGGCGATAATCCACCTCGACTACCCTACTAAAGACCAGGAATGGTCCGATGAAGCATAGAGATAACTTGCCGCCGCAGCCAAATCTCCGTATACCACGTCGAGGTGAGACCCGTAAGAAAACGTAGTCGCCATCCTCGAACTCCAGTGGTCTCCACCTCCTATTATCATAGAAATTATATCTTCTCTATGCAGTCTTCATCCACTCCTGGATGATTTTCACCTTCTCCATCGTAGCCTGAACCATCTCTGGTCCTACGAGTGCTGACTCCCCAGGGTCAGTCCAGCACAGAGGTAATCTGTAAGTTCGGCCGTACAGTGCCCCATATGGTGCCATCCCTATGGTGGAGTGGTATATGTTGTTGTACGAAAACTCAACCAAGGGTAGGTGATCCTCCCAACTACGACCAAAGTCAAGTAAACATGCACGGAGCATTTCCTCGAGTGTCTGAATGGTTCTCTCTGTTTGGCCATCCATCTGAGGATGAAAGGCGATGCTCAGGCGTAGTTGCATCCCTAAAGCCTCCAATAACCCCTTCTAAAGCCGGGAAGTAAAGAGAGTGTCTTGATCGGAGATGATATATGATGGAACACCATGAAGCCGTATGATCTCCTGAACATAGAGGCATCCCAAGCTCTCTACTAAGCCCTTCTCTCTAATAGGTAGGAAGTGGGCCGACTTGGTGAGTCGGTCAACAATCACCTAGATGGAGTCATGTCCTCTAGAAGTACAAGTGAGCCTCATCACAAAATCCATGGATATCCTTTTCCACTTCCACTATGGGACCTCTAAGGGCTGCACCAAGCCTATCGATACCTGGTTCTCCGCCTTCACCTGCTCACAGGTGAGGCATCGTGAAACGAACTCTTCCAAAACCTTCTTTATACCCGGCCACCAGTGCTGTCGTCCGAGATCCTGGTACATCTTCGCAACTCTTGGATGTACCACAAGAGGGGAAGTGTGAAACTCCCTCAACACTTCCTCCTATATTGCAACTGGTACCATGTTACGTCCCCTGAAGAAGATGACATGCTCTGCTCCTTTAGAAAATCCATTAGGCACTGATCTTTTGGATACTTGTGCACGTCGTGTCTCACAGTCAACGTCCCCATGCTATGCATCTCTGACCCGCTGAAGTAGTGTAGGAGTGACTGTGAAGGACTGTAGGAAGGCTACCCAATCTCTATCCATGAAGGATATCTGCAAAGCAGCTAACTACTTCGTCGCCTCTCCAAGTAGATGAATGCCTTTTCTCCTGCTGAGAGCATCAGCTACTATGTTCCCTTTCTTAGGAGTATACACTATCTCAAAGTCATAGTCCTGGAGGAACTCGATCCATCACCGCTGTCTTAGGTTCATTTCCTTCTACAAAAAGATGTACCTGAGACTCTGGTGGTCAGAGTAGACTGTAAAGAGCTCACCATTCAGATAGTGTCGCCACATCTTCTAGGCGAAGACCACTGATGCTAAATCTAGGTCATGGGTAGCGTAGTTCTGTTCGTGCTGCCTCAACTATGATGAACCATAAGCGATCACTGCCCGATCCTGCATCAGGAAACACCCAAGTCCAGTCCCTGATGTATCGCAGTAAACTACGTACCCTACGACCTCCTCCGAAATCCTCAAGATGCGTGCACTGGTCAACCTCTGTCTCAGCTCCTGGAATCTTTGCTGACATCTATCTGACCACACAAAGGGTTTCCCCTTCTTCATCAAAGTTGAAAGCGGTGCTGCAACTCTGGAGAAGTCTAGAACAAATCTACGATAGTACCCAACCAGACCTATGAAACTCCGCACCTCTGTCACGCTCTTGGGTGGCTCCCAAGCAAGTAATGCCTCAATCTTCGTAGGATCCATAGCAACTCCCGCCTCTGAGATGACGTTCCCCAAGAAGTTAACCTCTCAAATCCAGAACTGGAACATCGAGAGCTTACCATAAATCTGGTGCTCTCGGAGTGTGTTCAGTACAACACGTAAGTGGTAGGCGTGCTCCTGCTCAATGGTTGAGTAAATCAATATGTCTTCGATGAAGACTACGAAAAACCGACTGAGGTAAGGCTGGAAGATCCTGTTCATGAGACTCATAAACACTGCTAGAGCATTGGCTACATCGAAAGGCATAACCAAGAACTCATAGTGGCCATACCGACACCTGAAGGCCGTCTTCTATACATCCTTAACCCGAACTCTGAGCTGATGATAGCCTGACCTGAGGTCTATCTTCGAAAACCATCGTGCTCCCTTGAACTGATCAAAGAGGTCATCAATCCTCGGGAGTGCATACTTGTTCTTTATGGTCACATGATTCAGGCGACGATAGTCGACACATAGTCGTAAGCTCCCATCTGCCTTCTTGGCAAATAAAATTGGAGAAGCCCAGGGTGAAATACTGGGTCGGATGAACCCCTTTCCCTGTAAGTCTTCCAGCTGTACCCGAAACTCACGATGCTCGGCGGGAGCCATCCGATATGCTGGAGTAGATATCGGGGCTGCCTTGGGGTACAAGTAAATATAGAAGTCTACCTCTCTGCGAGGAGGTAGTCCTGGAACGTCATTAGGGAAAACATCCACATACTAATCCACCACAACAGGAAAACTCGGACTCCGCACATCAACCACTCCGAGGATGTGACTAGCCAACTGATTTGTGATCAGCTGACCTCTCCTCTACGTATGCCCGTCCTGTTCTGCAAAGGCTCCCTTCTCACCAGTGAAGGTGAACCTACTCCCATCTGTGCGGACACACCGCACTTTTCACCTAATGTAGTCAATCTGAGCATGGACTGTAGACAACCAGTCCATACTGAAGATGACATTGTAAGGCCTCGACACTGCCACAAGAAGATCCCACCTGAAGATCTCACCTCCTAGAGTCATCTCACACTTCCAGCACCAGTGCGTAATCGTCGAGTCTTCTCCCGTAGGAGTCTATAGATGTAAGGATCGAGCCAATGGCTCCGTCAGAATCCCTGAGCTCTAAAAAAGGGCAGTGGTAATAAAATAATTACTCGCTCCTGTGTCTATAATAACTACAACAAGGGTGGAGTAGACACATATAGTACCTAGAATCATCTCAGGTGTGTCGTGGTCGTAGGCCTCGACTGCCTGGAGATGATCCTGCCCCTGTCTGCTAGCTCCCTGAGGTTGGGGTGGTCCTCTTGGTGGTGGTGGTGGTAGAGCCTCGAAGCATCGTCCACCACCTACTACTCGGACATCTCCTCTACCTTGTCCACCTTCTCCCTGCAGACCGCCATGGTTGAACCTCTACCTCTAATTGGGTTGTCCCTCAAATATCGGCTACTCCTCTGCATGGCGGGTAGGGCAGTCAGGAGCCATGTGGCCCAGCCCGCCGCATGCATAGCACTGCCTACCTCTCGTATGACTAGATCTACCGCGTGTTCCCCACACATCCGAACTAGTATCCTGAGGTCGCCCACCTGATGGACTAGTCCACTTGGACCTCTGCGACATCTGTCTACTTCCGGATTCAGAAGACTCCGCTATGTGTCACCCTGCAGTAGGCCTCGCTGCTGGCGTAGGCTCAGCAAGAAAGCTCTACACAAGGAGGGCTCTCTCCAGTACTCCTACCTGCATCGGAATGCTGAGGGTGATCATCGAAGCCTAGATCTCATGCCTCAATCCCTGCTCAAAGGTCCGGGCCTGGAAGAATGGGTCCCATACCATGTCTGTGGAGTAGTGCGAGAGGTTGGTAAACCTCACTGAGTACTGGGCTACTGTCATGCTGCCCTGCCGTAGCTGCAGTAACTCCTGGATGTGCACCGTATGAAGGGTGGCCGAAACAAACTCCGAGCGAAAGAGGCTCTTGAAGTCCGTCTATAGTAGAGATACCTCATCATGCACCTGGTGCATCAGGCTACACCATCTACCTACAGCTTTGTGCAGGAGACTCACAGCAAGGATCACCATAAGTTCTGCTGGTGTCCCTACCAATCTAAAGAATCGAACAATAGCCTCCAGCCAATCCTCGGCTGCCTGAGGGTCCGTTTCTCCGCGGAACCTAGGAGGCCTCTGTCGCTGAAAATCTTGTAGTGCACTCAGGTGGCGTGCACTATCCGCTGCTGGGGATGGTGGTATCGGTGGCCCTGCGGGTAGAGGTATCACTGGTGCCTCCGCTGTAATGGGGCCCTGCACCAAGGCCTCGTCGCTCAGTGGGATGCCATCTCACACAAAGCTTGGAACCCTAGATGACTGCCTTCGTGGGGCCATCCTGAAAAGTAACATGTGACCCAAGGTTAATATAGTATACCTGGTGAGATAACACAAAGTAATCACAAAGAAAACTTTTGAAACACACATGCAATCAGTTTTTTTGAGCACTGAATCAAAAATCAGAAGTCAGAGTCCTGGTGTATGGATACGTCAGCCGCCACAACAACACTGGACTCCCTGGACTGAAAACCACACTCAATACTCTTAACACTATTGCTTCATAGAAGAAATTATCAGAGTCCTGAGTTCTGCGGTAGAACTAACTCCTCTGATACCAATTTGTCACGACCCGTCCTCGGGGCCCGTGCCATGACTACCCCAAGCCCACCTTCCATAGGCCAGGGCCTGGCGACTAGCACCAAAGGCGTAAATCCTGATAAAATGGAAGGCATTGCCTTTATATAATTAAACAGACAAAATAGAGTACGCACGCTGAAGTAAACACTAAGTAAACTGAGTACAAAAGTAAGTGTTGGAAAGTAAAAGGGCCAGAATACAAACCCAACTAAAAGTATAGTAAAACAGTAAAGAAAGAACAGCCGTAGTAAAGTAAACCAGCAACCACTGAGTTGTCCTATGGATATCCCACCTGAAGGGTGGGTACAAATGATCTCCTCAGCTCCTCGAGTCCAGTTGTCCGCTCCGTGTACGTCCCGAAAAGTGGTCCACCTCCAGGTACTATCCCACTCCACAAGACTCCACCTCGATCAGTGCTGTCCGTTTTCTACAACCAACACAATGTAGTGAAGGCAATGCCCGTGCAGGGGTGAGTATACGATACTAAGTAGGGACCCCGAGACCCCCGAAGGTCTCCCAGAATCCACAAAGGATAAACCACAAAGGAAATATAATAACACGAAGTATCAACCAACTCTACTTAGGTATATTTCCATACATATACCTAAGTAATCAATTCCAGTTTGACTCTAACTCAAGAGCCCAAGTACAACCCATTCAACATAGGAAATCACATCCTAGTCCACACAGGAAAGCACAACTCAGTCCACACAGAAAAGAAAGTCAATCACATCGACGATAATGAATGAAAGTCAATACTCAACTCACATTGGTATATTATTCAAGAGAGGGGTGGAGATGATAGATGTAGCCTCTGTATCATCTCCCCTATCAAACCCACATAGGATCCAAGTACAGAAGTCGTCGCTGCCAAACCCATGTAGGATCCAAGTACAATAACCATCGCTGCCGAACCCACGTAGGATCCAAGTATAGTCGCCATCACTGCCGAATCCACAGAGGATCCTAGTATAGTCTTCCTCACTATCGAACCCATGTAGGATCCAAGTACAGTTGTCATCATCGTCGTAGTCACTCCCAGCTCTAGGGTTCCCGCACACAACATACTCGATTCCGAGAGGGTCCACTCCAAGAGTAAAGCAGGGGTCGATACATCAACTGTCACGAAGTCCAGAGTTGATGTATCCCGAAGGTCTTCCACGTCATAGGGGGCTAAACCAAACAAACATGTCCAAGACACTGAGTACAAGACGAACAATCCATTTTCCAAAAAAGTACACGGCGTGTTGGTATGGTTACACGCCGTGTCTTCAGACCTCGGGTACTGACCATGCACCACGACCCGTGTTGAAGGGATGTTCATGTAAAAAGTAAGTACACGGCGTGTGGTATGGTTACATGCAGTCTCTTCAGTCCCCAGGTACTATCCGTGTACCACAACCCGTGTTGAAGGGCTGTTTGTGTAAAACGTATGTACACGATGTGTGGTATGGTTACACGCCGTGTCCAAACATCTAGAGTCGGCTCCGTGTATGTTGGCCATGTGCTCGTACACGGCCTCAACCCGTGTTCTCTAACCAGTGTAATTGGTACATAGGTTAGCCCACACTATTAGCCATGTATGGCCATGTGGTAGAGTACATGCCCGTTTACTCCACACCGTGTTCGTGTATTCCCGGGTTACACGCCGAGTCTCGCATAGCCTCCACCTCCTTGTTGTGTGAAGAGTACACGCCGTGTGATAGAGGTCACACGCCGTGTGTTAGTGGTTTGTCATTCGAAACCCTAGCCATAGAATGGCCGCACTACACGGTGTGTTCTCCAGGAGTACACGCCGTGTAGTCTGGAATTTTCTAGAAACGACGCCTCTGGACAGCGCACCTCCCTTGATGCCGGTTCTTCATTCCAATCGTTCGTTCGTCATGAAACTTCAGACTCTAGGTCGCCCCATTGTCCCGAAGTCGATTTCGACATTCTCGGGCTTTCGATCAGCTCCGAAAACAAGTTTAGAATTCTCTCTCGAAGAACGGTCGAGGAACGGTCCATCCCGTTCCGGTCCGAACCGTCGCCCTCTATTGTCGCCGCACCTCCGCTAGGTTGCCGTGATGACGAGTCTTCAATTTGGGATAGTTGCATAACTTAACAAACTCGTAACGATCCTTTGTTCGTCACCCATGAAGAACATGAAGAACCGCCAACAATCGCAAAATTGACGGATGATTCAGACCATGTTATTTTGGCTCAGTCTCTCCACATTAGTTCGGTAGCAGGCAGTTAAAGAGAACAAAACAAGAAGGAAATAAGATTTAGTCATAACGGACCCCTACCTCAATAAATGATGTCGAACGTCGGGCGTCGCGAAAGACGGCGTCATGGGGTGAGGTTCCATAAGCGACGACAGAGTGCGCCCGAGGAGGAAGTGACATCTCACATTTTGTCACGGAGGAAGAAGAGGATGGATAATTCGGGGTCACCGAGTCAAAGTTCTTCGTCAGAGAGTTTGCGTTCTTCAACAAAAAATATGAAGCATTCTTCAAAACTCAAGAGCTCTCTACCCAAAATCTCAACACAACAAGCCAACCAAAAATAAAATAAGGCTTCTCCTTATTTTAATTAAACAAGCCATGCATTAAAAATTTCAAAATTCAAATTTTAATTCACTAAATTAATTAAACCATGAGTTGTCTAATTAATTAAGTGATAGGTTGGCAAGTTTTTATGGAGTGAGATAGGAAGAGGAAGAGTCCTCATTAAAGAGGAGTTAACAAGTTTAAAGGGGGAGGTTTAAGAAGTTTTAGGGAATGTGAAGGGTTGGGGATCATGTGGGCCCCACCCCACAAATATCCTCACATGGGTAGTTAGGAGATTGTGGGTGCCACCCCAACTCCCCCATGTAGGATATAACCACCTAGATAAGAAATAAGAATTGTTCCACAATTTTTATTCAGTTCTTATTTAATCCACAAATTTTAACTTATCCTCCTGCACAAACGAAACTGCGGTAAAGGTCCACTTAAGAAATTACCAATGTTGAGAATTCATCGGTTCTCTCAGATTTCAATTCTGAGTGCCGGTTTAAAAGATAGAAAAGCTGCTCATTCTTTTACTGAACATACCTGAGCTAAACATCGAAAGTTGATTCCGAGCACACCGGGCCCCAGAATCAAGTGTCGTCAGAATCCACAGACTCGTAAAATTCCAAAGTATTTTAGAAAAATAACTTCCTTGAAATTTCTTGGTCTTTACAAATATTTAATCTAAAGATATGATGATATTATCTATACATAAAAAGATATGAGATATATATAGATCACAAGAGTTTGAAATATTTTTTCTCACAGAAACAACTCAACGTGAGATAAAAGAGATGTCTTGATCTACTCATATATTATGACTGAATAATACACTACCACCTAAGGAAGGAAAATATTGTGGAATATGCTTTAAGTAGTAAAGTCCATGGAGTTATGAATAGAATCAGATTTTAAAGGGATCATATGTTCGTGGATCTAGTAAATATGGATATTAGAATTATCATGGATGGTAAAAGATCACAACTTTTTCAAATGATTTCCAAACTATCTTTAATGGAAATGTTAAAAAGTTCTCAGTCTGATGTTGATGATTTTCAAAAGAAAATTAAAGCTATGAATGTTGGGATGTTGATATAATTCATATATGAAGATAGAGTTTTTAAATTTGGAAAGAGGATATGTGTTCCCTCTATAACTGATATAAAGAGAGAATTATTGGATGATTCACATAGCTCTAATTTCTCTATACACCATAGTGTCACTAATATGAATAGATATTTGAAGGAACATTTTTGGTGGGACAAAATGAAGAGGGATATTTATGATTATGTGTTAAGATGTTTGGGTTTTCAATAGGTGAAGGCTATAAGAAAACGTCTTAGAGGATTCATGCATCCCCTTCCTATACGTGTGTGGAAATGGGATGATATTATGATAGACTTTGTCATGGGGCTACAAAATACTCCTAGAAGAAATGATGTGATATGGGTTATTATTGACTGTCTTACCAAATCATAACATTTCTCTACTATAAGATAATATTTATCAGTTGAATTTTTAGCAATAATTTACATTAATAAAGTGGTAAGACTTTATGGTGTTCCCCTGGAAATTGTTTCTGACCATGATCCTTGTTTTAAATCAATATTCTAGAAAAGTCTTCAGAAGGATCGAGATACTGAGCTTCATTTGAGAAATTCCCACCACCCTCAAAGTGATGCACAATTACACACGACTATTAAAACTTTATAATACATGTTGATATCTTTCTCACTTGACTTTCAGAGTATGTGGGTTCAATATTCACTGCTAGTATAATTTTACTACAACAATAGCTTCCATTCAAGTATTCAGATGACAGTATATGAAGTGTTATATGAAAAAAAACGTCGTACACCTAATTTTTGGGATAATGTTAGTGAATGAAAACTCATAGGTCTAGGACTTATTGAGTTAATAATGGAAAAGGTAAAGATTATTCAAACAAATATCAAAGCATCTCAAAGTAGGAAAAATATATATGCTGATAATCGAAGGAAGGATTTTGATTTTCAAGTAGGAGATCATGTTTTGTTGAAGGTATCTCCAGGGAAAGGTGTTATACGATTCAGTAAGAAGGGTTAATTAAGTCATTGGTACATTAGAACTTTTTAAATTTTTGAAGAAATTGAATCTATAACTTACCATTTGGAAATGCCACAAAGTCTTTCCAAATTTCATGATGTTTTCCAAGTATCACTGTTAAGGAAATACATGCTAGAGCCATTGAATGCACTAACTTATGAAGAAATAAACTAGAACTTTATATTTCTTACTTTGAAGATCCTATCGAGATTATTTACACTATATAAAAAGTGTTGAGGAATTATATGACGCGACTGTTAAAGGTTCTTTGAAAAAACCATAAAATGGAAGAGGCGATGTGGGAACTTGAAGAAATTATGATGAAAAACCACTCAAATATTTTTATGATGTGATATTATATAAATATTTAGGATGAAATTATTTTATGGCAGGGAGAATGTGATACCCCAAGATTCCAAGGTATGCTTCTTTTTTAAATAATTCAATAGCTTGTATTGCACGCAACACTGAGTTCGAGCTCACCATGATCTATCAAACTAGCCGTTTAAAAAAAGATCGGTTATAAATAGTATTAACAAAATTATAAAATTTATATACTATATAATTAATCAAATGTTTTAAAATCCATCCAAATTAATTAATAGGCATAAAATAAGATTTAATCTCATTGTACACATTAAAATGTTTTTTTTTCAAAAAGTAATTTTACCACATTTTAATGTAGAATCCATTTTAAATCCAATATTTGAAATTTTATATATTAAATTTGAAAGGAAAAATATTATTTGATATATTAATATCAAATATTACTTTGTTCCAATTTTTGGTATTTTTCTGATAAGTTTCATGTTTTGATGTATAGTGAAATATACTAAATTTTAATTAAAAAAAACGTTTTTCATCAAAATAATTTAGAGTTTTAAATTATTATTTTTATTGGTTTTAAAGTATAATTAGATTATAATTTTTTAATTTAATCTAATATAGGTCATTGGAATTAATTTTACATTAAAATTGGATATAAACATAGGTCAATCTTTTGATGGTTTTTACCTTTAAAACCCTGTTTTCTCGTTCATCAATAGGATAAATTTTAATTTAATTTCTGAATATTATGTGTCTTAAAATTTTAGAAATTGATTCCATATTTGGAATCAGTGTGTCTAAATTATTAAAATAGGTTTCTTTTATTTTTTCACATTATGAATAGTAACTTTAGTAATTTTTTTTATTACCATTGTTAAGGGTATATCAGGTAATTAAGCCTAAAAATAAATTATAAAATTACTCTTAAACCTGAAAAAATCCTATTGTATTAATAAATTATAACCTTATCATCTATGTTTATAAATTGAATCATCTAATGGACAATTGTCCATGAATACGACATAGATATTATTAAAATCAATGAATGTGACAAAATGTCACACTCTCATTTCTTATAAGTATAATAATTTTAATATAGATATCTCCAAGAGATAAGTTTAATCATAAAAATTATTTATAAATATAATATATTTATCTATATCATATTAATTTATTAATAAATTTTTGAGATAAATAATTACCACTAATGATGACAGAATAGTAAAGTAGAAATTATTTTATTAAAAAATATATCAAATAAATGATATTTAATATATTAAAATAAATATAATTTAATACATTAATGAAATAAAATAATTTTATAGATAACATTGGAATTTTATTGATATATTGAAATTATTATTTTGAATTTATCATGTTGTTTTGATTTGGATAAAAATGAAAATATTGAATAATATCAGAATTGACCTAAATGATACTTTAAAATAAATAATAATTTATTAAATGATATAAAATTCATAAAAATATTAGGTTTGGAAAATTAACTATTATAATGTTAAATAGGTCATAAATTATCCAATTGGGGTCCATTTTTTAATTTTATAGTAACTATATTAACCCTATATTATAAAAATACAAATAAGCACAGTAAGAGTTAAACTGTTTAACTAAAGGTTAAATCCAAAAGATAAGGTTAATTCTGTGAACTAAACTTGTTTAAAAATAATTGTTTTTAGATAATTTATACCCATACTAATATTATCCTATAAATAAGTTACTTTTTATCTATTTAAAACTAAAAAATAATTTATAATAACTTAATTGTATTGAAGTTTCAAAAAGTGCCCCTCCTCTCTCTTATAAAAGGAAACATCTCCATCTATTTTATTCACAAATCTAAATCCATTTGGCTCAGAAAAACCCGGGAAAATTATACTAAAAACTTATCTCAATACATCCTATAGGCCACACTTTAGGTAGAAATCCATGCTAAGGAGTCCTTTTGTGCAAATCAAAAAGAGACACTTAAAGAAGAGGTTATTGTTCTACCAATTCAATTCAATTTCTCTTCTTATTATACTTCATATTCCTATGTTTTTTCCATAATAAAATAATAAATAAAGTATAATATATATTATTATATGTTATTATAATTATGAGACACTCATATTTATCCTTTTATCCATTCCACGAATAACAATATCACCATGCGTGCATACATATGACTAACCGTCTCAACACCGTGGTGTCATTTGTTATTCAACACTACTTTATTTTTATGGGTATAATGATGAGTATAATGGATATAAAAAATTAATATAACATTATAATTATTATTTATAATTAATATAGCATAAAATTCTATACCATTTAACAATCAAGGGAATGATACTATTGCTTGTGCGTACATACGACCAACCGTTTCCACGATCCGATGAAATTAATTCTCCACATTAACCATTCAATAATGATTATAAAATTTATATGACAATTAAAAATAATAATTGTAATCTTAATATCATTATTATATGAATAAAATACATCTTATTCATAACAAACATGACTTACATGACAAAACATGCATAAGAAAGTGAAGCAGTTGACACTTGAAATAATGGTAATACTGAAATATTATTAACAAAACATTATAATAATATCATATATGATATAATAAATATGGATATGGTAATGGTATAATTTAATAACCTGATTTAACCGTTATACTAGAGGTTAACACACCCTAAACTAAAGGAGAGTACAAGGTAAGGGTTAATTTCACAATCTCTTTATTATAAGAGATTGTTTATAAGTAAGTATTTGTTGAGACATATTTATCATCCATTTACATGTTTCATAAAAATGTATTTCAATAAAATCTTACATTTATTTTAATTTTTTTAATACATTTTACCCATGTTCAATTTTATAAAAAGGAATCTTTTTGTCATTTTCCTTATGAGGTACTTTGTTTGACTTTTTTGACAAAGTATGAGAAGAATGTTTTTTTAACTTATATAGTGTCAGTAGATTGTTCCTACATTGTAACAAATTAACTTTTTGTATCTTCATTTACATTATTAAAATATTATTTTCTACTAAAATATATTCTTTTCAAATTGCATGGAATTTTAAATAACTATTTTCTATAAAAGGGTTATTTTTATAACGAACATTTTCATCTAAGTCAATAACCTTTATTGAATTTTATGATTAATTAGGGCTGATTTATTAAGATACAATCTACCATATTGTATTGAAGGGTTTATGATATGTTTTACTATGGATATTATATTTTTTTATTTTTCATGGTTTATCTTTAATTTATTAATATTTATTATGCTATTTTTAATATGATTTTTTAGTTATGTTTCAACCTTTTCATATAAGGAATGAATTGAACTTAGTAATTGATGAGAAAGGCCCTCTATATACCCTCGATGCACTGGTAGGTCTCATGATATAAACTTGTTTTAATTTTAACCTATTTATGTACGGTCCTTTCATGAAGCCTTGACGATGTGGTTATGTTGTCCTACATTATGCATTAACTCATTATTAAATTAGGTATTGATATTAAATGTGTTTATTAAACTATTGGAATATCCATGTTAATGTTTATATAAATTTATTTGAGTTATAGTTTCTATATTATGTAAAAGACTATGTTTTAATGTCTTGTATTTTAGTTATATAACTTTCCTTAAAAGTTTATTCTTATAGTTTCTGTTCTATTATTTACCCTTATTGAGCATCTAAAGTCACCCCTTTTTTATGTTTTATTTTTACATATGATGCGAAGAGGAGTATTATGATTGACCTGTAGGGATAATCTAAGGGATATGAGTATTTTTATGGAGATACTATGTTGTTTTTCATTTCATGATGTAATGTAAAACTTATGTTTGTATATAGTTTTCCAAGGATACTAAACTGATTGGTCCTTCGGGATTCGATCTCTTGTGATCTTGCTAATGTAAAAAAATACTACATCGGCTTCAGGATTCTAGGGTCAGGGAATTGTAGAATGAATATCCTTTTCCGTGAATTGATGACTTATTTGATCTTCTTCAAGGATCCAAATTACTTTCAATGATCAATATTTACTCTGGTTATTATTAGTTAAGGGTGAAATAAGATGGTATATTGAAGAAATTTTTTTGCATGAGGTATAGAGATTATGAGTTTATTGTAATGAATCTTGGGTTGACTAATGCACCTTATATATATAAGGATATGATGAATATAATATTAATGGAGAACATTGATAACTTTTTAGTGGTATTCATTGATGATAACATGGTATACTTTAAGAGTTATGAAACACATGGGAGTCATCTACAAATAATTTTGGAGACACTTAGGATAGAGGAATTATATGGGAAATATTGTAAGTGAATTTTATCTCAATAAAGTTTATTTTCTTGGAAATATCACCTCTATGTATAGAATATCTATTGAACCTTCAAAAAACAATTTGTTACAAGAATGGCCTACAATAATAAACATAGTTTATATACAAAGTATCTTGGATTTCATACATTACTATCAATAGTATTTTCTTGTTTTTTTCTAAATTATCCAACCTATTATCCATGTAAACATGTAAATGGTTTTAATTCACATGGTCCATGTAATGTGGGTAAATTTTTGAAGAGATAAAGATGAGACTGATTAATGAACCAATATTAATTCTATCATCAGGTAAGGAAGGATTTGTAATTTATTTTTGATGTATTTATTAAAGGTATTGGTTGTGTATTTATGTAGAATGATAAGGTGATTTCATATGCATCATGTAAATTGGAAATACTTGAACAAAACTGTATAACTCATGACCTTGAGATATAATCTGAAATATTTTCTTTGAAAATATGAAGACACTATCTCTATAGATAAAAATGCGATATATATACAGACCACAAAAGTTTGAAGTATATCTTCTCTTAGAAGTATCTGAACATGAGGCAAATAGGATGGTTGGAACTACTCAAGGACTATAATTTCTCAATACACTACCACCCTAGGAATGAAAAAAAGGTGGATAATGAATTGAGTATGAGGGAGTATGTAGTTATAACCATGATAAGGATTAATAATAACCCTATATGTAGAGTTATGGTAAATATGGTTATGTTTATTTTTCAGAAAGTGGATCCAGATTTATTTTTTAAGTGATTTCTAAACTATACATGCTACATAAGATAGAGAAGTCCCAGTCGGATGATGAGAGCTTACAAACTAAGATTAAAGTATTGAATAATGGGAAATTGATAGCCTTGATCTATAGAGATGAATTCCTGAAGTTTGGGAAGATGTTATGTGTTCCATCTATACCAGAGTGGAAAATATAATTTCTAGATGAAACAAATATCTCAAATTTCACTATACACTCTGGTAGCAAAAATATGTTTATGGATTTATGAGAATGTTTTTGGTGGAATGGTATCAAGTAATAAATTATAAATTATGTGTCAATATTATTAGTATACCAAGAAGTAAAAGATAAAAATGAAACATTTGTAACACTCAAATATTGTATTACATGTTTTTCAAATAAATATAATTTCTTAGACATCATGTATAACACATAACACTTAGTTTAAATAAATCATGATATACTGTTAAAATATTATTATTTAATGTGATAGTTATCACTTAACCGTTGGATTGGTGGGTATGGAAAAAACTAACTAATTTATGAAAATTTTATGGTTTATATATATAAAATTGTTTCTTTAGTTATTAATTAATTATAAATTAAAAAAAAACTTCAAATAAAAGAGATGTTTTTTCTGAAACACTATTTTTATGTGTGAAATGTGTGCTTCCATTAAAAAATCAAATTTATCACTATTAGTGAATTATTTTAATGAAATTTTACATTATATATTAAATAAATTTTTTTAAATTTAATGTTTTTTTCTTGGCATGGGATAATAATAAATCCAGTGTTATGCTTAAAAATGTATTTTATTTCTAAAAAATCGGTTTTATCACATTTTTCACACTTATTTTAAAATTAATTTTATACAATTTTAGAAAATTTGTCTCAAATATGAACATAATTTTTTAAATCAACATTTTAGAATTATCTTAGAGCATATTTTTGATAATTTTTTGAAAAGATTAATTTTTTAATGCATTGTGAAAATACTGATTTTTATTATAAATTTTATTTCCAATTAAAAAAATTTAAAAATTTATATTATGATTTAAAATGGGTTGAAAATAAAAATTATTTCAATTATATTATTATTAATCCATTTTTTTCATTTTAATAAATTTTCTGTTGAATTTTGATATAAAAAATTTATATACACAAGGAAAATTTTTCTTTGGAAAACCGCTTTTCATTGCATTTGCGGGTTTAATTTTAATTTAAATCCTAAAACTTATTTGAATTTAATTTGATAAAATTGTCTCCATATTTGGAATAATAATAATTAATATGAGTTAATAAGGCTGACATAATCTTCGGTAATAATGAATAGTAAAATTAGTAAAATATTTTTTACTATGGTTAAGGTTATAATAGGTTTACTAGGGGAAACTAAAATAATAAGGGTTAAAATGACCTAACAACTTTATTAAACCTCATTGGTTGGTTATATTTTGACCTTACCATTATAACATCATAATATGAGCTATTTTAGATCTACTTTTTTTATGAAAGAGACTTGAAATTATTTTTAAACCTTTAAAAATTATAAGTGTTCCACTCACCTAAATTATAAAAGGACACACCCCCTCTTCCACTCTCCAAAATTAAATAGATTTTTGGATAAGCCAAGTACTGACCAAATAACTTCCTTAGAACCCTCCCCATTACCTAGAGTCTCTAGTTTGATAAAAAAACGATCCTAGGAAAGATTTAATCATAAATCTAAAGTGGTTATCTGAAGAAGAGGTATAGTTATTAACCATGAATTTTTGTTTTATTTCTTCCTCTACATACTTAAAATATTATTCAAATATTGTGAAATGATAACACAAACATCTTACATATACTAAGATGTTATTATTTCAATAGTATAACCTATATACATATCCACTTTCATAATAATTGTAAACCATCTAGAGAATGAATATGGGTAGTACCATTGGATCATATCCATATTAAAATATAATCAACATTAAATATTGTTCTATTTGATGAATATAAATTCCATAAAATTGTCATTAAAACATTCATTAGAAAAATATCCTTTCTATTTTGAAATAAATTATTTAAAATCTAAGAATTTCCCAAATGTTAATGATTTTTTCTTTAGAATAACTTTTAATACTCTTAAATCAATTTTGAAATTATAATGTGGTTATGATGGTAGAAAAATTAATTCCTTCCATATATGTTAAAACAAATATTACTTTCACATTATTGATAAAAACTATAAATTACCTTGTTCAGAAAATGAAAAAAGATTCCTTTTAAAATATTTTTAAAAAATTAAAACAAGGGTAATAATTTCTTTGAAAAATTATTTTATAATATAAAAAAATTCCTTTAATTTTTTTAGAAAATATTGACACAGAAAAAAAGGATTTTTGATCGAAGAGAGAAATAAAGTCTTTTTTTATTAAAAAATTATTTTTGTATCTTAAATAATTAAAGAGTGGTAAATTAAAAAAATGTATTATACATAAATAGTCATAGGAAAATAAAATTGATGAATGTATTTATAGGAATAACATTATATCTCATCATTAGAAACTTATTCATAAACAATCTTGATAAACAATGAGATTGCAAAATAAAACCATTACCACTTTGGTAAATTTTGAATTATAAGACCCATGAAAAAATATAAACATATATGGAAATTTATATCCCATAATTTTACAAATAATAATAATAAAATGCATTCATGTATAGTATAAACACCACACAAAAGAAACAAGTGGTGAATATGGCATGTGTCTCATAAAAATAAAAATTAGAAAAAAATCCATTAACATAATTCTCGAATTCCTTAATACATGTTCAAACCCAATGTATTGTAAATATAGTTTTATTATACATCCATAATTATATATATGATACCATATATTATTTACTTATGATCTTTTATTACACTTTTATTAACAATTCCTTATTTAAATCTTATTTTGGGTAACGACTGCTTTGTTTTTCATATATGTTTTGGTTTAGTATTTTCAGTACTTTTACTTTGATTATGGTTACATAATCACAATAATGTTAAAAATGGTATAATTATCATATATATATATATATTTATAGTAATATATAAAAGTTATAGATAGAAAATGAATTACGCTGTTCTGGAAGACGGTAGGGAATATGTACGCATGAACGCTGTTTCCATTTTCTTAATTCATCGAATAAAAATAAAGGTAAATATTAATTTACCTTTAAATAATAATTTTTATAAAATATTTATAATATATATTAATTAATTAAACCATTATTACCATCCATGTTAAAATAAAAGGAAAAACATGTCACATCGCTTCGTGGAGGCAGTAATCTACAAGTACGCACGAGCGACGTTATCAATTTTCAATAGATTAGAAGGTCTGATGGGTGATGTGATATTATAATTAAAAAATTATAATTTTTTCATAAATATCACCTATATACTTCAAATACATCTTTATATACACCTGTGAGTGGCGGTGATGGAAAACAAAATGCATCAATTCGCGAGGCAGTAGTCTGCCGTACACACGATTGATTGTTTCATTTCCCATTTTATAGAATAGGAAATGAATATTGGTTATTAAATTAATATAAAAATATCACATTATATGGTATATACTGGTTTTATTATATTTTAATTGTTAAAAAATGAATAAAGGTTGTAATAAAATAAGTACAATGAAAGAGCTTAGTAGAGACAAATACCTTTGATTAGAAAAACTTGATTTGGATCTCTTATGAAGGACCCTAGGGTTGGTATTTTCAGAAAACCAAAAGCTATATAAATTGTATATGGTTGTTAGGGAGATAGTTTTTTTAGGTTTTAGTCGATATAAATGGCTTAATATGTGTGAATAAGTGAGAGGAGTTGGTCCCATTTTATAATTGAGGAAAAGTGACATTTTTGTAAATACCCAAATCTATACAATAATGGAAAGTAACTCTAAATAAATGTTCCTTAAAAGTTTATAGAAAATTTATTTTAGGGATTATATTGTATATAAAAATCTCCAAAATAAAAAAATTGCATTTTTAAACATTTTATTCCCTTAGCTTCTAAGTTTACTCAATTTTACCATTTTAGTTTTCACCACGGTAACTAGTCTCTTTTACTTAACTATGTAATTTATCCTTTAAGACTAAAAATAAAATGATAATAAATATATAATTTTTAACCGTTTATTATAAATATTAAATAAAATTTATTAAATAACAATTTTATGTGTTTTGAAAATTATTTTTAATACATGCTTATGTAACGCGCAAAACCTCATTTTTACCTTAACCGTAATAATTATTTATTTCTCCTTTTACAATTATTTAGGACTAAAAATTAATTTAAAATTATTATATAATATAAATTATTATCATTACAAAAAATTAATCTATTTTATAAAATTTAGTTCATAAATGTGGTAGAATTTAATTTAAAATAAAACCTATAGATGCGTTAAAAAAGATGTTTTCAAAAGAAACATTTTATATAAGTATAGAAAGTTTTTATATAAAAATTGAAGATAATAATTATTATAATGAAATAAATTGGATTAATTATAATATAAGTGAAATAATTCTACTTTTAAATCCATTTTTAAAAGAAATTTATCTTTTTAAATGCTTTAAATGAAAAGACATTTTTTTAATAAAAATCCATATTTTTCAATATTCATTGAAAAATGGGCATTTTCATAAAATTATTAAAAAATAAATCTAAATAAACTTTATATTTTTATTTCAAAAAATAAGTTCATTTTTTCAAATAAATTTTCTATAAGTTAAAAAAAATTAATTTTAAAATTAGGGCACAAAATGCGATGAAAGTGTTTTATAGAAAAATACAAATTTTATGGATAAAATTGTATTTATTATTATCTCACTCATATAAAAAATGTTAGATGAATGATAAAATATTTTGTTAAATATATAATAAATAATTTTCATTTGAAATTATTCATTAATAGCGACTAATATAATTTACTAAGATAAAAACACTTTCCACGTATAAAAATAGTTTGCCCCATGAATATTTCTTTTATTTTCAACTGATTTTTATTTTAATTTCTAATATATTTATAACCAATATATTTATTTTTTTGAATTTGTAAACCATACATTTTTCATAATTCATTTAGTCTTATTCATAACCTCTAATCCAATAGTTATAAAAAAACTATTATATTAAATAATAATATTTTTATAGTTTATCAGGGTTTGTTTGAACTCGATGTTTCATGTAAGAAAAGATATTTAAGAAATTAAATTTATTTTAAAAAATATTTTTTAAAATATCAAGGTATTACATTCTCAGGCTTTAATACATTTCATCCTCACAATTTTAACTTTTTCTTTATAATAAAGGGTTTGAAATTTAAAGATTCCATTACAGAGAACCCACATTTTAAAAAGGGTTAATAAAACTTCCTCTTGATAAGAGAGAAAGTATTATGGTCATCCAAAATAACTTATGAATAGGTTTATAAGTAGAAAAAATTAGTGTAAAGTGGATATATGGACATGGAAGGGAAATATAATGACTAAATACTAATAGATTGTGATATAGAACATGATCAGGATAATTTTAACCACCATTTATTCATAAATATACAATGGGTGAAAAAACCATTGATTCATCATAAATACATTAAAAAGTGTAAAATTATATTTTCATATCCTTTTACTAAAGTCCGGTGATTATTTTAATATCAAGATAGTGAACAAGAAAAATATACTCACTTGATTTAATTCTATATCATAAACTCAATTTCACTATTTTGTTGTGCTTAAATCACATTATAGTTCATTTATTTCTCTAATTAATGAATATCAAATTTTTTTTACACATGAAGCAGTAAAATTATCTTTCAACATATCATAAGATCCATAAAATAGTGAAAAGAATTTCCATTTTTCTCTAAATATTTACCAAAACCAAAATGGGTATCATAAGTTACACAATGCATTAATTTATAATACTTCAACAATAACACCCAAGGTTCTACTTAACCCACTCCATAAATAGTTAACATTATGTATGACCAAAATTGAATCCCAAATATTAAAATGGTTTGATCTTATATCATCCCATGATTAACAAAACCATTATCTTTAAATAATTTTAATTACTCATAAAGTCTCATACCAAGATGTATATACCCTAATAATTTCCAAAATAAGGTCACAATCATATATGCTTAGAAAATATAATTAACCCTTTATTCCTTAAATAATATCCCATATTATCCCTAAAACATTTCCATTAGAAGTTTGGGTTCATCCTTACACCGATAGATGATCATATGTTGATTCAGAATATCAAATGTGATTTCATTATTTTAGAATCCAAATAAAGAGAGATAATCAATTAGAATCACATTAAATTTCACTAAAGGATAAACAATAATATTTTCATAGGGCTCATTCATATAAAACACAACATAAAATTAAGAAACCTAGGGTGGTGGATAAGTGTTCCTAAATAATTATGATTCACCTCATCTTTTGTGATTGCATAAACTTTCCCATTGTATTTTTTCTTTATTAGTTTTTGGCTTATTATCCACATTATCCCTTAGATTAGGGAATTTATTTTATAATTCCCAAACTCATTTCATCTATATAATTGAAGTGTGGGATGTGTATTCTATTGAACCCTTTCTTCATTCCTTTCATCGATTGGATTCTTGACATTACTTTGATAGTATTTTTCTTGATGAACAGGTTTCCCACACTAAAAACATCTCCGTGTTCCTTTAAAGAATTCAGCAAAGTGTCCCTTACAACATTTTTTGAAATAAATGGTTGAAACTTTTTCTTATCCCCATGTGGTGTTCCGTTATTGATTCCATGAAACTCTATGATCCATTTCTTATCACAAAAAATATGAGGGTTTCTAGCTTTCATTTCTACTTTGAGATCACATCGAATTATTTATTCATAGATTTAAATGTACCTTATATCTAATTCTTTACAAAGACTTGGTTTCAAACCAATAAAGACTCAATAAATTTTTATTTTAGAGATAATTATTAAACCGGGAGAACACCTTGAATGTCTTGTAAAATTTACATCATAGGTACCAATAGGTTTATAATCTTTTAACTTAAGCTCAATGAATTACTTCTCCATTTTGTACATAAAATATGAGGGAGTTAATTACTAAAAAATATCCCCTTAAACTCATCCCATTCTATAGATTCCATTTCACCCGCTTGCCTTATACTCTTAATAATATTCCACCATTAACCTAATTCACTTTCTAAATGATAAATTTAAAGGTTGACTTTTTCATGGTTCAATAAATGAATAGAGAAAAAAATATTTTCCATCACATTTATACATTTCTCAGCAAATGATGGATCAGAAGTCCCATATAACAACGGTGGATGTTGTCACATAAAATATTCAATGGAATGTTACTCCCTCGGTAAATCTAAAAGTTAAAAATGACCCATTTTACCACTTACAGATTGTGAGAGTTTAGTGATCATAGTCACAAAATTTTATATCCTAGTTTCTAAGAAATTAGGTTTCTCGTGAGGAAGGTCATTGCATTTTCCATCACATTCATTTTTCACTTGATTTATTTGGGTTCTATTAATTGACTAAAACCAATAATAATAGTGTGAGTGACTATAATCATAGTGTGAAACCACATAATCATAAAAACATATATGAGATGTCTAAATCATGACACATTCTTTTTGATCTATGACAGCTTTGGTTTAACCTAGTTCATTTATGGGCATCGTCTCTTTAAATCCTTCATGATGGTTCATAAATAGTTTTTTAATTTCCGAAACATACCCCCCCATAGAATCAAACCAGGTGTGAAATAAGGCCCATTATCGTGCACCAGGTGAAGAATGATTCAAATACCAATGCACCATTTTTATATTCAATACCCCTAGGTACAACTATACCTGATATACATCCACTTGTAGTATCTAGACATGGATTTAATTTATTAGAAGCCACTCAATCTATCCTTGACTAAAATTAAATGATATTTTCCTATTCATTGACTTATCCTTAGAGTTATTACTAGAGTTTTTAAACCCTAATACCTAAATATTGAATAAACCTTTCCTTTGATACAAACTGCAGAGAACCACACTTTTCATTTATAAATATTATATCTTAATATATGAATATTTGTTTCAATATACAAAAACCAGCATGAGTAATGTAAAGGTTTAGTGTCTTTAGATTCTTGATACACAATATTATTATTTTATGAAATATCTTGAACATCCCCTATAAATAACTTCCTACATAGTACACTTCATAGACATACCCTACTTAAAACATTTCTTCAAAACTTGGGGAACGAAAACATAAGAATGTATGAGATAAGATTCTTAGTAAGGGTAAAAAACGGAGATATTGACATAATATGAGAATAAGGGTTTGAGAACATAATAAAAACATTTTAAAACCATACCCTTTATATCATAGATCATAAAATTGATTCATAAAGTAAATATTGGTAGTTTATAAGACATGAATCATAAAGCAATAAAATAACATGAGTCATGAGAACATAAAATTGTAATAATACATATGTTTGTGGTATACACATAAAATTAAAGCATTTTGAACAAGTATAAATAGAAATTTGTTCACTAATTATTTAAGTACATGAAATGAGACCCTCATATAGATTTATAGACACAAAACCAGGTCCACACATAACCTTATGGACATGAACATGGTCTACACATAACCTTATCGACATGAAATAAGGTCCACACATAACCTTATGTACATGAAATCAAGTCCACACAGAACCTTATAGTCATGAAATCTGGTCTACACATAACCTTATAGACATTAATGAAGGTCCACACATAACCATATGGATATGAAACTAGGTCTACACATAACATTGTGAATATCAAATCATATTCATGAATATAATAATTAACTCAATAGATATCCATATTTTCCTAATTAATTGGAGGGAGATATAGGTATCAAATGTGACATAATCTATACATTTGTGTTCCATAAGAACACAATACATTCATAATATCATAAACCATGAAAAGGAATAGGTTTTATAAATATTTCATCATTGTATAATCCATGAGAAAGAAATGGATTTCATAAAAAACCCTTTAACATAATCATAAACATAAACCATCTAATGAAATAATAAAGATGATAAAATTGTATAATATATTCATTAAAACACAATCAACACCAAATTTTGTTAGTATTGATGAATAAAAGTTCCATTAAAATATCATTACAAAATGCCTATGGAAAACATCCTTTACATTTTGAAATCACTTCTTTAAAAACTAAAAAATTCCCAAATATTAAGGAAAAAATTTTATTTTAAAATAAACTTGAAAAATTATAATTTAAGATACAAATAATTTAGTTTCCATGATAACTGAAAATTCCATTCATGTCATACAAGTCAAAATAAAGAATCCTTTCATATTTTTGGTAAAAATTAAAAATTACCTTCTTCAAAAAAATAAAAATATGATTCCTTTTAAACATTTTTTTGAAAATTAAAATATGGAGAAAATCTATATAAAAAATAATTTTGTAACAATAAAAAATTACTTTAAAACATTTTTTGAAAACATAGAAATGGAAGAGAAATGATTTTTGACCAAAAATAGAAATAAATTATTTTTTTTCTTAAAAAAATTCTTTTGGTATCTTTAGTTCTTAAGGATAGGAAAATGAAATAAAAAAATGTATTCTCTAGAAATAACCAGATTAGAATAAAATTCATGAAATTATTGAGAGGTAGATTATAATATTTCATCATTAGAAACGTATTCATAAACAATCCTGAATAACAATGATATTTCAATATGAAACATTTACCACTTTGGTAGCCTTTGAATCATAATTCCCATGAAATAAATAACCTTATATGGATATATATGCCATAATTTTCATAATAATAATCTTAAAATTCTTTAATGGATTGTAAAAACACCACATAAAATAAATAAGTGGTGAATATGGAATGTGTCTCAGAAAAATAAATGCGAGATGAAAATCCATTACCTTAAGTATTAAATTCCTTTGTACATGTATGAACCAAATTTATAATAAATATAGGTTTATTATAAATCTATTTCAGAACCATAATTATATATATCTTAACATATATTATTTACTTATGACATTTTATTACCATTTTATTAAGAATTCATTGTTAAAATCCTATTTCGAGTAATAACTGCTTCGTTATTCATGCATGTTTTTGTTTGGTATTTTAGGTCCTTTTGATTTTATCATGGTTCCATAATATCAAGAATTCTTTCCACGATATAAATATAATATATATTAATTATATTTTTATTTATAACAATCTATAAAATTTATAGATATAAAATTAATTACAGTGTTCATGGAGATGATAGGTCGTATGTACACATGAACACTGTTTCCATTTTCTCGATGGATGGAATGAGAAGAGAGGTAAATATTAATTCACCTTTAAAGATTAATTTTTTTTATCATATATATAATATATATTAATTAATTTTACCCTTATTTTCATCCATGTAAAAATAAAATAAAAAATCTTCCACATCGCTTTATGGAGGCGGTAGTCTGCACATACACACGACTGATATTATCATTTTTCAAAAGATTAGAAGGTAAAATGGTAGTTGTGATATTATAATTATAAAAGTATAATTAGGTAATAAATATAATTTATAAACTTTTAAATATATCATTATATACATCTGTGAGTGGTGGTGAGGGAAAATGAATTACATCAGTTTGTGAGACAGTTGTCCACCACACACATGATCGATGATTTCATTTCCCATTGGATGGAAGAGGAGATGAATATAGTTCATCAAAATAACATAAAAATATGTAATTATATTTTATATACAGGTTTTATTATATTTTAATTATTAAAGCATGAATGAAGGTGGTGATAGAACAAGTAAAAAGAAAGAGTTTAATAAATAAAATCACATTCTCTTAGAAAAACCTCATTTGGATCTCTTATTAAGAACCCCGGGTTTGATATTTTGAAAAAGAAACAGTTCTATAACATGTATAAGAATACATGTGAGATATTTTTATATGTTTTAGTTGAGATAAATGGATTAATATGTGTGAATAAGTATGGGGAGAATGTTCCCTCTTATAATTGAGTAGGAGTGATATTTTTGTAAATACCAAAACTATTCAATAATGGAAAGTCACTCTCAATAAACTTGCCTCCAAAATTGATAAATAATTTATTAAAGGTAATATATGTTTTGTCCAGAACTCCATCATAAAACACACATGTTTTAAAAATTTTATTCTCTTACCCTCTATGTTTACTCACTTATACCATTTTAGTTTTCAACACGATAACTGGTCTCTTTTATTTACCTAGGTAATTTATCCTTTAATACTAAAAATAAAATGATAATTATTTGGAAATTTGAACCAAATTTTTAAAATATAAAATAAAATTTATTAAATAATTATCCTATGTGTGTTGAAAATTAATTTTAACATGTTCTTATGTAACGCACAAAACCCCATTTTAACCCTAACCGTAGTAATTAATTTTTATTTTTTTTACTATTATTTATGAAAAAAAATTTATTTGATCATATTATATAATAAAAAATTTTATTATTAAAAATATTTATTTCATTTTATTAAATTAAATTCAGAAAATTGGTATAATTATATTTAAAATAAAACCCAGAGACGCGATGAGAAAATAGTTTTCCAAAGAAAATGTTTTTATAAGTATATAATATTTTTACATAAAAATTGAACATAAGATTTATTATAATGAAATAAATTAGATTAAATATTATATAATTGAACTAATATTTATTTTAAAATCATTTTAAAACAAAATATAACTTTTTAAATTCTTTTAATGAACATTTTTTAGTAAAAATCATAATTTTTCACTATTCATCAAAAAATTATTTTTTCATAAAATTATCAAAATTTTACTCTTAAATAAGTTTTAAATGTTGATTTGAAATATTAATGTAATTTCTTAAAACAAATATCCCAAAAGTGGTAAAAAATTAAATTTGAAAAAATTTCGTAAAATGCGATGAAATCGTTTTTTAGAAAATTACAAATTTTTAGCATAAAACTGGATTTATTCTTATCTCAAGCCAATAAAAAATATTAGATGAATTATAAATTATTTTATTTAATATATATTATATAAATCTAATTAAAATAATTCACCAATAGTTACTAGTACAATTTCTTGAGATAAAAACACTTTACACGCATAAAAATAGATTTTTAGAGAAATATTTATTTTATTTTCAAATGATTTTGATTTTCATTTATAATAAATTTATTACCAATTAATTTATTTTATAAATATTTAAAACATAATATTTTCCTAATTTAGTTAGTTTTATTCATACCCACCAATCAATTGGCTCGACAAAAACTATAATATTAAATAACTACATTTTAACAGAATTCTGCAACTCGTTTGAACTCAGTGTTTCATGTAATCAAAGCCTTTGAAGAAATAAAGTTTTTTTGAATAATTTTTTTTCATAAAATATCATGGTGTTAAATCCTAGATTTTTATCACTTGGAAGGATAATCATATCAATGGTGGAACATTATTAAGTATATGAGTCAAGAGAATGAAATTGAATATATAGAATGTGATGAGTTTAAGAGGATAATTTTCAATAATTAATTCCCATGCATTCTACAAAAAAAGTAAGATAATTAATTACTTGAGTTTAATTAAAAGGAGGATAAATACATTTGTACTAATGAGTAAAATTTTACAATAATTTCATGGAATACTTTTATTTTAATCCTTTTTCCTGAAAGCAAAATTAATCAACTCTTTGGTGGATTAAAACCAAGTCTCTAAAAGGTGTTAACTATAAGAGAATTTAGTGCCTATGAAGAAATCCTTAAATTTAAATAGATGATAGAAATGGAAATTGTATTTTCTCACCATTCCTATAGTTTGTTAAGAAAAAGAATATAGATTCTCATGAAAATTCAAATAAATTACATGGTTGGAAGAAATTCTATCCATCGACATGCCATAAATGTAGGAAGAAACATAAAGGGAATTTATTAAATGGAAATAGGAGGTGATTTAAAAGTGGAAAGGTGGGTCATAATTCCCATTGATGTTGAAAGGAAATGAATGGGCTGGTTAATACAATGGAATAAAAGAATATGATAACTAATGTACCACCCTTGCTCTGAAAATTAAAATGTAAAGTGTATGGTAATTATGAAATCCAATGGATAAATATGAAGTTTTATGATGATAATAGATGTTAAAAGCCTTTTAATATTAAATACCATGATAAATATCATGCGATCATTACTACTTAAGTGGGTTATAATAATTACATGGTGAAAGGTACACTTATTATCCACTATATAATAAGTAATGTATTTTTTGATTATGGATCTTCCCACTCTTTTATATATTAGGAATTTGAAAAGTGTATTAAATTACTAGATGAAAGATTATATATTGAGTTAGCGGTGACAAATCCTAATGGTATGATGATCACATATCAAATTTATAACTCGTCTTCGATTGAATTTTGTGGGAAATTATTTCTTGAAAATATTTTGATTGTCTATTTAGTTTAATTTGATGTGATTCTAGGCCTAGATTTATTTTCTTTATATAGATACCATATTAATTTCTATGTATGGGAAGTCACATTTAATATTCTAAATGAACCCATGCTTATTTATCAGTGTGAGAATAAATAAAAACATACAATTTAAATTATTTCTATTTCATGGGTATCAATTCCTATACTTTAAGGCCATTTATCTTAGATGGTTGGGGAGATAAAAAAATTGAATATATTCCTTTTTTCAAGAGTTTATTGATGTATTTATAGAATAATTCCCCAGTCTTACTCTGAGTTGTGAAGTTGAGTTCCAGTAGAACTCATACCTGGTGGTAAACCTATTTCAGAAACTCCTTATATAATATCCCCAATTTAGTTATAGGAATTAATGAAGAAACTATAGGATAATCTTGATAATGGATTTATTCATACAAGTGTTCCACCTTGGGGTTCACCAGTTATTTTTATTAATAAGAGAGATGGATAAATGTGACTTAACATTTATTATCAAGAACTTAACAAGATCACTATCAGTAAAGGTATCCTCTATCCCACATCGATGATTTATTTGATCAATTATAAGGAGATAAATACTTTTACAAGATTAACCTTCGATCTGGGTACTATTAGTTAAGGGTAAAATGTGAAGACATGACTGAGACAACATTTCATATGAGGTATGGACACTATGAGTTTATAGAGATTCCATTTGATCTTAAAAATTCCCTTTCTATCTTCATGGATGAAATAAATAAAGTAGTTAGATAGTACCTTGATCAGTTTGTGGTAGTATTTATAGATGATATTGTTATATATTCAAAGATAATGGGAGAGCATGAAGATCAATTGAGAGTTGTACTAAATATCCTAGGAATGGATTAGTTGTATGAAAAATTCTCCAATTATAAATTTGGATTTGAAGAGTTTCATTCTTAGGTCATATAATCTCATGTGAGGGTATTTCAGTGGATTCTTTCAAGGTGATAGTTATTGTGAAATTACCCAGACCAACCATAGTTAGCAAGATCCGTAGTTTTCATTGTTTGTATCGATATTATCAATGATTTTTGGATAATTTCTCATTGATTTTTAATCTACAAACAAGTTAACTTGGAAGGGATCCATGTTATTTTGGATAGATTCATGTGGGGAAAATTTCAAAGAACTCAAGGTAAGGTTAGTAAACACACCTATGATTACACTACCCTATAGTGGATAAGTATCACGAACCAGACCGGGTACACTCATAACCCGATAACCAAGACGACCCTGACATAGCCCAAAGGGTGTTCCAGATCCCTACAGGTTAGCGACTATCACCTGGCATCATAAAAAAGACAACTAGGAACGATTTTTCCACAAGAATGCAGAAGCAAAAGAAAACATGGAAGTATGCCTAAAAAATAAATTCCATTGGAAGTGAAGTACCAGAATACAACAAGGCATAAAAATACCAAAGAATTACAACCCAAGTATGATAATAGGGAAACACAACCCAAGTTTCGGAGGACAAAACTCCCCAAGACCGAGGGTCAATAGCTTGATCCACCTCTAAGTGATCCTTTCCCCATGCTCAAACCTCGAAGAAGGAATTCTACAAACACCCAAATGTAAAAGCAGGGTTTGAGATAAAATGCCCAGTAGGGTCTCACAAAGTATTCCATAACAAATTCAAATAATATATTAACCAAGAAAGTGATTTCAATTTTAAAAGATTAATAGGTTTGAAATTTTAAATAATAATTAAAAAAATAATTCTATACATTTAAAATGATAGAAATAAATATTTTAAGTAATGTTTTTTTACAAATGATGGAATATTTCTATAACAATGGATTAAATAAATTTTTTTTACATAAAATAGTTTATGTAAATTCAGAAGGCATGTAAAGCAGTTTAAAACATTGGAATGAATTTATATTTCAAATATAAATAACAAGAGAGCATCATAGTCATCTTCCAAATAGGTACGATAATGTTTTCCAGATATAGGAATTTTCACTCTCCAAGTGAACTCAACAAAATGTGTATACACAAGTCTTGATGACAGTAGCCAAAGGTGACTCGACACAAACCTTTCAGGGATGTGACTAACTGTATGTATGTTTTAGAAAGTTGTAATAGTGTAGAGTCTATCCAAATAACTCACTAATTACCCAAGGCTTTCATGTTCTCCTACATGATTAATGATAGGAAATTTATTTTAATACTACATAAAAATACAATTAAATCCCATTCTTTTATTTCCATTGCAATTTTCCATTTAAAACCAAAACATGTTTTAATGAAAAACACGACTCTTTTTAAAGATAAAACCAATGGGTTTTTATCAAAACATTTTAAGCCATTTTCATAAGTTTTAAATCCATTCAAAGCCAACTCCATCATTTCACTATTCATTCACACAATTAAATTCAACAATTTAATTGAAAATGTTTCCATAAAAAATTAAATTTAAATTCAAAAATTTAAATCATCAATTGAAATAAATTAAGAAATTAAAGGTTAATCGTTTTTTGGATAATTAGGATGAAACAACCTACCTTAAGGTTGTTGATGTCAGCAGCAATGATAAGCCACCCAGTGTGGTTCAATACACCTCCTCAAGACCCTATTATCGTAAGAATCAACACACAAAAGTTAATTGTTCGTCAAGTTGTCCTAGAACCAAAACATCTACTTTATTTCACAAGGAAGTAAAATATTACAAGTGATTACATTTTCTCTCTCCTAGATAATTTTGGGATTATGATTTTATGTTAACGCATTCAATCGCAAGAAATATCCATAAGAATAATTATAATCCTCATTTGATAATTATATCCCTCTATTTTATTTATCAAGGAAATAAAATATTACTTGCGATTACATTTCCTTTCTTGAATTATCTTTGGATTATCATTTTATATCAACGTATGAAATTTCAATAATTAAACACCAAGAATAATTATAAACCTTGTTTAATAATTATATCCCAAAATTAATTTTAATAAATAATTTTTATTCCACATAATTATTCTTATATATATATACATGTACATATATATGTATATATAAAACCTTTGATAAAGAAATTATCTTTTAAATAAAACATTACATTTATCTAAAGATAAATTCTTCAATAACTACTCTTTGATATTTACAAGCAATTATAATTTAATAATAATAATTATTATCATTTTTTTTAATCCATGTAATTATAGTAGGTGAATTCCAATAAATTATTTCTCGGTCTACATATCATAGATAATTTTTGTATTAAAACCTTATAATTTACTTTTGGATTATTTTTTATAAATCTATGTTTATGAGTTTATTTTTAAAATAAAATAAATAATTTTCCTGATTTGAGAAGATATGAAATGATTAAAAAAAAATAAAAATAAAAATAATAATAAAAAGAAACCTAGATGTATGGATGTGGCATAAAAGAGGATGCAAGATGAAGGGGTGGATGAAGCACATGAAACCGGACAAGAGACTTGTATTAGATCAACATAGTTCACCAGTCATGAGAAAATGAGTTTTGGGATAGTATAATCTTTACATAATCCCCAAAAATCAGAATCTAATCATCTCATATGTAACCCTCGTCGTGTTTCAAGAAGGGTAGGTTCAATAACCTATTTAATGATCTTTTCAACTTGGAATTTATTATGGAAGGTTTTAATTCATATAGTTAATGATTTTATGATTTTAAAACGTGAAAAACGGATGATTTCAATGATTTTGGATTCTTCAGGCATTAACAATTGTGGGTTCTACGTTGAAGAAGATGACTCAAATAAAAAAACAAAATTTTCAATTATTTTAATTAATATAATCCATCAACTATTTAATATAAATATTAAATAATATCAAATGTCCATTAAACAGAAAAGCTATACTATGTCAATGGTAAACACCACATTTCGGACCCAATAGTTATCTTCAATTTCTAAAACGATGAATGAATTGATAGATATTAGTAATTTATTAATGAAAAATTGGAATAATTAATTAATTAAAATTAAAAGCATTGTTTTTGTGCGCAAGGCATCCAAACGTCCGAGGTTAATAAATCTTATACCTCGTCTAGGGTAAACTCCCCATTCAGGACCCATCAGTGGTCTCAAATTTCTCATACAGTGCACCATTTGAGATATATTTAATTATTTTTAATAAATAATATATTAAATATTATTTAATAACATTAAATCATGAGCGAGGCATCTGAAAGTCTGGATTCTTCGAATATTATACCCCTCCTAGGGTAAAAACTATATTTCAGATATAACCTTGGTCTCAAATTTCTAAAATGACACACCGTTTTAGATTTATTTAAATATTTTGACTAAAAAGTTCATGATTAAAAAAAACTATTTAATATTTTTATTCCGTATTCTCCAAGTCTCTACGGGCCTTTAGATCTCATACTTACTCAGTATTTAACTCAAAAAATATTTAATTGAATATTCCACAGTATTAAATGGGCATTTTACCATTCTGTGACATTTTTAACCAAAACCCAACATTTCACTGGTAAATCATTTTTTCCTCTTAATATTTTAAGAATTTAAAGCAAGTGGGTTTAGGAATATATGAAATAGTAACTTCTTGTCACAACCTCCCCACCATAGGAAATTTTTGTACCCCAAAAGCTTACGAAGAATCCCCACATGAAAAAGATGAGGCCATTGCTCTCTCATTAGTGACTCCCTTTCCCACGTCTCATGAGAATCAGAACCGTGCTACCATATTACATAGACTATAGGTATTGTCCTCCCACGAATTTCTATGGTCTAAGAATCAACAACCCTGACTGGTCATTTAGTCGCAGATAAATCTGGTTCAATCTCAAGATCACCCCAGGTCAAAACGTGAGATGGATCAAAGAGATACCATTGCAACTGTGATACATGGAACACATTATGTATCAAATTTAGCTGTGGTGGTAGAGATATATGGTAATAAAATTTCCCTACATGATCAACAACCTCAAAAGGCCCCACAAAATGAGGAGAAAGCTTACCTTTCCTCTCAAACCATCGATGAAAAAACTGGGTTGAAACCATCAAGAACACATGGTCACCAACTGAGAACTCCAAAGGTCTATAACAACAATCAATATAAGACTTGTATCATCTCTTTTTTATCAAAATTCTTTGAAGAATTAACTGGATCATAGTTGTCATCTCTTGGACCAAGCTCAGTCCAACTAAGGGACCTTCACCAATATATGACCAACACAAAGGACATTTACAAGGATGACCATAAAATGCCTCAAAAAGACCCATTTTTATCACGAAATGATAACTATTGTTATGATAAAACACAACCAAGACCAGATGATCATCTCAAGCCCCTCAAAATTCGAGAACACAGGCACATAGCATATCCTCAAGGATCTCTATAGTTCTATCTGTCTGGCCATCTGACTGTGGATAATTGGTCGTGCTCAAATGGACCTGAGATCCCAGTGCCTCCTGAAATCCTCTCCAAAAGCGAGATGTAAATAGAGGATCCCTATCAGAGGCTATAATAGATGGAAATTTATGAAAACGAATAATTTCCTTCACATAAATATTTCCCAACTCCTCAACTTTGGTTGTATCACGAGTGGGTATAAAGTGATCCGACTTGTTCAGCCAATCGATCACAACACATATCTCTTTCTCCTTCCTTTGGGTTCAATATAACCCAACCAAAAATTCCATAGATATTTTATACCACTTCCATGTAGGGAATGTATGTGGTCGAAGAAAACTTGGAGGTTTTTGGTGCTCGACTTTCACCTGATGGCATGTATATCAACATGATACAAACTCAGCAAATTCCCATCTCATAGCTAGCCACCGAAACTATTTCCGCATATCAAATAACATCTTCAAGGTCCTTGGTTCATAGCGCATTGGGAGTTATGGAAACACCCTATAACAGTCTTCCTTTCCACTGACGATACAATGTAATGGTTTTGATAACACAAAACACCCTCTTTGGAGAACAACCACTGGGTGTCGGTCTCCCCACCATAAAGAGATTCCCTAATGCTATGGAATTCATCATCAAGCTATTATTATTGAATAATCACCTCAGGAAGGGATGATGTAAACTCAACACTGGATAAAGAAACTCCATTCCCCTCCACTGAACTCCAATATGCAACTGTGAAAAAAGAGCCATCAAACTCCACTCTTCCAAAAATTATTTCATGGCCTATGTTGGAAGTTTCTTACATAACACATCTGCAATGACATTATCTTTCCCTGGGGTATAGGAAATGTCATAGTTGAATGATTTTAGGTACTCCACCCGATGCCTTTGGTAGAAATTCAAATATTTTTGAGAGAAGATATAACTCAATCTCATGTGGTTTGAATACACAATAAAACTTTATCCATAAAGGTAATGTTTCCAACACTTAATTTAATGCATTACAGCTGTAAGTTCAAGGTCGTGGGTATGATAATTCTTCTCATTAGGCTTAAGCTGATGAGATCCACAGGCAACAACATGATTACCTTGCATAAGGACACATCCAAAAACTGAACCCAATGCATCATAGAAGACCAAATAGCGTTTCCCAGCCTCAGTAAGAGTTAACACTGTTGAAGTAGTCAAAAGATAATTTAGATCAAAAAAAGAACTCTGAAATTTATCATTCTAGGAAAAATTCACTCCCTTTTGAGTCAGATCAGTCATCATAGAAGCTAACTTTGAGAATTCCTTAACAAATTAGCGATAATATCCTACTAAGCCCAAAAAGCTTTGAATCTTGAAAACATTTTGTGGTTATTATCAAGTCATAAAATCCTTCACCTTATCAGGATCTACTGATATTGCTTGTTTTGACACCACATGCACCAAGAATTTCACTTCCCAAATCCAGAAATCCCACATTGAAAGCTTGACATAATGTCAGTTATTCCTTAGTAGACAAAGAACTGTTCTCAGATGATGCACATGATCCTCCTTGAACTTGGAGTACACAAAAATTTCATCCAAAAAGACTACCATAAAGGTATCCAAATAATCATGGAAAACCTTTTTCCTCAAAGCCATAAAAACTATAGGAGCATTTTTTAGGACAAAGGGCATAACAAGGTACTCAAAATGAACATACCTACTCCAAAAAGTGGTTTTTTGAATGCCATATTCTTTTATCCTCAACTGATGGTTACCCGATCAAAGATCAATCTTTGAAAACCACTTCACCCCTTTCAACTGATCAACTAAATCATCAATTCTTGGTAACAGATATTACTTCTTTATCATAACTCTATTGAGATTTTGATAATCAACCAATAAATGAAGATAACCATCAAACTTCTTAGTGAAGAGAACTAGAGCCGCCCATGGTCACACACTTGGGCATATAAATAATTTCTCAAGAATATATTATAGTTGAGACTTCATTTCTTTTAGTTCAGTTAGAGCCATTCAGTAAGAGGGAATAGAAACCAGTTGAGTACTAGGCATTAAGTCAACAAAAAAAATCAACCTCCCTTACCATTGGTAAAACATAGAAATCAGAAGGAAATATGCTGGGAAACTTAGCGACAACTGAGGGAAGATCACCAAACATTGAATCCATCTCTATATCAAAAGATAACACTAATATAACTTTCTCAAACTTTAGATAATAGAGTCTGGCTCTTCTCGACCTTGGGTCCCATTATCCGTGAAATACAAGAGGCACACCACTAGGTGTAGAAAGGTAGACCCGTTGTAGATAATAATTAACCCGGGCTTTATTGGTAATGATCCAATCCATTCCAAATATGATGTCAATAGATTTCATTTTGAGAAACAAAAAACTCCACGCAAGCTCGACATATGATAGAGGGAATTCACAAGCAGGACTATGGAGACCCTGCTATCTCTTTGTACCAAGGGGTGTTGTAATATCCATTGCATAAGATAAAACCTCTATAGGTACATTAAGAATAATAAAAATATGGGTTGAAATAAATGAGTGAGATTCACCAGTATCAAATAAAGTGGTTACTAAAGATGAATCTATAGTAATGGTACCTCTTATTGTTGTAGGACTCATGTCTGCTTCCTATGGAGACTCCTCCACTGCTTGAAGAAGCTTCGTTCTGGATGCCTGTACCTGGAACCCTTTTCTACGTGAATAATTTGTTTTTCCAACATATTTTGGAGGTGATGATGATCCTATTCCACTACATGGAGAATATAAGTTATGTAAGAATCTCTATAAGTTCCCTAAATGTCCGCAGGAGCTACAGTTTTTTTGTGCATAAGTAAAAACCCTCTTATAATGTCCTGGATTTCTACACTGATAACAAGTCAATGAACTCCCTCCTGGTTCTACAGGAGGTCATGAATGACTCTGTCATCGAGAACTACCATGTGAATCGTCATGATTCCATTTTTTTAAGGAACCAACACTGCCACCGGGATGAAAAGAAACTCCCTTCAACCCTGAATTTCCTGCTAGGTCCATCTCAAACATCATCGACCTATCCATCACATCAACATAAGTGGGAAACTTTAGTAAGACAACCTAAGAATGGATATCTGATCTAAGTCTCAAATCGAATCATCGAGCCTTTATCTTCTCATTAGAAACAATCTCAGGATCAAAATGCATGAAATCAACAAAGCGATTTGAGTACTTAGTCATAGTTTTGTTAGTCTTGTCAAGATTGAAATACTCAACAACCATTTCCAACACCATTGATTCTAGACAGAACTAGTTAGTGAAAAGAACCTTGAAGACTTTCCACTATAAACACTCATGTTTCCCAGCCTTCACCATTGTGTACCACCATCTCCTGCTCGGTCCCTCCAGCATGAAGGTGGTAAACTTCACCTTGATCATATCAGTTGTCTCCAAGAACCCAAACATACGTTCAATATTTCTCAACCATTCCTCAACCTGTTAAGGGTCATTGGATCCTTTGAAATCTGGTGGATTCTAGCATACGAACTCTTGAGAACAATTTCAAAGAACATCCCTATGATGATCCATATCTAGAGACAGAATAGGAATTGGAGGTGATGCCTATCCCAGGGCTCAGACAATGTGAACAATCACCTCAACTAGACTCAGATCCACAACATGACTCACTTGCTGAGATTCAACAACAACCTCTTTCTAGATCTGATTCCCACGTCTTCTCAGAGGCATGATTCTACACAACATCAACAAATAAAAAAGGCATTAGATTAACACTCAAACCGAGTAACAAGAAAAACCATCCTTAATAGTCGGGATAAACAAGATTTGGATTTCACTATATTTAAATCAAAATAGGTAAAAGACTAGAACTAATCCACAAGTCATTTTTTCCCTAACCACCCCTAGTGACTTAAGGTTCATTGTAGTGAGAGTTGGACAGGAAGTCAATAAAAACTACCACTTAAGTCCAGAAAAGATTTCACAAATTCATACTAACTTCAAGGAAAGATTCTTAACCTCCCTTTGATACCACTTTGTCATGAACCAGCTTGGGTACCCTCGTAACCCGATAACCGAGGTGGCCCGAACATATCTAGAAGGGAATTCCCAGTCCCCATGGGTCAGCAACTAGCACCTGACATCATACAACATACAAGTGGGAACGATTTTCCCCAGAATGTGGAAGAAAAATAAAACAAGGTAGTATAGATAACAAAAGAAAATCTAATAGGAGTGAATTAGCAGAATACAATAAGGCTTAAAAATCCCAAAGCATTACAACCCCAATACAAAAATAGGGAAACACAACCCAGGTCCTGGAGGACACAACTCACCAATACAGAGGGTCAACAGCTTGATCCACCTCCAAGTGATCTTTTCCACTTTCTCAAACTTAGAAGAAGTAAGTCTACAAACACCCGAAGGAAAATGTAGGGTGTGTGCTAAAAATCCAATTAGGGTCTAACCAAGGATTCTATAACAAATACCAATAATATTTTAACCAAGAAAGTGATTTAAATTTTAAAAGATAAAAAGGTTTGAAATTTTATAGAATAATTAAAAAATAATTCTATATATTTAAAATGATGGAAATAAATATTTTATGCAATAATTGTTTCAAATGATGGAATATTTCTATAGAAAAGGGTTATATAAAAAAGAGTTTTATAAAATAGTGTATATAAATTCAGAAGGCATGTAAAGAAGTTTAAATATTTGGAATAAATATATATTTAAAATATAAATAACTAGAGAGCAACATGGTCATCTTCCGAATAGGTATGATAATATTTTCTAGCTATAGGACTCCACACTCTCTAAGTGAACTCATCAAAATCTGTATATACATGTCTTAATGACACTGGCCAGAGGCGATTTGTCACCAACAGGTGGGGGATGTTACCCACAACATGTATGTTTTAAAATGTTGTGATAACATAGAGTGTGTCCAAATAACCCACTGACTACCTAAGTCTTTCATGTGCCCTTACATAATCAATAATGGCCAATTTATTTTAATACTACTTAAAAATACAATTAAATCCCATTCTTTCATTTCCCTTCCAATTTTCCATTTAAAACCGAAACATGTTTTAATAAAAAACATGCCTCTTTTTCAAGATAAAACCAATGAGTTTTTTCCAAACCATTTTAAGCCATTTTCAAAAGTTTTAAATCCATTAAAATTTAACTCCATAACTTCACAATTCATTCACACAATTAAATTCAAAAATTTAATTGAAAACATTTCCATCAAAACTCCAATTTAAATTCAAAAATTTAAATCATCAATTAAAATAAATTAAACAATTCTTGTTTAATCTATTATTGGAATTTGTTATAGAATCCTTGCTGAGACCATACTAGGTTTTTTTATCTCACACCATACTTTTTCCTTTGAGTGTTTTTAAATGTCATTCTTCCATGTTTGAGCAAGGGGAAAGGATCCCTTGGAGGTGGATCAAGCTATTGAACCTCAGTATTGGTGAGTGGTGTCCTCCAGGACATGTGTTGTGTTTCCCTATTTTCGTACTTAGGTTGTAATTCTTTGGGATTTTTATGTCTTGTTGTATTCTGGTACTTTACTCCCATTACAGTTTATTTTGTTTTACGTACTAATTAGTTTTCTTTTGCTTCTACATTCTTGTGTAAAAATCATTCCCACTTGTATGTTGTATGATTCCAGGTGCTAGTCTCCAACCCGTGGGGATTGAGAAAGCCCTTCAGGCTATGTCATGGTCGGATCAGTTATCAGGTTATGAGGGTACCAAGGATGGTTCTTGACAATAAGATTTTGTAATCTATAGTGACACATATATTTAGGTAATTGGGTTAATTCTCATGCAGAATGATATGGTTATGGATTATGCCTCAAAACAATTGAAGGCTCATGAGAAAAATTACCCAACTCATGATATGGAGTTATATGCAGTAATTTTTAAATTAAATATAAAGTGGAATTATCTTTATGGATAAATATTTGATATATACTTTGATCATAAAATATTAAAGTATATATTCAATAAAAAAGAGCTAAATATGCACTAGATAATATGGTTGGATATAATTAAATACTATGATTACTCATACATCACCACCTTGGTAAAGAAAACAAGGTGACCGACTATTTATGATCAAATGATCATGATATATTATATATGACTAGGATAAAAAATGATCCAATATTTTTGGATTTTGAAAGGATAGATCTATACACTCTGAATGAAGGGGAGTAATCTTATCTTACTCAAATAAATATTCAACCATCTATCCATGTAAGGATTAAAGAGGCATAGAAGGAATATGTGTAAGTTTAGAGGAAGGTCATAAATTTTCCTACGTTCAATATTGATTGTGATAGAATGATTTGGTTTAGGAATTAGGTTTGTGTCCCATAAATATGAGTTTCAAATAAGGATTTATGGGATGAATATTTTATTGATATTTTAAAAAGTATTTATGGTGGGAAAAATGAAGAGAGATATTAAAAAGTATATATCTCAGTGCTTGATATATTAGTAAGTTAAGACTAAGAGATATATTTCATAGGGGATTTTAAAAACATTACCCATAACAGAATGGAAATGGGAAAACATAACTATGGATTTTTTCAATGGACACTCCATAAGATCTAAAGGGAATAATGCAACATGGGTTGTAGTAAATCACCATAAGAATTAGGAAACATTTATTTTCATTAGAGAAGACTTATCACTTGATCATATTTTCATAATTTATATTAAGGAAGTGGTATGGCTGCATGGAGGACCACATTCTACTATATCTGATTGGGATCTGAGGTTTACCTCAAAGTTATAATGAAGTCTTTAGTAGGTTTTAGATGTAGAGTTAATTTTCAATAATTATTATCATCCTCAGATAGATGGCCAGTTGGAGGAAAAAATTAAAACCCCAGATGATATGTTGAGATCTTTTTCTCTATAATTAAAATGTTGTTGGGATCAACCCATTATTTTAGTCGAACTTTCTTAAAAAAATTTATTTTACTTGAGCATTCATATGGATCCTTATGAATCTCTCTTAATAAATAAGTATATAACTCCATCGTGATGGAATAATATTGGAGAAAGAAATCAACTGAGACTTGATCTAGCTAAATAAATTTCATAGAATGTTAGATCTATTCAACAACACATAAAGGAATCACAAATTCTATAGAAAAGTTAGGATGATAATCGTTGGTGAAATAGGGAATTTAAAGTTTGTGACAAGGTATTTCTACGAATTTATAAATGGAATAAGGTTATGAGATTCGTAAATAAATAAAATACGATCCCTAGGTATGTTGGACCATTTAAGATTCTTGATCAATTTGGGATGGTATCTTATCATTTGGCACTTCCTCTAAACATCTCTTAAATTCATGATGTGTTCCATGTTTCTCTCATAAGAAAGTACATACTTGATTATTCACTTTTACTAAACTAAAAGGTCATACCAATAGAGCATGATTTATCTTATGAGGAATAACTATTAGATATTATGGATTGAAAATATAAAGTCCTATTAAATAAGACACCTCACACAGTCAAATGTTTATAGAGAAACAACCAATTTATGGAAGCTACATGTGAACATGAGGATCCGATGTGGAAAATGTACCTATAGTTGTTTGTATCATAGTGAAAAAATATAAGGGATATTTTATAAGGGGTAAGAATGTAACACCCTGATATTTATGAAATATTTTTTCAAATAAATTTAATTTCTTCAATAGCTTATGTTACAGGCAACATCGAGTTTAAACAAACTGTGACATATTATTAAAATATGATTATTTAATGTTATAGTAATCACCTAGACATTGGATTGGGGGGTATGAATACGATTAACTAAATTATGAAAAATTTATTCTTTACATATTTATAAAATGAATTATTTTACTGTAAATTAATTATAAATGAAAATAAAAACCAATTGAAAATAAATGATATGTTTTTGTGAAAAATGTTTTTACTTATTAAATATGTGTTTATATTAATAAATTAAATTTATAAATATTTTTGAATGATTTTAATGAAATTTATAAATTATATATTCAATATAAAAAATTTAACTTCCATATAATATTTCTTCTAGGTGTGGTATAAGAATAAATTTAGTGTTATGCTTTAAAATATATTTTTCTCCTAAAAATCAGTTTCATCACATTCTGCACACTTATTTTAAAATATTTTTTTGAAACTTTTATAGAATTTATTTGAAAAAATTAAATTTATTTTTTAAATCAACGTGTAAAAATTCTCTTAGAATTAATTTTTTATAAGTTTCTCAAAATATTAAAATTTTGATGAATAGTGAAAATATAATTTTTTATTAAAAACAATTATTTTCATTTAAAGAAATTAAAAAGTCAAATTTTGTTTTAAAATAGTTTTAAAAGTAAATTTAGTTCAATTATATTATTATTAATTCATTTTAGTTCATTTGAATCTATTTTATGGTGAATATTGTTATAAAAACTTTTTATACATAAGAAAAATTTTTCTTTGGAAAACCAATTTTCGTTGCATTTATGGGTTTAATTATAAATTGAATTATAAAATATATATGAATTGATTTTGATAAAATTTATTTTTTATTTTTAAATATAATAATTAATATTATTTAATAATCTCAAATTAATTTTTGTCCATAATTAATAGTAAAAACAGTAAAAATTATGTTACCATAATTAAGGTTAAAACAGGTTTACCTGAGGATTAAAATAATAAGGTAATGGTTAAAATGACCTAAAAACTTTATAAAAAAAAATTTCTTAGTTTTATTTGGACCATAAAAATATAAAATAACTATATTATCCATTTTTTATAAATTTTTCCAAGAAAGTGACTTGACGTTATTTTAAAACATTGAAAAAATTGCAAGTATGCCACTCTCTTCAATTATAAAAGGAAACCACCTATCCTCTCTTATACACACTTAAATATTATTTTGGATTGGAAAATACCTACCCAAATACCTCCCTTAAATCCCTCCTCATACTCTAGAGTCCTTTTTTGACAAAGAAACTATCCTAGGAAATGTTTAGGTATAAACCTAAAGTGGTTGTCTAGAGAAGAGGTATAGTTATTAAGCATGCATTTTCATTTTATTTAATTTTATTAAACTACGATAAACTGAAAAAAATTATCTTAAATATACATATATTTTATTAAATTAATTTAATAACCTAAATTCATATTCTCTTTCATCAAATGGGAAATGGAACTGCCGATCGTGTGTACGGTGGACTACCGCCTCGCCAACTGATGTAATTTGTTTTCCATCACTGCATCTCATGAATATATATAATGATATATTTGATTTATATATATAATATTTAATATATAATTATACTTATTCAGTTATAATACCACACATAACTTATCACCTTATAATTCGTTGGAAAATGATAATGTTGCTCGTGTGTACGTATAGACTATCACCTCCACGAAGTGATGTGATTTTTTTTCATTTCTATTTTAGATGTATTGTAGTTAATATATATTTGATAAATATATATATAATTTATATGATATAATAATTATTCTAGATAGTAGAATGATTATTGACCTATATTTCATTTGATTCATCGAACAATGAAACGTTGTTCATGCGTACATATGATTTACCATATCCATGAATGATGTAATTCTCTTTTATATATATAAATTTTATGGACGAATAATAATATTTATATAATGAATATATATTATATCTATACAATTATTTAAATTATTTATATTATTTAATCATTATTGAACTATAAGGATTAAAACCATTGAATCAAAACATTCATGAACAAAGAAGCAGTTATCTCCTGAAATAATGATTTTAATAAAGAATTGTTAATAAGATGGGTGAAAAAAGTTTATAATTAAATCATAAAAGATATGAAATATATTATTATGGTTCTATAATAAATTTATAATAAACCTATATTTATTATACACTGGGTTAAAACGTGTATAAAGAAAGTCGAGACTTGAGGTAAGGGAATTCTCATCCCACTTTTATTTCTTGGAGACATATATCATATTCACAAATAAATCTTTATACGGGGAATATACTTCCCATTTAACTTTTTATGTAATTAATATCCTTATTTTAATGATATTTAATGTTTCATTGGATTTTATTATTTCATGGGGGCTTACGATTCAAATGTTACTAAAGTGGTAAGAGATTTATGATTTAATCATATTTTTTATTGGGACTATTTATGCTCGAATTTCCATTTGAGGAAATTATATGATACTTATAGGATAAATATATTTAATTTTTCTCATCCTATGGCTATTTATTATGAAATAATTTTTTTATTTCTTTTTCCTAAATTTAAGTACTCAATATACTGAAATAATGTTTTTAAATAAATCTAACTATGTTTTACTATTCTAAAAGGAATCTTTCTATTTAATATCCATATTTTCTAAAAATATTTTGAATAATTTTTAAAATAATATCTAGTTTTTTTTATATTAATTTTTTCCTTTTTTTTAATTTTTACAAAAATGGTTTAAAAGTAATCTTGTTTTCATTTTTTTTGGAAGTTATTATTTTGAATTTTTACAATAACGGGAAAGGAATGTTTTCTTTTAACTTGTATGACATGAATGGAATTTCCAATCATCATGACAACTAAAAACGTTAAATATTAATTTAAAAGTTTCCATAGTTCTTTTCAATTTTTTCCATAATAATTTTAAATTTTTTATATTTTAATGTATTGATTTCAAAATGGAAAGATAATGTTCCTCAAGAATGTTATTAATGATATTTTTATGGTATTTATATTTATAATAAACAAAAAAATTTTATTTTGATTATGTTTTACTATGTATATAATCCAATTTTACTAACGTTTATATTTATTTTATTGGTTTATTATTATAATGATGAGATATTTGTGAAACTAATTTATTTACCATGGGTTATGCTCTGATGGATTGATGAAATTTTTATGAAACTGATTTTATTTTCATAGGTTATGATATGATGATATGATTAATGATTTTATGGAACACATATGTATGGTTTTAATTATGTTATAGTTGTTCTTGGAATTATATATCCCACCAATGAATTGGGAAAATCTTTATATCTCATGAGGTAATTATGGGATGCAATTCAATGTGCTTGATCTACTATAGGAAACTAGTCAATGTTCTTGATCCACTATGGGATATAGATGGTTATTTTAGATCTATTATGACATGGTAAATAGGTAGATATTTCAGATCCACTATGATTTTATGGTATCATTAGTTAACCTTGACATATGAAATGGTTTCTATACTTATCATGGTGCCAAGATTTTATGAAATGAATTTATGGTTCATGAGTGACATATAATGATCTATCACTCTTTTGAAACATGGTTTTTGAAATGATAATGTTTTATTCCATGAAACATGTTTATGATACACGATATATTGGGAATGAAAATTTTAAGTTATTTATATGATCTCATACACTTATTCTAATCTTATTATCTAATATGATCATCATTGTTATCTCCTAGATTTAACCTTATTGTGAATTTGAGCTCAAACATTCTTATATTTCCTTTCCATAGGTAATGATGAAAGGTTTAAGTAGGGTATATCTATGAAGAGTACTAAATGGAAAGATATTTATAGGATATGTTCAATATCTTTCATGAAATAAGAATATTAGGTATCTAGTATCTAAATACACTAAAACTTTGTGGTCCTAAAGTTTTTATTTGTGAAATGAATAAAATATTGATCTAAAAAGATATAATATTTATGTATAAAAAGGTTGGGTTATTAAAAAATCCTAAGGGAGTCATAAAACCTCTTCGTATAACTATAAGGAAATAAGAAAATATTATAATGGACTTATTCACTAGAATCCAAAAGATTCCAAGAAAGAACAAATATCTATGGGTTATCATTGATTATCTTACTAAGTCTACTCATTTCACAGTGATAAGAGAAGATCTTCCCCATTGATCACCTTTCATAGAACTATATCAATGAAATCATATGACTTTACGGAGAACCACTATAAATTGTATCTAATTGATACCCTCAATTCACATCAAAATTACAGATGTGTATTTAAATGGTTCTTGGAAGTAATATACATTTAAGCACTGCCTATCATCCAAAAACTTACGGGAATCCTAAATGAAATATTTAAAAATTAACGGGATGATGAGATCACATTCTCTTAACATCTAAGGTATGTGGGATCAGTATCTACCTTTGGTGGAGTTTTCATTAAATAATATATTTCGTTTTAGAATCCATATGAAACAATAAAAATCCTTTTATTGGAAGCAATACTATAACTTTTTGGGGAGAAGTTGGATAATGAAAGCTAGTAGGCCCATATATTTCGGAGGAGAAAACCATTAATGTATGGATTATTAATAATCATATTAAATAATCCTAGATAAGAAAAAAGAGTTATGGTGATAATCAAAGGAAAGACATAAAATTTCATGTTGGGGATCATGTATTATTTATGATTTCACCTTGTAGTGGAGTTTTAAGATTTAGAAAAAATGGGAAGTTAATTCATTGGAACACTGGGTCTTTTGAAATACTTAAAAGAATTGGTGTTGTGGCTTACCGATTTGCTATGATGCCCATAATTTTTAACGTACATAGCTTATTCCATGTTTATTTTTTGAGGAAATACATTCTAGATCTAATTCATATGATCAAACATGATGGAATATAATTAGATATTGAACCATATTATAATAAATAACATGTATGAACTCTTGACTGCTAAGAGTAATTGTTTTAGAACTGAACATCTCAATTGGTGAAAGTATTTTGGAGAAAAAACAAACTCGAAAAAGAAAATTCGGAGCCAAAAGTATCCATGAAGAAGGAATATACACATTTTTTCAATAGATTATATATACTCAAATTTTGTGGATGATATTTTTTAAAACAGGGAGAATGTAATACATGGGATCCTACAGTTGTAGGTAAACACTATATACTGAACCATCCTGATATAAACACTTTGACGTGAATTTATTCCAGAATATATTTAAAAGTTTAATATATAAATTTTATAATATTATTTTAACAAAATAAACTTTATTTTTTAATTCATCATAAGGATATTATCTAAAAAATGTTTTTTGGGATTTTCTAAAAAAATTATGTTATAGTGAATATTACCGTATATTGTTTTTACTAATACTATGACTTTTATGTTATTATTAGTATATAAATTTGACATAGAAATTTCAAAAAACATTTTATTTTAAAAATATGTATTTTATAATTACAATTACGCATTTTAAAAATTTTATTATAGTTTACAAACCTATGATTGAAATTTTAGAACTCAAGTAATGTTTTTCTCAAAAATTATTTTAATATATTATACATTTAATATATTAAAATTATTTTTTAAAACTTAAATAAATTGAATAATAAAAAATTTATATAATATTTAGAATAATTAGGTAAAAATTATCTAATAATTACCACTTTAATTGTAGGGATAAATAATGAGTTACCTTAGGTAAAAATTAGTTACCGCGGTAAAAGTTAAAAGGGTAAATGTAATAATTCAAGGGTAAAGGTATTGAAAAATGATAAAAACACATCTATAATAGAGATTATGAGGTGTTTTATAACATATCTCTTACCCAATATATTATTTATTATTTTTGTGCCATAAAACATGGTTAACATGTGCTCCCTTTATATTGTGCTGAAATATTTACAAAAATGTCACTCTCACCACTTATAACAGGGGCCTCTCACAACCCATTAAAACCCCTCATAAAAATTTTATTTCCTCCTGAAATACTTACCTTTATCCTTCAATTAGAATTATATTTCAGTCTTGTAATCTCTTATTCACAATATATTATCCCAAGCCCTTATTTTCGAAGGAATCTTCCAAGAGAAACTCGAAGTTCTCAACATTAGTTAACTTTTTTCTCTAACAAAATTTCCATTTTAAATTTATTTATCCTATTATTATATTAATTATTAATTATTTATCTTATAATTAATGTTTTTATAGTTTTTAAATAAACATTAACCACTTTTCCTCCTTCCCTGAAGAAAAAAATAAACCTTCATTCATGAATTGTGCGGATTACCGCCTCCAAGATGTATCATGTTTCGTTTTCCTTCATCGCCTTACAAGGATGGATCTAAAAATGAGATTAAAGTATAAATATGATTTTTATTATATCATTAAGGTTATGTTATGAATATTTTTAGAACATATTAATGATATTATCAATAAATGATAATTGTTAATTTAATCATTTCAAATACGCATAAAAAAGAAATAATATTTTATTCAAATTATATAATATTTTAATATACATTAATTATTCTTATAATTAATATAAATTATTATATATCACACTGATAAAAAATAAATAATATCATCATGCTTCTATTATAATTATATTACAACAAAACCACCTCATAATCATTCATTAAATTAGGGTATGTTCATGTTTGGTTCGGTTTAACCACCTACTCGAACAATACTATGAATTTATTTCATTAATTAATTTGGGAACATAATAATTATTATAATATAATATAAATTTTTATTTAATTATTTTTTATTATTGAGACATTATATCAATATTTAATTCATTAATTAATAAAACACCCTTCGTTTGTCTAGAATCACCGAAACATGCTTGTTATCGATTCTATATTCAAGGATAAAGACACAAAAAATCATGAATAGATTTTGAATCGTAAAAAAAAATTATAAATAATTCTTAATAGTAACTTTGATGATATAATAATATTTTAATTTTGAAATATAATGAATACATACACCACTATTACAAAACTAGTACAAAAGATCAAAACTATAAACACCTGATATAAAAAGTAGGTAGAATTCATATAGGGATTGAATATTTATGAATATGATAAATGAAAATGGATATGATTAAGGTTATTAGTTAAGATATTAAGATATCTATGTTCATGATACATGATTTTAAAGTATTTTCATGGAAGTTGGGACAAGTGGTAAGGGTTTTCTATCTCAAATTCCTCTCTTTGTGACAAGTTTTTTAATATTCACCTAAATTTTTTATGAGGTGTATATAATGACAATTTAATATGATATACCATGAAATTTATATAGTTTCGGTATTTTAAGATAAATGTTAATCCCTATTTTTCAAAGGGTATTGATTGAAATGCTACCCAAGCCATAATTTGGGGGTTTATATCTCAATTTTATACTTTGGGGCTCATGTTATATTCACCACCTATTTTCTTTTATGTGGTGAGTAAATTATCAAGGAAGAGTTTTTGACATATTAATCATGAAATTTAAGGTATTTAAAAGTCTATATTTTTATCCCTATGTCATATTATATTAATTCAAGAGTTACCAAAACCATTTTAAAACTCAATCTTTTCCAGGGTGGAAAAACCATCCTTTTGTTTTGGTAAAATAAAAGTGAGTGTAATTTACTAGAAAATACATACCTATATTGATAATGGAATTTTGATGTGTTTGTGGTGTATATTCACCAAGGTTTAATCACCTCAAAAATGGTTGATTGAGTATTTAATCAATCATCACCCAAATGTATGATGAGTGGGAATAATCCCACACACCTTGAGAGACATTATTAGAGGATATGATTTGGAATATTCACCCACTATTAATGAACTATGATGTATGATTTTTCCTACAATTTCCTTATTCTACAACTAATATAAACTATTGAAGCCAATTATTATCTTTCATGGATAATAAAACAGTATTAAATTTCCCTCACCACTATATTTATTTGATAAGGGTACTGCCTATTACTATGAAAATACCCAACAATTTCTAAGCTGATTAGAAGATATTTATAATGTATTTTATTTTTATGTGTATTATTTTAGATATTATATGGATTATTTTTACACCAGGTATTGAGAAAACATGCAATTTTGAGGACTAGTGTGCCCGGATTAAATTTTTGAAAAATATTAAAATATTTAATATCAAACACACATGGTTTTCCTAAAAAAGTAGAATAACTCTTAAATGGGTAACCAAATAAAAAGTATAAGGGAACCGTTGTATTTAGAGTGGCGTTTTTACCTTAGGTGTGACTTAACATTGGTCAGTGGAGGTCATTTGTGAAAAAATCATCGGGGCACGAAATTAATAAAATTAATTAAAAGAAAGATTTATTTTATTTTTCCTCAGTGCAATGAACGACGCTCCCTATATTTTCATGGATAAGGAATTTTTCTCAGGGTTGAATTATAAAACCTATAGACCTAGAGTGTTCTTGGAAGATGATAATGGATCAAGACCTGATCGTGGATTGTCACACAAACAAAGTTTTAGGATCCCATCAACGGTGGAAACACAACCATTCTTCATTAATGATGGATCAAAACTCCAGTTAGGGTATTTTTTTTGTTAATTTTATCCCAATATCAATCCATAATGAAAATAAATCAATTAAATGAACATATATTGACCCATTCATCGTTGATAGATTTCAATTTGATAGAATTGATTATTTCAGGTTCATTGATTATCCCTCTTCGATTGTACTTCTATGATAATGAATTGAGGCCAAACAAATAATGGAAAAGGTTCATTCCTCACAATTGTGGTCTATTTATTTCTCCCCAATTTCTTCATATGATCATCATTGTAAATACCTTGTGCAATGGTTCAATAAATATCCAGTTCCAAATCATTACGCAAACGTTCTTCGACTCAATAGATTGAAACCATGGGTACAAAATGAAATAGTCATTGTGTATAGAGGATTTGATGGTAAATATGGGTATATTAGGGAAGAATGGGAATGGATATAGGGTTTTATACCCTTCCCATGCAGTGTGAGGAAATTAGACATCAAAGGAGAGCATTCTGACGCCTTTTAAGGCCAGATTACGATGAGTTACTAGTGGAAAGGCTCTATCAATGTATATATGGGATCTATGGAGTGGTTTTAAGTAGAAATTTAGGTGGAAACTATAGGCATGGAAGAATGTAGGAAGAACTATAGATCTATAAAATCCTGAGAATGACAGTGTGTAACTAAGTACTATACGCCATGTGGCCCCCCTTTAGCGGTGGATAGGGTATCAAGAATGAGATGAAGATCACATGGAATGTGACCCCTACCACATAGCATATGAACCTCCCCAGTTTACTCAGCATGTACTCCAGAGACTACACAGACATAGGTAATAGTACACGACCAAATGGCATGTTTTGTACAAAGACACGGAAACGACATGGCATACAAAGATTGGTACACATACCTGACTTCGGTACACAAACACATATAAGAGACACGAGTAAGAAAATATGTGTCCCTACATTCCATGTTATCATCCTAGAAATTATGTATAATAGAGACTACAAGTTGTGTGAGTTTCATCCACACAAGAAATTCGTGGGTTAACTAGACACACTGTGTACACCTCGAAAATTCCGTGTACTCCCACCAAGAGTGCTTGAGGCTTTTTTACCTAGTTTAGACTAGTATAGGTTGATTTCATTCCCTTTTTCCTTTTCTCAAGGGTAAAATCAGAAATTACATCAACATCACTGAATTGTGATCCCCTCTAGAGGCTGAGTATTAGATAGAGTTGTGGTGTCCCTCCATTAGACTAGAGTATGATCCTCTATCATCCCTAGTTAGAGTTTGTTGAATCAGTGTGACCTCCCTGAGCAGATCATCGAACCTACATCTAGTGGGGTGTATTATTAGGATTTGAGTAATCATTGGCATATGATCCTATATGTGGTGGGTTGATCTAGATTGGGTTCATGGTGTCCCCCAGTGGTTATGGACATGACCCCTATCTATGTATCTTAGTTTTCTTAGACCAATACATTTTCTTTGATCGGGGTCCAAATGAGCTAGACCTCTTCTTAGAGAGTATTTGATGATATCATGTTTTGAGGAGTGAGTTCCCATGGAGTGAGTGTGCTTCAAGCAGAATCATATGGCTAGCAGTTGGTTGTGACCACCTTATGGTGAGGTCCCTCTCTTAAGTATATTTGGGTTGTTCTTATTGTATCTATTATACATCGTTACATCTTTTATTGGGATGAATATTCTTGGTTCTTAGTTTTTAGGGTTTTTAGGGTATCCTACAGAGTATTGTTATACTCATCCCTACATGGGTTTTGTCCACACATTTTGTGTCTTGTTCAGATGACAACACTTTTGACAGTGTCCTAAGAGGACAAGGAGTGGGTGAAGCATAGCTAGAGTTAGGAAGACTGAGGTGTTTATTAGGAGTGTACCTTGACTTAGTTCTTTCCCTTGGAGCAAGTTGTAATTCTTACAGTTTCAGTTGGACTTGTGTACAGTCTCTTTTGGTGGGATTATTTTTATCCTCGATTAATTTTCCTTTACTTCCTATCATACTCTGTTTGTGGGATCTTAGATGTATTCATGCATTATATCAGTTTTTTTACATTTCAATTTTTTTTAGATTAGAGATGTGTACATGTGAACATGTAATTTAGGATAATTCCTCCCATTTTTCGGATATGTCTACTCAGCATAGGTTTCCAACCCCTGGCCTATTAGATGTGGGATTGGGGTAGTCATGGGTCGGACCCCAGTGGTTTGGCTTATGATAGAGTGGTATCTGAGTGAGTAAGCTCTAATTTAGCTTTGGAAGTTTATGAGGTTGGTTTGGGGAAAAATGGTAAGTATTTCGAGTTCATGTTTTAACCTAGGGAATCCGGTGTTGGTGCGACAGCTGATGTATCCATACACTAGGAATCTGATCACCTATTTTGACTTAGTACATGAGATCCCTAGTTACAGGAAAAAATAATGGCACATGCATGATATAGTAATGGTTTTTTTCCATCTACCTTTTGAGTATATCCCCATCTATACTCTATTGACCATAGTACATCTTGTTTTATTTTAGGATTCCTCTATGTAGATTGCCATCTAGGATTCCACTGCGTGATCATGAGGAGAATCCACCCAATGATGGGGCATCGGTACAAGGGACTATACTAGGGATATCACCTTTGGTTATATTACTAGCTATACCACAACCAATTGAGTAGAAGCTAATACCAGCACTACCGGTTGAGGATACACGCAGGCTGAGTGCATTTCATGAGTTTCCTAGGTAGAATCCTCCTAGGTTTTGAGGTGATCCAGACCCCCAGATGGCTAAGGATTGGATGGAGGAAGTAACCTATATTTTTTGCCTTCTGAGGATTCCTGCCAACCAGAAGTATGTCTTTATCGAAATTATTCTTCATGGATCTATAGGGTGACGGTGGATGTTTGTGACTCAATAAAATGACAAGAAAACTCTCTCCTAGATAGAATTCATGCATCTATTTAGGGATTAGTTCTATTTGGACATGTTTTGATCTGTATTCATACATGAGATTCCACATATATGGAAAGTTAAGATGAACATGGAAGAGTATTTAGAGAAGTTTATAGATCTCTTACACTATTCTTTGAATGTGGTACCAGACCAGTTCATTAGTTCTTAGACCTTCAAACATGGATTGTGACAGAACATCAGGGAATTAGTGGAACCCCTTAGAATTTATACATATGTTGGGGTACTTGAGCGAGCCCTATTAGTGGAATATTTCCTAGAAAAGTAGACACCAATAGTAGGGGATTATAGGGGGAACTTGGTAGCTGAGACCTCAATAGCAGGTGGTCGATGACAATCACGGGGATCCAAGTGGTTTGGGCACTTCCGGAGGTGATCCTATGACTCATGGTCAGTGGTTTATGGCTCTTAGGGAATCTTGAATCAGCCAAGGGATCAATGGATTTCTCTTATGATGTTCAGTGAAATCTAGCATGATATTTCTCAACCTATCGCAGAGCTGGTCGGGAGATGGTCTAGGGACTACCGAGACAGTTACATATACAAGAGTGCAATGTGTCCATGGTGATGGATCCAATTTTTCATTTTTTTGGGGAAAAAGAAATCCATCTATCATATTATGGGATCATGTATAAGATGGTGTCACCGATTACTCATCAGTTGGTAATCCTGACCCTCAGTATAGTGGATGATATGAGTCCTTAATTTTCTACAGTGGTGTCATAGTATGTGAAGGTATTTTCTGAAGATGTTACAAGTTTACCTCCCCATCAGAAGATATAATTCTATATTTATATAAACCCCAGGATGAAACCTATATCTACACATTCATATTGGTTGGATCCTATAGAGCTTTGTGATTTAAGGGTGAAACTGGAGGAATTTTAGAGGAAGGGCTTCATGAGACCTAGTGTTTCACCATAGGCATCCCCAGTTTGTGTTTCCAAGAATGAAAATGAGAGATTGAGGTTATGTGTAGATTACTGGTGCTTGAAACATGTTATCATGAAGAATAAAGATCCACTGTCAAGGATCGATGACCTCTTTGATCAGTTCAAAGGGGTACGATGGTTCTCAAAGATTGACCTCAGATCTGGATATCACCAGCTGCAAGTATGGGATGAGGATATAAAGAGGATGAACTTTAGATGTTATTATGGTCACTGTGAGTTCTTGGTGATTCCATTTTTTGTGAAGAAATATCTATTAGTATTCATGGGACTTATGACCCATATATTTAAAACTCTATTAGACTGTTTCATGTTAATCTTCATTGATGACATCCTAATGTTTTCCAAATCTGAGGAGCACACGAGACATTTGAGGATAGTCCTGGACACACTTTGAGTCCACAAACATTATAAGAAGCTCTTGAAGTTACAATTATGGATTTAAGAGTTCCATTTTATGGGAAACATTATCGTATAGGCTGGAGTTGTAGTGAATCCAATGAAGGTTGAGGTAGTTCTAACTTGGGAGCCACCGAAGAGTGTTATTGTGGTGAAAATGTTTCTTGGATTGGAAGGATACTATCAAAGGTTTGTACACAACTTATCCAGAGTGGAATCACCCTTAATAGTTTTGAAATTAAAATTTTATCCTTTTGTGTGGATGAAAAAGTTCTGATAGTGATTATAGTAGTTGAGGCGGAGGTTGATGAGTTATCCCATCTTGAGGTTATCGGAGGAAGGTATCGAGTACATGGTATTATGAGGTTCATTAGGAACTGGGCTTGGTTGTGTCTTGATGAAGAGGAAATCAGTGATTGTCTATAGTTCACACCAGTTGAGGCCACATGAGCAGAACTAAATGACCCATGATCTTGAGTTAGTAGAGGCAGTCTTCAATTTGAAGATGTAAAGACAGTACTTAATGGACTAAGTTTGTCATTTACTCTGTCCACAAGAGTCTCAAGTATATATTTTCTCATAAGGATCTGAACTTGGGATAGATTCAATGGCTAGAGTTCTTCTAGGACTATGACTTTGATATTATATATACTCCTGAGAAGTAGAAAATGGTGGTAGATGATCTAAGAATGATATCTTGTTTGTAGTTGATGAACGAGGCATTAGAGAAGTTAGTCTTATTGCAGTTATCCTAAACTGATGGAGGAACAATGTACCTCCAGTCAATGGTTGTCACCTCTATAATCTTACAGAGATTCAGGGAGGTACAACTTGGGGATACTAACTACGAGACCCTACATTCTCATATATCCATAGGGAATGATCCTGATGAATATTCAAAAGTTGGGGAGCACGTCATTATTTTCATCGGATGCACAGTATTACTAGTGGAGTTGTAGGTGGAGGTTTTGAGGGAGTTTCATACATCCCCTTTGGTGGTACATTTAGGTGCGGAAAAGATGTAACATGAACTCTGATGTCTGTTTTGGTGGACTAGGATGAAGAAAGGATTTATAGAGTTTGTTTCTCGATGTGTTACTTATTAGTAAGTAAAAGCCTAACACCAGGTTCCAACAGGTTTAGCTCAAACCCTTGAGGTTCCATAATGGAATTGGGATGGGATACTTATGGACTTCATGATGGTATTACCACATATGTCTAGGGGACAAAATTCCATCTGGGAGATCATTGAATGAATCACCAAGTCAACCAATTCCTAGATATTCAAGATTAGTGTTCGGTAGAGATATTAAGACACCTCTACATGAAGAAGATATTTTGACACCATGGAGTTACATCTCCAATTATTTCTGATCATGATGCTAAGTTTACATCCTAGGTGTGAAAGGGATTATAGGAGGTGTCTGGGACCCATTTATACTTGAGCACATCATTTCACCCACAAATAGATATCCAGACAGAATGGACCATCTAGTTTCTGGGGGACATAATACAAGATTTCATGTTAGATTTTGGTCATAGTTAAGAGGATCACCTACCCTAGGTGAAGTTTTCATACAACAACAGATACCATTCTACCATTAGTATGACACCATTCGAGGCTTTGCACAGGGGGCCCTTTAGGTCACCAATTTGTTAGACTAACCGAGGAGAGTCAGTACTCATGGACTCAGAGTAAGTGCGGGATACTATAGAAAAGGTTTAGATTATATAGGAGTAGATAAATACTACACAGATACATCATAAGTCTTATGCTAACAGGAGAAATATACCTTTGGAGTTTGAGGAATGAGACCATGTGTTCCTTCAAGTTTCACCTCGAAGGGGATTATAGGGATTTGGCTAGGGAAGCAAGTTATCTCTGAGGTTAATCAGCCCTTTCTAGATACATTGTAGAGTTGGAGAGGTGGTGTACCGCTTGGATATACCTTTTTAGTTAGACCGGGTACACGAAGTCTTCCATGTGTTATAGTTGAGGAAGAACATGAATGACCTATCACACGTCATCGATTGGGGTGATATGGACATCGAGGATGTAGAATTTTTATTGAGTACCCAATGGAGATTGAGGATCATCAAGAGAAGATCCTTTATGGGTGATCAATTCCTTTGGAGAATGTCTGGTGGAAGCATGTGAATCTACAGGAGAGCACATGGGAGTAGGAGGTTAAGATTCGTGCTCAGTACCCTCATCTATTTGAGTAGCGCTTATTTTGGCTTTTCAGAGACATAAATCACCAGTTTAGGGAGAATGTAATGTCTATGATTTTTATATGTATTATTTTAGATGTTATATGTATTATTTTTGAGACCAATAACTGAGACAACATTTTATTCTAAGGCTTGGTGTTTCTAGATTAAATGTTTGAAAAATATTAAAATATTTAATAGTACACACACATAGTTTTCTTGAAAAATTATAATAACTCTTAAATGGGTGTCTAGATTAGAAATATAAGGGCACTGTTGGATTAAAAAGAGAAGTTTTACCCCAGTCAAGACTTAACATTGGTTGGTACAGGCTTTTTCTGAACAAGTTGTGAGGGGTGTAAAATTAATAAAATAAATTAAAACAAATATTTATTTTATTTTTATTCATCACAGCGACTTACTCCTCTGATAAGTTCATGGATAAAGAATTTGCCTAAGGGTTGGACTCTAAACCCTGGATACCTAGGTACCATTCGAGGAGAGCGTTCTTGGTGGACGATAATGCATCATGATCTGATTGTGGATCGCCATTCCAACAGAGTTAGAGTATCTCATCAATGGTGGCAACACAACCATTCTTTTTCAACGATCAATCCAAAATCTAGGTAGGGTGGTTTTTGTGTGAACTTAATCCTAATATCAATCCTTTATGATTTCATATTAATTCAATGAATGAGGATTTACCCACACATCATTGGTGGATTTAAATTTGATAGAATTTATTATTTTGAGTTTTTTGATTATCCCTCTTTGATTATACTTCTACGATAATGAATTGAGGACAAATGAACAATGGACAAGGTTTGTTCATCACTCTTTTTGTTTATGGATTTCTTCCCAATTTATTCATACAATAATTATTGGAAATAACTTATCCAATGGTTTGATAAATACCCGGTTCTAGATCATTGCACAACCATTATTTGGTGCAACAGATCAAAACCACGGGTACAAAACATGATTGTGGTTGTGGATTAAGGATTCAACAGTGACAATGGGTAGATCAGGTAAAACGAGAATGGATCTAGGGTTATTTACCATTTCTAGGTAGATCACGACAAACATACATCAATGACACACTTTCCAATTAATTTTTAGGATGTATTCCAAAAAATTACTAATGGAAAGGCTTGATCGACATAGATCTGAGATCTATAGAGCAATTTCAGGCGGAGATCGAGGTAGATGCGATATACAATGAAGGATGGAGGAATAACTCAGGATCTATAAAATCCCAAGAAAAAAGATGTGTAAATCAGTACTACACACCATGTGGGGACCCTTTAGTAGAAAATAGTGTCTTGGGAAGGAGATGATGATCACACGACATGTGACCATTGTCACAGGGAATGTGACCCCTCTCACAGGGCATGTGACCCTCCCCGGTTACTTGGAATGTAATCTGGAGAGTACACAGACATGGGTAATTGTACATGACCATATAGAACATCATTTACATATACATGGACATACGATATAATACACATACTGGTACACAAACATAAATTCAGTACACAAACATAGTTAGGAAACACGGGCAGGAAACTTTGTGTCAATACATGCCGCGTAATCATTCTAAACACTGTGTATAATAGTGACTACATTCTATGTGAGGATCTTCCACACGGGTAATAATTGGGATAGCTAGACATGTCCTATACCCCCTAGGACATGGCATATACTCCCATTAAGATTGATTCAGGCTCTTCTTTTTTCTAGTTTGGACCATTATAGGTTTAGTGATTTCCCTTGGTCACTTCCTCAAGGGTATAGTGTAGTATTACATCCACATCACTGCATTGTGATCCCCTATAGAGGTCGAGTCTTAGATAGAGTTTTGGTTCCCCTCCATGAGACAGGAGTGTAATCATATATCATCCCTGGTTGGAGTTTTTGGAATCATCATGAACTTCTTGAGAAGGGTGTTAGTCATCCATCTAGTAAGTCACATTAGTAGGGTTTTTGGAATTGTTGGAATATGATCCCCTACAAAGTGGGTTGATCCAAATTAGGTTCATGGTGTCCACCAATGGTTTTAATAATGACCCCGAATATGTGTATCATAGTCTTCTTAGACCAATGTGTTCTATTTGGGTGGGGCCCAAATGATCTATAACTCTTTTTCTAGAGTCTTGGATAATATCATTTATTAAGAGTTAGTTCCCTTGGAACAAGCATGCTTCAAACAAAATCCTATGGCTGACAGTTTTTTATGACCACCTGATGGAATGTTCTCTCTCTTGAGTATATATAGGTTGTTCTTCTTGTATCATTTATACATACTTAAATCTTGTATTGAGCTGAATATACTTGGTTCTTCACGTTTTTTGTTTTCCAGGAATCCTACTAAGTATTGTTATACTCACCCTTGCATGAGATTTGCCTTCAAGTGTTGTGTCTTGTGCAGATGGATGCCCTTTTAATGGCACCCTATGATGATATAAGTGGGTGGAGCATAACTAGATATGGGTAAACCGAGGTGTTTACCAATAGAGTACCTTGACTTAGGTTTTTGGCCTTAGAACATGTTGTAGTTCTTTTAGTTTCAGTTGGACTTATGTAAAGACTCTTTATGGTGGGATTTTTTGGCCCTATTTACTTTTCCTTTACTTCCTGTCATTATCTAGATGTGGGATCTTAGTTGTATGCATTCATTCTATCAATGGTTTTTACAGTTCAGCATTGTGTGTCTTGGAGATGTGTGCATGTGTACATGTACTTTAGGCTAATTCCTCTCATTTTTGTGATATGCCTACTCAGTGATGGTCTCCATCCACTAGCTTATTGGAGGTGGGATTAGGGTAGTCATAGGTTGGACCCCAGGATGTCAGGCCATGCAAATATTCTCCTAGAATTTACATTAATATATTGAATGGGGTAGTATTTTATTTTCATATTTATAATTTTATGGATAGATATGATTTTATTCGATAAGTGGTTCATTAGAGAATGGTAAGAAAATTCTTGATGACTATTATTAGGAATGTATTAGACATAATCTAGTGAAGGGTGGATCCAAAAATTATATATCCCCTCAATGAATTGAGAAATATAATGTGGAAAAACATGTTGGGTTTTGGTGTATACCTATTTCCATGATATTATAATGTTTTAGAATAATGCCCTAATAATAAGTTTTGATATTCGACATTATGCATTCCATCATTATGAGATCCATGATTTTGGTTATATGTGTTTTCATTTATTTTCATTGGTATTTCATGCCCTTATTTTTAGTTGATTATGGATTTATGTTTTTCATTTATTGTTTCCATATCACTTATTCCATGTTTATATTGTAGAATATTTTATTTTATGTTACACCTTACTAAGAATCTGGTCTAACCTTTATTTGTTTTCCTTTCCCTAGGAAACCTAGAGGAGGACTCTGTATAGTTTTTTGGGATATGATGGAAGGTATAATTATTTTCTCCAAATATGTTCATGTTGTATCTTATGTTTTAAAATTTATTTGATGTATGTATCTAGGATTCCAACATTACTATGTTTTTTGATAATTCCGAAACTATTTTTTTTGTACTAACAATATAATATAACTACCAACTCTAGGTTTTTAGAGTTTTGGAATTTATAACATATGTTAGGAAATTTTACAACAATACAATTAATTATTTTTCTCATGACACACATTAATAATAATATTAATGTCTGATAATCATTACACATATTCATAGACAAGAATATCAAATGAAACAAAACATATAGAATTCCAAATGGTGGGTCAATCCTCATAATCACCAATCTTGGTGATTAAAAAAAGTGAGAAATTCATGAGATAAAGTCTTGTATGCTTATGAGTACTTTCACTTGATAGTATCTATCATATGTGTTCTATAAGATGAAATCATACAACCATAGGAATTATGTTTAAAAATATAATCATATAATTTCAAGGTTCTCATCATAGCAGGAAACTTCTATAATCATTTCATTATAATAGATACTTTAGGACATTATCACATTAAATTTATTTTAAAAAATAAAAATGTTATAATAAAATTATTAATATTCAATTCTATGAATATAAATAAAATCTAATGTAAAATTAATTAGTTCTAGGACACTAACTCCAATATGATCCAACTTCAAGTAGAGCCCACTAATTACTAATTTTATTCCACTGGATCTCACATGATGTTAAATATTTTGTATAGATAAGTATTTTTTCAAAAGAGTCCACCATATTTTATTCCATGGAAACTATTTTACAATGACATATCCTCAATGAGAAAAATAACTCAAGATATAATACTTTTAGAGTATGTTATTTTCTAGCTAATGTGACATTTGGTCCTTTTCAAGATATATAATTGTATTATTATACTAATAAAGTTTGATAATATCTTTAATAATAGGTACTAAATCAATATATTAGATGAATTTTTGTATTTGAATCACTTATTTATATGCATGAGAAGCTGCAATTTACTCAGACTATACTATTGAATTGATAACCATGACTTTCTTAGAACTCATCCAACTGAAAGAACCCCCTTTAAGAGTGAAAATATATCCTAATTGAGATTTTAGATAAACTTTATTTTTTTGGAAACTATCATATGTGTATCTCCTAATGAATAGTTCATCATCACCTCCATAAACTATGAACATATCCTTAGTATGCTTGAGGTACTTTAGGATTGTGTTGAATCCCAATCAATAGTAGTATATGGGATCATCTTGATATCTTCATACATCACATAAGGTATAGGTAATATCTAGCCTAATACATATCATGGAATATATAATTGATAAAATCACTAACACATATGAAATCTATATCATCCTCTATCTCTACTCAGGCATCTAAATACAAATTTTCTTGGAAAGATAAATGCCACATGACATAAGAAAAAAATCCACTATTGGATTGATCCATACTAAATTTGTTTAACATATTGTCTATATATGTACCTTGACTAATTCCATGAAACCTCTTAGATCTATCATTATGGATCTTGATCCAAATAATATATGACACTTCACTTAAATATTTTATATAGAATCATGTGTTAAACCATGTATTAATGGAATGTAAGTATGGAATCTTGTGTCTAATAAGTAGTATGTTATCAATATAAACATTTTAGAGAATGAATGAACTCCCAATAAACTACTTTTAGACATAAGTATCCCATTTTTTCTTTTTGAAACCAATTTTTTATGGTTTCATCAAACTTAATGTTCTTTGATTTGGATTCTTTATTTAATACAAAAATAGATATATGTAGTTTGAATAATTTTTTAGAATACTTTAGTGTCACAAAACCTTCTATTTAAGTTATATAAACATCTTCATGAAGGTTACTATTAATGAAATATGTTTTCACCCCCATATTACAAATCTCATAGTCATATTAGGCTTATATATTAAGTAAAATTATGATGTATTTTAGTACAAAAAATAGTGAACATGTTTCATCATATTATATGAATTAACATTATTTAAAACCCTTTTGTAACTAGGTTTTAATTATAGGTACTAACTTGTATATCAATATCCTGATTCTTCTTGAATACTGATTTTTAAACAATGCACTTTACATCTACTAATGGATATACTGAAATCTATATATGGATTAGTACATGGAATCCATCTTAGGTTATATTACCTCTCATATACTGAATTTTAGTACTTATGTCTCTAGAAAATCTACTTCCATGATGCTTTGTGAAATTTATTCATGTGACAAATCTTATGTATCTTGATCCCTGACTTCATTGAATTCAATGTCACTCTCGAGATCTCTTTTTGAGATATAGTCTATTTTAATAAAGGTGGAACATATCTTAAACAAAAATTTCTTATCTAAAGGGTTGTATAGGTAATATCTTGTAGTTTTCTTAGTATATATTAAAAATATACACTTAGTTCTTCTATAAAGAGATTTTTTTCCCTATTAATCTTTGTAATATTTTAAGGAATATTTTTAGAGTTAGGAGTTGAGTTAGCATGGGATTTTTGGGTCCATAGAGGCTCAGTGTTGATATAATAAAAATATTAAATATATTATATCACACACATAGTTTTCCTAAAAAAATAATGTGACTCTTAAACAAGGAATCATATGGGAAATGTGTGAACACCATTTGATCTAGAATGTTGGTTTTACCCTAGGTGCGACATAATTTTTGTCGATATCAGGAGGTCCGTTTAAGTGTGGGTGTGGGTGGATTAGTAAATTTATTTATTTATCTATTTACGCAAACCTAACATACTCTATTTAAAAATTCTCATAGAAATCAACTAGTGTTATCTGCATAAAACTAGGTATTTGATAGGAGAGATTTTATTAGATCTTTGATAACAAAAAGTGATTAAGGATCACAATCAATTTGTAAAGGCTTATCTTCACCAACAGAGTTCATGGATCTCGCCAATGATGATAATGTAGGACCATTATTCTTTAGAGGTTAATATAAACTAAATGTAAGATATTTTTTTTATATTTTATCCCATTTTAGATTATCCCACATGAATGTGTATCAATTATTATAAGTTTTTTATTTGTGGGTCAATAGATAATTTTTGGTTGATGTTTTATCTTCCTAGAAATAGGAGCTTGATATTGTTTAATTATCCTTCCTCTAAAAACCCTAACCCCTGTACTCCAGATCCGGTGCATTAATTAATTACATTGGTACTATGAACAGGTGTTAACATACCAAAGGACCAAATATTTTAGTAATTTTGGAAAAAAGATACCAACATAAGTATTACATTACAACTTGAAATGAAAGGAAACATATAAAATATATTAGAAACATACCTAACTCCTAGATTATCCTTGAATATCATTCATATTATACATATTCTCATCTCAGGGAAAAATAAATCCTAATAAAGGGGTGAGATCAAATGCTCTTTAAGGGTAATAAATATAGTGAAATATAATATCAATAATAAGTCATGGTAAATTACTAATAAAAAATTCCATTAGAAAATAAACATGAGAATAATATAATAATCATAAAAGATGAATAAATAATTCCATGAAAATAATAACATGAGAATGAAGATTAACCATGGATATTATACGAGTAAAATATTCACATGAATAATAAGTTAATAATCATAATGAGGGAATGAATATTCTGGACATCATAAACATACTATCAATGTATAGATCAAGACACCTGAAAATAATGGTCAAGGGATCAACCAAAATCCTTTTATGTTTTGTCTCATTAGAACTACCGATGCATCGAGGGGCTATAGACATCCCCATCCATCAGTTACTAAGTACAATGAATTCCTCATATAAATGGGGTTAAATATAATCTACAAACACACACAAACACACATACAAACAGACACACACACACACAGAGACACACATATATAAAAGAAATATAAGTAACTTTCCCAAATCAATAAACACAATCAATAACCATTCTAAGAATTATGATAAATGGCATCAAGATAACAAATCCAAAGAAAAACTGGTTAGAAAAAATTTAATGTAATATATTAGATGATAAAAATAAGAAATTATTTCTAATTAAGAATAATATTCAACATAGGGTGTTGAAATAGATAAAAAACTCTAATAAAATCATTGATGAATTCTTGAGAGAAATACTCTTTTTTACTTTTCAAAGAAGATTACTTTTGGGAAAATCATTTTTATTTGACATTATTGTTTATATAGAACCATTAACGAACAAATATATTTTTTCAGGAAAAAATTAATGATTTTATAAAAAAAATGGTTTCATAAAATATATTATGTATGGTACTTGAAAATGGGTAATAAATTGAGAAGTTTCAATTAATCGGGCTTGCTTATGAGGAGAAATTAAAAAGGGAACCATATTAAAGGTGTATTATCCCACCAAATAATGATTAAATGATATATATATATATATATATGATTTTGGAACATATAAAAATAATTTAGAATAAGTATACAAAAATAATGAATAATTACATTACAGTAAATAGAGAGAAAGTGAAACCTGAATGGAAAATGGAGGCTGAGGAAGAAACCCTTACCACTTTCTAGATAGTCGAAACATATGCCTCAAAAAATAAATGATAATACAATAAGAAATTTAATAAAATTAATATAAAAATATAAATTATATAATACATAAATGGGATGTATACATACATCCCACAAAATAAATAGCGGTGAATAAGGCCTATCTCATAGAAATAAAAGTGAGATGAAAAACCCTTACATTATGTCTGAAACCGTTCTAAATTTACATTTAACATACTATGTAATAAAATTAAATCAATAAATTAATTAATTATGAACATTATATATATTTATTTTATTTTTTATAATTTTATTAAGTTAATTTATGGCCTTTTTGATTATTTTTATGATTCAATTATGTCGTTTAAAGTATTTGTTTTCATTGGTTTTCATGACCAGTTTAATTGTATATGAGTATGGAAGTTAATCTAAAATTGGAATAGATATCCAGAATTGAAGTTATATTTTTTTAATAAAAATATATAAGAATAAATTTTTATAAAATCTATTTGGTTATTTGGTTTGAGGATTAATCACCAGATGAGACATTAATGATAATCGTTTAGATTATTTTGGCGGGTTTTCGATCATCACAAAATAGTTTTGTTTTATTAATTAACACCACGTATATATAATTGTTATAGAACATTGAATAGGATGTACTAAATTTATTACAATTTTTTTAACCATAAAATAGTTTTATGACCATACTTCCAGTCCAAATTGAAAAATGAAAACACTTCGTCCATGAAGGTGGTAAATCAGCACCTCACGAACGATGCTTTCATCTTTAAAAAAAATGGAAAAGGAGAAGAGAATTGATGGGGGATTTTCCATTGACATAATCAAATTAAATTATATAAATGATACTATATTTATCATTTCAATTTGGATAGGGGTGAGGGAAAGATAATAAAATAAATTAATTAAAAAAAATAAAAGAAAAAAAGAGGATGTTTACCTCTTAAAGTCTCCTCCTTGAGAACCTCTTTAAGGGGATTAATTTTGGTATTTTTTTCAGACCAAAGGCTCCTGAATGTGGGGGAGGGTCTTGAGAATATTATTGGTAAGAAATTGGACAAGTCTCAAAGCTTGTAATGTGTAAGGATTAGGGGTGCTATTTTTAGTGGTGGAGAGGGGTGATTTTTGAATATTTTATTTATTTGTTTATTATTTTGGGTCAAGACTATGAATAGTTTGAGAATTATCACCAAATATAATAAAATAATTAATTATATTTTTAAATCATAGTATTACATCATCCATTAATCACCTATAACTCAACAATTCATGTATTTAGTATTTATCATAAATTACGTATTTTACTATTCACCAAAAATTCATGTATTTTTGAAAAATACCAAAAATTAACCATAACCATTTTTTTACATATATAATTGATAAATGAACTCCATTTTAGGAAAATAATTTTATAAATATGAGAAATTTAATATTTAATTAAAATTATCATTTACTCAAAAAATATAGATTTTAAAATTATAACTGATTCTATAACACTTTGAAAAATTAACTAAAATCTCACAAAATTATCTTAAAATCATAAGAAAAAAATATTAATTTATGAATAAAATTTATAAGAATAATGTTTATTTTAAATTGTTGAATTAATTATAAAATTATAATTAAATATTTATGACTTACAAAAATAATAACACATAATTAATTATTTTTTAAAATATTCATCTACTTATACTATGATATGATTATATCATAATTTAATATATAATATCACTAAATTTTATTTATAATTTAATAAGTGAATTTATTATTCTAATGGACATATTACTTTTTCTAAAGGTCAAATTTTTATTCCAGAAACCACATTATTATTCATCAAAAATGAAACTTATCAAAAAAATACAAAAAATTTAACCAAAGTAAATTTTTATATTATTATTTAAAAATAATTTTTATTTTGTCAAATATAATTTATAAATTTCAAAATTTATATTTAAAAATGTTTTCCACTAATAGGCGGTAAAACTATGTTTAGAAAAATATATCCTTTTTATGTGTAAAATATGACTTATTCTTATCTTATGGCTATACAAATATTGTTTATGAATGTAAAAATATTTAATATTTAATATAATATAAAAATTTAATTAATATATTTCAATAATAGTGTTAAATTTAATTTATTAATATATTTTTTTTGTTGGCATAGAAATATTTTTTTATAAAAATACATTCCTTTTGTTCAATTGGTTTTTATTTATAATTAATTGGTAACAAATAAACAAACATGTGTAATCTATATTTTCATAATTTAATTAATCCCATTCATTTCCTCTATTCAAATGGCTAGGTGATAGCTGTCACATTTAAATAATAATATTTAATCATTTGTTTAAGTTTCGTGTTCTGTGTGATGTAAACTATCGAAGAAGATAAATTTAAAAAGAGTCATACTATAAAATCTTGGGGTGTTATATTCTCCCCTCCAATAATAAATTTCATTCACGTAATTAGAAATTTTACTTCAAAAATCGAAGGCTAATACTTCAAAATTACATGGTGTGAAACCCACCTTGGAAACAAGGTTAGTAAAATATTCATTTAATAAGAGTGAAAGGGAAATAAAGAAGTTACCACAAAATTCGGTATTTTAATAAGATAAAATTAGTGTGAAGTGAAAATATGTAAATAGAATAATAATATAACCATTATGTTTTGATAGTTAATGATAGAAACATGGTCAATAAAAGTTAATCATTATAAATCCATAAATTTGTGATCAGTTAAAGGAACATTGATTTCTTAGAATGAAAACTAAATAGGCAAAGTTTTTTTCTAAAATCTTTTCCCAAGGTACATTATTACTTTCCATGTCATAATAACAATATCATCCTTTAGTTATGCTTTGATTAATTTTCACATCATCCCTTACACATGGAAATGAATGTTCAAGATAATTTTTTCACTCCTATAGCAGCCTTAACTAATCATATGGTCCTTTAGTCATTACTTAAAGATTTAAATGTTTAATTAAACAAAGAATGTCAGCACATGAACAATAATTTCCAAAGTTTAACTTGATCCACTCCACAAGTAGTTAATCTTAAGACTCATCTAAAACACACCTTCCCATGACCAAAAATTTAGAATAAAGGTCAATAAATTTCCAAAATCAACTTAACTTAATGTTCTCAAAATAATGTAGCTCGTAAACCCATATAAAAAATATATGATTACCTTGATCACCTTAAAAAATCAATGAAAACATACACACTTTAAAGAGTAAAATCTCAAGTTTTATTTAAATAAAAAAATCTAATAATTCTCGCATAACATAATCTATCAAATCAATAACCATCTTCATCTTCACCAATAATTTCTAAAAAACATATATTTATTATTATCTCAATCATAAAGCATAGATCTAGGGTTATAGTTCCCAATTCATGCGTTTTCTAGAAGATCTACTTACAAAAATATTACTTCTATTGATTACAGGTGTTATTCATCACATGCTTAAAATTTATTAAAGAAGAAGTATTGCAGTACAATCCTTATATATCTCATTATTATTATAAACAGATAATTATTGGTTAAATACTCAAATAAAATTATTATTGAATACAAACTTTATAATATTAATCATTACTATTTGTATGTGGTAGTAACATAAGCTTGAACATGATCTACTGTCCTCTTTTTGTGTATATTCCTTTGACCCTTGAGACATTGTTTTGTATAGTGTCCCATATTCTTGGAGTTGAATCATTATACATTGGAAAAAAATTTCATACCCTTGTAATAACATGAATGGTGCCCTTTCTCTCCACACTTATAGAAAACTCTCATTCCTTTCAAGATTCTACCAGGTTGTGTCTTTCTATAATTATCACAAGTAGAAAAATACTTCTTTTTATTCTTTCCATTATCCAACATTTTCCTAGCTATACTATTGTTATCATGCTTCCCTACGAAGGTATAATAATATAATCAGAAGACTCAGGAGTAAGAAAATCCCACTACCAGGAAAATTTTATTAATAAAAAAGAAAGTACATCAACATGAAAGAAACATAGAATCAACAAAAACGCATGTACACATCACCACACACATTAGCAACAACCAAGCCACAATAGAAGGTTGGAGTAACAAAGGACCATAAAAAACAAGCCTCCTCATTAGAACGCTTGGACAAAGCATCAACAACTTGATTTTCCTCCCTATAAACATGAGTTAAAACCAAAAAAACCTACTCCATAATCTGAAGACAATCATCCCAGGCAGAAAGAATCCTCCAAGGGACATTCCTTGAGTGATTTCTTAGAATGTCAACTGCCAAAAGAGAATCAAACTCCATCCATATATTCAGCCAGCCCTGAAAAGAGGCATACCAGATAGCCTTAATCATGGACCATAATTCCACCTCAATCGCCAAACCATTCCCTAAAAAGTGGAGGAAACAACCTTTAACAAAGCCCCTGTAAGTGCGAAAAACACCCCCACAACCCGAAGGCCCCAGTGCACTTGAAGCTGCTCCATCCACATTAACTTTCAGGCATTGAGAGATCGGAGGAATCCACCAAATATGTTTCAGCATAATCGGTTTCTTACATATACTAGGAACACCCAAAGATCGTAAAACAACCAGATCTAAAACATCATTCCACTTGACTCCAATTCGAGCATGCGCAGCAGCAAACAAACCAATATGATGCTCTCGAATACCAACAGAAATCAGTGTAACTCGGTTCTCAAAGACAAAAGATAAAAGAAATCAACACAGAGACTGTATAATAAAGCATGGGCTTCACCTGAGAACTGCCACCGGCACGATAAACAGAATCCATAAGCTGCCCAAAACTCCCCAGATTCAGATGACATCCAAAAATCCCCTGCAAATAATCCCATAAACCATATGAAGAGCAAAAGGAAATAAAAAAGTGATCAACAGTTTCATCACCAGTAAGACAACGAAAGAAAAAAGGTGCTGGAGAAAATCCAGATTTCTGTATCATCCGCTGTAAAGGAAGTCGACACTTCCAAATCCTCCACAAAACAAAATAATGTGCCAGTAGAATAAAAGCAGAATGAAACACCAGCAGCCAAGAAGGAACCACCGGGGGCTTATCACACATGGATCTATAATCTTCCTTAGTGCTGAAAGATCCAGTAAGACCGGGCAACCAAACCAAAGTATCCATCGCAGAATAGTGATAACATCCCAATTCCCTTTTCAGAGAATCAGAAAGCAACCCCTGAGCCATAGTATTATTCTGAAAGTTAGCAATAGACAGATCATTCAATGCAGAAGGAATCACAGTATCATCAACAATGCCACATGATAACTAAACATTCTTCCAGTAATTCAAAGAGGAACTTCGATAATCCACCGATTTAGAGGAATGTGAAATACTATAATAAGCATGCTTAACTGAGGGCCATATCGAAGAAGGGACATAAAGAGAGTAACCATTTGACAGCTTGGATCCCACTCTATTACTCAGAAATTCCAACAAGAAATCACCACAAGTAAAAAGGGACCAGGTAAACTTTTTAATGAGAGATTCATTAAAGAGATTAAGGTCTTTAATCCCCATGCCACCCATCTCAACAAGCCAAATGCAATCACTCCAGGAAACCGTAACAATATTACTTTTATGTATCGAACCAGTCTAGATAAAATTACGCATCTGCCTTTTTAAATCCTTAAGAAGAGATATAGGCCATCTATATAAAGAAAAAGTATAGACACACATTGAAGTGATCACAGAATTAACAAGACAAACATGCCCTGCCTGATACATAGATTTAACCTTCCCGGTAGCCATAAGATTAAGAATTTTGAGGTAAATATTTTCTAAATGACATATTTTCATAGAACCCCATAAAAGAGGAACCCCAAGATAATTAAAGGGTAAATTCCCCCTCTTGACCCCAAGCTTCCGGGAAACTCTGTTCTGCTTTTAAGCAATAACCCCTTCTCCAAAAAACACCGGGGATTTCTCCCAACTTATAAACTGACCAAAAAAATCCTCATAATGCTCAAAGCCTGCCTTGATACAACAGATAATAGACCTATCAGCTTTCCCAAACAAAAGAAAATCATCAGCATAAAAGATATGTGAAGGAGCAAAAAGACTTCTTCCAATATTCATTTGTCGATACAATCCAGCCTGAACAAGATCTGAAATTCAAATACTCAAATAGTCCTCAGCAATAGAAAAAAGAAGGCCAGATAAATGATCACATTGTCCCACTCTCCTGGTGAATTTAAAGAATCCTCTAGGAGAGCCATTCACAAGGACAGATAGCATAGAGCTGTGTAGAATGCAGCTAATCAAAGAAATGAAACCATTGAAAAAACCATGCAATATTAACACAGAAAAAATGAAACTCCATTTCATCGTATCAAAAGCCTTTGAAATGTCAACTTTCAGAGCCATATTCCTAGACTTCACCTTTCTCCTCATAACATTAAAAAATTCATATGCCGTGTATATACAATTCTGAATTTTCCTTCGAGGCACAAACCCAAATTGATTTGTGGAAATAAAATTCTTAGAAATACTTCCCAATCTATTTGCCAGGACTTTTCTGATAACTTTTGGAATAGTATTCCCAATAGCCATAGGCCTGAAATCCCGAATATAAAGGTCATTCTCCATCTTTGGAATCAATGCAATGAAGCAAGAATTGGCACTAAAAGGAAAATAAGAATGATAAAATAAATCTTGAACAACATTCACAAACACATTGTGGATAATATCCTAATAATTCATGAAAAAACTATTGGAAAAATTATATGGCCCTGAGACACTATCAACATTCACAGAGAAAACCACCTTCCAGATTTCCTCCTCCGAGGGTATACTAGTAAACATATCATTATGAGAATCCCCAACCGAGGGAGAAATATTCTTGAACATTTAATGAGTGCTATCATGACCTGAGTCAGTGTAAATCTTTTCAAAATTACTTCAAGAAGCAACCAAGATGTCATTTTTAGAACTGAAAATAACTCCATCCACCATAAGGACATTCATACTACATTTTACCTTCTTCTCCCCGTGTAAGCAATGAAAGAGTCTGGTATTTCTATCACCCTCCTTCAGCCACCTGAAATTATATTGGTTTTGAGAAAGACTCTCCTTTAAGTCCAAGAGCTCATTAAATTTAGAAAGGGCAAGAAATTCATCCCTAGAGAGCACATCCTGACCCTCCTTAAGCCTTTGACATTGAAAAAGACTATCCTCAGTAGTTTGAATATCATGATCAAGGCATGAGAATGATTTTTTACTCCACTCCTAGAGCTTTGACTTCACAGCCTTTAGCTTCATAACCATAATATAAAAGGGTCTTCCAATAAAAATGGTTTCCCAAGCTTCAATAACAACATGTCACAGGAAATTATGTTCTTATTTGAGGAAAATGTTTGGGAGGGTTGTTCCCTATGAAATATTGTCATAAGACCATAAAAGATAAAATCCTTATTACTCTTTAGATCATGTGTATTGATGATGTTCCAATTAATTATTATTGATGCCATTTATAAAATTAAACAGACACTAAATTAGATCACAACATTATGAAACATAATGTATAATCCCAATACTAGTAAAATACTTAACATAAATGAAAAAATTTAGCTATATAAAATATCATAATCATAAAAATGGATTATTTGGGGACATATTTACTTTTAAATAATTCAAAATGAATTATCAATAAAATGTGAATCATCTTAAGCATATCCACTAGGAGTGTCAAACCAAGTGCATAGTAAGGCCCATTGTCATGTACAGGTTACCCTGAGTCAGACCTGGGGAACCTTGTTGGAGTTGTTACCCCTAGGTACATATGTTCCAAAACCTTGTCCACATGTAGTATCTAGACAGGGATGTATTTATAGGAATACCCCCACAATATCTACCTTTACAAAAATTCTAGGATGTTCTTATATGATTTTCCTTAAAGTATATCTTTGGGTTACATTCCATAACCCATGATTTCTAAATATAGTTTCCAAGGTCTCTAATTAACTTTCTTTGATACCAACAACAAAATACCCAACCCCAGTATCCTGGATCTTGTACCTTAATTCATTACATTGGTACTATGAACCAGTTTTCACATCCCGAAGGACATAATTTTTTAGTAGTTTTGGAAAACTAGACGAAAAAATAAACTTTACATTACATATTCCAATGAAAACAACATAGAAACTCCATTGGAAACATCCATAACTCCTAGATTATCCTTGCATATCATTTATAATATACATATTTTCATCTTAAAGTAAAATAAAACAAAATAAAGGGGTGATCTAAAATGATTAGTACGGTTAATAAATACAACAAAATATAATATAAACAATAATGCATGTGGAATGACTAATAACACATTCCATTAAAACCCAAACTTGGACATAATATGGAAAGAATAAAAAATGAATAAATAATTACATAAAAATAATCACATGAGAATTAAGATTAACCATAGATATTATACTAGTATAAAATTCACATGGATAATAAATTACTAATCTTAATGGGTTAATGTGTATGTCAGACATCATAAACATACCATCAAGGCCTTATCCAAGATACCTAAAAATAAAAGCTTAAGGCCTCATCCAATATCCATTTCTGTTTTGTCTCATGAAAAATACTGATGCATCGAGGGGATATAGTGGACCCCACCCATCACTTACTATGTTGAATTCTTTCTTTATATGAATGGGATTAAATATAAACAACATATACATATGATATTTAAATAACAACCCCTAATCTGTAAACATAATCAATAACCATTCTGAGTAGTATGGTGAATGGTATCAAGATAGCACATCCACAGTCAAAATGATCATAAAAAATTTAATAAAATATGTTGGATGATAATAATAATATATAATTCCCAATTAATCATAATATTAAATAAATTGTTTTAAAATAGATAAAAATACTCTAATAAAATCGTTGAGAATTCTTGAGAGAAATACCATTCTTTCATTGTAAATAAGAGTCCTTTTGTAAAAATAATTCTTATTTGTAATAATTTTTTTTATGTAACCAGTAATGAAAAAATATAGTTTTTAATGAAAAATAAGAAATTATATAAAAATAATAGTGTCTTGAAATAGATTATGGATGGTAAATGTAAATGGGTAAGAAATCGAGAAGTTCCTTTTAATCAAGCTTGCTTATTGGGAGGAATTAAATAATAAAACTTAAAAACAAGTATTCTCCCATAAAATAAATATGAAATGATCTGGATATTTGATTTTGGGACATAGACACATAATTTAGAAGAATTATACAAAAAATATTAAGAATTACATTGGGGTAAAGAGAGAGAAAGCGTAACCCAAATGGAAAATAGAGGTTTGAGAAGAAACCCTTACCACTTTGCAAATAGTCAAACCATATGAACCATAAAGTCAATGATAATCAAATAATACATTTAATAACATTAATATAAATATATTAATAATTTAATACATCAATGGGGAGTTTAAAGACATCCCATATAAGAAATAGTGGTGAATAAGGCCTATCTCATGAAAATTAAATTGAGATGAGAAAACCCTGACCTTATGTCTGAAAGCTTTATGCACTTACGCTTAACATCTTGGTTAATAAAATTAATTAATTAATTTAAAATATATTTTCATTTATTTTAATTGGTATAATTTCTTTAAGTTTATTTATTTCATTTTTGATGACTTTTATGATTCAATTACGTCGTTCAAAAATGTTCATTTCCTTTGTTTTTATGATTGGTTTACTTGTATATGAGTATGGAAGTTCATGAAAAATGGAAATAGATATCCATAATTGAAGTTATATGTTATTGATGAACATACATAATATTAAATGGTTATATAAGTCATTTTTTTATTTTGGGAGAGGACAAATCATTAGATAATATGTTAGTGATGATCGTTTAGAATATTTTGGTGGTTTTTTAATCATCACAAACTAGTTTTGTTTTATTAATTAACATCATGTATATATAATGGTTTCATAAAATTAAATAGGATGTAATATATATATATATATATATATATATTATAATCTGTTTTAACTATAAAATTGGTTTTATGAACATCCTTGAAGGCAGAATTGAAAAATAAAATTGCGTCATCCCTGAAGGCAGTCTATCGACACCTCATAGACAATATTTTCATTTTTAAGAAAATATACAAGGAAAAGAGAAATGGTGGGTGATTTTTCATTTATATAATAAAATTATAGTATTTAAAATATACTATATTTATCATGTCACATTGAATATGGGGTGAGGGAAGGATGAGAAAATAACGAAGTTGAAAAGAAAATAAAAGAAAGGAAAGAGGATTTTTACCTCTTGAAGTCTCATCCTTGAGAACCTTCTTAAGAGGATTGGTTTTGGTATTATATTGAGAAAAAAGTATCTCGAATTTGGGGGATGGTATTATTAAGATTATTGGATAGAAATTAAACAAGGCTCAATGCTTTTAAGGTGTGAGGAGAAGGGGTGGTATTTATAGTGTAGGATAAGGGTGATTTTCGAATAGTTTATTCATTTGTTTATTATTTTTCATCAAGACTAAAAATAGTTTGAGAATTATTATCAAATATATTACAATTATTTAGGAGAGTTCAGGATTATTGGCTTACATAAGACATACATCATCTATGACTCAATAATTCATGTATTTAGCATTTATCATAAATTATCGTATTTTTTTCACAAAAATTTCATGTATTTTAGAAAAATACCAAAAATTAACCCTATTAATTTTTTATTGTGTAGAATTAAAAAATTTACTCAATTTTATAAAAATATTTTTTAAATATTATAAATTTAATTTTTAATTAAAATCATCATTTAATTGAAAAATACAAGTTTTAAAATTCTAACTGATTTTATAACACTTTAAAAAATTAACTAAGGTGTAATAAAATTATATTCAAATAATAAGAAAAAAAATATTAATTTATGAATATATTTTGTAAAAATAAAATTTATTTACATAATTTTTTTAATTATAAAATTGCAATTAAAAATTTGTGACTTACAAAAATAACAAAACTTAATTAATAATTTTTTTAAATATTCATTTACTTATACTATAATATTATTATATCATACTTTAATTTATAATACACCTAAATTTTATTTATAATTTCATAGGTGAGTTTATTGTTCTAATTACCATATTACTATTCCCAAAGGTCACATTATTATTTCAACGGTCACATTACTATTCATCAAAAATAAAACTTATCATAAAATAAAAAAAATTAAACCAAAGTAAATTTTTGTACTAATATTTCAAAAATAATGTCTATTTTTTGAAATATAATTTCTATACGTGTCATAATTTATATTTAAAACAAGTATTCCATTAATAAGTAGTAAAACTGTGTTTAAAAAAATATAGCATTTTTATGTGTAAAATCATATTTATTATTATCTTATGCATCTAAAAATATTTTAGATGAATGTAAAAATATTTGATTGAATATATTATATATAAATTTAAATAATATCTTTCACTAATAGTGTTTAATTTAATTTATCAATATAAAATTTCATTGTGGGAATAAAGATAGTTTTTGTAAAAATACATCCGTTATGTTCAATTAGTTTTCATTTATTATTAGTTGGTAACCAATGAATAAACATGTTTAATTTAATTTTTTATAATTTACATAATCTCATTCATTCCCAAAATTAAAATGTCCAGGTGATAACTATCATAATTAAATAGTAATATTGAATCATTTTTTTAAGTTCAGGGTTCTGTGTGATATAAACTATAGAAAAAAGATAAATTTATGAAGAGAAAAAATGAAAAGTATTAGGGTGTTATACTTTATCTTTATTCTTTGAACATAAATCAATGTATTGAGGCCAATATGAGTAAAGGATGAGGTGAATTACTCACATTTATATTTTATGGTTTTCTCCCCTCATTTTTCATGCAATCATCATCTGTATTCCATTTGGCCTGTTGTTAGATAAATACCTGGTGGATGATCTTTTCAAAATCCATTTTTGGAACAATGGATAACCACAACATGTAAGGTATTGGGATCAATGAAATGATATTTCTTCATGAATAAGATGATAATGGATTGAAATTGGATCAAAAGATCTCAGTATTGTGGTGTTTTGTGTTCTAGTGATGTCGCGTGACGACAGATGATTTCCCGGTGGATTGGGTGGTAAGAATCTAACCCCTGTTGAAAGTGGGGTTTGGTAAATCATAGATCCATAATCAATGAGTGAGATTTAGAACTGAATCGAAGGAGGAAAGCATGGGAGGAAATGAGTGATATTTTTTGGGATTTGGAAAAATCCGAACTACACAGTGTGGAGTCCTAAGAACACATTCTATGTGGTCCCCTATTATGTTATTGGGGTTTTGAAATAGAGAAATATATCACATGCTATGTGACATGCGTCACATTCCATGTTAGCCCATGCTTTCTGACTCGGTGTGCAACCTCGAGGTACACAGGCATAGAAACGATCAAGTACTCGGACATGGCCCGATACACAGGAACGTCTTAGTATATAGGCATGAACAAAGTATATAGGTATGACCCAAAGAACAAGGGAATGATATGGAGAACATGGGTAGACCTATGGAAAACAAGACACACTGTGTACCACCATTACATGCCCTATACTTTCTCTAGAGATATTTGAGGGCCATATTCTCTTTAGTGTAGAGTGGTTTCCTTAGGATATGTTCCCTAAGTTCATCCCCTTGAGGGTTGAGTGATGAAAAATGTCTTGATCATTGGATATGACCCTCTCTATGACATCAATCTTAGACAGTGTTTCAAGAATCACTCTATGCGGCTGAAGGTGGGATCCTATATCATATCTTCTTCTCTAGGTGAGGTTTTAGGAATTAGTGTGATCAAGATACCAAGGTGTCGATCCATTACATAGAAGGTTATTAAAAATAGGTTTAGGTATATCCCATGTCTATAAAATATTTAATTCTCTAATATTTTTTTCAAAAAGAAAACTATGTTTGATAGCGTATATAACACACGATAGTGATCCTAAACAAACCACAAAATATTATTATTTAAATTTGAGAGTTATATCATATACACTAAATCAGTGGGTATGAATAGAATTAAATTCATTCAAAAATATAAAAAAAATCACTACTTAATATAAATTTAGTGATAAATTCTTGAAAAATGAGCACTCAATTTTTAATTAAGATATTTTATTCTTCAAACAAATTCTTATTCAAAAATGATTTTTATTAATTTTTTTGAGAAAATATTATATTTAATTTCTAGAAATTTTATAAAATTAATTTGATAAAATGAAATTAATTTATTAAATCATCACATAAAAATTAACTTAGGGTGAAATTTTGATATTTTTCTAAAATTACTAATTTTTCAATAAATAGTAAAAAATATTGTTTTTTGTAAAACTGTCATTTATTTTCATTAAATTGAGTAATTAAAAAAATATATTTTTGATTTAATCTTAAATATAAATATGATACATTTTATTTATAATAATCAAACAATTTATCTTTTAATCATCAATTTTTATGAGTTTGGTATAAAAATATTTTTACTCTTAAAAACAAATATTTTTTTTCTTCTGAAAACTGTTTTTAAGAGTATAATTTTTTTTAAAATTTAATTATTTAAAATAAAACCTAATATGTAATGATTTAAAGTAAATTTATATATTTTATATATATATATATATGTAATTAAATTCATATAATGAAGATTACTTGCAAAAGAGTCGATGTAAAATCATTTTTTCCTTAAAAATGCTTTTTCTTGAAAAACTATTTTTTCATCATGCTTTATTGGATTATTATAAACTTAACTTATAAAAATCATATATATTTAATTTATTAAAATGAATTTTATATTTATAAACAACCAAAGTAATATTATTTAATATTTCAAAATTATTTTTTTATCATAATGAATAGTAAAAATAATAAAAATTTATCACCTCGGTGAAAGGGTAAATTGGGTTCTCTTAGGTCAAAAAAATGTAATAAGGATCCCATTACTAATATTAAATATTAGTATGTGAAGTTATTTATACCATTATCAAATTTTTTTATATTTGTTTTTTAGGACACTTGTCCGTGAAGGTGACCGGTATAATAATTCAAATAAAGAACGTGACAAAATGTCACTATATTTCTTTTAAATATATTTTATGGGTTCAAATAGAGGAAAATGAAATTTTTAAATAAATATTAATGATTATTATTTGAATAATGGAATAATATTTAGGATGCTAATTTATTTATAATTTTTTTTAATTATATAATTACCAAACATTCTTATGCAACACTAACACAATATTTATTCAATTAATAGAAAAATAAAATAAATGATGCTAAAAATAATACAAGTAATATAAATTGAATAAATTATTATGTTCCATGAAATTGGTAGATAAATAATAAATTTTATATGGGTTTGAAAATAATATATTCTAATTCCATATTTTTCTTGATGTTTTTTAAAGTCAACTTAAATGAATGGTGACAAAAATAACATTAATGATATATTTTAACAAATAATATTTTATTAAATAGTTTAAAATTCATATAAATATTATATTATACCAAGTGAATGTATTATTATCTAAAATGTCAACGATGTTATATTTATGAGTCATTTTTTCATTTCTAATAACATTCTTAACCCTTTAAGATTGAAATAGTAGTTACTGCGATTAAGGTTAAAGCATGGTTTTTCATGTTACATGCACTTGTGTTAAAATTATTTTACCACACACAAAAAAATTTTATTTTATAAAATGGATTTAATATTTATAATTATTGGGTAAAAATTATCTAATAAGGATTTTTTTAGTCTTAAAGGATAAATTACCTTGGTAAAAAAAGTTACAGTGGTGAAAACTAAAATGGAAAAAATGAGTAACCTTAGAGGTAAACGGAATAACATGTTTAAAAATGAATCTTTTTTAGTGTTCTATGTTTTTATATACATTATCTTCTAAAAAATTTATTATTTATCAATTTTTAAGGCACTTGTTTTGATAGTTACTTCCCATTAGTGAATAGTTTTGGATATTTACCAAAAGGACACTCTTTCAGACATGTAAAAGGGAACCCCCTCTCCTATTTTCTTCACTCTTCAAAAGAATTTTGGTTCAGTCAGGATCTCACAATATTACTTAATTAATTACCATACCATGTAATAGGGGAATTTTTTTATTATAAAACCCTCATAGGAAGTCTTTTGGTGCAATCCTAAGGAGGTTGTCCAAAGAAGAGATATCATTCTTAACTAATCATTTTCGTTTTATTTCTTATTCTACCTCCTTAAAACCTTATTCAAACATTATGATATAATAAAATCAGTATCCAAATTTTATTATATGTTATTATATTTATTTTAAAACTTTAATCCATATCTTCTTTTATTAAATGGGGAACGAAACCATTATTCGTGTGTATAGTAGACTACCACCTTGTGAATCGATGTAATTTATTTTCCATCATCACCTATCACGATTGTTTATGATAATGGATTATTTATATATATGATATTATTTACATATTTAATATTATTTAAAATTAAAATATCATATATTTTCTTAACTTTCTATTCATAGAAAAATGATAGCGTCGTTTTTGTGTAAGTACAGATTACCACCTTCATGAAGTGATGTGATTCACTTTTCATTTCATCACATAGATGATATATATAAGTGTATTTAAATAAATAGTGTTATATTTATGATATAATTAATATTCCATAAATATAAAATAATAATTAAGTTCTCTCCATCACTATCATTGAAAAATGGAAACGTTACTCATGCGTATATATGAGCTACTGTCTCTATGATCACAAGAAATTTAATTTTTCATAACTTTATTTTATGATTAGTTTTAAAAGTATAATTTATGTATAAATATGATAATTATTTCTTTATTATTATACTATAGAAAATTTAATAATGACCTTTTTTTACTATATTCAACCTACCAAAACCATTTTGGACATATGAGCCAAATAGCTTCAAAACATCTGATGAAAAATTAATCGATTAATTAATTGAATATGACATGGTAATAAATAAAATATATAAAATAATAAACATGAATAGATAATTAATAAATTAAATAATTAACATAATTTTATCATTCAAGAATTTAAGAAACACAAGTGATGGTTTGAGAACAAGGTAAGGGGTCTCTCTAAGCCACCTTTTTATCAGGTTATGACCATTCTCTCTATAACTGAATTTATATCTATTTAAAGTTATGGAATATTTATAAATTATATATATACATCTCTCACATATATACTAATCTTATTCTACCTTAATTTTATGGGGTAATACATCCCATAAGTTCTTTTCTCCAATAGAACTCATTTTCTTACCATTAGGTAATTCTTATGATTATTATTTATAATTGATTTCCTTTTGTGGAACAAAAAATCATGAACATGTTATGCTGGGTGAGCCCAAATATTACTCCAATGAATTGGGTAAATATTTTGTCTCATGCGATGTTATTTATGGGATTAATTATAAGGACCCAACAATAAAACATTACCTAATCTTGAATTTTACACAAGACTATACATTAACATTCATTGGTGATTATTTTGGGTTTAGAGTTTTAATGAATTAAAATAACTTACATAAATAGCATACCACATTCATACAAAGAAGGTACTATTAAAAACAATATCCATTTTTTCAAAATATAAAACTTTTAAACATAAATCATGATTTATTTGACAACACTCCATATCAAATATCAAGAATCCATTATTTATATTACCCATACTTATATCCTATGAAAAACATTTTAAAAAATTGGGATGAGTATAAAACTCAGTAAGGGATATAAAGAAAGAAAGCATTAGTTACATAATAACTTAAAAACCAATAAAACACATAATCATAAAAACTCATATGCATAAAAACATCATCTTTTTTCCTTGGTAAATATTTACCATATCAATATTACATTCACCTTTAGACATGGAATAACCTTTTGTTCAAGTTCCATCTCTGGAGTACCCAATGCATTAGAGAGCTATAATGGGGCTCAGACGTCATATCTTGAGCTATAATGGGCTCAACCCAACATATCTTGAGTTATAACGGGCTCAACCCAACATAAAAATGTCCATGGAATATATAATGGTAATAAAGTATCTTAAAATCAAGAGATACTACTCATGCCATAAACATAAAAAAACAATCCTTTTGAAATTTATTAAAGAGAGTTTTCAAAGAATTTTAAAAGCAAAGTCCTTTAAAATATAATTGGAGTGAGAATTAATACAATTGAAAGGATATGTTTATACAATGCAAATAAAAATATTACTACATAATATAAATAAAAATTTAACACACCAATAATCTTAATACCACACAATGAATAAAGAAGAAGGTTAACCCAACGAATGGAAATTGGGTTAAGAATTACCTTACCTCGGGATATTCTTACATCAAATGGGTTTAAACTTCCTGTATAATGGTTAAATGAGTGTTATTAATATCTTAAATGAAAATATCCATATTTATAATATCTTAAATTATCATTTAATTACATCATTTCACCCTTTATTTGTTAGTATTTTGTTCCATGCATTGTTTTGGGGTGTTTTCTTTACAAGTTTTCCATGATTGGTTCATGATGGATATTCTTGTCGATTAGAAGTGCAACTACAAAATTGGAATGGAAATGTATTTACATATTTATAGAACCATAAATTATAACATTTATCATTTAGAAGTTTGATATGAGGATGATTCTTAAGTTAAAATAATATTGATGTTCGTTTATATCATTTTAGTGGCTCTTTGATAACAAAAACCTCATTTTGACTTATAAATTAAAACCATGAGTAGAAAAGAATTATAGAACCATGTATGAGACATAATACATATATTATAACCTGGTTCAACCATAAAAAATGTTTCATGACTAGAATTTAAATAATTAATGCAAATTTAAGTCACATAGTCCATGATGTCAGTAATTCGACACATCACATACAATGTTTTTATTCCTTGAATAAGTGGGAGAGGAGAATAAGAATGATGTTGAATTCTACATAAAAATTAGAAAACACAGATTATACCTGTTTTTTGAAGCTTTCATGTATCTTGGGTAATTGGATATTGGGAAAGAATAAGAAATGAAACGAACACAAAATAAAAGAATAATTGAGAAATCCCTTACAAAAATTTGGCAGCCTAACAGCTATGAAAAACGGGTTTAGAAAACATTAAAAAGAGAGGGTATAAGGGTCACCCATTCAGAAATGAATCATAAAACATAATAGAGAAAGAATAAGTTTAAAATAAGTACATAGTATTGATTCTTGCATTCTATATCATATAAATAAGAACTTCAATGGAAAAAGAAGTTGAGAATTTTCTTACCTTATAGAGTAACTCTCTGAACATGAAGTCTAGGACCTCGTGTCCTTGAAGAAACCTTGGGAGGACTACTAGGGAGGTAAGGATGGAATAGCTTCGTTGATGAGGGATTTTTAATGAATTTAATAAAGTAATGGATTCGTATTTATAGAAAAAGTGAGGGAATATTTTAATAATGTCTAAGGGACACCGCATTAGTGGTATTTGATAACCATGGGATTTCCCATGGTATTTGGACAAGGTATTAGCCACTCGGGACACCTCACATCTTAGTTTATTGTACACAAGTCGACCAAACTTATTACATCATTATTACTTCATTAATGATGCCATTAACACACTGAAACTCAAAACAATATTTTACTGTTCACTAAAAAAACAAGTTGATTCCATCTGACTCCAAATAACTTATGAATACATTTCTAGATTATTGTTTTTTGAAATTCAAGACAAATAAGATTAAAAATTATGTTTAAAGGATAGCTATAAATATCAACTTAAAACAATGTTTCATGCATTTCATTTATCATTTTTTTAAAACATTGGGGAGTTACATAATCTACACCTTTTAGAAATTTCATCCTCGAAATTTTTTTTACTTATTAAACAAGTGAAGGTACCGTTCCATCATATCATTTTCAGACTCCCATGTTTCTACTATCACCATGGGGTTTCTCCACAATACCTTCACCTAGTGGATTAACTTATTCCAAAATACCTGTTCCCCTCGATCAAAAATATGAACAAGTTTCTCTTCATAAGAAACGTTATCTTCCAGTTGAAATTCTTTTGGGATCCAGACATTTGATGAATCTAGAACATACTTCCTCAAAATCAAAACATGAAAAACATTGTGTACCTGAGACAAACTTGGAGGAAAATCTACTCGGTATACAACTAATCCAACTTTCTCCAGGATTTCAAAAGGCCTGATGAACCACGGAATTAGCTTCCCTTTCTTACTGAAAGGAATCACACTTTTCCAAGGAGATATTTTAAAGAAAAAATGGTCTCCTACCTTGAAAAAGAATATTTTCCTTCTGTTATCTGTATAAATTTTCTGCCTGCTCTGAGCTATCCTCAAGTGCTAGTGGATCATCTTCACTTTCTCAGCCACTTCTAATAATTCTTTCCCCATCAACTTTCTTTCACCGACTTCATCCTAAAACGCTAGAGTCCGACACCACTTCCAATTAAAAGCCTCGAAAGGTTCCATATGTATACCGAAATGAAAAATGTGATTATAAGAAAACTCAACTAAAGAAATTAGCTCATCCCAACTTCCCTGATAGTCTATTGAACAAGCTCTAAGTATATCATCCAAAGACTGAATCGTTCGTTCTGACTGCCCATCTGATTGAGGATGGAAAGGTATACTAAAGTTTAACTCTGTTCCCAATGACTTCTGAAGCCCCTTCCAAAAGATATAAGTGAACCTGGGATCCTGGTCAGATACATTAGAAATAAGAACTCCATGTATCCTGACAATCTCATTGAGGTACAGTCGAGAAAGCTAATCCAAATACATTTTATCTCGAATAGAAATAAAATGTACAAATTTTTTCAACTGATCAACAATAACCCAAATAACTTTTTTACCTCGAGAATTATTTGGTAGTCCCAATATGAAGCTCGCTGATACATTCTCCCATTTCCAATATGGAACTGGAAAAGGATGAAGCATCCCCTTTAGTAACTTCCACTCTGCTTTAACCTATTGACATGTCAAACATTTCATGGTAAATTCTACAATATCCCTTTTCATTCCATCCCACCAATAATACCCCTGAATGTCTCTGTACATATTAGTACTACCAGGATGAACAGAAAATGAATAACTATAATCTTCACACAACAAATCTTTCTTCAAATTTGAATCACAAGGCACACAAAACCTTTTTAAAAATCTTAAAACACAATCTTTATCACGGTTAAATTCTGGAAGCTTACCCATTTTAACTATTTTTACCTTTTTCTATAGCTCATGGTCCTCCTTATGTGCTTGATTAATTCTATATGATAATTATGACCACACTGAAACCTATAAAAAAATATATTTATTCCATGTACCAACAACTTCTAAGCCAATATTCATCCAATCATTAATCAAGGGATCATTTTCCAAAATGTAACATAGTTAATGATACATGATTTTTTCGACTCAAGGATTCCTCCACTTTATTTTCTTTTCCTGGATGGTAATTGATCGTGAAATCATAATCTTTGATCAGTTCAAGCCATTTTCTCTACCTGATGTTTAATTCCTTCTGAGTGAATATATACTTCAGACTTTTATGGTTAGTATATATTTGACATTTGGCTCCATATAAATGATGTCTCCAAATTTTCAAAGCAAAAACCATAGCTTCCAATTCCAAATCATGTGTGGGATAATTTAACTCATGAGGATTAAGTTGTCTTGAAGCATAAGAAATTACCTGATCATTCTGCATCAAAACATAACCATGTCCCTTTAACGAACAATCACTATAGGTAAAAAACTCACCATTTTGGAAAGGCAAGGACAAAACTAAAGCATTCAGAAATCTCTTCTTCAGTTATTGAAAACAAACATAACATTCTTTTTTCCAAAATAAGTTAACCCCATTTCTTGTTATCTTAGTTAGAGGGCTAGATAACCATGAAAAGTTTTTAACAAATCGTCGATAATAACCTTTTAATCAAAGAAAACTATGAATCTCTGTAACATTGGTAGGTCTTGTCCTTTCTTCAACTAATTTTGATTTGACAGGATCAACTGTTATTCCATCTTTATTTAAAATGTGGCCAAGAAAATAAATTTTTTTTTTTAAAAAATCACACTTACTGAATTTTTCATACAATTTCTTTTCATTTAATGTTTGAAAAACAACCCTTATATGTTTTTCATGCTCCACTTTACTTCTAGAATATGCAAGAATGTCATCAATAAATACAACCACAAACTTATCCAAGAACTCATGAAATATTGTATTACAAAGATACCTGAATACCGTAGATTCATTAGTTAACCCAAAGGCATAACTGAAAACTCATAATGACCATATCTATTATGGAATGCAGTCTTCAGGATATCTTCATCCTTTAATTTCAACTGATTTTACGCCGACCTCAGGTCAACCTTTGAAAAATACTATGCTCCCTGGAGATGATCAAACAAATCATCGATATGAGGCAAAGGATACTTGTTTTTAATAGTATTATTATTCAAGGTTCTATAATCGATGAAAAGCCTCATTCAACTATATTTTTTATTAACAAATAAGATAGTAGCACCCCATGGTGAAGTTCTAGGTCGAATGAAGCCTTTATCTAATAATTCTAGAAATTGATTTTTTAATTCCAGAAGTTCTATTTGGGACATTCGATAAAGAGGTTTTGAAATTGGATTAGCATCAAGAAATAAGTCAATAGTAAACTCAACCTCTCGATTAGGAATAAAACTAGGAAAATTATATAGAAAAACATCGAGGTATTCATTTACCATCGGTACTTCATTAATCTGGATAGTTCCCTTATCTTAAAAAATATGAGCAAGATAACTTTCATTTCCATCCTTAATCAGCTTCTTAGCTGCCTGATATGTTATTAATGGTATGAGTTCATACTTGAACACAAACTGAAATACTTTCTAAAAAAAACTTCTTTATCTCTGCAATCTATCTTAGCATGATAAAAAGAAAGCGAGTCCATACCCAGAATAACATCAAAGTCTACTAGAGGAAAAATAAAAATGTTTTTAGGTAAACTATTTTCACATGAAAGGATAGGTAGAATATTATAATTTATTTTTGTCACAACATTTCCTCTAGGTGTTTTTACCATGACATATGAATTTATTTCATGTGGTTGAATTCGTAATTTTTCTAAAAATTTATCAGAAATAAAGGAATGTGTAGACCCTGAATCAAGCAACACATTTGAGAAATATATAAAAACAAGAAATGTACCTTATACCACCTCATTTGATGGATCAACATCTGATGAAGTGGTTTCAAAATATTTTACCAAACCTTTCTGTTTATAGTCTTACTAATTCCCTGCACGAGTAACTAGTTTCAGACAAACATTAGAAAAAAGAACCAATTCATTACAATTAATACATCTCACCATCAGCATCTCATTATTTTTCAGATCATTGTCCATGCACTCATGTGACATGTTTCCAAACATCCTACATTGGTATCATTTCTCAGAATTTACAATATATTCACCAGGATGCCTTTTACCACACTTTTCACAATAAGGGAAATTCATTTTCTTACCACCAAATTTATTTGAAAAGTTCTTCTCCATTGCCTTCCAATCTGATCGCTTCTTATTCTTGTCCTCCTGATGCACATATGTTTCAGAAAACTCCATCTCATTTTTTTAACACAATGAACAAGATTCTCATTGCTTATAAACTCTCATGAGGCCAAATCTCTTCGCAAAAATAGTTTCAAACCAGAGTAAAATCTATTAATTCTACTTTCAAAATACCAAGTAAAATCTAGTACATACCTGTACAGTCTTTTGAAATTGGCTTCATTTTCAGCCACATAATCATCATCTTTCTGCTTCAGTTCCATGAATTTTTTCTCCATTCTGGGTCAAATAGTTTTGGGAAAATATTTTTCCAAAAAGAGACTCTTAAAATCATCCCATTCCAAACTATCAAGATCATATCTTTATATCACATTTTTTACCAGATACCACCATTTATTGGCTTTACCTTCCAAATGGTAAATTTCTAGAATTACCTTTTGATGTTTTAAACATACCATGACATCAAATATCTTTTCCGGAGCATTGATCCATCCATTAACTATCACTAGATCTGTAGTTCCATTGAATGCTAGAGGATGTTTCCTCCTTAAATGCTCCAAAAAAGACATGTTTATTTGTGTTTGATCATGTTTCTCTATAGCATATATACCACCACCATTTATTTCTTGATTCAACTAATCCATTTCTGTCACAAACAGCTCAGTTCTGATTCCCACCATTTCGTGCTGTAGATTCAGGAAGACATCAGCCTCTTGGTGCCTTCTTACTTTCGCTTCCCCATTTCTTAGGCAGAAAACCATTCTATACAAACATAACATAGATGAAGAAACATGGAAATCCTTAAATGCTAAAACATTTCAAATTACCAAAGAGTAAAAATCATTTATGTTATTCTTTAATATCATCCCAACCCCTAAAGTTCTCTAAACCATCCTCTAATACCAACTATAAGAACTCGACCTTAAAACATTACCTAATATTGAATTTTACGCAAGACCATACATTAACAACCATTGAGAATATTTTTTTAATTAGAGTTTTAAATAATTAGGGTAACTTACATACATAACATACCACATTAATAAAAATAGGTTACTATTAAAAACAGAATCCATTTTTTTCAAAATATAAAACATTAAATTATAAAGCATGATTTCTTTGACAACACTCTATATCAAACATCCTGAGTCCCTTATTTCTCTTACCCATCCTTATATCTTGTGGAAAACATTTTAAAAACTTGGGATGAGTATAAAACTCATTAAGGGATATAAAGAAAGAAAGCGTTAGTCAAGTGATAACATAAAAACTAGTAAAACACATAATCATAAAAAATCATATGCATGAAAACATCATGTAGTTACCTTGAGACATATTTACCATATCACTCTTAAATTCACCCTTACACAAGGAATAAAATTTTGGTCCACTTCCATCTCCGGAGTACCCAATGTATTGAAGAGCTATAATGGGCCCCACCCATCATATCTTGAACTATAATGGGCTCAGCCCAAAATATATTGATCTATAATGGGCTCAAACCGGCATAAATAATGTCTGAGGAACATATCATGGAAATAAATTATCTTAAAATTAGGAGAGACAACTCATGACAAAAACATAAAAAAATCATTTTGAAATTTAATAAATAGCGTTTTCAAAGGATTTTAAAAGAAAAGTCCTTTAAAATATAATTGGAGTGATAATTAATACAATTGAATGGATATGTGTACACACTATAAATACAAATAATACAACATAATATAAACAAAAATTCATCCCACCAACAATCTTAAAACCACACAACGAATAAAGAAGAAGGTTAACCCAACGAATGGAAATCGGGTTAAGAATTTCCTTACCTCAGGATCTTCTTACCTAAAATGTGTTTAAACTTCCAATATAATGGTTAAAACAGTGGTATTAATATCTTACTAAAACATATAAATCTTTATAATATCTTAAATGATAATTTCATTATATATTTTCACCCTTTATTTTTTAGTATTTTGTTCCTTGAATTGTTTTGGGGTGTTTTCTTTACATGTTTTCCATGATTGGTTCATGATGGATATTCTTGTCGATTGGAAGTAAAACTCCAGAATTAGAATGAAAATTTATTTAAATATTTACATCACCATAAATTATTCCATTTATCCTTTGGAAGTTTTATATGAGGATGATTCATAAGTTAAAACATTAATGATGTCCGTTTAGATCATTTTAGCAGTTCTTTGATAACAATGACATCATTTTGTCTTATAAATTAGTATCATGAGTAAAAAATAATTCCAGAACCATGAATGAAACATAATACATATATTTTAACCTGTTTCAACTATAAAAATGGTTTCATGACCAGACATGAAAGAATTAATGCAAATTGAAATCACATAGTCCATGATGTCAGTAATTCGACACATCACATACAATGTTTTAATTAATTGAATAAGTCGGAGAGGATAATAATAATGATGATCCATTTTCCATGAAAATTAGAACATCCAGATTATACATGATTTCTGTAGCATTCATGCCTCTTGGGTAAGAGGATATTATTAAAGAATAAAAAATAAATGAACTCAAAATAAACGAATAATTGAGAAATCTTTTATAAAAATTCTACAGCCTAAAAATTATGCAACATGGTTTTAGAAAACATTAAAAAAAGAGGGTAAAAGGGTTAACCATACAGAAATAAATCATAAAATAGAATAGATCAATAATAAGATTAAAATAAGAACATGGTATTGATTCTTGAATTCTATACCACATAAAAGAGAACTTGAATGGAAAAAGAAGGTGGGAATTTTCTTACCATATAGATTAACTCCTAGAACATAAAGGTTGCGACCTTGGGGGATTCATGAAACCTTGGGATGTCTACTATGTAGGTAAGGCGAGAAATTATTTATTTATTATGGATTTGGAATGAATTTAATGAAGTAATTGGTTGATATTTATAGAAAAAGTGAGGGAATATTTTAATAATTTTTAAGGGACACCTCATTAGTGGTATTTACAAAACCATGGGCTTGAACATGGTATTTTCCCAAGGTATTAGCCACTTGGGGCACCTAACATCTTATATTACTGTACATAAGTTGACCAGATTTATTACATCATTATTACTTCATTAAGAATGTCATTAACACACTGAAACTCAAAACTGTATTTTTACCATTCACCAAAAAACAACTTAGTTCCATAAGACTCCAAATAACTTATTAAACACAGTTGTAGATGACTATTTTTAGAAATTAAAAACATAGAAGATGAAAAATTATGTTTAAATCATAGTATTAAATATCTACTTACAAAAAAGTTTCATTCATTTTATTTATTATTTTTTTAAAACCTTGGGGTGTTACATTAAGGAGTAAACCTAATCCACTACGTGACTCTATCCACCATGTGTTGTCTTAGAAGGTAGACTTGACTTATTCCTATGACATATCTTATGTTGTGGGTGCATTTCTTATATTTCCATGATATTATGATACCATGTTCTTTATTTTATGTTCCCATGTGATTAATCATGAGGTTATGTTTCAAGTAATGTATATGCTATATCATATGGGTAAAGTGTATAACTTTATTTGAAGGGATTTTGACCCTTGTCACCTTAGTCTTGATAACTATTTTTTACGGGACACTTGTCTATAAAAGTGAACTATATACTAATTTATGTAAATAAAAATAAAAAACTATCACCCTACTCCTTTTAAATATCTCTCATCTAATCACGTTAGGAAAAAGAAAGTTGTGAATGAATCTTAATGGTTATTTTTTTATTATCGAATTATTTTTATGATGATAGTTTACTTCTAATTTTTAGTAATTATATAATTACATTAAATACTTATGAAACACTGAAACAATATTTATTCAATTAATTAAAAAATAAAAAAATGATTCTGAATATATTAAAAGAAATATAAACTGAAAAAATTATTATGTTCCATGAATTTTGTAAATAAATATAACACGTTATACCAAATTGAAAAGAATATATTCAAATTAATTCTTTTTATTGATGTTTTTAATGTCAAATTAAATGAATATTTTCAAAATTGACATTAATATAATTTTGTAATAAATAATATTTTATTAAATTATTTAAACTCCTAAAAATCATTTATATGGCCAGGTGATTATTATTTGTTTAAAAATATCAATTATGGTATATTAATGGACCAATGTTCCTTTTATAGTAACTATATTGACCCTTAACAAGTAATAACATTGTAATCATAGTTAAAGTCAAAAGAAGGGTTTTCATGTTACATGCACTTATGATAAATTTAATTTTACACACACACCTGAATTTCATTTGATAAATTAGATTTAACATTTATAATTAGTAGGTCCAAATTATCTAATAAATATAATTTTACTTTTAATCTTAAAGGGTAAACTACCTAGGTTAAAAAATAGTTTCAGTGGTGAAAACTAAAATGGTAAAAGTGAGTAACCTTAGAATTAAACGGAATAACATGTTTAAACATGTTTTTAATGGTGGAGGTGTGGATCAACCTTGTATTTAATCTACTCCATTATTTATAAACTCTTTGGGAATTTTTATTGAGAGTGACCTCCAATTATTGAATTGTTTTGGTGTAACATCCCATTATTGTTTTCAAGTATTGAAAAACATTGTTTTGTTAAATTATTAATATCTTAAGTGGGAAAAAAATTTATCAGTTATTTTTTAATAAATGTGTTAAAGTATTTAACTTCTAGTTAACATCTTTTATGTAAGAACCCAGTTCTTATTTTTGAGGTACGAGTTTCTTCTTTTCTCTTTTCCTGAGGTGTTTTTGAGAAAATAAGGAAAATGGGGAACAATCCTAAATTTTGGGACTACACACCGTGAAATTTTTCACATGCTGTGTAATTTTGGCCGTGTGGGATGAGTACACAGTGTGTGTTTCCATGTTGGTGATGAAAGGTGTAAAAAAAAGACTACACACCGTGTAGTTTGTATTTACACGCCGTGTAGTCAGTTGGTAGGCGAATAGTAAGGTGGTGGGAAGATGGGCGATAGTTCACACTATCTAGAGATACATACACACTATGTACTCATGTCAACAGATGAACATTGCCACGCTGGCAAGAAGACTCCAGTGGAATAGTTAAAAAAATGGAAAGTATAGGCCATGTACTTGAGAGTACACGCCGTGTATTTTGTTTTTTTCGGTTAAAATGGGCATTAGCCTCCTCTGTTCATAGAGGAAGATTAGAACGCCGGGGGGAAGCTCAAGGAGACGGCCGAAGCTTTGGAGATCCGCTGATCGCAAACTGGGAAGCCGATTCTGCCTCTGTCGATCTTATTGGAACCGCACGGGTAAGAGCTTCCTTCTCCTTGAGTGTTTCTTTCCAATTCTTCCTCTAAGGGAATTTATTTAAGTTTGAACAATAATTATTTTACCTCAGATATAAGACGTTCTTGGATGTTTCAGATGGCGCCATTCAGGTATATCGATAACGGGTGATCGAGGTAGGTGGCTTGTTGTTTAATTTCCAACTGATGTGCATTTTTTTACCGTTGTGATATGTGCCCATGAATGGGGTGTCTTATGGATAAGGCCTTGTTGAATTAAATACCTATAATTGGTTAGGTAATTTAAATGTGATAATAAACTATTGTTTGGGATCGCTACTTGGATCCAGGACCACCCCAGGGGTGCATTCCTCTGTTTAGCCATTTGACCAGGATACCCGAGGGTATGCCTTTATAATAATGATTATAAAATTTCCTTTAGAGGAATTGAATATGTATTGATTTTTTATAGGTTGGGAATCTCCCGGTTACTTGTTTAGCCTAAGGGAAGTGTTGTGATTAGCCTGTGGGCAATGCACTACTTAGCCTGTGGGAAACTTCTTCCGTGCCTGTGGGCAGTTGATTCTGTGCCTGTGGGCAACACTTCGTATGGCTATGGGAAATATTCTATATTCTTGTGGGTAGATTCCTGTGTTTGGATTCTCTTTACCTGTGGGTAAGGGTTTACGCATCTAAAGACACTGACAGTTTTACTTAGAATGTTCACTATGGTGATATCTTAAATTTAATGTTAAAAAGAATAATAAAATGGCAATACAACTGGTAAATTTAGTTACTTGTGAGTACTGATTAGTTTATTGAATTTTACTACTGCACACTGTTGTTGCATCTTTTCACATAGTTGGGAATGAGCCTTTGGTGGGTGCCTACTAGGATTTAGTTCTCACACCTTGTATGGGTCATGTCTCCGGCCCAAACAAATTACGTTTATGCAGGTGTGGATAAGGGCAAGGGTCCCTATATAGGTACTTTATTGTTGCTAGGATGTAGGGGAGCATGGGACCGATCTTGGTTCGCGATTCCGCTGGCTGTTCTGTTATGCTATTCTGTACTTGTACTTCAGTTGTATTGTATTACAGTGTAAAATGTTTTGGCTGTTTTATAGAATAGTGGCATGTTGCATTTTCATATATATATGACTGCTGGTTTCCTTGTTATAATTAGTTATCCATTTCTGTTATATATATTTTTCACCACTTCCTCTTGTTGTATGCTATTTTTCTATTCCGCTGTGCTACACTTTGAAAAATGAGGGCATAGTTTCCCCACTATCAGACCTAGGCCCTCGTTGCTAGTCGGTAGCCTCTGGCGTTTGGGGAAATGCACTTGAGGTCACGTGGCGAACCAGTTTCGGGGAACCCGTAGAGTGGTACCTGGAACCGGGATGTCACAAAGTGGTATCAAAGGAGTTATTTTCTTTGACTTACTATTTAGAGACCTAGTCCGGGATAGGATGAGAATAGTAGTTGGTAATAAAGCTGTGCCCGGTAGTAGCTAACCCGTGTACAAGAAAAATCCAGTCTACCTCGTATTTTTGCAATTCTTCTGATTTTTCAAATTTTACAGTTGATTTGATTTCACCGTTGGGTGACACACTTGTATTGTGCTATTTATATTTTATTCATGGGTTATATTTAGTTGAAACTTGATGAGATGAGGGTATGAAATCTCATGCATCATTAGGCACACGCTAGAAATCACATGCCATGCATAGTTCCATGCCACGTAGGTGCATTAGAAACTGCATGTTGTTGTGATAGATGTTGTGCTAGTAAAAGCATGCTGTTTTGATAGCTGTTTGGACATATACCTGCTATTTGATAAGGTATCATTGTGTGAGTCTGTTTATAGAATTGACACCAAACTATGGTTTTTTGGGAGTATGGGCCCTCATTGACCGAAATTTGGTGGATCATTGGCTGTTTATCCGGTTATAACACATATAAGATGACAAACATTGATTCATGGGAAGTATGGGCCCTCAAAGATTGGAATTTGGCACTTAGGTGTTGTTTTTCAGTATTTCCTAGGTTACAGAGAAGTTTCTAAGGAATACTGTCTGGAAACCAAGTATACACGCCGTGTAGTACCTTAAACACACCGTTTATGTCCTTCTGTTCGGGAAGAAAAGAAAACATTTTGAGTACATGCCGTGTACCCTAAGTACACACTGTGTAGTCTCTTCCTGTGTCACAGACTATGTGGGCGGGGACACGGGGAAGGGAAGTGCTTGGGGAAAACACGCAGTGTACCATAAGTACACGCCATGTTGTATTGACCCGGAGTCCACCCGTGTAACTAACAACACGGATAGGGGAGACCTTAGTATATACACACCGTTTCTACTGTAGAAACACACCGTGTAGTCTGACCTGGGATCCGGCCGTGTGACTAACAACACGGGTCGGTGTAATCCTTTCGTGTACATGTCGTGTGTGTATGGAACACGCCATGTAGTGTGAGTCATGTATTTGGCCGTATAACTAACAACACGGGTCAGTGAAGCTCATCTAGTACACGTCGTGTACTTATGGGACATGTCGTGTGGTCTTGTCTGAGGACAGACCGTGTAGACTTAGCCATGTGGCTGGGAAGATGGAGTGGTGTACACGTCGTGTGCAGGTGTAACACATCGTGTAGTATCAAGACGAGTAGTCGGTCCTGCCACAAACGACAGAGGCAGTTGGAAAATTACACCATACGAGACGTGTAGGTTATATAGACGCTGTATAGTTTTGTTTAACGGGAGCCGTGTGGCTTGGACGTGTAGCATGACCTGGGTAGGGGAAGAAAAGTCAAGTATACACCATGTAGTCAGTATACACGCCGTGTAGTCTTATTGTGAAATTGTGAATGCCTTCTTCCTTCTGTTCCCATTTTGGTTCCTTCATTTTTGGACTATGATAATCTTGATCTAAGGTGTGCGTTTGGCCTTATAGTGTCATGCCGCCGAGACGTTCACGCGTTGTTCTCCAGGAGAGTGGTAACAATCATTATTCGGAGATGGTGGGCCATGGGCTACCAGTTGATCCTCCAACAGAGCCAGATGTGGTGCCAGCCGTTATACCAGACACATGCGCGGAGGTGCAGTTTTGTGAAGGCTTTATGCAGTTCATGCAGACCTTTCAGGGAGCACCACCGACTACCACATATATGGCCGAGCTGACACGTATCTTACAATAGTAGCATCCACCTACATTTTCAGGGGATGGCGGACCATAGGCTGTGTAGTCTTGGCTGGGGTCGATGTAGACTATTTTCGAGCACCTAGAGATGCCTCCATAGAAGAGGGTCAAGCTCGCGACTTATATGCTGCGTGATTCCTCCAAGAGGTGGTGGGATGTTACCACCTAGTAAGAGTATCACAAAGACATGGCATGTGAAGATTTCCAGATATCCTTCTATGACTTCTTCTTCCCAGAGATGCAGAAGGAAGATCGAGCTCAAGAGTTCATGAATCTGCAACATTGCGCTTTGTCGGTGATGGATTATTATGCTCGTTTCACTGAGCTTTAGCATTTTTCACCCATTCTGGTGGGCGATGAGACACTCAGAGACAGAAGATTTGAAGTTGGTCTTCGATATGACACCCGAGCATTGGTGAATGTTTTCAGGTTGCCTTTAGTACATGCTATTGTGAACCAGGCACTGATTACCGAAAGGAACCTGCAGAAAGCTAGTGGTGTGGACCAGGGCGGTTCATCACCAGTTTCTAGTACTATTTCTACTGGTAAGAGGAATAGACATATGGACTTCTCTCAGGGTGGCAGTACCATCTAGAAGAATGTTTTAGGTGGCCAGGTCATGTGATACCAGTGTGGTAAGGAGGGGTACAAGCGTCCTCAGTGTCCACATGACACAATGGAATACCGGGCTTGCGGCAGGATTGGTCATCTACATCTCTTTTGTAGGGAATTTATAGTAGTGGCTAGTGAGAGGGGTTCTGTACAGACTCCGCGTGCAGGGGCAGGACCAACAGCTTCTTAACAGTCGGGGTACTGGAATACATCAGGGAGTGCAGGAAGGGATGGTGGATGAGGCTTTGGTAGCCAGACACCAGGATCTTAGAGGCAGTAGGGCGGGACAACTCAGGGTAGCCAGGCTATGTCACAGGGCCGCAGCACTGGACAGACATATGCAGTGCAACAAACCTAGCAAGAGTAGGATCCCATACCTTCTAATGTCAGAGGTACTATTCTAGAATCTTCTGTTTTATCATCAGTGATTTTTGATATGCGTGTTACACATAGCTTTATATCTGTACTCATTGTGGAGAGCCTTGGGATCTGTGTTTCTACTTTTTTTGATGTTATGACGTTAGACACTCTGTTGGGAACTATAACGGCTAGTGTGCATTCATGCAAGGAGTTCCCGCTTGAGGTTGGTGGGTGTCACTTACTCTGGGACCTCTATGTCATAGAGATGACGAGATATGATGTCATTCTCGGTATGGACTGGTTGGTTCCCTTTCGAGACTTTGTGGATTTCTATCGTCGCATGGTGAGTTTCATGTCACTAGAGGGTGGAGAGTTTCTATACAAGGGTGAGTGGGATGTTTAGGCGAGTCGAGCTGGACCAGAGCATCCTGGGTGGGGTGGTATCACAACCCATATTGTGAGATTATATCTGGATGACTAGGGGTCTTGTCAGAAGGAATTCCCTCTAGTGGTTGATCATTTCAGGGATGTCTTCCCGGACGACTTTTTAGGTCTTCCTCCAGAGCGTGAGGTGGATTTCTCTATTGAGATTGTGCCAGGAGCAGTACCGGTGTCCATTCCTCCTTATAGGATGGCTACACCAGAGTTACAGGAGCTCAAGATACAATTAGAGGAGTTACAGGAAAAGGGTTTTATCCGACCCAGTACTTCTCCTTGTGGTTCTCCTGTCCTTTTTGCGAAGAAGGAGGACGGTACCCTCAGACTCTGTGTGGATTATCGGAAGCTGAACCAATTTATGGTTAAGAACTGATATCCCTTGCCAAGGATGGATGATCTTTTTGATCAACTACGTAGAGAACGAGTGTTCTCGAAGATTGACTTGAGATCAGGATATCATCTGTTGCGCGTTAGACTATCTGATTTACCTCTCATAGCTTTCAGGAGAAGGTATGGTCTATACGAGTATATGGTTATGCCGTTCGGACTCACGAACACACCAGAAGTTTTCATGGATCTGACGAATCATGTGTTCCATCCTTATCTGTATTCTTTTATGGTAGTATTCATGGATGACATCTTGGTGTACTCTCACACTCGACATGACCAGGCCACCCATCTTGAGATCGTATTGAGTACACTAAGAGAGAATCGACTATATGCTAAGCTCTCAAAGTGCCACTTTTGGATGGAGTAGATACACTTCCTGGGTCATATCATCTCATAGGTAGGAGTTGTAGTAGACCCAGAGAAGGTGAGATCAGTAGTTTCCTGAGAGCATCCTAAGAACGTGCTTGAAATATGGAGTTTCTTTGGGGCTGGCTGGTTACTACAAACGCTTCATACACGACTTATCTCGCATAGCAGCGCCAATGGCAGGTTTGACTAAGAAGGGTGTGATGTTCGTTTGGTCAGAAGCTTACGAGACAGCCTTCCAAGAGCTGAAGGTAAAGTTGACATCAACACCGATCCTGATACTCCTAGAGCAGGGAAGAGCTATACAGTTTACTGTGATTCATCAGGTATTGGGCTAGGAGCTATGTTGATGCAGGGTGATCAAGTAGTTGTGTATGGGTCTTGGCAGTTGAGGCCACATGAGAGGAATTACCCGACGCATGATCTCGAGTTGGCTGCAGTTGTTCATGCATTGCGCTGTTGGAGACATGATCTCCTGGGAGAACATTTTGTGGTGTTCACAGACCAAAAAAGTATCAAGAACATCTCTACCCAGTGTGACTTGAACCTGAGGTAGTGATGGTGGGTTGAATACCTTTAGTACTTTGATTTTGAGCTTGCCTATACACCTGGTAAGGGTAATGCAGTAGATGATGCACTGAGCAGGAAAAATCAGATACATGCAGTGCAAGAGGCTAGTGGTGAATGGCAGATTATGGCTTTGTTCTCAGAGATGTATTTGGAGGTGTATGACAGTCAAGGGAAGACCTATCTTTCATCTTTAGTTGTGACCTCTACCCTCCTAGATAGAGTGAGGATGAGACAACTATCTGATTCAGAAGGCCTAGTTCTATGGGAGTCGGTGACCAGTGAGGACCCTTCTCCTGGTTGAATGATAGGCAATGATGAAGTATTTCATTTCCATGGACGAGTGTGGGTTCCGGGGAATATATGCGAGGAGATGATGTGGGAGTTTCATGCTTTAGATTTATTAGTTCATCCCATGGTTACCATGATATACTGAGACTTGAGACGTCAGTAATGGTGGCCAGGAATGGAGAAGGATGTAGTTGGTTTTGTTACGTGGTGTTCCACCTGTCAGCAGGTGAAGGCGGAGCATCAGAGGCCAGCTGGACTGTTACAACAGTTACCTATTCTATAGTGGAAATGGGAAGATGTCGTGATGGAATTCATGATGGGGTTGCCGAGGTCACCTCAAGGCAACAATGCTATGTGGGTTGTTGTGGATAGACTCACAAAGGTAGCTCACTTTTTTCCGATCAAGGAGACCTTCGGTGTTGACGAGCTCAGAAATTTGTATATCCGAGAGGTCTTACATATTCATGGGGTCCCCTGTTCTATCGTTTCAGACAGGGATCCCCATTTTACATCTCATTTCTGGAAGAGTTTTCAGAGGGTACAGAGTACACAGGTGCCTATGATCATAACTTTCCACCCTCAGACCGATGGTCAGTCAGAGCGTATGATACAGGTGCTTGAGGACATGCTGCGTGCATGCATACTAGACATTGGGGGATCTTGGGAGAAGCATATACCCCTGGTCGAGTGTGCATATAATAATAGTTTTCAGAAAACTATAGAGATGGAAAATTATGAGGCTTTATATGGTAGGCCATCCCGATCACCCTTGTGCTAGTTAGAGGCAGGTGAGGCAGCTTTACTGGGACCACTTCTCATGCAAGAGACTTCTGAGCAGGTCCAGTTGATTCAGAAGCAGATGGCTACCACATAGTCTCGTCAGAAATCTTATGCTGATCACCACAGATGACCCTTAGAGTTCATGGTTGGGGATCATGTTTTCTTGCGTGTTTCACCAAGGTTGGTACATAGGCGGATCAGGAGGCAGGGTAAACTTTCACTGAGGTATGTGGGGCCATTTGATATTCTGGAGAGAGTCGGGCTGGTTGCCTATCGATTGCAGTTACCAGAGAGGTACCGATCCATGAAAGACTTCATCCATGTATCTCAGTTGCATCGCTATCATTTAGAACCGTGTCACGTCTTTCATCTCGAGGAGGTTGCGCTTGAAATAGATGCGTCCTTTGAGGAGCATCCGATTCGTATCATTGATAGGAGCACGAAGGTTCTCAGAGGCCGGTCAGTTCCTCTCGTATGGGTGCTATGACAGCATGGCCGAGTGCAGGAAGAAAACTAGGAGCGGGAGACCGACATACATGCTCAGTGGCCAGAGTTGTTCATGGCTATATCTTCACCACCCTTGGAAGGGAAATTCGGGGTCAAATCGCTTTAAGGGGGGATGTTTTTAAGAACCCGGTTCTTATTTTTGAGGTATGAGTTTCTTATTTTCTTTTTTCCTGAGATGTTTTTGAGAAAATAAGGAAAATGGGGAACAATCCTAAATTTTGGGACTACATGCCGTGTACTTTTTCACACACCGTGTACTTTTGGTCGTGTGGGATGAGTACATAGGGCGTGTAGCCATGTCGGCGATGAAAGGTGTAAAAACCATCCACACGCCGTGTAGTTTGTATTTACACACCGTGTAGTCAGTCGGAGGGCGAATAGTAAGGCGGTGGCTAGCTGGGCGATAGTACACACCGTGTAGAGAGGCATACATGTCGTGTACTCATGTCGACAGATGAATAGTTCTACACTGGCGAGAAGCCGCCAGCAGAACAATTAAAAAAATGGAAAGTACACGCCGTGAGTACACACCCTGTATTTTGTTTTTTTCACTTAATATGGGAAGTAGCCTCCTCTGTTCATAGAGGAATCTTAGAACGCAGTAGGGAAGCTTGAAGAGACGACCGGAGCTTTGGAGATCCTCCGATCACGAAACGGGAAGCCGATTTTACCTCCATCGATCTTTCTGGAACCACGCGGGTAAGAGATTCCTTTTCCTTGAGTGTTTCTTTCCAATTATCACTCTAAGGGAAGTTATTTGAGGTTGAACGAGAATTATTTTAACTCAGATATACAATGTTCTTGGACGTTTCAAAAGGCTTCGTTCGGGTATATCGATCAAGGGTGATCGAGGTAAGTGGCTTGGTGTTTAATTTCCAACTGATGTGCGTTTTGTGCACTATTGTGATATGTTCCCATGAATGGGGTGTCGCATGGCTAAGGTCTTGTTGAATTAAATACCTATAATTGTTCAGGTAATTTAAATGTGATAATAAACTGTTGTTTGTGATCACTGCTTGGATCCAGGACCACCCATGGGGTGAGTTCCTCTGGTTAGCCATTTGGCCAGGATACCTGAGGGTATGCCTTTATAATAATGATTATAAAATTTCCTTGAGAGTAATTGCATGTGTATTGATTGTTTACATGTTGGGCATGACCCGATTACTTGTTTATCCTAAGTGCAATGTTGTGATTAGCCTGTGGGAAATGTACTACTTAGCCTGTGGGAAACTTCTTCTGTGCCTGTGGGCAGTTGATTTTGTGCCTGTGGGCAACACTTAGTATTCCTGTGGGCAATATTCGATATGCCTATGGGAAGATTCCTATGCTTGGATTCTTTTTACCTGAGGGTAAGGGTTTACACGTCTAAGGACACTGACTGTTTTACTTAGAATGTTCACTATGGTGATATCTTAAATTGAATGTTAAAAAGAATAATAAAATGTAAATATAACTGGTAAAGTTAGTAACTTTTGAGTACTGTTTAGTTTATTGCATTTTACTACTGCACACTTTTGTTGCATCTTTTCACACAGTTGGGCAAAAGCCATTGGTGGGTGCCTACTGGGATTTATTTCTTACACCCTATCTGGGTTATATCTTCGACCCAACAAGATTACGTTTCTATAGGTGTGGATAAGGGAAAGGGTCCCTATACAGGTACTTGATTGTTTCTAGGAAGCAGGGGAGCATGGGTCCGAGCTTGGCCCGCGATGCCGCTGGCTGTTCTGTTCTTCTTTTCTGTACTTTTACTTCAGTTGTATTGTATTGCAGTGTAACATGTTTTGGCTATTTTATAGAATAGTGGCATATTGCATTTTCATATATATATGACGTCTCGTTTCCTTGTTATAATCAATTATCCATTTCTGTTATATATATTGTTTACCGCTTCTGCTTGTTGTATGTTATTTTTCTATTCTGCTCTGCTATACTTTGACAAATGAGGGCATAGTTTCCCAACTATCATAACTAGGCCCTCACTGCTAGTCAGAAGCCTCTGGCGTTTGGGGAAATGTGTTTGAGGTCACGTGGAGAACTGGGTTCGGGGCACCCGTAGAGTGGTACCTGGAACCGGGACGTTACATTGTAATGTTCAATTGAATATTTTTGGGGTTCAACACTGAGTTAGTGTGAGATTATGAGGCCCACCAAGCTTTGAAGAAGACTAAATAAAAATATTATTTTTATTATATTAATTGCACACAATTTATTTAAAATAATTGAATAGATCTAAAATGGTTGATCATATGAGAAATCTGAGATAACTGTTATTTCCAAAACGTGGTGTTTACCCTAGTAGGGATATAACATTCGAAGGAGATGGAAATTTAGATATTTTTCTTATGAGATGAGGTTTCTAAATAATATTTAATATATTATTTTATTAAAAATAATTAAATATCTCTCAAATGGTGCATCATATGGGAAATATGAGACCACTGATGAGTCCAGAATGAGGTGTTTACCCTAGATGGGGTATAACATTGTAAGCATCATACGTTTCGACATCTCACTTACGATAATTTTTTTTAATTATTTATTTATTTCGTTTTATAAATAATAAATCATTATTATCTCTCAAAATGTGCGTTTTATTAAAAATTTGAGGCTGCTATTGGGTCCAGAATGGGGTGTTTATCCTAGGAGGGGTATAACATTCATGATAAACAGACGTTGGGTCTGGTCCCTAATTAATTTAAGTTTGTCATAAAAATATTAAATTATTGACTTTATTATTTTGATTTAATTATTAATTTAATTTATAATAATCGGAATTCACTTTTCACCCATGTTCCCCAAACTGTAATCCCCAATTTTTGACAATTCAAGGTTTCAAAAGCTTTGGTTTTGGATCATTTTTTACCATTTTAGTTACCAATGAATTAAGGAAGAAAATTAAATCCCTCCACCATCAATTTTCAGTTAAAACAGTGGATTAAATTAGGGTTTATATTCTCTAGTGAATGAATGGTACTGGGATTGGGGTTCTAAATACCTGGACCTAAAGGTTATGGTTCTTGGTTGAATCATTTGAATCTAAGGACCCCGATTTCTTCGTACATGTGGCTGATAGGTCAATTTATCTTGTACAATCTTGTCCTCCAGCGATGATGAATACCCATTCACATGAGGCTCCTATGTGGGGCACCCATGGTTTGGGTTTCTTGATTTTATTTTATTTTATTATTTGTTTCAATTTATCTTTTCTAAAACTTCTTCTTTATTGATCATAATTACATGTTGTTGGTACCGTTGAATTCGTCTCAAAGAGCAGAAGAAAAAGAATTTCTTTGTTTCGAAGGAAGAAAGAAATTCCTCAATATGATTTTCTCTTTTTTAAATGGATTATTTTAAATAAATTATCAAAAGATAATCACATGGATTTGGCGAGTGATAATTTATAAAATTTTCATATGATAATTTCTTCGAATATTTAATGAACAATTACACATCTTATCGAAAATAATTATAAAAATTTATTAATAGATAATTGCATTAAATTATCAATGGATAATTTGTGAATGAAAATTATCATATAATAATATGGGAATGATAATTTTTAAGGAATAATTATTAGAGTATAACTATACTGATTTATTAAAGGCTAATTTTAATGTAATTATCACAAGGCATTATTATCAAAATTATCATAAGATAATTATGTGTTTTTTCAAAGAATAATTATTATAATTATAAAATTATAATTTGAAAATTATCCATGAGTGATAAAATATTATTGTAAGTAATATTTTAAACGATAGTTTGAAATTATCCAAGAGAGATAAAATATTATCACATCTGAAATTTTAAATGATAATTTGAAATTAACCAAGAGAGATAAAAATATTATTTCATGTAATATTTTCAATGATAATTTGAAATTACCTATGAGAGTTAAAATATTTTCAGATTTCATATTTCAATCAATAATTAGAAATTATCCATGAGAGATAAAATATTATTGCATGTAATATTTTAATAAGAAATTTTGAAAATTATTCTGGAGAAAGAATGTATCATCGTATGTGTTATTTTATTTCCTTTTGAAGTAAAATAACTAATATTGGTTCTAATAACCCTTGAAGAACGTTAACATAGGTGTGTTGATAGTTAAGATAATAAAGCTGTGAGGAGGTGTATTGAACCACACAGGGTGGTTTATCATTGTCACTAACATTGGTGACCTTAAGGCAGGTGGTTTTGTATTGCTTTTACAATTAAATTAATCGTATGATTTCTTTATTTAAATTCAATTGTTTGATTTAAATACAATTTATTTATTTGAATAAATTGATTTCATTTGATTTTTGAATGGTTTTGGCATGAATTGGGAAAAAAAACCCAATTCCATTTAATTCAGATGTGTTTGCAAATGGATGTAAATTGTTTTAATTGAATTTCTAAATTTGATATTTGAAAAAAAATTGATCTAATTTATTAAAATGTGAAAATGAGTTAAAAATGTTTTTATAGAAACCATGTCGGTTTATCTTGTCAAAGAGGCATGTTTAAAAAAAAATCTATTTTTGTTTTAAAAGGAAACTTGGAATTTGAAATGGGGAAATAGGATTTTATTTTATTTTAGGATATATTAAAATAATTTGACCATAATTTATTGTGTAGGAGCACATGAATGACTTAGGTAGATTGTGAGTTATTTGGACACAGTCTACCATGACTACAATACTCTAAAACATACATGCTACAGGTCACATACCTTAGGCGATAGTGAGGAGTCCTATCTGAACCGTGTCCAAAGAAAGTATGTATACACATATTGATGTGATCACTTAGAGAGTGTGATGTCCTATAGTCAGAAATAATATCATACCTATTTAAAAGATGACCATGTTGCTCGATTGTTTGTTTTTATATGAGATATAAATGTAAGACAATGTTGATAATATTATTTTAAATTTCCCTTCTGATTTTATATAAATTATTGTTTATAAATTTATTTATTTGTGACATTGTTTTAGAAATATTCCATCACTTGTAATGTAAATCCTGTGTTTAAATTATTTTCCATCATTTGAACTGTATAGCATGATTTGTTTAAACAATCTTTAAAATTCCAAACCTGTTTAATTTAAAATTGAAAGAACTTCTTTTCATTAATCTATTATTAGAATATATTACGGAATCCTTAATGAGATCTTACTAGGCTTTTTATTGCACACCCCACTTGTGCCTTCGAGTGTTTGTAGATTATTATATTTCAGGTTCAAGTAAGGGAAAAGGATCACTTTGAGATGGATCCAATTTCTAAACTGTGGTCTTGGTGAGTTTTGTTCTTAAGGAACTGCTTTCTTATTTCCCTATTTTATTACTTAGGTTGTATTACTTTGGGATTCTTTATTCCTTATTGTATTCTAGTACTTTACTTTTAGTGGAGTTATATTTTGAAATTCATACAATCTTTCTTGTTTTACTTCCATATTGTTAGTGGAAATTCATTCGCAATTGAATGTTTTATGATACCAGGTTTTAATCACAATCCTCTAGGGATCAGGAATGAACTTCAGGCTATGTCACAGACGACTCTGTTATCGGGTTACCAGGGTACCCGAGATGGTTCATGACAAAATGGTATCAGAGGAGGTTGAGCTTTTATCTTGAAGTCAGTATGAATTTATAAATTCTTGTCTGGACTTAAGAGGTATTTGTGATTGAATTCTTGGCTATCTCTCACCGCAATGAACCTGAATTCATCCAGGGTGGTTAGGAAAAGACATCTTATGGATTAGTTATAGTGTTTTCCTTATTTTGATTTGGATAAAGAGAAATCCAAATCTTGTTTGTTTTTTTGTTGGGATTAATTTCCCTAATTGCTCTGTTTAAGCACTACCTATGGTCTTCAATGTTGTATGATGATGTTTTGTAACATGATGCATCTAAGAAGACATGAAAATAAGATCCAGTTGGATGATTCTACAAAACCTCAGTGAGAAAATCTATTTGTGGATCCCAATCTAGTTGAGGTGATCATGTGTACTATCCAGGCATTGGGAAAGGCACCACCTCTAATCTGCATTCATTCTCTAGTTGTGGAACCTCCTGGGGATGCCCTTAAAAATCATTCTCAGGTGTTCATTCACTAGAAACCACCCGTTTTTAATGGATCCATTGATCCTTAACACACTAAGGAATGGTTGGTTTGGATAAAACGTCTCTTGGAGTACTTGGAGATACAGGACAAGATCAATATGAAGTGTGACACATTTATGATGGTGGGACCAATAAGAGGATGGTGGGACATGTTAGTAAGGGAAAAACATGAGAGAATAATGTGGAAGTACTTAAAGGTTCTTTTTATAGACCATTTATATCCAGAGTCAATGGTGTTGGCTAAGGCTATAGAGTTTTTCAAGCTTGAGCTGTCAAAAAAAACCATGTCTGAGTATTCAAATCACTTTGATGAGCTTGTACAGTTTTCACATGAGATTGTATCTAATGAGAGGATGAAGGCTCAATGATTCGAGTTGGGGCTTCAATAAGATATCTGTTCTCGGTTATTCTAGCTAAAGCTATCCACTTATGACAATGTGCTAGATAGGGTGATGATGGTTGAGATGGAATTTTCTAGAGATTCAGGGTTGACATGAGTTTATTTTTCTCACAGTGAAAGTGTGAGTTTATTTAAAGGAAAGAGGAAGCATGATGACTCTTGTAATGGATCTCGACAACATGGTCTTTTTTGACCTCTTACAGTTCCTATAATAAGCCCATGGATATGATACCGGTGTGTTTAACCAAGGCATTCAAAGAGGCTCTACACTGAGGCACCCAAGAAATGTGTCTCCTTCAGATGTCCAGGGCACTTTTATATGTTCATCCACAACTTTTCCACTCCACACAGTGGCACAAGATCATCATAATCTCCATAAAAACTATAGGAAAATCAAACGATTCATGTATAAAAGGGTTCCAGCCATAGAAATCTGGAATGAAGATTCTTCACATAGTGAAATCGTCTATAATGGAAGATTATACAAGTCCAATGACTATGAGAGGTACCATTACAATATCTTCGCCTTTAGTGACTAATCTATTTGACACCGGTGCATCTCACATGCGTATTTCAACTCATATTGTTAATATACATAATCGTTTTATAGATATTTCATCTTTTGAAATAGATATTACTAAACCCCTTAGTACGAAGAGAGTGCATTGTCTTCATATTCCCACTTGTGTATTATCTCTATCTGATGTGGAGGTGGCATGGGGTTATCTGGTTCTCAACATGAAACTTCTGGACGTCATCTTAGGAATAAATTGACTAATTTACAATAATCCTGGATTAATTGTTATCTTCGATGGATCTACCTTACCATGCCAATGGTGGGCCTCTTGTATTTCAAGGAGAATGAGACCCAAGGTTAAGCAGAGTATGACCTTCTTATCTGGAGTTAGGAAAATAGATATCATTGTTTGATTCTGATTTGGAGTGATATTTAATGAGTGGTGATATCCCTTTAGTTTCCATCGATTTTTCCTTATAACTTTTATGGTTTACCATCGGTAATAGGGGTTTTGTTTTCCATTGACATGATGCTTGAAACACTACCAGTTTGAATTCCCTCTTACTATGTGTCGCCAGATTAACTGAAAGAGATGAAGTCCCAGTTAGATGATATTATTTAGGATATGCATTGTGATTGTGTTCTTGACTTTGTTGGGGATTGGGTTGATCATTTGGGTCTGGTTGAGCTTTCTTATAACAACAGTTACCAATCCTTGATCACAGTGGAGCCTTTTTTGGCCTTGTATATTCATCCATATAAATCTCTATTGTTTGGGTCATAGATTGCTGAAAGTTTCTTGGTTAGGCTGAGTTTGTTCCAAGAGACGACAACTAAGATTCAATTGATTCTACAGATAATTTTGACAACACAGAGCTGGTATAAGTTTTATGTTGATAATCGTCACAGGCCATTTTAATTTTTATTTAGTGACTATGTATTTTTAAAGGTTTCACCCAAGTTGGGTCATTGATGGATTGGGAGGCAAGGGAATCTTGATCCTTGTTTTTGGGACCTTTTGAGGTTGTTGAGAATGTGGGGAAAGTTTTATATCATTTGACACTACCACCGTAGCTGATGTCGATACATAATTTGTTTCATGTATCTGAACTTCAAAAATATTTATATGAACTATCTCATGTTATGAGCTAGTGTAAACTTGAAGTGGAACCAGATTTATCTTTGACTGAATAGAAAGTTAAGGTTGTTAATTCTGAGACCAATAAACTTTATGGGAGGACATTACCTATGGACCATGTGCTATTGGACCATGGTTCTAATTCTCATGAGACGTGGGAGAGGGAGGCACTAATGAGAGAGCAATGACCTCATCTTTTTGATGTGGAGGATTTTTCATAAGCTTTATAGGGACAAAAAGTTATTATGGTAGGGAGGTTGTAACAACCCATTAATGTTTTTAGGTATTCCAAAACTCTCTTGTGTTAAATTATTAATATCTTAAGTGGGAAAAATTATTTATCAATGATTTTTTGATAAATGTGTTAAATTCCTTGACTATCAGTTAAAATCTTGTAATATTCAATTCAATATTTTTGGAGTTCTATAGTGAGTTACTATGAGATTGAGAATCCCACAAAGCCTTGGTATAGACTGAATAAAAATATTAATTGTATTATATTAATTGGATGAAATTTATTTTAAATAATTGAATTAATCCAAAATGGTATATCATATGGGAAATTTTATATTATGTTTATGTCTGAAACGTGGTGCTTACCCTTGTAGTGGTATAACATTCGAAGAATCCATACATTTGGATGAATCTCTCATGAGATAAATTTTTTAAATAATATTTAATTTTATTATTTTATTAAAAATAATTAAATATATCCCAACTGATGAATTTTATGGGAAATCTGTGGCCCCCGATGGGTCTAGAATGAGGGTTTTACCCTAGATGGGGTATAACATTCGTAAGAATTGTATGTTTGGACAACTCACTCATGATAAAAACCTTCTTGTTTTTAATTAACAATTAATTTTAATTTTTAAATAATAAATCATTAAAATATCTCAAATGGTGCATTGTATTAAAACTTTGAGATCACCATTGGGTTTGGAACATGGTGTTTAATCTAGGCAGTGCATAACCTTCATGAGAAATGGGCGTTTGTCTAGGTTGCTAATTAATTAAGGTTTTTAATAAAAATATTAAATAATTCAATTTATTATTTTTATTTTATTATTATTTTAATTAGTAAAATTCGGAATCCACTGGTCAGCCATCATCACCAAATTGTAACTCCCCATTTTTGATGATTCAAGGTTTCAAAAGCTTCAGTTTTGGATCATTTTTCACCATTTTTAGTTACCAATGCATTAATAAAGGAAGTCAAATCCCTCCACCATCAATTTTTTGTTGAAAGGGTGTATTAAATTAGGGTTTAAATTATTAGGTGAATGAACAATACACAGATCATGGTTTCAAATACTTGAACCCATAGGTTTTGGTTCTTGGTGGAATCATTCGAATCCAAGGACTATAATTTCTTCATACATGTGGTTAGTATGTCTATTCATCTCACACTTTCTTCTCCTCAGTTGATGATAACTCCCCATTCAGATGAGGCTCCTGTGTGGGGTGACCATGGTTTTGGTTTCTTGATTTTATTTTATTTTATTATTTGTTTTAATTTCAATCTTCTATAACTTCTTCGTTATAGATCGAAATTACACATCTTTGATACCGTTGAATTTCCCTCGACGAGGAGAAGAAAAATAATATTATTGTTTCAAAAGAATCAAGTTATTTATCAATACATTTTTTCATATTTATAAATGGTTTATTTTAAAAAAATTATCAAAAGACAATCACAAGGATTTGTTGAGTGATAATTTATAAAATTTGATATGATAATTGATTTGAATTATTAATGAAGAATTACACGACTTATCGAAAATAATTATAAAAAATTATTAATGGGAAATTTCATTAAATTATCAAAGGATAATTTGTGAAAGTAAAATATCATATGATAATTTTGGAATGATAATTTGTAAGGAATAATTATTAGAATATAATTATAAAAATTAATTAAAAGATAATTTTAATGTAATTATCACGTGGAATGGTTATCAAAATTATTATAGGATAATTATGTGTTTTGTCAAAGGATAATTATTATAATTGTAAAATTATAATTTGAAAATTATCCATGACAGATAAAATATTATTGGGTGTAATATTTTAAATATTGATTTGAAATTTTCCATAAGAGATAAAATATTATCGCTTATGATATTTTAAATGATAATTTGAAATTATCCAGAGAGATAGAATATTATTTCATGTAATATTTTAAATGATAATTTTAAATTATGTAGGAGATTTAAAATATTGTCACTTGTCATATTTTAATTGATAATTTTAAATTATCCATGAGAGATAAAATATTATTACATGTAATATTTTAATCGGTAATTTTAAAAATTATTTAAGAGAAAGAACGTATCCAAATATGTGTTATTTTAATTTATTGTGAACTAAAATAACTAATATTGGTTCAAATAACCCTTTATGAACATTTAGCATAGGTTTGTTTATGCTTACAATAATAAGGTCGTAAGGAGGTGTATTGGACCACATAAGATGCTTTATCATTGTCACTGACATCGGTGACCTTGAGTTAGGTGGTTTTTTATTTCTTTTCCAATTAAATTAATACTATATATTCTTGATTTAAATTCATGTTTTTGATTTAAATGAAATTTATTGATTTAAATAAATTGATTTCATTTGGGGTTTGAACGGTTTTGGCATGAATTTGGAAAAAACCACCAATTCCACTGAATTTGGGTGTGTTTACCAATGGTTGAAGGGGATTTAAATTGAATTAATAAATTTGATCTTTGAAACAAAATTGGTGGAATTTGTTAAATTGTGAAAATGACATAAAAATGTTTTGATAGAAAACTAGTGGTTTCATATTGATAGAGATGCATGTTTCAGATTAAAACCATTTTTGGTTTTAAATTGAAAATTGGCCTTCGAAATCAGGAAATGGGATTTAATTGTATTTTAAGAAGTTTTAAAATAAATTTTCCATTATTTATTGTGTAAGATCACATATAAGAATTCAGTAGATTTTGAGTTATTTGGACACACTCTACGATTAGAACAACATTCTAAAACTTACATGAAGAAGGCCACATACCTTAGGTTATGGTGAAGAGTCCTCTTTGACATGTGTCTAGAGAATGTATGTGTACACATATTACTATGATCACTTAGAGAGTGTGGAGTCCTATAGCCATAAATAATATCATACCTATTTGGATGATGATAATGTTGCTTGCGTTTTTATTTATATATGAGATATAAATGCAAGACAATGTCCATAAAATTATTTTACATTCCCCTTATGATTTTTTAAATTGTTTTATATAAAATGTTTTATTTATTCCATGGTTTTAGAAATATTACAACACTTGTAAAGTAAAGCATGTGATTAAAGTATTTTCCATCATTTGAGCTATATATCATGATTTTTTTAAATATGCGTTAAAATTACAAACTTGTTTACATTAAAATTGAAATAAATTATTTTGGTTAATCTATTATTTGATTCTATTATAGAATCATTAGTGAGACTCTACTGTTCTTTTTTAGCTCTCAACCTACTTGTGATTTCAGGTGTTTGTAGATTATCTTATTCCAGGATCAAGAAAAAGAAAAGGATCACTTTGAGATGGATTTAACTGTTGAAACGTGGTCTTGGTGAGTTGTGTCCTTAGGGACCTATGTAGTGTTTACATATTTTAGTAGTTGGGTTTTATAACTTTAGACTTGTTTATTCCTTATTGTATTCTTGTAGTTTACTCACAATAGGGTTCTGTTTCAATATTCATAATGTCTTTCTTCTTTTACTTCTACAATTTTAGCTGAAAAATAATTCCCACTTTCATGTTGTATGATTCTAGGTGCTAGTCACCAACCCATGGAGATCGGGAAATCCCTTTAGTCTATGTCAGGGTCAGATCAGTTACCAGGCTATCAGGGTACTCAGGCTGATTCTTGACAAAATGGTATCATAGTAGGTGGATCTTTTGTCTTGAAGTGAGTATGCATTTGTCAAATATTTTAAAAAATTAAGAGGTAGTTGTTATTGAGTTCCTAGATGGATCTCTCCATAATGAACCTTATGTCATCAGGGATGGTCAGGGAAAGGCATCTTATGGATTAGTTCTAGTCTTTTCACTATTTTGATTTCAATAAGGTTAAATCCAAATCTTGTTTGTTATTTTTGTTGTGATTAATTTCCCTCATTTATTTGTTTGAGAAATACCTAAGGTCTCCAATGTTGTATGCTTATGTTTTGTAACATCATTCATCTGAGAGAACGTGTTGATCAGATGTAGGAGGAGGATGCTATTGATCCTCATCCAGTGAATCTTATTGTGGATCTGAATCTAGTTGAGGTGATCATGTGTACTTTAAAAGCATTTGTGCAAGCACCACCTCTTGTCCCCTTTCAGGCTCCAACTATGGAACCTTAGGGGGGATGCTCTTCGAAATCATTCTCAAGAGTTCCTTCACCAGAAACCACTAGTTTTCAAAGTCATCACTGATCCTCAACATGATGAGGTATGGTTGGGTAGGGTAGAATGCCCGTCTCAGTTCTTGGAGACACCAGATGAGATCGAGATGAAGTGTAACAACATTATGCTGGAGGGACAAAGCAGAAGATGGTGGGACACATGGGTTATGGAAAATAAACGTTAGAACATAAAGTGGAATGACTTCAAGGTTCTTTTTATGGAAGAGTTGTATCTATAATAAATGATGTTAGTCATGGATGTAGAGTTTTTTAATCTTGGGAAGGCTGAAAAAAATGGATGATTATTCAAATTGATTTTTTGAGCTTGTGTATTTTGCGCCTGATATTGTATCTAATGAGAGGATGAAGGATCGATGGTTTGAGTTGCAGATTCGATAAGATATCTATTTTTAGGTTTTCTAGCTAAAGCTTTCCACTTATGATAATTTTTTGAATAGGGTGATGATGGTTGAGATGGACCTGGCTGGAAATTCAGGGTTGACAGGAGTTTCTTTTTCTCCCATTGTCAGCCTGAGTTCTTTTAAAGGAAAGGGAAAGGGTAATGACTCTCACAGTGGTTATCGACAATATGGTCATTTTTACATCTTGTAGTGCCTAGAAGAAGCCCTTATATATTCTACTAGTGTTTTCCTATAGGGAATTGAATGAGGGTCTACACGGAGGCACCCAAGAACTGTGGCTTCTACAGATACTTAAATCACTTATAGAAGTTCTTCCACAACTTTTCCACTCCATGCAGTGGCACAAGATCATCTGAACCTCTAAAAAATCTATGGGGAAATCAAATGATTCACATAAAAAAGGGTTCCATCCACATGAATCTGGAATGAAGCTTCTTCATGTAGTGGAGGAGTCTCCAGAGGAAGTTGAAACAGGTCCAATGACCATGAGTTGTACCATTACTATAACTTCATCTTTAGTGACTACTCTATTTAATACTAGTGAATCTCACTCATTTATTTCAACTCGTATCATTAATGTTTTTAATATTCTTATGGAGATTTTATCTTATGTAATGGATATTACTACACCCCTTGGTGTAAAGAGAGAGTAGGCTCTTCATAGTCTTGTATGTGTCTTCTATCTATTTGATGTCGAGCTAGATTGGGGTTATTTGTTTCTCGACATGAAACCTCTCAATGTCATATTTGGAATGGATTGGATAACTACCAATAAATCATAGACTAATTTTTATCTTAGATGGATCTACCTTACCACGCCAATGGTGTGTCTCTTTTCATTCAAGGAGAATGAGACCCAAGGTCTAGAAGAACTGAAACTTCTTATCCGGAGTTAGGGAAAGTGATATCAATGTTTTCTTTTGATCTGGAGAAATATTCAATGACTGGTGATCTCTCTCTAGTTATCATCAAGTTTTCCTTCATTTTTTACTTATGAATTTTCAATTTTACCACTAGTAAGATAGGTTTTGTTTTTTCATTGAATTGATGGCTGAAACATAACCAATTTCAATTCCCTTTTACTGTGTGGCACCAGTTGAACTGAAATAGATGAAGTCCAAGATGGACAATATTTTTCAGGATATGCTTCGTGCTTGTGTTCTTGACTTTGTTTGGGCCAGGGTTGATCATTTGAGGCTGGTTGAGTTTTCTTATAAGAACAATTGGCAGTCCGCGATTAGAATGACTACTTTTTAGGCCTTTAATGTCATCTTTATAAATCTCTATTGTGTTGATAATATATTGCTGAAATTTCCTTACTTGGGCTGAGTTTGGTCTAAGATACGACATCTAATATTCAGTTGATTAATCAAATAACGACGACAACACATATCCAATATAAGTCTTATGTTGATCGTCGTCATATCCCTTTGGATTTTTTAGTTGGTTACCATGTATTCTTGAAGGTTTTACCCCAATTGGGTCATCGATGACTTTGGAGGAAAGGGAATCTTACTCATCATTTTTAGACCATTTGAGGTTGTTGAGAATGTGGGGAATGTTTCAAATCATTTGACACTGACACTGCATCTGCTGTTGATACATAATGAGTTTCATGTATCTCAACTTCAAAAATATTTATATAACATATCACATGTTATGAGTTGGCAGGAACTTGAAGTGGAACCTGATTTATCTATGACGGAATGGCTAGTTAGGGTTGTTAATTCTGAGACTAAGACACTTCATGGGTGGAAAATACATCAATGCTGTGTTTTATTGAATCATGGTTATGATTCTAATGAGACGTGGGAGAGGGAGGCAATGATAAGAGAGTAGTGACCACATATTTTTGATGTAGAATTTTTTTGTTGGCTTTCTAGGGATATAAAGTTCCTATGGTGGGGAGGTTGTAACACCCCGTTACTGTTTTCAGGTATTCCTAAACCCTATTGTGTTAAATTATTAATATATTAAGTGAAAAAATGATTTATCAGTGATTTTTTGATAAATATGTTAAAGGTTATAACTGTCAGTTAGCACATTGGAATATTTAATTGAATTTTATTGGGGTTCAACACTAAGTTAGTGTGAGATTCCGAGGCCTGAAAAGACTTGGCCAACACTAAATAAAAATATTAATTCTATTATATTAATTGAATGTAATTTATTTAAAATAATTGAATAAATCCAAAACTGCATGTCATATGAGAAATTAGAGATCACTGTTATGTCTGAAATATGTTGTTTACCCTAGTAGGGGTATAAAATTTAAAGGAGCTGAACATCTGGATGCCTTTATCATGAGATAAAGTTGTTAAATAATATTTAATATATTATTTTAATAAAAACAATTAAATATTTCTCAAATGGTGCATTGTATAGGAAATCTGAGACCACCAATGAGTCCTAAATGAGGGGTTTACCCTATTTGGAGCATAACATTCATAGGTGTCAGACGTTTGGATGACTCGCTCGGGATAAAACCCTTTTTATTTATAATTAATTATTTAATCCATTTTTTAAATAATAAATAATTAATATATCATATACAATGCGTCATATTAAAAATCTAAGACAACTATTAGATCCTGAATGGAATGTTTACTCTAAATAGGGTATAACATTCACGAAAAACATGCATTTGGTTAGGTTGCTAATTAATTTAAATTTTTAATACCAATATTAAATAATTGAATTTATTATTTTGATTTAATTATTAATTTAATTAATAAAAATCATAATTCACTGTTCCCCTATCTTTCCAAACCGTAACCCCCCATTTTTGACGATTCAAGGTTTCAAAAAGCTTCGTTTTGGATTTTTTTTCACCGTTTTGGTTACCAATGCATTAATAAAGAAAATTAAATCCCTCCACCATCAATTTTAAATTGAAAAAGTGGATTAAATTTAGTTTTAAATTATTTGGTTAATGAATGGTTCACGGATTGGGGTTCTAAATACCCGAACCCATAGGTTGTGGTTCATGGTGGAATCGTTCGAATCCACGGACCTTGATTTATTCGTACATGTGGTCGGTAGGTGTATTCTTGTTGTGCGGTATTCTCCTCTAGCGATGATGGCTATCTATTCATGTGAGGATCCTTTTTGGGGAAACCATGGTTTGGGATTCTTGATTTTATTTTATTTTATTATTTGTTTCAATTTCTCTCTTCTATAAATTTTTCATTGTTTATTGGAATTACCTGTCGTCGGTACCGTTTAATTCATCTGGATGAGAAAAAACAAAGCAAAATTTTTGTTTCAAAGGAACCAAAGTATTCCTAAATCTAATTTTTCAAAATTGTATGTGGATTATTTTAGATAAATTATCAAAAGATAAGAACATGTATTTGTTGAGTGATAATTTATAAAATCTTCATATGATTATTGCTTTAAATTATTAATAAAAAATTACACATATAATAGAAAATAATTATAAAAAATTATTAATGGATTATTTAATTAAATTATCAAAGGATAATTTTTGAAAGTAAATTATCATACGATAATTGTGGAATAATTATTTTTAAAGAATGTTTATTATAATATAATTATGAAAATTTATTAAAGGATAATTTTAATGTAATTATCACATGGAATAATTATCATAATTATCATAGGATAATTATATATTTTTTCAAAGGATAATTATTATAATTATAAAATGATAATTTGATAATTATCCCTGAGAGATAAAATATTATTGCATGAAATATTTTAAATGATAATTTGAAATTATCTATGAGAGATAAAATATTATCACATGTGATATTTGAAATGATAATTTGAATTTATCCATGAGAAATAAAATATTATTTCATGTAATATTTTAAATTATAATTTGAAATTATCCCAGAGGGTTAAAATACTATCACTGTCATATTTTAATTGATAATCTGAAATTATCCATGAGAGATAAAATATTATCATAAGTAATATTTTAATCCGTAATTTTAAAAATTATTTAGGAGGAAAATTGTATCATCATATGTGTTATTTTATTTCATTTTGAAATAAAATAACTGATATTGGTTCTAGTAACCCTTGATGAAAATTTAGCATAGGTGTGTCGATGCTTATGATAATAAGGTCGTGAGGAGGTGTATTGAACCACAGAGGGTGGTTTATCATTTCCGCTAACATCGACGATCTTGAGGTAGGTGGTTCCATTTTTATTTGCAAATTAAATTAAACCTATAATTTCTTGATTTAAATTCAACTATTTGATTTAAATGAAATTTCTTTATTTGAATAAAATGCTTTCATTTGGTTTTTGAATGGTTTTTACGTGAATTTGGAAAAAAACCTCCAATTCCATTAAATTAGGGTCTGTTTTCAAATTAATGGAAATGGTTTCAATTGAATTACTGAATTTGACCATTAAAACAAAATTTATGGAAGTTGTTAAGTTGTGAAAATGACTTAAAAATGTTTTGATATAAACCCAATGGTTTTATCTTATTAAAGAGACATGTTTTTGTATTAAAACCAGTTTTTGTTTTAAATGGAAAATTGGGATTTGAAATGGGGAAATGGGATTAAATTTTATTTTAAGTAGTCTTAAAATAAATTTTCCATCATTTATTATGTATGATCACATGAAAGACATAGATTGTGAGTTATTTGGACACACTCTACGATTATTACAACATTATAAAACATACATACAACATGTCACATCCCTTAGTAAATGGCGATGAGTCCTCTTTGACCTGTGTCTAAAGAACATACACGTACACATTTTCCTATGATAACATAGAGAGTACAATGTCTTATAGCTGGAAATACTATCATACCTTTTTGGAAGATGTCCATGTTTCTCACTTGTTTATTTATATATGAGATATAAATTTAATCCAATGTTGATAAAACTATTTTACATGCCCCTTATAATTTTATATAAATTGTTTTATATAAAATTTTTTATTTAATCCATTGTTTTAGAAGTATTCTATCACTTGTAAAGTAAATCTTGTGTTTAAAGTATTTTCCATCATTTGAACTGTATATCATGATTTGTTTACATATGATTTATAATTCCAAACTTATTTAATTTAAAATTAAAATCACTTATTTTGGTTAATCTATTATTGACATATATTATAGAATCCTTGGTGAGAACCTACTAGGATTTTTTATCCCACACCCTACTTGTGCATTTGGGTATTTGTATATTATCTTCTTATATGTTTGAGTAAAGGAAAAGGATCACTTTGAGATTGATCCAGCTGTTCAACTTTTGTATTGGAGAGTTGTGTCCTTAGGGACCTGGGTTGTGTTTTCCTTATTTTAGTACTATGTTTTAGTACCTTTGGCTTGTTTATTCCTTATTGTATTATGGTATTTTACTCCATATAGAGTTATCTTTTGATATTCATAATGTCTTGATTCTTTTAGTTCCACATTTTTAGTGGTAAAATGGTTTCCAATTATATGTTTTACGATTCCAGGTATCATCTACCAACCCATGGGGATCAAGAATGCCCTTCGGGATTTGTTAGGGCTAGCTTGGTTATCGAGTTTCCAGGTACTTGGATTGGTTTATGACATTTGGATATTTACAAAAATGTCACTCCTTCTCACTTATAAAAGGGAACCCCCTCTCAAATTTTATTTACTTTTGAAAATCATTTTTTAGAGAATATATGATCAAATACCTTCCTTATATTATTCCACATTTTCTGTAGGCATTTTTTTATTATAAAATCATTGTAAAAAGTCGTTTGGTGTAATCTCAAAGTGGTTTTCTGAAGAAGAGGTTTTGTTCTTAACCATGTGTTTTTGTTTTATTTCTTATTCCACCTCCATAAAAGATCATTTGAAAATGATGATATAATAACATCAACCTAACTAATATAATTCGAATTTATTATATTAATTTCATAACCTATATCTATATCCTCTCCCATAAAATGAGAATTGAAAACATCATTCAAGTGTATAGTGGACCACCACCTCCCGAACCAATGTAGTTCATTTTCCATCACCTCCTCTAAAGGATGGTTGTAATAATAGATTGAATATATATATATATATATGATATTCGTGAAATATTTATCATTTTTAAAGTATAATATATCATTTAATTTCTTACCTTTCTATTATCTGGGAAATGATAACAACATTAATGTGTACATGTGGATTACTTCTTTCATGAAGTGATGTGATTCATTTTTTTTCATGGAATCACATGGATGATATATATAACTATATTTAAATATATATTATGGTATTTATGATATTATTATCATTTTTAGTGATAAAATAATACTTAACTTACTTCAATAATGAACATTGAAAAATAGACCATTTATCGATTTATGTCTGTCATCCTTGCTCATAAACTGTATAGTAATGTAGTAGTAACTATATATGTTACTATAGAAAGTACAGTGTAGTAATATAGAATCTATAACTATTCATATGATTTGGGCCTTTGGGCCATCGATTTGGGCTTGTGGGTCTCAGGCCATTTGAGCCAGATCAGGCCTTCAGGATTGGGGATTTGAGCCAAATCAGGCCATAGGTCTATGGAATTTGAAGCCAAATGGACTTAGAAGGATCCATATAGACTAAAAAGGTGAATGATCTATAAGAGGATTTTGATTAATTAACATCCACCAAAGCATATCTAACTGAATTGGAAGAATGAGAGGGTGTGAAAACCACTATCGGTAATAGACACCATGCAACCTTACATGGGAAAATTATATCCGAATAACAATGTGAGGTAGGGATCTAGGCCTACAATGATATAGATGCAGGGAAGGATAATCTATAGTATAGTTTGGTTGGGCCTTTGATTAATGTATTGGGCCTTGTGTGTCTGGGCCTTTCGGTTTTATACTGGACCTTGTTCCACAGAGATTACGAGTCATGTAAGGGTTCCCTCTCAACCCAGTTAAAAATGGTATTGTCAAAAAATAATTAAAAATCAAATGTCCTTTAGGCCATTTTCGTGATAACATTGAAAAATTGAAATGTTACTCCTCAGTATCTCTGACCTACAGTCTTAATGATTGTAACATAGTTCTTTTTTATTTCATGAATAGTTTTAAAAGTATTATTGACATATAAAAGTGATAATTATTTCATTATTATTACTAGGTATATGATGGAATAATGACTTATTTGACCATATTCAACCTACTGAAGTCATTTTGGACATATGAGTTTAATATCATCAAAACATCTAACTTGAACTTAATTGATTAAATAATTTTATATAACATGGTAATAAGTGAAATAAAAGGCTTAATATAGTTGAAAATGGTTCTTAAGTAAGTAAATAATTAATATAAATTTAATATTCAGGAATATAAAGAATATACACGATGAGATAAACTCAAGGTAATAATTTTTTAAAAAAAATCCTCTTTTAAAGATTCCCTTTCAACTATTTTTATTTAATGTCGATATTATTCTAAATATTTCATGAAATAATTTATTTAATCTTTGATGAATGATAAATCTCATTTTTACCCTATTGTAATATATCTAAAATACTTTTAAAAATGAATATTTTTATTGATGTTTTACATAAGGGATAATTTTCTTTAAAAACATCATTTTGAATATTCTAATTGTTTATTTTATAAATATTTTTATTCCGTATCCATGTTTTCTAAATTTTTTTCAGGAATGTTTTTACAATTACTATAAGAATGTTAAAATTAATTTGTATCCATCATTTAGTTTTCACCAAATGGTTTAAAATTAATCTTCTTATCATATTCCGAATGATGTACGTTTATATTTTTACAAAAAACGTGAAAGTAATTTTTTTAACAAAAACAACATGAAAAAAACTACCCATTGTCTTGACCAATAAATGATTTGAAGCTTTCTTTACAAGTTTCAATGTTTCTTTTCAAAGAAATTTTTTTCTTTAATATTTGATAAATTTTTATATTTTATGTTAGGGATCCCTCTAAAACACCACTTTCCTTCAAGTTATGACTATTATCTCTCTAACTAACATTCTCTATCTCTTTAATTTTGTATAATGATTATAAATTATTTATATATGTCTCTCAAATATATCCCTATCTTATTTCACCTTCTTTTGATGGGGAAATACATTCCATAAGTTCTTTTTTCAAATTAAACCTATTGGTTTTTATGTGTAATTTCTATTTTTTTACCTTTAGATTTATTTCATTTTGTGAGACACATAAGCGTATACATGTTATAATGGGTTTATCTATATAGTTCTATAATTCAATGAGTGAACATTTTGTCTCCTGAGATGTTTTGTATGAGATTAGGGATTAAACCTAATCCATTCTAGGACTCTATCCACCATGTGATGTTGTCATTATAGTTATCCTTCAATTATGGTTTTGTCATGTTTTTTATTGTTGCCACATTTCCAATGTTTCCATAACCATAAGATACCATATTATTAGTGTTATTCTCCCATGTGATTACCCATTATATTTTGTTTAATGGAAAGTATATTCCACTTTATAAGGGTGAAATATATAACCTTTTTTGAAAAGGTTTTTAAATTTGTTTCATTATTTCTAAAAAAACTTTATAAGTTTCATTTTACCATTATGATTTCTTACAAAATTTTTATGAAAATATCTAGGAGAAATGTTGATTTCTTTGGTAATAAAACGTTTATTTTAGCCATAAAGTTTAATTTTGAAAAAGAAAATATCTTTTACAAGTATTTATGAAATAACATGTATATATATATATATATATTACTGAGATTCCCATATTTGAAAATGCTTTTCATCGGGTTTTGAGGATGAGTAAGGAAAAGGATGTGGTCCAGATTAAAATTGTGAATATATTTCATGAAAATAAAATTATTTTACATCATAAAAGTGTTTTTATGGGAAAAAGGGTACTAAGTGGAAGATTTCACTTTGTGATGTAATATTTATTTATATAAGGGTGATGGAATAATTCTATAAAACACTAAACCATAAATAACCTAAAATGTATGAAAAATTAATTCTTAACTTAAAACTCAATATTATTAAAATTTTCAGTCTAGGTCCTTATAATTGGTATTTTATTAATGGATTAGACAACTTTTGAGATGTGAGGTTATCTTAAGAGTATGGATATCATCAAGGGTTTATTAGTTTAAGGTTGATTATAAGTTCAAAGTCTTAGAGTCACCTTTTGAGGTATTAATTGATGATAATTTTGTTTAATGAATAGATGTTGAATCTTATATTTGAGGAATATATGATTTTAATGTGAATTTATATTTATTCGGTTTATTTATGAAATTTATTATCATATCTTGGTGATTATATTATTAGGGCATATGCATTTTCAGTATGAGACATTAAGAGTGATTAATGTTATTTTAATACAGTTGATAAATTTATCTTGTAAGAATATTTAATAAAATCATTCTAATATTTGGGTTTCAATTTTATTCTATAATGTTTTGATGTATTTATGGTTAGTTATTTATCTAATGGTATAAGTTGAAATTTAGGTTTTTTTGATGAAGCTTCGGTGGTTAATGTAGTATTTATTTATATGATGGTTTATTCATTGTGAGAATCAACTTGTGCTATACATTTTTGTTTTGGTTAATGTTTAAAGATACAAGGAATAAATTATTATCCTTTTGTGGAATTATGTGATTTATTATATGTTTATTTTAATGATTCATGAATAAAAAAATTCATCATGAATACATATTATTTGGAGAGATAGAGAGATGATATTATGGTAGAAATTGATTAAAGGATGAAATTATACTTTTCAAGTAAGTATATTTTTTTAATATTCTTACTATAGATCGTACTGCATTATTAAAATATAGTAAAAGGAACTTGAAATGAAAATTTTATCACATCACCTTTATTTTAGATGGATCGATGGTCTTTTCTATACCTCCTTGGTTTATGGTTTTATGGTATTTAACTCTCTCAGGATCATTAACTTTATTATGACCAATGATCCCTGTCATGATATATCATTATATTAGCATTAAAATTTTCTTCAAAGTCCATATTTTCACTTAACTATAATGTTTTACTAATCAGAAACCTAGTTATGTTTTATTCTAGACGATGTTCATGATTCCCTTTTTCTCTAATCAAGAGGATGTTTTATTAACACTTTTTATGATGTGGGGTTTCAAGAAAGGTATTTTGAAATGTAAAACATTTGATTATGGAGATTCAGTTCAAATTGTGAGGATAAAATTTATTAAAGGTATGTGGGTAGAATGTAACTCTCTTAGATTTAAGAAAAGTAAAATTACATTTTAGAGCGTATAGGACATGCAACACTAAGCCTAAACAAACCATGAAATATTAATCTTTAAATATAATTGTTATAACCAAGCCATTAAATTTGTGGGTATAAATAAAATTAACTAATTTATGATATATATATATAAAGGTACTACTCAAAATAAACATATTTATAATTTTTTTTGTAAATAATCACTCAAATTTTAGTAAAAATCATTTTTTCTTGAAAAATAAATTTTATTAAAAAATGTTTTTTATTTTTTTTCGTGAGAAAATATTATAATTAATTTATATAACTTTTATAAAATATATTTTATAAAAATAAATTTATTTTTAAAATATTTATATCAAAATTAACTTTGAGTGAAATTTTTGGATTTTTCTGAAATTATTGATTTTTCAATGAATAGTGATAATTATCTATCTTTTTAAATACTGTAAATTATTTTCATTAAATAAGGTAATTTAAAAGTACCATTATATTTTTGATTTGGTATTAATGTTAAATATGAATCTTTTTATTTATAATAAGGAAATAAATTTAATTTTAATCATTAATTTTCTTGATTTTGGTATAATTTTATTTTATGCTAAAAAACACGATCTTCTAAAACCATTTTTATGTTTATAATGTTTATTTATATTATGAAATTAAAATAAAACCTAATAAAAATATATTTAAATGAAATGTATATATTATATATTCTTTCATATTAATTTAAATTTATAAAATGATTAATTGAAGTTATAGAGTTAATATAATATTATCTATTACATGAAAATTCATTTTCCTGAAAACCACTTTTCATCGCATTTTGTTGGATTTTATTATTTTTTTTATAAAAATTATAGTGATTTAATTTGGTTAGATAGATTTAAGATTTTTAATTATAAAAATTTATATTATTAATGAGCTTAATTTAATTTTTAGTCATAGTGAATAGTAAAAACATAAAAAATAGTAAACAATTGTCACCTCGATAAAAAGGTAAATTGGGTTAACTTATGTTAACTAAGTGATAAGGCCAACATTTTTTCATCTTAAATATTATTGGATAAATTAATTTATACAATTATATAATTGGGATATATATATATTTTTTATGGGATACTTTTCCCTAAAAGTGATATATATAATAATTTAAGTAATGAAAAAGATAAAATGTCACCCTCTTGCTTTTAAATATCTAATATGTGTTCACATAGGAAAAAAGAAATTTGAGAATGAATATTAATATTTATTATTATAATAATATAATTATTTTAATTCTTGTAGTTTATTTCTAATTATTAGTAATTATACAATTACCATAAATACTTACGCAATGCTGTTACAGAATTTATTAAATTAGTAGAAAAATAAAATAAATGATTTTGAAAATGTTAAAAGTAATATAAATTTAATAAATTATTGTTTTACATGAATTGTTTAGATAAATATAAAATTTTATATAGTTTTTATAAGAATATATTTGAATTTCATTTTGTCTTGATGTTTTTAAAATCAAATTAAATGAATAGTTCCAAAATTGACATTAATGTTATTTTATGATAAATAATATTTTATTAAATGATATAAAATTATTAAAAGTGATATATTTAAAAGATTTATATTTATATTCTTAAAAATATCAACTATAGTCCATTAATGCATCAGTTTTCCTTCTACAATAACTATATTGACCTCTAAAGAGTAAAAACATCATTACTGCGATTAAGGTTAAAATAGGGCTTTTCGCATTACCCGTGGTTATGTTAAAATTAATTTTACACAAACATATGAATATTATTTGATAAATTATAATAAATATTTAATATAATTAGGTTCAAATTATCTAACAACTGTCATTTTTTGTTTTAGGCTTAAAGGGTAAACTACCTAGGTAAAAAACTAGTTACCGTGGTGAACACTAAAATGGTAAAAGTGAGTAACCTTAAATGTAAATGGAATAACATGTTTAAAAATATTTATATTTTAAAATTTTATGTTTTTATCTAACTTATATTTTATACAATCCATTTTTATCAGCTTTTTAGGAACTTGTATTGAGAGTGAGTTCCAATTGTTGAAAATTGTTGGGTATTTACAAAATTGTGAATCCTTATAAAAGGGCACCTAATTCATGCTTTTATTCACACATAAAAAGCCTTTTGGTTCATCCAATATCTTTACAAACACCTTAATTAAATACTTACCCATGTATTATAGGCCATTTTTTTATTATAAAACCCTCATTGGAAGGATTTTGGTGTAATCATAAAGAGGCTGTGTGAAGAAGAGGTATTATTTTTAACCGATCATTTTTGTTTTATTTCTTATTACACCTCATTAAAATATTATTCGACCATGATAATATAATAAAATAATTATATTAAATATACTAATATTTTTTTTGTTAATGTAAAACTTATATACATATTTTATTCCATCCAATGGAAAATATAACCATCGTTTTTGTATACGACGGACTACCGCCTCACGAACCGATGTAAATTGTTTTTCCATAACCTCATCTTATGAATGGTTTCATTGATGGATTTAATGTATATATATTATTTTCATGAAATATTTATCATTATTAAAAGATAATACATGTTATAATTTCTTACCTTTTCATTCAATGAAAAATGATAACGTTGTTCACTCGTAGGTGTGGACTACCGCCTGTACGAAGTGATGTGATTCATTTTTCATTACCACATCACATGGATGATATATATAATTAAATTTAAATAAATAATATTTTATTTATGATATAATTATAATTATTTAATTTTAAACTAACTGGCACCTTATTTCTATAATGAACTTTGGAAAATGGAAACGTTATTCATCTTTACGTACGACCTAAGATCTCTATGATTGCAACATAATTCATTTTTCATAACCATATTTCATGATTGGATTTAAAAGTATAATTTATATATAAAAATAATAATTATTTTATAATTATTATTCTATAGATGATGGAACAATAACCTCTTTGACCATAGTCAACCCACCGAATTCATTTTGGATAAATGAGACAAATATTGTCAAAACATCTGAGGTGAACTTAATTGATTAAATAATTATATATATCATTTCTAATAAGTGAAATAAAATAAATAATATGATTGAAATTTTTTTAATTACTTAATTAATTAAAATATATTTATTATTCCATAATATAAAGAACATACATGACAAAGTATACTAAAGGAATGGGATTTCTTTAAAAAATCATCTTTTAAAGTTTCCCTTTCAACACTTTTTCTTCTATGTCCACGATCTTCTAAATATTTCAAGAAAACTTTTATTTATTCTTAAATAGATGATAAAGATCATTTTAACCATATTTTAATTTATTTAAATTGATTTTAAAAATTAATATTTTTATGTTTATATGTAGGGGACACTTTAGTTTAAAAACCCTATTTTAAATGTTTTGATGGTTTATTTTATAAATATTTTTATCCCATATACATGTCTTCAAAAAATGTTTTTTGGAATGTTTTTAATATCAATATATGATTTTTATAAGTCATTTTTACCCATATTTTACTTTTTATAAAATCGTTTAAAAGGAATTTTCTTGTCATCTTCGGAACAAGGTACATTTAAATTTTTACTGAAAATGTGAAACAGATCTTTGTTTTAACGCACATGACATGAATGGAATTTCTTACCATATTAAATGATAAATTATTTTAATATTACGTTAAAATTTTCCAAGGTTATTTTAAAATAAAATTATTTCTTTAATATTTGATAAATTTTTAGATTTTAATTAAGGGATCTCATTAAACCACCAATTTTCTTCGTGTTAAATTGGATATATCTCTAACTTACTTTCTCTATCTCTTTCAAGTTCTGTAATGATTATAAAATTCCTTTTATATTTTAAGTTTATAAATAAAGTGTAATATTTACCATTATATTTTTAATAATCTAATGACTCTCATTTTAATTATAAATTTTCATGATTTTGGTATAGTTTTTTTCTATGCTTAAAACACAGTTTTCTGCAAATTGTTTTTAAGTGCACAAAGTTTATCCATTTAAAATAATTAAAATAACCAATAATATGTAAATATTTCAATTAAATTTATATATTATATATCTATTTATATTAATTTAAATTCATATAATGATAATTTCTTATCATAGAGTTAATATAATATAATTTATTTCTTGGAAACTGCATTTTTTCTAAAAAACAAATTTTCATTGATTTTTTCCTAATTAATATTAAATTAAATTATTCCAAATATTTTTTTAATATTTTAAAATGGATTATTTATATGGAATTAGTATGTCTAAATTTGGTAAATGGTTTACTTTTAATTTTTGTCAGTATGAATAGTAAATGTAGTAAATATTTGTTAGCATGGAAATAGTAAAATGAGTTAATTAAGGGTAAAAATAATTTCATAAGGACTAAAAAGTTACCATAAGACTTTAATTATTTTTATGATATGATTTTATTTCATCCATAATCATAAAAAATTATAATATATGACATTTAATTTCCATACGGCCATGATTGTGAACTTTATAATACTTTATGTAAAAAAAAGAAAAAAAATGTCACTTTCATGATTTTAATAATGATAATATTTTTTATAGTGATACAAATAACATATATTTGGTTATAAATATTAATTTTAAATATAAATGATTTATTTTTATCATGGTAATATATTTATAATTTATATTAATAAAATAATTACCTTAAATTCACACGTAACGCCGACACAATAATTATGTAATTAAAAGTAAAATAAAATAAATGATTTTAAAATATTAAATAGAATATAATTTTAATGAATTATTGCTTTATAAAATGTTTTTAGAAACATATTAAATATTAGTTAGATTTTAAAAATAATAAATTCCAATTTAATGTTTTTCTTGGTGTCTTTAAAGCTAACTAAATGAATTGTTCCGAAATTGACATTAATGATATTTTTTAATAAATAATATTTTATTAAATGATCTAATATTCATAAAAATATTATATCAAGTAAAGTGGATTTAATTTGGAATAAATATCAACCATGGTTCATTTATGAGTCATTTTTCTATTTATCGTAACACTTTTAACCCTTTAGGACTGAAATAGTTGTTACTGTGGTTACGGTTAAAATGGGGTTTAGCATTTTACATGTGTTTGTATTAAAATTAATTTTCCACACATATGAAATATTTATTTTATAAATTATATTTAATATTTATAATAAATGTGTAAAAATTATTTTAATAAGGAACATCATATTTTTAGGATTAACAGTTAAATTACATTGGAAAAAAATGGTTACCGTGGTGAAAATTAAAATGGTAAAAGTGAGTAACCTTAGAGGTAATGTAAATAAAATGCTTAAAAAATGTTTATTTTTAAGTATTTAAGGTATGGATAAACCTTATGTTCAAATAAATCAATTATTTATATATTTTTTTGGCACTTGGATTGAGATTGGTTTCCCATTATTAAATAATTTTATGTATTTACAAAAATGCCCCTTATTCTCACTTATAAATGGAACCTCGTTTCCCCATTCTTTCACACATAAAATTAATTTTAGTTAAAAAAATTACATCCCAAATACCTTAAATATTTCTTTTAAAATGTTTTATAGAACTTTTTTTGATTATAAAAACCTCATAGGAAGGATTTTGGTGTAAGACTTAAGAGGTTGTCTGAAGAAGAGGTATTGTTCTTAACCGATCATTTTTTATTTATTTAATATTTAACCTCGTTAAAATATCATTAATCCATGAAAATATAATTAAATAAATATAAACCATATAATTATATATTATTATGTTAATTAAATTACATAAATCCATCTTCTATTCCATAAAATGGGAAATAAAACCATCATTCGGGTGTATGGTGAACTACCACCTTTCAAAACGATGTAATTAATTTTCCATATTCTCATATTATGGATGGTTGTAATCATTGATTAGATATATATTTAATAAATATTTATGATTAATAAAAGATAATATATCATTTAATTTCGTACCTTTACATTCATAGAAAAATGATGACGCCGTTCGTGTGTACGTGTGAACTACCACCTCCATGAAGTGATACAAATCATTTTTCATCACTACATCACATGAGTGATATATATAAGTATATTTAAATAAATAATATGGAATTAATGATATTATTATAATTTTTTAATTATTTAATAATACTTACCTTATTTCTATAATTAATTTTGAAAAATGGAAGCGTTACTCGTGCGTATGTATGACCTACCTTCTCCATGATTGTAACATAATTATTTTTTACAATCTATATTTGATTATTCGTTTTAAAAGTATAATTGATTAATAAAAATTATAATTATTTAATGATAATTAATTTTTATATGATTTAATAATTACCACTTTGAACATATTCAATCTATCGAATTCATTTTCAAAATTTGGGCAAAAAATCATCAAAACATCCAATGTGAACTTAATTAATTAAGTGATGGTATATAACATGGTAATAAGTGAAATAAAAGGAATAATAAACCTGAATATGTTTATTAATCAATTAATTAACTAATATAAGTTTATTATTCAGGATAATAATGAACACATATAACTTCCCGGGCACAAGGTAAGGGGCTTTCATTTCTAAAAAACCCTCTTTTAATGTTTCCCATCCAAATCTTTTCTTCTATGTACATGTTCTTCTAATTTTTTAGGAAATTTTTTATTTACTAATAAATGGATGATAAATGTAATTTTTTTTATCATACTATACTTTATTTTTAATATTTTTGAAAAGAAATCCATTTATTGTTTTATATGAGGGACACATTACTTTTAAAACCCCATTTTAATGGGTTTAAAGGTTGATTTCTAAAATATTTCTCTTCTATATCTATATTTTACTATATTTTGCTTAAATAATGTGTTAAATATTATATAAATATTTATTAAATTACATTTTTACCCATGTTTTAACTTTTACTAAATGGTTTAAAAGAAAATTTTCAATCATTGTCCGAATGATATACTTTTTAATTTTTTTACAAAAGTGTGAGATGATTGTTTTCAATTAAGTTATTCATCATTGATGAGATTTCCCACCATCATGACTACTAAATTATTTGAAGATTACTTTACAAGATTCGAATTTTCTTTTCAAATAATTTTTTTTTCTAGATTACTTTGGATTTTTTTATTTTAAATTTGTGATTTCAAAGTGAAAAGGGTATTTTTCTCAAGTAATATTCCACGTGATTTTTGAAAGTAATTTTCATTATTGATGAAAACACATTATTTCATGGATTAATTTTAATTCCTTTATATATGTATCGTACATATATATATGCAGCTCATTTTTACTTCCTCTGACAGGGTAATATATTCCTTAAGTTCATTTAATAAATAACTTCCTTACAAAATCTCCTTTGATCACAATACGAGGAAAGATTGAACAACCCATTTATTTCCTTGGATAATTATTATGTTTATACATTATGATTGATTTAATTTTTGTGTAGCACATAATCATAAGCATTTTATGATGAATGTTCCTAGATTGTGATACAATGCATTTGGAAATGATTTAGTCTCTTGAGATGTTACGTATGAGATCAGGGAGTAAATATAATTAATTATGGGACTCTATACACAATGTGATGTAGTCTTGGAAGTCATCCATGACTCATGATTATATCATGTCTTATGTTTCTACCCCATATATGATGACACCATGACCTTATAATACCATGTTATTTATGTTATTATACTATGTTATTACTAACTATCCTTATCTTTTGTTATATCATGTTATACATTTGAGTCACATGTTATGTTTCCTTATTAGGTTTATTCCCTTATTGAGATTTTTAGCTCAGCCGTTTCTTTTATGTATTCCCTAAGTTATCCATTGTAGTTTTCAGAGATCATATGTATATAATAGATCCTTAGGGAGAATAAAATAAAGATTTCATGTTTTAGACTCTTCTTGATGTATTATGGACCTAGTCTCCCAATGAAAATAGGATTTTTCGATCCTTGTTTTGTATTAATGGATATTTATGTTAAAAATCATGCAAGAATATGAGTAAAAAGTATTGGGTTTCTATAGTTGGCATTAGATTAAAGGTTTAGATAAATTATTAGGTTATAATGGTTTCTTGTAAAGTTAAATTAAGAGATATGGATACCATTAAGGGTTTTTGAGTTTATAGTTGATCATAAATTAAAATTCATAAACACCCCTTTTGAGGTTTTAAGTTATGTGATTTTATTTGAGGAATAAAGGTTGAATTTTATTTTGGAATATTATATGATTTTAATATGAATTTAGAGTAAATTAGGTTAGTTATGAAAATTATTATCACATCTCAGAGATTATATGGTTATGGAATATACATTTTATGGATGAGACATTAAGAGTGGTTGATTTTTTTGGAGATAAATGTTAAATTTATATTGTAAGAATATGTGATAAAATCATTATAATATTTGGGTTTAAATATTAGTCTAGAATATTTTTAATAATTTTAGGTTTACTTATATATTGAATGGTCTAAGTTGAATTTTGGGTGTTATCATTTATGTTTTAGTGGTTAATGTTTTATTTCATTATATGATGGTTTATTCATTTTGAGAATTATATTTCATTGAAAATTTTAGGTTTGGATATTATCTAAAGACAGAATGAATAACTTATTATCATTTTGGGTAATTATGTGATCCATTAGAAGTTGATTTTATTTATTTATTCATAAAAAAATAAACTTGAATAATCATCATTTTTAGAGAGAGTGATGATATTGTGGTAGAAATTTATTAAAGAATGAAATTATAATTTTCATGTATGTATATTTTTATTATGTTCTTAGTAAAGATGTTAATGAATTATTAAAATATAGGAAAATGAACTAGAAACAAAAATGTTATCCTATTACCGTCATTTCATATGAATCAACGGTCTTTTTTCTCACCACTTTATTTTATGGCTTTTTTGGTCATTAACATTCTCATAATTATTCACTCTCTTGTGACCAATAATCTCTGTCACTCTCCATCATTTATAGGAATTATGATTTTACTTTATTTCTATATTTTCACTTTCCACTAATTTTTTCTTACTTGGATACCAACTTATGTGTTATTCTAGAGGACCTTCGTACTTCCCTTTCACTATTATCAATAGGAATTTATATAAACCATTTTTACGATGAGGCATTTCAAGAAAGGTATTTTCAATGATCAAAACCTTGATTATATATCTCAAGTTCAAATTGCGAGGATTCAATTTATTATGGGGGTAAATTGTATGCCTTGATATTTAAAGAAAAGGAAAATTATGTTCAATATCATATAAGACATGCAACACCGAGCTTAAACAAACTATGAAATATTATTATATAAATTTGCCTGTTATAACCTAGTCATTAAATTTGTGGGTATAAATAGGATTAACTAATTTATGAAATATATTTAAGGTCCTAATACATATAAATGTATTGATAAATTGTCTGAAAATATGAAATCCATTTTTAATGAAGACATTTTATTTTTTTAAAAAATATATTTTCATTAAAAATTTCATTATTTATTTTTTTGAGAAAATATTATAATTAATTTTTGAAACATTTAGAAAATGTCTTTGATAAAATCAACTTTATTTTTGAAATCATCCCATATAAATTAACGTAGGGTTGAATTTTAACAACCCATATTTTATAAATGATATTTGTCTCTTCAAATAAATGTGTGTTATATTATACTATATAGTATTATACACATACATATAATAAAGAAACCCAAAAAAATATTTAATTAATAAATACTGTTAAATTAATTAGAAACTAAACCGATGAAAATGTAAAATATTACAATTGGACAGAAAATAGAAAATAGAAAAACTATAATTGGAAAATATATATTGGCCCAATATGTTAGGATTATCACTCCCACGAACAAAACTATAGAAATGAAACAAAATATTAGTACACCAATCAAAATTATAGAAAATGGAAATGTAGAACCATTATGGGAATTGATATAAATAATTAATAAAGGAATGAATTAGTATTTATAGGAAATAATGTGACTATTTAAATAGTAACCTGACTGTGGGAATAGTAACATGACCATTGGGAATAGCAACATAACTATTGGAATAGTAATTTAAACTAAAAATAATAATTAATTATATAAATAATATTTATCTTGATTAATTTTAGTAGATATATATATTATAATTCAAAAAAATAAATATCATGATTAAAAAACTCATAAAAAATATAACCACATTTTTAAAAAATTGTATTTTAAAGTATTTCATAAAAATTATAATTTTTTTTAAATATTAAAATTACATATTTTATAAAATTATTTTTATATAATTAATATCATTTTTGAAATCATCACGTGGAAATTTTATTAGGGTTGTTTTTTTAATTTTCTGAAAGACTTCAATTTTTAGGTGAATAGTAAAAATACAGTTTTCTCACAACTAGTGTATCTTAAATTACATCATTCATGTTTTAATAGAGACCTAATCATTTATAGAACTTGATATTTGGGTAAAATGTATTTAATTTAATAAAGGAGTCATTAAAATAAAATAAACTTAATTTCCCAACCTAAAAAGTACTTTCCAACGCCTAAAATTTAAAGTAATACATTAAAATAATATTTACTCATTTTCCACCTTTCCTTTTAATTAAATTAATTAATTCAAATTATAATGTTATTGAAGGTCTTAATTTTTTTATTTAATTAAAAAATTGTTTATAATGTAAAAAATATCTTTCTTTCAAGGTTTACCTTATATGTAGTATTTTATTCAATATTTTTTTCCTAAAAATACCCCTCTCCTCCAGTATAAATAGTTCCTCTACCAACCCTTGGAAAACCACTCCTCTCTTACTTTATAAAGACAAATATCTACCCAAATAATCTCTTTTAATATTATTATAATACTTAGGGATGTTTTGGAGCCATCCAACACCAATCATTAAAGGAATTTAGTACCATAGAGAAGAAACAACACTGAGTAGAGGGTATGTTCTCATCAATTCTTCCTCTGATTCTCCTTTCAGATTTCCATTTTTCTCCACCAATTTAAAAAAATATTATAATTATATTTAAGTGGTATGTTAAAATTTTATTAATGATGTTAACTATTAGGTATTAAAGGGGCCTAGATACCCTGGGGGGGTGAATCAGGGTAAAGATATTCTTTTTGAAATTATTTCATCCCCATTGGATCTTCAACACTTTGTTATATGTGTCACTTTTTTTCTTTTTAGTGTTTATATTTCTCTTATACTTTTAGTTTTATCTTATTATAATGTATATAAAGTAAAGGTAGAAATAAAACATAAGGTCACACATATTTTTACTTGGTTCACCCTCACTAGGCGACATCAACGGAGCATACAATCAAAATGTGCTGATGTACGGAATTTACTATGGATCAATTCCAATTCAAGGATTGAGATAGATCACTTTTATGGCCAAGATCACTTCATTTACAATATTTAAGGTCATCTCACTACTTCCTAAGGGTCACTCCATAAATCTCTCATTTTATGGCTCATTATCGTTGTAATGGATCACCTTCTTTTTCTTCCTTTTCTCACTTCTATAGAAAGTATCCACACACAAAATTTATGAACATGTGTGTCCCTTCCTTATCAATAATGAATTCATCCTCAATTTTAGGTAGATTCTCTTTTGAAGTTCATGCTAGGATACTCCTTCACTTATGTGAAAATACATAGATGAAACACTTACACTTTCCATAATACTAGAATAGACATATCTTTATTTTTGAAACATAAACCACCTCCACTTTAGAGAGATTTTTAAGGGATTTAAAGTATTCCATTCACTTCCATGAATGTAGTAGTGAATAAAATCATTCTTTAAGTATTTTAGAATGAGGTATATCCTCTATATTATTTTTCATATTCTTCCAAATTAGAATATGAAAATGATACTAATCATAGGGTAATGTAGGAACGTATCTACGTGTGCAATATTTTATTGTGATACCCCTACGCGAGACCTTGGTGCCTAACCCCTTTCATGAGATCCTAATATATACCTTTATGAGTGATCCTAGCACATAACTCTTTGCATGAGATCCTAGCGTATACCCTTTCACAAGATCCTAACATGTAACCCATTTTTTGCTTTGTGATAGATCCTAGAATGATCCATCCATCCAACATCAAATTTTTATTCAAAAGAGAGACAAATACAGACATTAAGAGCCAAGAAACAAAAAAAAAAGAGACACACCGGGAACATCAAGAAGAACAAGGGAGATCAGGACCTAGGGAGGCCTGAAGTAGTGGAGACCTAGAGCATCACCTCTGATTAAGTTAACCCCCTCCAGCTTCATGAAATTGATCGAAGGGAGGCAAGTGACGTTGGAGCCCAGTTGTGCCATGGAAGTGAGGTGATCTGAAACTTTGTTCCCCTCTCTCCAAGTGTGCATCACACGAACATTGTGAATCCATGTGCGATATTTTCTAACCATGAGATCTTGGTGTGAGACCACTTTCGCACTTTCCACGATACTTTTTTCAGATCATGTACAACACTTATGCAATATCAATCATTTATATTCATTAGAGAGATCTCTCTGTGAGACTCTTTCTTAGAAATTAGTTTAGATAAAACAATTAGTAAAAACGTTTTTAGTATTTAAGAATGGGTTAGGGATATTTATAGGCATAAATCCACCTTCTTAACTCCAAAAATAATGGAAAATCATCCATTCCACCAATAAAAAAATTAGCATCATACGCTCCATGATATCTTATCGTGAGATAAAAAATAAATCTTGTGATGGTTAGTGATTTTTTCTTCATGTTTTTTTCATGATCCATCATTACATCCAAAGACAATCATGAGTGTAGTATGAGATCCCATCATGATATCCAAAGAAAATCATGAGCACTACGCGGGATCCTATCACGAGATCCAAAGACAATCACACACTTCACGATATCACATCGTGATTTAATTATGTGGTCACATTATTTAGAAATACCTTGAGATACCCCTATCATTTACATATTTTATTCATCTTCATACGATTCTTGAGATCCACTTGCGAGATCCTTTGAGAACAATTATTTGTCATCATGTGCTTCACAAGATCACAATGCAAGATCAGTTCAGAAATTCATGCTCCATAAGATCATTTCAAAAATTCACACTCAGTGAGACCAAAAATATCAACCTCACATGAGATCATACATTCATGGTTTTGTGAGACAAAAATTTTATCCCTTACATGAGATTAGACATTCAGGTTTTTACAAGATCAGACATCTCACAGTTGTACAAGATCAAACTTTTCACCCTTGGCCGATATCAGACATTTGTGTATTCAGGAGATAAAACATTTAACTCTTGTTCAAGGTCAAACATTTCACTCTTGTTCACAATCAGGAATTTCACTTTTTTTTGAGATCAGACATTTTTCTTTTACAAAAGATCAGATATTTCATGCTTGCGAGAGATTAGACTTATCACACTCACTCTTCATGTCTTCTTTGATAACTATCCTTCACCAAAAACCTCAAACCTTATCAACAAAAAAATCAACCCAAAAGAACCATGTGGAGGTATTTTTTCCTAACAATATACCCCTTTGGTTTTTTGACAACTATTCACATTTTGATATCACTTTAAATCTTATTTTATCTGATACTGAAACTTGTCTTCTTTTGATTCTGACATCGGTAAAATATTCTCCCAACACACACTTTGATCCCACAAGATCCATGTTCTTCATGAGAAACAATATTATAATGAAAATATAATATGTGAATCCCTTAATTAGTAAACCATTAAACTATTTTCATCATAAACCCCACCTGTCATGATATATAACCTTTGATTGATCATCTTTTTCATCATTTGATTTAAACCCCCTATATAACTACCCCTATTAGTTTCTCTATTTGTCTTGATTAAGAAATTTTCTCCCTTTTTATAGAAAAAATTTATCCTCCATTGTAAATGAACCTAACGGTCACTCATTTGTGGTACGCAACAAGGTAAAGAACACATATTAGCATTTTAGGGAAAACCACATTATACCTCAAGGAGTGGGGGTCCCACATCCACACTCTCTAATTGTGTGGAATACACTACAATCTAATATCCATTCAATATTGATCAAACACATATTTGGTAAAGGCCTTCATGATAGTGTCCCCAACTTTTAGTTTTATAGGCCCATACTCTAACTTCTCAAACCCATTCTCCAAATTCATCTTAATGATGTGATATTTAATTTCAATGTGCTTTATCCTTGAGTGATAGAATATATTTATGCTAATATTTATAGAAATTAAATTACCACAATGAATACCAATCATATACATCACTTCAATCCCCCCCTTTCTCATAGAATTCAATAAAGAATTCCTTCAATTAAAAATTTACCCCCCTTAGTCAATGATATTTGTTCATTAGATTTTTGATAATCTATAAAATCATGAGGTCAAATGTTAATATATTATCTCCTAAAATATAGATAAGGAGAATTACTCTCCATCATTTTTCATCCACTTCTTTATAGATCATGGTACACCATAGCTTGAAATTTTAACACAACCAGACTATGCCACTCACTTACTTTCACAAATTCTAGCAGTATGAATTTCATCAATTATTCAGAGGACTCACTTTTTAGATGAGGATATATCACCTAGTGTTATTGTCACTATATCTCCCTAAAGAACTTGATTCTCCCCAAATCAGTATTCTCTCAGGGAAAAATAACACCTTAAACTGAGGCATGATACTAATGAGGGAATATTTAATAAGACTTGGAACCACTATTTCATTCAAGTGTAGCTTTGTTAGCTCTATAGTTTCACATTATCATTTTGATCCTATAATCTAATTTTTACATAGTATGCAACCTTCAGATACATATTTGAAAAAAGGAGTTGTTGTGTAACACCACTTGTTGAATTTTATATCATATGTGAATTTCAGGAGTGTAGATTCTTCCTATTGCATGTATCTCATTCAACTAATGCACTCATTCCCTTTTAGCACGCACAACCCTTTTATCGTATCCCCCCCATAGTCCTCCAAAAATTCCAGTAGATATGATAAACATTTAACATATAAATATTGGGGTACCTACGGAATCCTCAAGTAGTGGATTTGGGTTGATCTTGATAAATAATCCCTTTAATATTTTTTTACAAATCATTTCATTTTTTTGTACTTGTTACAACAACTCAACCAAATTTAACTATTCTAGACATATGAATAAATATTATTCACCCTCATGCTATGTTATATTCTGATATTTAGATTCTTTAGGAATGTAATTTTTACCAATTTTGTTTTTAAATCCATTAGTAGAAATTTTCTTCCTTGATGCCCTGCCAATATGCCATTTCTCAGAACTCTGTATTTGAGTAGAAATCATTCCACTTATCACTAACTCTTGATTCTTCCACCATTAGAGGGATCTTTCTATTGCCTTCACTTCTCACCATGTTGATTTACATGTGATTTTTTCAAGCAATTTTTTAATAATTTTTATTTTATTAGTTATCCGATTCATGTCACCCTTTCTTGTTGGGGTTGAATCTTCCAATTAATTTACATTATTCTTAATAACAACTATAGAATCTCCTCCCTTTTCCTTCTAGGATCATTCATATTCTTTCCATGAGATCTGTTGTGATTGTAATGGAAGAGGTGATTGATATTACTTTCATTGAGCTCCTTGATATTCCCCTATGGATGTAAACATATTTTTTCAACTTATCAAGTTTTCTCCATATATATGTTTTTTCATTAGATAGTGCCAGAGTTAGGGATATTCTTTTGGGTTACTTTTACTTACCTTATTTTTTGTTCTATAATTTCTTGATAAATGATAATGTTTAGAAAATATAAAACATATTCCATTAAAGACATACCACATTTCATCATTTCTCAGTTGAGATGTTGATGTGACCAGAGTTATTCTTATGACATTGTGCCCTCGGGATTCTTGACACATACTCATGGTGTATCCCTATCTTCCACAATAACAAAATTTGATGAATAATTTCTTCTGATAGACTTTTATTTTATAATTTACATGAAAATAATTCCTACCCTAATATTTATAAATCTTTTTTGTGTTCAAAATTTTGAAATATATCCCTAGGCTTCAAAACAACAACTGAAATATGACCATGCATCCCACAAAAATAGTACATGTTTTCATTACTTCATGTAAAATATTTTTTAGGTTTATTTGCAATAACTAAATGATTTTTACTATTTTTGGAACTATTTATAGCTATCATCATCTCATGCATGGGATATGGTTTATTATATCCAATACCATATTTTACAAAACTACATGACCTTTGTGATGAGACAATCATTTCATGTTTTTTCTATGAATTAGCATATTTTATTTTATTTTCATTACCACCCATCGAAGGATAATCAAATAGTATGTACAAATCATCCTTAAAATTTGGATTTCATTTGGAATTAGATTTCTCCATTTGTTTCATGAATTATTCTATCTATACTCCCAATTTTTGAATCTTTTTATCCCTTGATTCATGTTGAGAATTAAGTTATATCTTGAGATTATTCCCTCTATTCGTATCATCTTCCAATTGTCAAGAGATATTATCCATCATGTTAGATTTATACTATATTTTAGAATTCATCTGAGAAACAAAATCATTATAGAATGCAATCTTCTATTGTATCCCTTTCTTCTCCAAAAATAGTTTAGATAGGTGGGTATCAATATCATTATTTCTGGAATTCAAATTTAGAGTTTTATTTGAGTCCATATTCTTTTCCATTACATTGGATTTTAGTTTTTTAGTTATTTTTCTTGGGAATCATTATTATCTCCTAGATCTATGTCCACTTCAAAAATAATATTATTTAATCCATTTAGATTATTGAATCTTAGATCTGAATATCTTTAGATCTAATTTATTCATCCATTTTCTGATCTAATTACTCTATTAAAAAACCCTTTTTACTACTTGGAGTTTATTCATCATTATTAGTTTTAACGTCACTTGGAATATTAGGTTCTTCACTCATTACTAAAACATCATTGAGTGAGTATATATTTTCTCTCTCGAATTCATCAAAACATTTATTTAGTACATTGTGGTTTTCCTTAAACTAAATCACAATTTTTCCATAGACACTTACATACTAAAGAATACCACATGTATTCATCTTATTATTTTTATTTCTTCCCTTTTCTGTGGCACACTAAGATAAGAAAAAACTAAAACATCAATTCCAATAGTAGAGTAATTGTTTTAGATAAAACAAATCACTAAAAGTAACATGTTCTCGGATACCTATTGTTAGTTCTTAAAGGGGCCTAGATACCTTGAGGGGGTGGGGGTGGGGGTGGGGTTGGGGGTGGGGGTGGGGATAATCATGGTATAGATATTGTTTTTTAAATTATTCTTACCCCAAAGGATCTTAACCTTTGTATTATAAGGGACACTTTATTTTCTATTTGGTGTTTATATTACTCTCATCCTTTACAAATTTATCTGATGATGATGCATAGAATGTAAAGTGGGAAAGAAAACACAAGGAAACATATATTTCTACTTGTTTGACCTCTCACTCGGTTACATCCAAGCATAATACAATAATAATGTGCCATCGTACCAAATTTACTAAGGCTCACTGCCGATTCTAGGTTTGGGATAGATCAATTATATGCCCAGAATCATTACCTTTACAAAGTTTAGGGTAAAATCACTACATCCCAAGGGTCACTCCATAAATATCTCTTTCGATGGATCACTGTTGGTTGAAGGTATCTCCTTCTTCCTATTAATTTTATAAATTCTCTAGAAATAATACACACACAATTTTTGGACATATAGGCCCTCTTATTATCATTAATGAATGCATCATCAATTATAAGTAGATTCTCTATTGAAGTTATTTCTAGAATTCTCCTTCACTTATATGAAAAAACCATGATGAAACACTTACACATTCCATGAAACTAGAAAAAACTTCTCTTTACTATATAAATATAAATTACCACTAATTTGGAATGATCTTGAAGAGACTCCAAGTTTTCTTTTCACTTCCTTGAATGTAGAAGTTAATAAAATATTTTTTCAAGTATCTTCGTATGGTGCAGATCGACTGTCTTCTTCTCCTTATTCTTTTTAGGAATTCAGATATAATAATGATACTTATCATAGATTAATTTAGGCATGTATCTCCTTGAACAATAATTTTTTATGATACCACTCCATGAGACCCTGATGTGTAAACCCTAGTGTGAGATCCTGGCGCGTAACCCTCTGTATGATATCTTTGTGTATAACCTTATGTGAGGACCTAGTGCATAACACATTTCACGCTTTATGAAAAATCCTAACACGAGACCCCTTTCACATTTTTCATGAGATCCTATTGAAATAACCCTTTCATTATTTTCATGAGATCTTAGTGAGAGACTCCTTTATCACTTTTCAGGATTTATTATTTAGATCATGAACAACAATTAAACAATGTTAATCAAATATATTCCTTCATGAGATCTATCTTCAAACCACTTTTGTGATATCTATACATGATAATACTTCTTGTATGTTTCCATAGATAAAAAATGAGGAAAAAAATCATCAATCAGTAAGGAAGGGTTATTATATGTTTATAGTCATAAATCCACCACCTTGACTCCAAAAATCACGAAATAAAATTCATTCCACCTCTATTGAAATCAACATCATGTGCTCTGAAATAACCTTTTGTTAGATCAAAATTAAATCTTATTTATGGTTAGTGATGTTTTCTTTTAGGGATTTTCATGGTCCACCATGATATCCAAAGACAATCCTTAGTGCTCTACATGATCCCATCATGAGATCCAAATAAAATCATGAGCACTGTGAGATATACCATCGCAAGATCCAAAAACAATATCGCACTTCACAGGATCTCACCATGAGTAAATCATGCGGTCATATGATTTTGAATGACCAAAATACACCTTTTTAGTTTACATATTTTTTTGTCTTCATTATCTTCACAAGATCTTTATGTGAGATCCTTTGATTATAATTCCTTTTCATCATGTGCTTCATAATATATCAATGTGACATCAATTCAGACATTAATTCTTCATGAGATCTATTCAAACATTCATTCTCCATGAGATCATACATCTATCCCTCAAACAATATCATAAATTTGTGCTTTGATGAGATCAAACATTTCACCCTAATGCGAGACCATACATTTTCACTTTCGTGAGGTCAAACATTTCGTTCTTACGTGATATCGAACATTTATACCTTGTACAAGATCAGAGATTAATTCATTCCAGAGATCAAATTTTTTCTCTTGTGTGAGATCATAATTTTTTGTCTTGTTCAATATAAAAAATTTCTCTCTTATGCAAGATCATAGATTTCATGCTTGCACGATCAGATATTTTGTTCTCACTCTTCATGTATTCTATGAAAACCAGCCTTCCACAACAACCTCAAACCTTCTCAAAAAACAAAATCAACCCAAAATAATGATAAGGAGGTATTTGTTTTCCATGAATTAACCTACATAAAGTATTATATTTATAGCAAATTTAATTTTCATACTCTCTATTTCTACTCTTTTCACAATATCATATTAATAGTTCGTTAACTGCCAATGTGGATGTTTCCAATTACTTTCTTATCACCAAACCTATGGATGATTATTATAAATTATTTATGTTAAATAAATGAATAAATATATTTATTTCAATATTATGGAATTAATTATACTAATGTATAAATTACATTTATCAAAATAGTGAAATCGATGAAATATGAAAAAAAATTAATGAAAACATTATATAAAAATGTATTACCTTTAACCAAGGAAATAAATAAATATAATAAAAAGACTATAATTAATAAATATTGATAAAAATGGAAATAATTCAATTCTGTATCAATGTTTTAATAAACCTAAGTCTTTTATCTAGGAGGAAGAAAAGTGATGAAATGTAGTGGGATTTAATGTAAGTGGATTATCGAATAGAAATCATTTTCTTTGGGTTTCACCTCTTTCATGAAATATTCAATTTGGATATTCCTATAATGGTAATTAAATATCATTTAATTATTCTTCCCTTTTATTTTATGAGATATAAATAATTCCACCATTGTTTTTATGCCAAATAAAAATATTTTCCCAAAAAAATTCTTTCTACAACGCATCTTTAACTCCTCTTATGTTGTTTATTCTTCGACCAAGAATGATGTTTTTTATTAAAAATTTATATTACCTTATTCAATTAGTAACCCAAAAATTCTATTCTTGAAATTATTTTTTATGAAATCCTTAAGAAACCCATTCCTTTCCATGGGGTAATTCATGACTATGATTATTAGGCATTTTATTTGGCATGCATGATTATGTGAATATTATGATGTAACATATGGGATCAAAATTATATATCCCTCCAAGTAATTAGTAAATTTGATATATCTAATGATATTTGGTGTATTATTCATGAATATGGTGTTTTTTCCCACCATGATGATTTAATGATTTATGAACAAATGTTATGCATGGAAATAATGGTATATTTGTTCACAAATATGTTTGGTATTTAACAAATGTGACAGGGTGTTTCATTTTTGTTCATCACCGCATTCCATTCCTTTTTCAAATTTATTCCTTACATTTATGATGATCCCATTATTATGAAATGATTAGGATTATTATTCTCACCCATATAGTATTGATTAATATATCTATTTTTTTTCTATGTTATGCTTGAATTTATTGGGATTTTAGATCACCCCTTTATTTGACAAATATCCTGAGGTGAATACATGTACTAAAGAGAATAAAATAGATTTGAAGTGTATAAATGAAAAGGATTTTAATATTTTTTATTTTTTTATGTATAAGTGATGTATAATCCAAATTTTACTACGACACTAATGCTTTTGATCATTGAATGTATAAATATTATGTTGTTGATATTTAAAATGATGTAATAGATATTTGATAAAAATTAGGATTCCTATAGTTGGTATCAGAGGTACAATTTAGTTAATTTGGGAAATCTGATTAGAAAACATTAGTTAAATCTATATATATCAATATACGTATAGGTAAGCACCCAAAATATTTTTTTAGATAAAGCCTAAAAAAATAGATCCCCTAAGATACGATCTTAGACATGATTTTTACATAGAAAAAAATTATTTATTCATGATTTTTTGACTTAGTTTTTTTTTCAAAAATTTTCTTTTTTGGAAAATGGTTGGAACTAGGAGAAAATATGCCACTAACCCATTTGATAGATAGTGGAATGATTTTACAAGCAACATCCCCAAGTGTATGGGATTTGGAGTTCAAATATTTATGGGAATTCTTACCCAACTTTCTCATGCTATGAATAATAAACTGAACTACATGTAGTGAATTTATTCACCCAATAAGGAGAAATTATCCATTGATTCATTTATGTGGTAATGTACACTAATGTTTAATTGGTATTATGATTAACTTTTCCTAGAATAGTAGGTTAACTAAATGGAGAAGATATTTTCTATTACCCACTATTTTCATAAGGATAAGGTTAATTTTGGTGTCTATTATTTAGGGGGATATGATAATAAATGGTGGTAAATTATAAATAACACTAATTCGAAGGATGAAATTAAATATATGGAGTCCTAGAACATTAAGAAAATATTTTTTATCAAGTATTTCCCTCAAACTCTTCAAAAAATGATGGAGAGGGAACTCTTAGATCTAAAGAAGTAGGAAGAAGAATCTATCATGAATTATATATAAAACTTCACAAGGAATGCAAGATATGTCTATGGATTTGTTATAAAAAATGATAAATAATAGATAGATTCCTTAGTGTTTTAAAACCACAACTTTTTAAGGCTTTGGTTATCTAAGATTTTGGGATTTATGAAGAAGGAGTTTGATGTGATCTCAATGTAGAGATTTAGTTTGGATAATGGATCCATGGGTATAGAGACGAAAAGAGAAGGATATAGCTTCAAGCTAGTGGGTTTATGAAAAAGGAGGAAAGAGGATCCAACCTCACACATGTCAAAAATGTGGGAAGAAATTTCATGGGAATTGCCTCAAAGTGACATGGAAATAAATCAAGTGTGAGAGAGAAGAAAAAAAACTCATGAAAATAAATTATACATTAAGAATCTAGAAAACATGATGGATTAAAGGAAAGAACCTTATGGTTTAATGCATCAATTGTATAGAGAAAGGATATTATGAAAGCGAGTTCACTAAACCATTAGTCCTTGAGGGTAATTAGTTTTAAAAAAAGTAAATACAAATGAGAAAGGTAAATATTATACCATCAATAATATTGAATTGGAGCGTGAAAATTATGTCATACAAGGTATAATTCATTTTAACTCTATAATGGCAAAAGTTTTATTTGATTCTAGTTCTATGAATTCCTTTATGTTATAAAATTTTTATAAAACTATTGAATCTAATCCCTTATATCTTGAAGTAAATATATCTGTAAAAACACCTAGTGTTGTGATAATTAAAACCCAAGTGTTAGATTCTTCTCCTATTAATGTATATAGGATGATTATTCATGTGAATCTCGTAATCATTACCTTGGTTGAATTCAACACTATACTAGGCATGGATTATCTCTCATTAAATATAGAACACATCAACTATCAGGAAAATGGAATCAATTCACATATTATAAACCATGACATGATCCTCTATAAATTAAAGGAAGGTCATGAATGTCCCTTGGAAAATCCCTCAATGGTATGGGTGTTAATACCCTGTGAAAATATATAAATTTCCAAAATGGTGGAGTCAAAGGAAGGTATCAACCTGGAAGAAATTCCCATTGTGAAAGAATACATTGTTGTATTTATCAAAGTGTTGGATATAATTCCCCTATATTTTGAGGGAGAGTTATCAGTAGAACTTATACCTAGATCTACTCTTATCTCTAAGTGCTCCAATAGGATGGCCCCAATCGAACTGGAGGAGTTAAATAATCAACTTCAATAGAATATGGAAAAAGGGTTGATATATCTCAGTTCATTATCTTGAGGAGTTCCAGTTCTCTCTGTAAAGAAAAAATATGGATAAATACGGTCTTGTAGTGATTATCGAGATCTCTAAAAGATCACCTTAAAGAACAAGTATCCTCTATTAAGGATTGATGAATTTTTTAATAAAATATTAGGAGATGATTACTTATTAAATATGGATATTCCTTCAGGACATCATTAGATGGAGGTGAATAAGGAATACATTCAAAAGACATACTTTCATAAAAGTTATGGGAACTATGAGTTCACAATCATTCCATTCAAACTTATTTATTCCCCTGCAATATTTATATAATATATGTATAAAGTCTTTAGAGAATACATCACAAAATTTGTGGTTGTTTTTATCGATGATAATCTCATTTACTCCAAATGAAATGAGGAACATGAAGATCATCTACGGATTGTGCTTGAGACATTAAGTATAAAATGTATACTAAGTTCAGTATGTGTGAATTTTGAATGAAACAAGTCACATTATTAGGGAATTTGATCATAAGTGTGAAAATTGTTTTAGACACTTTAAATAAAAAATAAATTATGGAATGTTCCAGACCCAGATGTTCTATATAAATCTGTAGTTTTATTTTTTTAAGAGCATAATATCAATGTTTTTTGAGACATTTCTCATGATTTTATTACCCACTATGTTAACAAGAATAAAGGTAAATTTTTTATGGATGGAATATTGTGAGGAAAGATTTTAGAATATCAATAAGAGGGTAGCCACTACAACTATTATCACACTTCCAAAAAGTGGAGTAGGTTTTGTGATATATGAAAATGCTTCAAATAAATTTGTGGGTTTTTTACTCATAAATATTGATAAAGTGATAGCACATTCATCATGAAAACTGAAGATCAACGAGAAAAACTACCTGACACATGGTTTGGAGTTAGTAGATGTGATCTTCACCTTAAATAATTGGAGACACTATATAAATGGTGAGAAGTGTTACATATATACCAATCATAAGATTATAAATTATATATTCACATAGAAGGATCTCAACATGTATTAAAGAATATGGTTAGAGCTAATAAAGGTAGATAATTCTCTTAGAAGAAAAAAACCTAATACATTATCCATGTGATAGATTCCGAAAGACCCTATCTTCAATGATATGAAAATTATGGACCTGGAAATCATAATGGTATGTAATAAATCCTATATTTACCAAATGATTTCTTAACCATATATTCAATAGAAGATCAAGTAGGCACAAAGGAAAAATATGGAGATTCAAAAGAAGGTGAAAGCAGTAAAGTAAGGGAATATAAATTAGTTCCACATCGATTAGTATGATGTCATTATACTTTAACTAGAATTTATATGCCAACATCAACTGAGAAAAAGAAAGATCTGGATAATTCACAAAGATCATATTTCCCCATCCATCCAAGAAGTACCAAGATGTATCACAATCTTTTAGAGAACTTATTGTGGTACAGCATGAAGGATGAGATCATTGAGTACTCCTCAAGATTATTGGAATCTTAATAAGTTAAAGAATAGATGAAAAGGTCTAAAGGGATGATACAAACATATATTATACCCATGTGGAAATATGAGAATGTCACTATAAAATTTTTCCTCAGTTTCATGATGAATTCCAAAAGAAACAATGTGATATGGGTTATAGTGGGCCAACTCACCAAGACTGCCCACTTCATCACTCTTTAGTAAGATTTAATACTGGAAAAACATTCCAAGATATACATAAAGGAAGTTGTTATGCTACATGGGTTCCACTTTTTATTATCTCTGATCATGATCTAAGGCTCACCTATAAATTCTAGACAATTATTATATATGTTTTGAATACTTAATAGAATTTCTGTATAGCTAATCACCCCAAACTAATGGTCAATCTGAAAGGACTATAAATACAATCAAGGATGTACGAAGAGAATACTCTATAGAATTTAATGGAGGATAAGATCACCATATGCCATTATTTGAGTAATCATACAACAAAAACTTCCACTAAAGTATTCAAATGGATGTATATGAAGCTATATATGGGAAGTGATGTAGAACTTCAATTTGTGGGAATGAAGTTGTGGAACAAAATCTACTTGGACCTGATCTTGTTTAAGAGATGCTAGAGAATGTTCAACCCATAAAACAACATATAAAAGTTTCTCATATTCATCAAAAGAGCTATTATAATAAATATCAAATGGATTTGGAGTTTGAAGTTGGATACAAATTTTTCCTTCAAATATCACTATGAAAGAGAGTTAAGAAGTTTGTAAAGAAAGGGAAGCTTTAATCTAGGTACATTATCCACTTTGAGATCCTTGACCACATATGAGTAATGTACTATCATCTTTCACTTCCACCAAAAACGATTCAAGTTCAAAACTTGTTTCACATATCTCTCCTAAGTACATTCTTGAACACTCACTTTTACTAAATCCAAAGGCGGTATATGTAACACCCCGAGATCTTATGAGAAATATTATTAATTTCTTTGATGTCTTGTGTTATACGCTACAACAAGATTATCTTGTGCTATACGCAACACCGTATTAGCTTGTAGTATATGCAACACTATTCTTGTCTTGTGTTAAACGAAAGAGCAACCTTCCTTGATAGCTTGCATTGTACGCAATAATGAGTTTCACTAAACAACGATATGTTATTTAAATATTATATAAACTAGCTGTTATGAATAGTAATATCCACTTTTTGAAAATTTATAAATTTTATCTTTCCAATTGGACTTCATTTTTGAATTCGGAATATCCAAATTAGCCTAGGGTGAATTTTAGGTATTTTTCTGAAAACTTTCAATTTTTTATGAATAGTGGAAACACTGAGTAATTGGTTAAAACCGACTATTCATTTAAATAATCATTTATTTTATTTAAATTTAATTTTGGTAAAAATAGATACATAATACCTATATAATTTCAATATAATTCATTGGATACATTTTATAATAAGTTTAGATATATAAAAATTTTATTGAACTTTTTACCGTCTTTTACCCACCTCATAAGAGCATTTGAAAATTTACATGAAACGTAATTTTACCAATTCTGTGAGTTGAATTTAAAAAATCCAAGAGAAACAGTTGATATTAGTAAGTAAAATGTGGTTCAATGAGCTGAAAATAATTTTTTGTGAATAGTAACTTTTTACTTTTATTTACCACGGTTAAAAGTAAACAGGTTAATTAAGGGTAAAAATGATATTTTTATTTCCCTAACACATGTCCTGATTCTATTAGATAAGTGTAATTCGACCAAAAAAAATCCTAGGAATGAAATATTATCTTTTAGTTCCACTTGGATTAGATTAGGACATTTATTATTATTTTATTTAAAGAAGAGTGAACATAAATAAAATCAATGTTTAATAACTAAAAAATTTTAACATAGGGCTGTACACAAGAAACATTCGAATAAAAATATTAATTATACAGATAAAAATATTTACAAACTAATGGTATATTATTTATGATTTTTAGACATTAAATAATTTCATTTATTTATGACACAACGATGATGCAATAATTACCTTATTAATGAAATAGTAACATAATTGATATTTTAAAAACCCAAATAAATGTAATTTAATACTTTTTTTGAATTAAACTAATTTAATAGGTTAATATAACATATTAGGGTCGGTTAGATGAATTGTTTTCAAAGTATTAATACTTTTATGAATTTATAAAAAACAAAATACCAAATCGTGTCAAAATTGACATAAAAGAGTTTTTAAAACAAATATTATATTATTAATTGATATAATAGTCCTAAAAATTTAATGTTCGGAAAAAAGACTTATATAATAATATATATGACATTAAAGAACCAATTGTGGTTCGATTGGCAGTTTATAGTAAGTTTATTAACCATATAGTGTTAGAATACAAGAAGACACGGTAAAAGTTTAATTATTTAACTTAGAGTTAAATCTAAATGATAAGTTTAAAATTGTAACCTAAATTTGTCTAAAACCTATTGGTTGAGAGGATGTCGACCCATACCAACCCTATCATTTAAATAATTCACTTTGGAGCCATTATAAAACGAATATGAATTTATTATAAATAATATTTTATGTTTTTCTTAAGGTGCCCCTCTCCCATCTTATAAAAGGGCACCCACCCTTCTCTCTGATTAACACCTCCAAATCCATTTGGATCGGCCAAAACCTGCCCAAATATCCTCTCAACTGTCATCCCTTCATCCTAGAGGCATTCCTTTAGTCATAAAGCTAACTTAAGGATCCCTTTTGATCAAATCAAAAGGAAGAACCCAAAGAAGAGGTAAATATCTCACCACCTATTTGAAGTTCTTTTCTTCTTGCACTTCCTCCTTCTTTGTTGTTTCCATTATAAAATAAAAAATCTAGTATCTTCTATATGATGTGATGTTATTATAAAAAATTTACAACCATATTAGTTATTTTATCCATCCTATGAATGAAAAAGTCACCACACGTGTGTACGTACGGCTTACCGTCTCCACGTCGTGGTGTAGTTTGTTATTCAAACATTTCATCATTTGGATGTGTATAATAATGAGTATAAATGATATAAATAATAAATATAAAACTATTATGATTCTTTATATATGATATACCATCCAATTATATATGATTTTAATATACAAAAAAATGATATTGTCACTCATGCGTACGTACGGACTACCGTCTCCGCGAACGTGATGAGATTCATTTTCCATAATAAACCGTTCAAGTATGATTATAAAGTATACATAATAAATAATCATGAAATATATTACATAATAATGATACTTAATTTATGTACATATATGTTTCATTTACGTAATTCCATTCAATTCAACAAGGAAATGAAAACAGCGTTCATGCGTACGTACGGCCTACCATCTCCATGAACGGTGTATTTCATTCCATTTATCGATCTATAATATATATTTATATGTGGAATATATTATATATATATCATGTTTTAAATTTTGGAATAAATTAAATCGGGATATATGTAATAATATCAAGAATAAAAAGTCAAAGCACGTATGATAAATGAAACAATTTTACCCAAAACGCTGCTTTAACATTGAATTTACAAAAGAACAGGTAAAATAAAGTTATAAGTGAATAATATATGATATCATAAATATTATTATGGTTATGTTATGAGTTAATAATATGTTTAAACCCACTATACAGGAGTCTCAGACACATATGGATGAAATTGGACATAAGGTAAGGGATAATTTTTCAAATCTCATTTTTATATAAGATTACTTATACATAAGTATTTAATGGGGTTATATTTTTCATCCATGTCCATAAAAATGTTTTTTTATAAATTGTTTAATATTCTTCCTTGTATTTTTAAATTCATTATTACCCCTCTTTGACTTTTACACTGTGTTATGGAAGGAATCTTTCTTTTTTTTACCATACGAGGAACTTTTTGACTTTTCCAGCAAAAGTACGAGGAGAATGTTTTTTTAACTTATACATCAGGAATGAATTTTTACGATTTCATAATGCCTAATTTTCATGAAGCTTCCTCTACAAGATTTCATGATTATTTTCAAAAAAAATCCTTTTCTTTTAAAATTGAATGGCATTTTGTGAAAAGAAAATGATTTTGAGGAAGAAAGGATATTTTCCTCAAGAATTCATTTCAAGTGTTTTGTCAAAACTATTTTCCATCCAAGATGAAATTATTTAGTATGATTATGTTTCAAGTATAATGTCTCTACTATTTCCATGGTTCGATTATTATTATGATGAAATGATATCCATTTGTTTTATATGGATTATCTTATGATGGGATGATGTTTATGAAACCCATTTTATTCTTTGGGTTATGATGAATTATTTATGTTTATTTTGTGGCACAAGTAAGAATGATTTCATTATGAGATGGGTGGGACCTATATCAACCTCAAATGCATTGGGTAAGAATTTATATCTCATGAGATAGACATGGCTGGAATTAAAAGCGAATCCGGTTCAGTAATACAGGGTTGGAACAATAAGTAAACCCAATTCAGTAATGGACCTTGTCCACTATAATGGTCTTGGAAGCAATGCCTTGGATACTATAGAAATCATATCTTGTGATTAATGGTTTTCCACAATTATATGTTTTATTACCATGCTATTTTACCACGATTGATGTTCCATTGTAATCTATGCCTTACGTACTGCCTTGTTTTATTTCATTGCTCAAGAATTTGATGTTTCAAATTGATGTTCATGTTTTTAAGTAAAAATGTATATGGTTTGTTTTATTTTCTCCACGTTTATCATTACTGAGCATTTCAGCTCACCCTTTATATGTTTTCTTTTCCCCAGGATATAAATAAAGGTTTTTGGTAAGAAAACAAAAGGGGAAGATCTTTATGGGAGATGTTGAAGGTCTTTTCACCATGATTAGAAGATTATGTTACGAGTTTCCAAAGACACTAAACTATTACAGTCCTTGGATGTCTAATTTTGTTATATATTAAGTATTACTCAAAAGTAATGTAATGTCCATGTACGTCAAGTTTGGGTCTCTATAGTATAACTGGATAATTACTATCATATGTAGATCATTCAATGAATATATTGGACTTTAGATACAAATTTATACACAAAAATAAATCTCACCTTATAAAAGTGTTATTAATTATCTATAATTATGAAGAGGCAACATGAGAACTAGAGGAAACAATATAACAAAAGTACCCCCACCTATTCTCAACCAAGAATAAGAGTTGAAATTTTAGGGATGAAATTTATAAATGGGGGGAAGTATATAACAACACATAGTTTATAAATGATAGTATTTTCTTGAAATAATTGTGTGTTATATTATACTATATATAATTATACACATTTATCACATAAAGAAACTGAAAATGATTTATTTCATTAATAAATTAAATTAAATTAATCAAAAACTAAACCAATGGAATTGAAAAATATTATAATGGGAAAAAAATAAAATAGAAAAAATGTAATGGGAAAATATGGATCTACCTAATATTCTAGAATCATCCCTCCCATGAAGAATAATATAGAAATAAAACAAAATATTAGTAAACTAATCAATATTATAGAAGTTGGAAATATAGATATTTGATATGAATTGATATGAATAATTAATGAAGGAGTGAAGTATTATTTATTGGAATTAATTTCATTATTAGAATATATATTGTCCCTATACTTTTATACATATTATTACATGATTTTAATCATAATTTACCATCAAATTCAACTGAGGATCATAAATTCTAGTGTCTTTGGAATATTAGGTACATAATTAAATATTATGAAACCAAAATAAACAAATCATTATAATTAAACTTAATAATGATATTCTAAATCCCTTTTAGACCTTATATCCACATAGGATAACCTGGGGAATACATGAACAAAAGGGATGAGCTAAAAATCCCAATAAGGGAATAAGCATAGGAAAAAACATAACACATGGGTTAGAAGACATAACATGATAACATAAAAAGTTTGGAATATGAATAAACATAAGTAATTATAACATCTATAACATGGGAAAATATAATAATAACATCATAGGAAGGTGGAAACAACATATAACATGACATAAACATGAGTCAAGTCTAGCATCAAAGACATGGTGGACAAAGTCCCATAAAGGAATCAGGTTTACTCCCTTTTCCAATATGACGTCTCATGAGACTAAACATTACCCAATTAATTGGAGAACTATCTGGGTAAACCCACACTAAAAGGGTCATGAATATGTGTTCCACATGAAGAATAATACATAAGGAATCAAATATAATCATAAGGGATACCTAGAGAAATAATTAGGTATCATAATAATGTCAAAAGGCATAACATAAGGGAATATCCTAACGATGTCCATGAAAGAAAGGTTTTAAAACATACATAAATATTAATAAATTATAATAGTAATAGATCATGATAAGTGATGTAAAATCAAAGTGAATACTCGTAAAATCAGTTTTTATGAAACTTTATAAAAAAACATTTTATTATGGTTTAAGGAAAGTATTTAAGATTCTTTAAAAAGAACAAGGTCTAATTGTTTGTATAAAACCATAAATTACACAGAATAATTTTTAAAGATAAAATATTTTATTTTAGAAAAGTAATGGTTTCTTAAATCATATTATAGATAGAACTTGAAAATGGATAATAAATTTGGAATTTCCCTTTAATCGGGTTTTCTTATCAGGGAGAATTGGTAAGACAACCTTTTTAAAACTGGTATTTTCCCATAAAAGAAGGATGAAATGATCTAGGTAAATGTTTTGGGAACATATAAAAATAATTTAGAATAATTAAAAAAAATATACATTAAAGTTTAGGTACGGAGAGAGAAAGTGAAAAACAAAGGAAAAATGGAAGTTTGGAAAGAATCTCTTACCTTATGTCCAAAAGTGTTCTGCACTCGATCTTAATGTTGTAGATAATCATACTAAATCCATTAATTAATTAATTCAGAACCTTTTATAAATTTATAAGATTTATTATAATTTTATTAAGTTCATTTATGGACCATTTTATTATTTATAAGATATAATATCATCATTTGGGTGCGTTTGTTTCCTTTATTTTCATGATTAGTTACTTGTATACATGTTTGGAAAATAATGTAAAATAAGAATGGTTTTATAGAATTTAAGTTTTATGTTATTATTGAAAATAAATAATATTAAATTTTTAATTAAGTCATTTGGTAATTTTGGGTGAGGATTAATCATTTGACAAGATGTTAGTGATAATCGTTTAGATTATTTTGGCAGTTTTTCAATCATCAGAGACTAGATTTGTTTTATTAATTAATATTATGTATATAAAACGGTTCAAGAACCTTAAATAGGATGTAATACTTAATTATAATCTTTTTAACCCCAAAAATGGTTTTATGATTAGTCTTGATTTAGGTAATGGAAATTGAAAACCTTTTCATCCATGAATGTTATAAATTAACACATGACAAATGTTGTTTTCATTTTTTGTATAAAAGGAGAGGGGAAAGAAATGAAGATGCATTATTAAATTAACATAATAAAATTATATTATATATATGTTACTATATTTATCATACCATTTGGATGAGGGGAGGTGATAAAATAATAAGAAAATAAAAGATCTTGAAAAGAAATTAAAAGAAAAGAAAGAGGATTTCACCTCTTCAATTCTTGTCTATGAGAACCTCCTTATAGAATTTTTTTGTATTTTGTTGATTAAAAGGATATTAGATATGGGTAAGGGTATTAGGAAGAGTATTGGGTAGAATTTTAACAATGATCAAAGCTTGAGTGGTTTGTGGAGAAGGGGCGGTATGAGGTGGTATTTATAGGGGAGGAGAGGGGTGTTTTCTCATTATTTAATTCATTAGTTAATTATTTTCCCTAAGAAATGTAACATTGTAGATTCATGTGAATAAATATAGTAATAAATTCATGTGATTTTTTTCCAATGGTCACTTACATCATCCATGACTCAATCATGACTCAAAAATTCATTTATTTACTTATACAGTAAATTATTGTATTTTACTTCTCACTAAAAATTCAAGTATTTTATAAAAATTTAAAAAATTCACCCTAACTATTTTTCAATTTTTATAATTTAAAATGGAATCAATTTTATGAAAATAATTTTATAAAAATGAGTCATTTAATTTTTGTAACACCCCAACCTTCCACGATACACTTCTCTTTGAATAATACAAAAGCGTGTGTTGTACACAACTTCAAGTTCTAAGACACACCACAACCAATCAAACAAGCTGTTATGAATAGTAATAACCAGTTTTTGAAATTTTAAAAATTGAATATTTCAAAATGGACTTCATTTTTTGATTCAGAATATCGAAATTACCTTAGGTTGAATATTTGGTATTTTTCAGAAAACTTTAAATTTTTGATGAATAGTAAAAAAACCAACTTTTTAGTTAAAACCAACTTTTTATTTAAATAATTATTTATTTTATTTAAATTTATTTTAGGTAAAAATAGATACATAATACATATATAACTTTAATGTAATTCATTGGAGTCAATTTATATTAATTTTAGAAATATAAAAACTTTATTGAACTTTTCACCGTATTTTACCCACCTCATAGAACAATTTGCAAATTCACATAAAACATAATTTTACCACTTCGATGAGTGGAATTTCAAAAATCCAAGAGACAAGGTTGATATCAGTATGTAAAATGTGGTTCAATGAGATGAAAATAATTTTTGGTGAGTAGTAACTTTTTACTTTTATTTACCATAGTTAAAAGTAAATATGGTAATTAAGGGTAAAAATGATATTATTATTTCCATAACACGTGTCGTAATTCTATTGGATACATATAATTCGACCAAAAACAACCTTAAAAATAAAATATTAACCACTTTGGTCCACTTGGATTAGATTAGGACATTTATTGTTATTTAATTCAAAGAAGAGTTAAAATATATAAAATCGATGTTTAATAACTAAAACAATTTTAATATAGGGTTATACAAAATCTAAATTCGATTATAAATATTTACTAGAAATATAAAAATATTTCCTACATAATATTAGTTTTTTTATAATTTCTAGACATTAAATAATTTAATTTATTTATGACAAAATGGTGATGCAGTAATTACCTAATTAATGAAATATTAAAATAATTGATATTATAAATATACAAATAAATGTAATTTGAGACTTTTTATGGATTCCACTAATTTTATAGGTTAATATGACATATTAGGGTTGGTTAGATTAATTTTTTTCAAAGTAATAATGCTGTTATGAATTTAGTAAAAACAAAATACCAAATAGTGTCCAAATTGACATAAACGAGTTTTTAAAACAAATATTATATTATTAATTGATATTCTATTCATAAAAATATAAGGTTCAGCCAAAAGACTTATATAATTAAAGGTTTATTATTAATTAACCACTTGGGGTTCTATTGGAAGTATATAGTAAGTTTATTAACCATATAATGGAAAAATACAAAGAGACATGGTAAATGTCAAACTATTTAACTAAGTTTTAAATCTAAAAGATAAGGGTAAAATAGTGACCCAAACCTATCTAAAACCAATTTGTTGAGTTGTTTTTGACCCATACAAACCTTATACTTTAAATAATCAACTTTGGAGCCATTAGAAACCGAAAATAATCATATCATAAAATAATATTTCAAGCTTTTCCTAAGGTGACCCTCACCCCTCTTATAAAAGGGCACTCCCCCTTCTTTCTAATTTACACCTTCAAAGATTTTTGGATCGGCCAAAACATGCCAAAACACCATATAAACTTTCCTCCCTTCATCCTAGATTACTTACTTTAGTCAAAAATCCAATTTTAATGAGATGTTTTGATCAAATAAAAAGTAATAACCCGAAGAAGAGGAAATAATTTCACCACCCTCTTTCAAGTTCCATTCTTCTTCCACTACCTCTCTCTTTATTATTCCATTATAAAATTATAAATCCTGTATCTTCTATATACTGTGATGTTATTATAAATATTTTACAACCATATTCATTATTCTATCCATCTTTTTTAATGACATGTCACCATACGTGCGTACGTACGGCTTACCATCTTCACGGCATGGTGTAATTGTTAGTCAATACATTATTATTTGGATGGGTATAATAATGATGTGTAATTGATGTAAATGATTAATATAACATGATAATTATTTTTTATATATGATATACCATCCAATTATATATTAGTTTAATATCAAAAGAATAATATTGTCGCTCGTGCGTACGTACGAATTACCGTCTCCACGAATGCGATAAGATTAATTCCCCATCGTATCCATTCAAGACTAATTTTCATTTTAAGATTAAAAATAAGGTTTAAAGAATTTATGTCATTCTGGATATGAATAATATACAGCCTATCTATAACAAACACAGCTTATATAACAAAACATATAAAAGAAAACAAGTAAGTGAACACTCGAAACGACGATACTACTAAAATATTATTAACAAAGAAATATTAGAAGATCATAAATGATATAATATTATTGTATATGATTATTGTATAATTTAATAACAATTATTTCACCATTATACAGGAGGTTAACCTACCCTCAATCAAAGAAAATTATAAGGTAAGGGTTTATTTCACAATTTCTTTATTATCCGAGGTTGTTTATATGTAATTATCTACTAGGAGCTCTTTATAATCCACATCCATGTTTCTTAAAAATGTATTCCAATTTTTTTTTACAATATACTAGGCTTTGGATTTATGTAATTTATACCCTTGTTTTAATTTTTATAAGATTTTTATAAAGGAATCTTTCCGTCGTTTTCCAGACAAGGTCCTTTTTAACCTTTTTGACAAAATTAAGGTAAGAATGTATTTTTTAAATTATACAGTGGGTGCAGCTATTTATCACCATTATAAAATCGTCGTAGCATCCCTTACAATCTTATAAGAATATTTTCAAATTAAATGTTTTATTTTATAATTATGTGACTTTTAAATGATTTCAAAAAAGAGAGATATTTTTCTTAAATAGTTATGATTTCATATATGTCAACATCCTTTGAGGGATTTTAAGCTTATTTGAAGTTGATTTATTATGATACATAACTTCCATATTGTATTGAATTTTTTGTGATATGTTTGAATATGGATGTGTTATTTTTGTACCATTCATGGTTTAGGGATAATGTATTGACATTTCGTATGCTAGTTTTAATACGAATGTTAATGTTATGTTTAATCCTATTCATAAGAGGAATGCATTAGACTTAGTAAGTGACGGGTGGAGCCTGCTATAGCTCCTAGATGAATTGGTAGGTCTCATGAGACAAACTAGTGTCATGGAATAAGGACTCGAAAAAATCTTATTTGTAGTCTTGACATAAGGCCTTGACTATGTGGTTATGGTAGTCTGGAATTATGCATTCCATCATTATGAAAGTGGTTATTGATATTGCATCGGATTATTCGACTAGTAGAATATCCATGTGAATAAGTAAATGGAATTATTTCATTTTATTTTTTCTATATTATGCGGATGTTCATGTTTAAAAGGCTTTTGTTTTAGTTATACATTTCTTTAAATGTTTATATTTATTTATGAAAGTTTCCACTATATTTTTATCCTTACTGAGAATCTGAGCTCATCCCTTTTTATGTTTTATTTTTTCCAGGATGTGAAGAAGTATTTTATAACTAACCTACATGGATAGTCTGAGGGGATATGAGTGTGGACTACGGAGACTATGTTTTTTTAGTTTTTCACTTTATCAAGTAATTTAAAACTTATGAATGTATCTAGTGTTTCCAAGGCTACTAAACTAATCGGTCTTTCGTGACTCGATCTTTTGTGATCATGCCAATGTTATGTTATAATGCACCGACTTGGGGTAACTGGGGTCGGGGCATTACATTTGGTATCAGAGGAAGGTTAGTACAAACCTTGGAAGCTAGATTTAGATAAACATTGATTAGAGAACTTAGACCTAAGATGGACTTTGAGGATTAGTGTATAAGAACTTCCTAGAATTTTGGTATGGTAGAGATTTTGTGAGTTTTCTAAAAAATACATCCCTTTCTAGATACGAGCACATAGAGGCGTGTCTGGCACAGATGTACCTAGGGGTAAAACCTGAAAACACCATTTTTAGCTAGACTTGAACGGGAACTGGTGCACGACAACGGGCCTTGCAGCACTCTTGGTTACAACACTCCCGGGGGATATGATAAGGATAATTATCATACTATTTACAAACCATTATGAAGGGTTTATGTGTATATACTTCCTCAAAAGAATCATTTTTATGATTATGGATTATATCCATAAACTATTCAATTTATGTTAAGTAGTTTACAAGTTTGTAATTATGTATTTCAATTTATAAACTAATCTAGTGTATGAAATTATTTAGAAATTGCACCTAGTGGAAGGAATGGAAACCATATCAATGCATGCATTCCATGTAGGGATTTCCCTCTTGCTCAAGAAAATTATGGTGGAGCTAGTGATACAACTGGTGTTGATCATCTTATCACTATACTGGGAATACTCACATAGGTTATGAATAATAACCTTACCCGTATAAAGCACCTTGATCCACAACATGGAGGATCAATGTTATACCTCTTCATGAGGAAACAACCACCAAAATTAAGTGGGAGTACAAATCTAATAGTGGATGAGCAATGGATAAATTATGTAGAGAAAATATTCCATGCCTTGGAGAGTAGGGAAAGATAAAAAGTTGTTATGGTAGTTTTCCACCTCAATGGAGATGCTGATCAATGGTAGTCATTGATTCAAAACACAAAGGAAGATGATGAAGTATAAAATATGTAATAGAGGGATTTTAAAGAGATTTTCTTAGAAAAATTCTTTCCTCATGACCATCGAGCAGATATGGAAAGGCAATTTCTGATTCTGAGGCAAAATGAGGATGATAATGTCGCAAAGTATGAGGATAACATTACAAGGTTAGAGAGGCATGAAAAATATTATATATGTAATCCAAGGAGTAATATTGATCATTTTTTTGATGGGTTAAAACCGTTTCTTCATTGAGCATTAGTCTTAAAATCCTTCTCATCATATAAAGACATTGCCTCATGTGCTGTCAAGATAGAAAAATAATTCCCTAAGTCTTATGAATTTAAAGCAAAGCAAGAGAAGAAGCGATCTGCGGAACACTCTGAAAATGGAAATAAGGGGAAGAAGGGAAAACTTGAATATCCATCCTATAGTAAATGTGGGAAGAAACACCCTGGTACTTTCTTGATAGGAATGGGAGTCTATTACAAGCGTGGTGAAAAAGACCACCAATATTGTGATTTCAAGGGGAAGAAAGAAGCTACTGATGTTCAATGCTACAATTGCAGGAAGGTGGGACATTATGCAAATGAATGTCCTAAGCATCAGGGGAACTTACCTCAGAAAAGGCCAAGGGATCAAGGCCAAGCTTATGCTATCACTACTACTGAGGTATAAGCTCTAAAAGATGTTGTGGTAGGTAATTTAATGGTTTCATTAGGTTTAGAAAATGCTTTATTTGATTCTGGATCATCACATTGTTTCATATCTTCCCAGTTTTCTAATAAAATTAGATATTTCCAATTTGATTTAACAAGGGAGTTGTCAGTTAAAACTCTTAAGGGAAGTATTATTGCAACAAAGTTTTGTGAATCCGTCCCCATTAGAGCATATAAATGTTCTTTATCTACTGATCTCGTCGTCATAACCATGATTGAATTTGATATAATCCCCTATATGGATTGGATTTGGACCATGATGCGAAGATTTATTGTATGAAGAAGGAGGCTACGATTTTTGATGATGATGATAAAGAACACCTTATATTTAGAGAAGAATCATCACCACCTAATTCTTATCTAGATATACCCTTAGTAGCTCAACTAAATTCAATTATTGTGGAGGAAGAGAATGAAATCACTGTGGTTGATGAAAGGAATGATCAAATAGAGGATGTACCTATTATGAAAGAATATGCTGATGTGTTTCCAGAAGATTTACATGGACATCCTCCAGAACAAGAAATTGAGTTTTCCATTGATTTAATTCCTAGATCAATGCCCATATCAAAGACCCCATATAGAATGGAAAATGTGGAATTAGTGGAACTAAAGAAAAAACTAAAGTAATTGACTAAAAAAGTATTTATTCTCCCTAGTGTTTCTCCAAGGGGACCCCCTGTCCTTTTTGTTAAGAAGAAATATGGATCTATGATGTTGATCATTGACTACAGGGAGATCAATGCTATAACAATAAAGAACAAGTATCCCCTACCTCGTATTGATGATTTATTTGACCAACTGCATGGAGCTCGATACTTTTCAATGATTGACCTTCAATATGGATACCATCAGTTGTGTGTGAAGAAGGAAGAAATTCTGAAGACAACATTTCGAACCAGGTACATGCATTACGAGTTTACAGTAATGCCTTTTGATTGACTAATGCACCTTCTATTTTCATGGATCTAATGAACAAAGTTTTCAAGGAATATCTCAATGATTTTTAGTAGTATTTATTGATTATATCTTCGTATACTCCAAAATATATGAAGATCATGAAAATCACTTCCGCATTATCCAGAAGACACTTAAAAGACATGAATTATATCGGAAGTTTAGCAAGTGTGAATTTTGGATTCAGGAGATTTCTTTACTTGGCCATATTGTCTCTAAGGATGGGATATCTGTTGATCCTTCTAAGACAAGAAAAATCCAAGAATGGCTAGTAGCGATGAGTATAACTGAGGTACATAGTTTTATTGGTTTAGAAGGTTATTATCAACATTCCATCCAGAATTTTCGCGGTTGGCTAACCCATTAACAAAGAACACATGAAAAGGTGTTAAATTTGTTTGAAAAAAAGAGTGTGAAGAATGTTTTGAATAACTAAAGAGAATATTATTCAATTCTCTAATCTTGACTCTACCAGAAGGGAATGATGGGTCTATTATTTATAGTGATGCTTCAAAGAAAATACTTGGTTGTGTCCTTACGCAGAATGATAGGGTTATTTCCTATGCATCACGACAGCTAAAAATTCATGAGAAAAACTATCCTACTCATGACCTTGAGTTAGTAGTTGTAATCTTTACGTTTAATATATTAAGACACTATCTATATGGTAAAAAATGTACAATTTATACTGATCACAAGAGTTTGAAGTATATTTGCTCACAGAAAGAACTAAACGTGAGGCAAACGAGATGTCTTGAACTACTCAAGGATTATGATTGCACGATACACTACCACATGGGGAAGGCAAATAAGGTGGAAGATGCCTTGAGTAGAAAGGATCAAGGAGTTTTGAACAAGATGAGAATTGAAAGGGATCCTATTTTCATGGATCTAGAGAAGATGGACATGGGAATAACCATGGAAGGTGAAACATCAATGCTTTTTCAAATGGTTTCCAAACCATATTTAATAGAAAAGATTAAGAGTTATTAGACCGACGATGAAGAGTTTCAAAAGAAGATTAAAGCTGTGAATCATTGGAGATTGAGTGACTTCATATATGAAGATGGAATTTTGAAATTTGGGAAGAGAATTTGTGTTCCCAATATACCTGATCTAAAAAGAGAATTGTTGGATGATTCTCATAGTTCTAATTTCTCTATACACCCTGGGAGCCCCAAAATGTATAGAGATTTGAAGGAACATTTTTGGTGGGACAAAATGAAGAGGGAGATTGCTGATTTTGTGTTAAGATATATGGTTTGTAAACAAGTGAAAGTTGGAAGGAAACAACCTCGAGGAGTTATGCAACCTCTTCCCATACTTGAGTGGAAATGGGATAATATTACGATGCACTTTGTCACGGGACTACCAAAGACTCCTAGAAGGAATGATGAAATATGGGTCATTGTTGATCGTCTTACCATGTCAGCACATTTTATTGGTATACGGGAATATTTACCACTTGAACATCTAGAAATACTATATATTAATGAAGTTGTGAGACTTCATGGAGTACCCCTTTCGATTTTTTCTGATCATGATCCACGTTTTACATCAAGATTCTGGAAAAGTCTTTAGAAATCCCTGGATACTGAGCTTTATTTGACAACTGCCTACCACCCCCAAACTGATGGACAATTATAATGGACTATTCAAAATATAGAAGACATGTTGAGATCATGCTCACTTGACTTTTAGGGAATGTGGGATCAATATTTACCTTTGGAAGAATTTTCCTATAACAATATATTCCATTCAAGTATTCAGATGGAACCATATGATGCATTATACAAAAAGAGATGTTGCACACCAACCTGTTGGGATGATGTTGGTGAATGAAAACTCATAGGCCCAGAACTGGTGGAGGAAACGATGGAAATGGTGAAGGTAATCCAAAACCACATCAAAGAAGCTCAAATTAGGCAGAAGAGCTATGTCAACAACCGAAGAAAGGATTTGGAATTTCAGGTAGGAGATAATGTTTTCTTGAATGTATATCCATGGAAGGGAGTTAAAAGTTTTGGTAAGAAAGGTAAATTATGTCCTATATACATCAGACCTTTCGAAATTCTAGAATAAATTGGGGTTATAGCTTACCATTTGGCAATGCCTCCAATTCTCTCCAAAGTTCACGATGTGTTCCACGTATCGCTATTGAAAAAATACATGCCGGACCCAACACATGTAATCACCTATGAGGAATTAGAACTATAACCTGATCTGTCTTATTGTGAAGAGCCTGTCAAGGTTCTTGATACAATAGAACAAGTTATGAGAAACCAGACGACTCATCTGGTAAATGTTTTATGGAGAAACCATAAGAAGGAAGAGGCAACGTGGGAACCTGAAGAACTTATGATAAAGAACCACCCGAGTATTTTTATGTAGTAATATTCTACAAATTCTGAGGATGAAATTATTTAAAGGAAGGGAGAATGTAACACAACAAGCTTCCACAATACGCTTCTCTTTGAATAATACAGTAGCGTGTGTTGTACGCAACTTCGAGTTCTAACGAACACCACAACCAATCAAACTAGCCTTTATGAATAGTAATAACAAATTTTTTAAATTTTATAAATTTTAACTTTCAAAATGGACTTCATTTTTTGGATTCGGAATATCGAAATTAGATTAAGGAGAATTTTTCATATTTTTCTAAAAACGTTCAATTTTTGATGAATAGTGAAAAACACTGAGTTATTAGTTAAAACTGATTTTTTATTTAAATAATTATTTATTTTATTTAAATTTATTATTGTTAAAAATAGATACATATTACCTATAAATTCAATTTAATTCATTGGAGTCAATTTATATTAATTTTAGATATATAAAAATTTTATTGAACTTTTCACCGCCTTTTACCCACCTCCTAGGGAAATTTGCAAATTCACATAAAGCTTAATGTTACTGCTTCTGTGAGTAGAATTTCAAAAATCCGAGAGACACGGTTGATATCAGTAAGTAAAATGTTGTTCAATGAGATGAAAATAATTTTAGGCGAATAGTAACTTTTTTACTTATATTTACCATGGTTAAAAGTAAACTGGGTAATTAGGGGTAAAAATGATATTATTATTACCCTAACACATGTAATAATTCTATTGGATAAGTATAATTCGACCAAAAACAACCGTAGGAATAAAATATGAACCTATTTGGTCCACTTGGATTAGATTAATACATTGATTATTATTTAATTCAAAGAAGAGTAAAAAGAGATAAAATAAAATTTTAATAACTAAAACATTTTTAATATAGATTTATAAATAAGATAAATGAGATTATAAATATTCATTATAAATCTAAAAATATTTCCTACATAATGGTATTTTATTTATAATTTTTAGACATTAAATAATTTAATTTATTTATGACATAATGGTGATGCAATAATTACCTAATTAATGAAATATTAAAATAATTGATATTATAAATATCCAAATAATTTTAATTTGAGACTATTTATAGATTCCAATAATTTTATAGGTTAATATGACATATTAGGGTTGGTTAGATGAATTTTTTTTTGAAGTAATAATGCTGTTATGAATTTATTAAAAACAAAATACCAAATAGTGTCAAAATTGACATAAAAGAGTTTTTAAAAATAAATATTATTTTATTAATTGATATTATATTCCTAAAAAAATCTAAGGTTCAGCCAATGGACTTATATAATGATAGGAGTATCATTAATGAACCACTTGGGGTTCTCTTGGAAGTATATAGTATGTTTATTAACCATATAATATTAAAATAAAAAGAGACATGGTAAATGTCAAACTATTTAACTAAGAGTTAAATCTAAAAGATAAGGGCAAAATAGTGACTCAAACCTGTCTAAAACCTATTGGTTGAGTGGTTTTACGATCCATACCCACATTATCTCTTAAATAATCCACTTTGGAGCCATTATAAACCGAAAATGAATTTATTATAAAATAATATTTCTACTTTTCATAAGGTGCCCATCACCCCTCTTTTAAAAGGGAACTCCCCCTTCTCTCTAATTCACACATTCAAAGCCTTTTGGCTTGGCCAAAACGTACCCAAATACCCTCTAAACTTTCCCACCTTCATCCTAGAGGCCTTACTTTAGTCAGAAAGCCAACCTAAAGAGCCCTTTTGATCACATCAAAAGGAAGAACCCGAAGAAGATGTAATAATTTCACCACCCTCTTTCAAGTTCATTTCTCCTTCCACTTCCTTTCTCTTTGTTATTACATTATAAAATAATAAACCCATTATCTTCTATATACTGTGATGTTATTATAAATATGGTACATTTATATTCATTATTCTATCCATCTTTTGAATGACATGTCACCATACGTGCGTATGTACAACTTTCCATCTCCACGTCATGGTGTAATTGTTATTTAATACATTATTATTTGGATGGGTATAATAATGATGTGTAATTGATGTAAATGATAAATATAACATGATAATTATTCTGTATATATGATATACCATCCAATTATATATTATTTTAATATCAAAAGAATGATATTATCGCTCGTGCGTACGTACGGATCACCGTCTCCACGAATACGACGAGATTCATTCCCCAGCGTATCCATTCAAGACTAATTTTCATTTGAAGGTTAAAAATAATGTTTAACGAATTTTTATCATTATGGATATGAATAATATACAAAATATCTATAAAAAACATGGCTTATGTAACAAAACATATAAAAGAAAACAAGTAAGTGAACACCCGAAACGACGATAATACTAAAATATTATTAACAAAGCAATATTAGAAGATAATATATGATATCTTATTAATGTATATTATTATTATATAATTTAATAACAATTATTTCACCATTATACAGGAGGTTAACCTACCCTCAACCAAAGAAAAGTACAAGGTAAGGATTTATTTCACAATCTCTTTATTATCTGAGGTTGTTTATACGTAATTATCTTCTGGGACCTCTTTATCATCCACATCAATGTTTCATAAAAATGTATTCCAATTTTTTTTACTATTTACTAGACTATGGGTTTATGTAATTTATACCCTTGTTTGACTTTTTATAAGATGTTTATAAATAAATTTTTCTGTCATTTTCCAAACAAGGTCCTTTTAACCTTTTCTACAAAATTAAGGTAAGAATGTCTTTATTAACTTATACTGTAGGTGCGGCTATTTTCCACCGTTATAAAAACATCAAATCATCCATTAAAAGCTTATAAGAATATTTTCAAAGTAAATGTTTTATTTTATAATTATGTTACTTTTAAATGATTTCAAAAAAATGGATATTTCTCTCAAATCCTTCTGATTTCATCTATGTCAACATCCTTTGATGGATTTTATGCTTATTTGATGTTGATTTATTATGATACAAAACTTCCATATTGTATTGAAGTTTTTGTGACGTGTTTGACTATGGATGTGTTATTTTTATACCATTCTTGTTTTAGGGATAAAGTATTGACATTTCGTATGCTAGTTTTAATACGAATGTTTATGTTCTGTTTAAACCTGTTCATATGAGGAATGAATTGGACTTAGTAAGTGATGGGTGGAGCCTGCTATAGATCCTCGATGCATCAGTAGGTCTCATGAGACAAAATAGTGTCCTGACACAAGGCCTTAACAAAATCTTATTTGTAGTCTTGGCACAATGCCTTGACTATGTGGTTATGATAGTCTAGTATTATGCATTCCATCATTATTAAAGTGGTAATTGATATTGCATTTGATTATTTGACTAGTAGAATATCCATGTGAATAAGTAAATGGAATTATTTCATTTTATTTTTTCCATATTATGCTAAAGTACAACTTTAAAAGGCTTTTGTTTTAGTTATACATTGCCTTAAATGTTAATGTTTATTTATGAAAGTTTCTTCTATATTGTTATCCTTACTGAGCATCTGATATCACCAATTTATATGTTTTATTTTTACTAGTATGTGAAGAAGTATTTTATGACTGACCTGCAGGGATAGTCTGAGGGGATATGAGTGTGGACTATGGAGACTATGTTGTTGTAGTTTTCACTTTATCAAGTAATTTAAGACTTATGAATGTATCTAGTGTTTCTAAGGCTACAAAACTAATCGGTCTTTCAAGACTTGATCATTTGTGATCATGACAATGTTATGTAATAATTCATCGACTCTGGGTAACTGGGGTCGATGAGTTGAAATTTTTAATTAAAATAATCATTTATATGAAAAATACTAATTTTAAAATTATAACTGATTTTATTAAATTTTGACAAATTAATTACGTTTTCATAAAATTATCTTATAATCACAGGAAAATAAAATATTAATTTATGAATACATTTTATGGAAATAAATTTTCTTTTAAAACATTATATTAATTATAATATTGAAAATAAACACTTATGATTTATAAAAATATCAACACTTAATAAATAATTTATAAAACATTTATTTACATATATTATGATATATTTATATCATATTTTCATTTATAATATGGATAAAATTTATTTATACTTTCATAGCTGAGGTTAATATTATATTCTCTCATTTATTATTCCTAAGGGTCACATTACTATTCAAAAGGTCAAATTACTATTCCCTTAGTATATGATCCTTAACTTATAAAAATATCTCTAATTTAATTCATTATTAATTTGGAAATTTTTTATTCTATTATCTATGTGATTTTTATGTTATTTATACTATATAACATAATTATAAGAATAAAATTTTCATTGATAAAATTTTGGGTCGTTACATTCTTCCCCCTTAAGAAATTTCACCCTCGAAATTTCATTTTATAGAATTTGGTGAAAACAAGTGAGGGTACTTCTCTTTTATCACTTCCTCTAGTTCCCATGTTTCCTTTATGTACTTATGGTTCTGCTATAGTAATTTGACTAGGTGAGCGGTCTTGCTACGCGAAAATTTATATCCACGATCCATGATCTTCACTGGTTACTCCTCGTAAGATAGATCATTTTATAACTATACTAAATCTAAATTCAATACATTTGGGGGATCCTATATGTGCTTCTTCCAGATGGATACATGGAATATATCGTGCACTTGAGACATAGTAGGTGGATGTTCTAGTCAATAAGCCACAGCTCCGACACGATCAAGAATGTCATCGGGAACGATTCACCTAGGACTTAGATTTTCTTTCTTCCAAAATATCATGATTCTTTTACATGGAGATATGTGGAGGAATACCATGTATCCAACCTTAAACTCTAGGTCTTGTCGATTATTGTCTGTATAACTCTTCTGTAGACCAGAAGAAAATGTTGGTCCCATCCTCCTTTAATGTCCATAGAACATCCACTCAACATGTCTTCCAATGTCTTTATTGTCTACTCTAATTGTTCATTAGTTTGAGGATGATAAGTTGTGCTAAAGATCAGCTTAGTGGTTAGACCATGTTGAAGACTTTTTTAGAACTTGAGGTGAATCTCAGATCTCGAATGGATACAATCAATAGTGCTAATCTATGACGCCTTACCACTTATCTGATGTATATCCATGAAATTTTATTGAGTGGGGATTCTTATCAAATTTAAATAAAGTTAGATATCTTTGTAAGATGATCCACAACAACCCATATTTCATTGTTTCCTCTGGATGTCTTTGTATGTCCATTGAAAAAGTCTATAGTGATGTTTTTCTATTTCCATGTTAGTATGGGTAAAGGTTTCATCAACCATTTACACTGATTTCCTTTCATCCTTCACTTACTGACATATATGGGAGTTTGATGTATGTTCAACAATATCCTTCATCATATTGTCCCACCAATAGTTCTCTCGGAGATCTTGATACATCTTTGTTCTCCCTGGGAGAATGGAGAAGGTTGAGACATGTGCATCATTGGAAAGATCTTTCTTTAGTTATGGATTATATGGTACACATAGTTGTGACCCAATTCTCATGACTCATTCCTCATCAATTTTTAACTCTGAGGTTTTCCTATTTCTTCTATATTCCACATTTTTATAAATTTCTACATCATTTCTCTGAGAAACTTTTATTTTCACTTTGAGGGATAATTGAGCAATAATTTGAGAAAGGATTGCTGATAATACTTTGTTAAAAATTCCCATGTTCATCCTTTATAGGTATAAAATTATTGTATCCTTTTTAATTAACATTATTGATAAAGATATATGATTTATTCTATTTAGAGAATCTGGTACATTATTTTCTTTACTCAGATGGTAGTGGATTGAGAAATCATAGTATTTAATGATCTCTAACCATATTCACTGGAGAATATTATTTTCCTTATGTGTGAATATATATCTGAGGCTCTTATGATCAATATATATCTCACACTTCTCTACATAAAGATAATGCCACCGGATTTTCAATTAAAAGATCATAGCTTCCAACTCTAGATAATGTGTTGGATAGTTTTGGTCATGAATTTTCAACTACCTTGGGGAATAGGCTATCAATTTTTATTTTTTCATCAATAAAAAATCATAATTCCTTGTTTCAAGAATATTTTTACAGCACAAAGAGTTCCCCACTTGTTGATAGTGTGAGCACTAGTGCAGTGATAAACCTCATTTTCAACTCTTTAAAGTAGTCTTCACATTCACTAGTCTAGACAAAATTTTCATCCTTATGAGTCATCTTGGTTATTGGGTTTAACTATCATTATATGTTCTTAATAAATCATCGGTAATACCCAGACAAACCAAGGAAGATATGAATTTTCATTACATATGTTGGAATTGGTCACTCCTCAATTTCCTATGTCTTGTAAGGGTCTATAAATATTTCTTTGATGGTGATAACATGCTTAGAGAATGATACTTCCTCCATACAGAACTCACATTTTGTGTAATTTGAATACAGTTTCTCGCTTTGAAATGTTTATAGTACAATATTCAAATTATCTCAGTGTTCTTCCTTGTTCCTGGAGTATATTAGAATATCATTAATAAAGACCGCTAATTTTTTTTCAAGGTAATATCTAAAGACTATATTCATTAAAGCCCATTAAAATTTCTAGAGCATTAGTGAGTCCTATGGGAATCAATAAGAAATCATAGTGTCCATACCTCATTGAAATTGCAGTCTTGGGAATATCCTCCTTAATCACCTTTAATTGGAGATATCCAAACCAGATGTACATCTTTGAGAAATACTTGTCCCCTCATATATGAGAAACCATGTCATTTATCCACAGAAGTGAATATTTTTTCTTTATCATGATTTTTTGAGCTTATGGAAATAAATGGAAAGGTGCATAAATCCGTCATTCTTCATGATGAAGAGGACTAGAGCACCCCATGGAGAAGCAATAGACCTTATATAACCCTTTTTTAGATTCTCTTGTAACTCATTCTTTAGTTCTTCAAGTTCAACAATGGCTATTTTATAAGGCTTCATTGATATAGGTAGAGATCCAAGAATAAGTTCAATTGAGAACCAAAACTCTACATTAGGAGGAAGACTAGGAAATTATTCAAGGAAAACATTAGTGTAATCTCTCACGATGGGCATGTATTTGAGTACAATTTTCTCCTTTATCTCAATAATTTGAGCTAGATATGATTTCTCATAAGAGAAAATTATGCATAATTGAGATGATGATTCTATAGGAGAGTAATCTTCCACTTTACACATGTATAAAATTGGTGGATGATTCAGGATGTGAAGAGTGTTCTCCCTTTTCTGACAGTAAATGTTGGATTTATATAATGATAACCAATCCATGTCCAATATAGCATCAAACTACACCAAATGAAGAATGATAAGATTTTCTGGGAGGTTCAGTCCACAAACATTAACCTGGGAGGATTTATAAACATTGGATACAATGATTTCCCCATTTTCTATTTTCATAGATAAATCATCCTCCAAATTTTTAGGAGGTGATTGAATAGTTATAATAAACTAGAAAGTTATAAAATAATATGTAGAACCAGAATCAAATAGCACATTTTTTATTCTTGAATGAACATCCAGCGTACCATTACCCACATCATTGTCAGGATCCACCTCAATATAGTGATTTAATATTTCCTTCCTATCTACATTATAGGTTGTTGTTATTGATTTTCTCCAACAAACGTTGGCTTAGGGAAATGAATTGCATAATTCCTATGTTCCTTGCAATTGAAACACTACACTATAGGATGAGTGTTGATCTGAAAAATCCTTTCTTCTATATTAGTGAGATTCTTCATATCCCTTTGGAATTTATTTTCCATATTCCCTTATAATTCACATTTGAATCATATCTTTGTTCCCTTTAAGCAGTTTACATGATTCTTCTTACCACACTTTTGACATGTGGGATGTTTTTACTCCATTCCATCATTAGATTTATATGTTGATCCACCCATATTAAACTCCATTTTCACTTTTTTCCTCAAGACAATGATACCAATGAGAGTCTCTGATATTCATTTCAACCTTATGGGGACAATAGACAATATCATCATAACTATTAAAGTAACAAATCACCAATTATTTTTATATACTCAACTTTAGTCAGCTAAAGAAGTGACCCACATTGATTTTGGTTTTCATGAAAAATCTGGAGGTGTATCTTGCAATAATTGTGAAGTTTTCTTCTTACACCCCATTGGACTCGACTTCCATTTTCTTAAATCCAAGTAACTCAAATTCCATCTTAATATAAAGAGCTCAAGAAAAATATTTATTGAAAAACATTTTATTGAAATAATACCATTTGATGCAATCAATTTCTTCCTCATGCTTTGTGTTCTTGATCAGTGTCCTCCACTGATTAGCTTCCCCATCAAAATGATAAATTTTCAACACAAATTTCTCTTTTTCTATGCACTGGAGGACAACTAATATCTTCTCAATGGAGTTAATCCACTATTTCATGATGATGGGATCAGAAGATCCACTAAATAAGGGAGGCCTTTTCATATGAAAGAATCGACCATAACATTAACTTTATTTGGAGAAGGAGGGAATTCCACACAATCAAATTTATTATTCATAACTTGAACCAGTTTATTAAGTACTATCATGATGTTTTGAGCACTCTTTACCATCATATTTGACATATCATTAGGGAAATTGTCATATTTTATATCACATTGGTTTTTTGAATGAGTTTTTATATTTCAATCCATTAACTAACAAAAATAATTTAAAATTAGGGGGATTTAATATTTATCTAACTAAAAAATAAAAAGAAAACATTTAATATATAAGGATTAACATTTAAATGAGAAGTATATCCTAACTTTTTATGCCCTAAGTTTCAATCTATGTTATCCATGGTGATAGAATTATCCCTAGGGTTCTTTCTAATGTGATCTAGTCATAATCTCGAAAAATAACTATACCTTTATCAGGTACCAACTAAAGAAGCCCTAGCCATTTAAACATACTATTATCGGATTTCAAGAAAAATTTACCATAAAATAAAATCAAGGATCTTAAATTCTAACGTATTTGGAAGATTAGGTATGTAATTAAACGACATTAAATCAAAATAAGAACATATTTTTATTCAATCTTTATAATGAGCTCCTAAATCTCTTTGATCCCTTATATCTACATAAGATAACCTCGAGAATACCTGAACAGAAGGGATGAGCTAAAAAATCCTGTAAGGAAATAAGCATAGTAATAAACATAGAACATGTGTTAAAAGACATACCATGATTCCATAAAAGGCACGAAATATGAATAAAAATAATTATAACATGTATAAAATGTGACCATATAGTCATAACATAACAGGAATGTGAAAACAACATATAACATGACATAAACACGATTCAAGGATATCATCGAAGACATGGAAGACAAAGTCCCATAAAGGAATCGGGTTCACCCCATCTCCCAATATGACGTATTATGAGACTAAACATCACCCAATGCATTGGAGCGCTATTTGGGCACACCAATCATAAAATTTTAATGAATATGTGTTCCTCATGAATAATCATAGATAAAGAATCAAACATAATCATAAGGGTTACCTATGGGAAGAATTTTGTATCATAATCATGTCAAAAAGAATAACATAAGGGGATATCCTAATGGTGTACATGAAATAAAGGAATTAAATCATACATGTATATTCATAAAGTAAAATTGGAATAGATCATAATAATTGATGTCAGACTAAAGTGAATTCATGTAAATTTAGTGTTTAGGAAACTTTAAAAACAAAACATTTCACAAAGTTTAAGATAAGTATTAAAGATTATTTAAAAGGGACAAGGCATAATTGTTTTTATAATACCTGAAATATACCAAGATAGTTTTTATGATAAAATGTTTGTTTTTATATAAATAATGGAGGATTAAATTAGATAATGGATATCACTTGAAAATGGGTAAGAAATTGTGAAGTTCCCTTAAATTGGGTTTTTTTATCAGGAAGAATTGAGAAAGGAACCTCTTTAAGACATGTATTTCCCCATAAATGATGGATAAAATGATCAAGATACATGATTTTTCAAGATATAAAAATAATTTATAATAAGTAAAAATAATAATTAAATTGGGGTAAAGAGAGATTAATAATAACCTAATGGAAAAAACGGTGGTTCAGAAAGAATCCCTTATCTTATGTTTAAATGTGTTATGCAGTTGATCTTAATATCCTGGATAATAAAATTAAATCCAATAATAAATTAATTCAAAACCTTATCTACAAGTAATTGATTAATTAAAAATTTATTAAGTTCATTTATGTCCCTTTTTATGAGTCATAATATAAAATTTCATCTATTGGGAGTGTATGTTTCCTTGGTTTTCATGATCGGTTACTTGTGTACATGTATGGAAAATCATGTAAAATAAGAATGGTTATCCATAATTTAAGTTATATTTTACAAATAAACATAAATAATTTTAAATGGTTATATAATCCATTTGGTAATTTTGGGTGAGGATGAATAATTAGATAAAACATTAGTGATAATCATTTAGAATATTTTTGTCGGTTTTTCGATCATCATAAACTAGTTTTTTTAATAAATTAATTTTATATGTATAAAATGGTTTCAAAAAATTAAATAGCATGTAATAATTATACAATAATATAGTTTAAACATAAAAATTATTTTATGAGTAGTCTTGAAGGAGGGAATGGAAATTGAAATCTTTTCTATCCTTGAATGTGATAAATTAACACATCCCAAATGATGTTTTCATTTTTAGTACAAAGGGGAGGGGAAATAAATGATGTTGGATTATTCCATTATCATAATAAAATTACAGAATATGTAATGTACTAGAGTTATCAAACCATTTGGATGAGGGGAGGCGAGAAAAGAATAAGGAAAGAAAATAACTTGAAAAAAAATTAAAAGAAAAGAAATACTATTTTAACTCCTGAATTATACTTCTTAAGAACCTCCTTATGAAATTTGTTCTGTATTTTTTTGATAAAAATTCTCCTAGATATGTGTAAGGGACATGGGGAGTAGATTTGGATGAATTTGGGAAAGGACAAATTATGAGATGTGTGAGGAGAAGAGGTGGTGAGGGGTGTTATTTATAGGGGAGGAGAGAGATTTTTTCTCTTTATTTCATTCATTTGTTTATAATTTTTATCAAGACATGAAATAATGAGAATTAATGTGACTAAATATAGTAATTATTGCATGTGAGTTCGAACCAATAGTCACTTACATCATCCATGACTCATTCATGAATCAAAAAATCAGTTATTTAATCACAAGGTTCAGGAGTCGAGAAAACATACTCCTAAAAAAATATTAAAAAAATAAAGATAAAAAAGAGTAATCCAAAAGTGGATTTAAAAATATGGCTATGAAAATAAACATGTGCATATACTTAAACCAAATATTATGAGAAATATGGAATCACAAAATACAACCTAGAGCTAGTTTCCACGATAGATCTCTTAGAGAGGGAATCAACAACCAGATTCGCTTCCCTGTATACATGAGTGATATCAATAACAAGACACTCCACAATCTAGATAAAATAAATCCAATGTAGAAAAATTCTCCAAGGAAAATTTATTGAGTGATTTTTAAGAAGATCCATAGTGAAGTTAGAGTCATATTCAACCCATAAGGGCTGCCACCAAAATTGGATAGCATACCTAGCTGCCTTGATAATAGCCTAGATTTCAGCCTAAATAGAATAACTGGTTCCAATTAAGTGGTAGAAGAAACCTTTAACAAATCCCAAGGGAGTGAGGAAGAACCCACCACAACCTGAGGGTCCCAGTTCACCTGAATCCACTCCATCAACATTGAACTTTAGCCACCATGAAATAGGGGGAATTCTCCCAATTGATTTCACCACGAAAGGTTTTTTTATCCTCTCGGTAACACCAATTGATCTGAGAATTGATAAATCAGATAATTCATTATTCATGTGTTCAGTTTGGATCTTGGAAGCATTAATAATTTGTCTATGAATTTCATGGACACCATCCTAGAAAAAGGGAGTTTGATCCTCAAAATCAACCCCATTTATAACCTTCCATACAAAACATATAACAACAAAAAAGGCAGATAGAAATCAAAATTGTATTTGTTATCTTAAGACCACATGATGAAGGAATTTTATGAGGCTTTCAATGCTATTGAAATCAAATTGACTACCAAAAAGGTTCTACATATATATCCAAAGACTTTTAGTTAATCTACAACAAACAAACAAATGTTCTATAGTCTCCTAAGCACATTGACATTGGTAACATGTAAAAATAAGGGGGATCCCAGTCTATTGTAAAATCCCATGAAATGGGAGTCGATACTTAAAAATTATCCATATTAGAAAAAACCCAGATGGTGGGATGAAAGGATTCATAGAATCCGTCACCTGTTAATATGTTCTAGTAGAACTATTACAATTATACATGTAACATCCTTTTGAAGTAAAAATGACATTCAGATTTGGCACCAAAAAAGAGTATCATGACCAATATATTTATATCAGGATAATTAAACAATGAGTTGAGGAGGAAGCATATCTTGTGAACTAATATTATCCATAAATTCACATATGGTTACATTCTTCATTAGTTTAGGATTTCCAATTACCTCATTAATTGTCCTTGAGATCCATGGAGTGGTCCAACAGTTCATAGAAGAATTCCTGGAAACCAACCACTTCGAACCAATCATAATGTCATGATATTCTTTCTTGATAGAAAACCATAAAGAGGAGTTAAAATAAAGATAATACCCATTTAGAAATCAAGTATTGAATATGGTATCAAGAAACCAATGATAGGGATCATTCAAAGAGAGAGGACTCCACATGAACATTTAATTTAAGGACTCATTGAAAAACCTAATGTCTTTGACCCACATTTCTCAAATATCAATATGATTAACACACTCCTTCAATATGAATATTATAATGTTTTTTCATCAATAAATCTAGTCCAAATAAAATTATGAATCATGATTTTTAGTTCCTTAATGATATTTCTAGGCCATCTATACAAAGACAAAGCATAGACAAACATAGGTGTAATTACTAAATTGACCAAAAAAACTCTACCTACCTATGAAATGGTCTACCCATCCCATGTAACCTTTTTATTGATTATTTTAGTGTATATACCATCCAAAAATAATCTTTTCACCTTACCCCAAAAAAGTGTCACCCAAAAATAGGTTAAATGGAGGGGTCCTCTCCTCACACCAAACTTCCTTGCGACCCTGTTTTTCTTGTAAATTGATACTCGTTCCCAAAAAACCACAAAGTATTTACCCCAGATAATAAATAGGACATAATATTCCTAATATTTCTCAAATATATCCATAGTGGAAGAAATTGTGACTTTATCAACTTTCCCAAAAAGAAAAATATCATCAGTATAAAAGAGATGTGAGGGAAAAAATAAATCTCTCCAAACCTTCATCTGCTTATTCAAACCAGTCTGAATAAGTTCATTAAGACTACAACTTAATTAATCCTCAGTGATATAAAAGAGAATCCGAGATAAAGGATCTCATTGTCTAACACCCATAGGGCACTGAAAGAATCCCCTTGGAGACCCATTTACAAGAATGAACAACTTGGCATTCTCAAGGATACAACTGATCAAATTTATAAATCTAGAAGGGAACCTAGGTATTCTTAGAATGGTGAAAATAAATCTCCACTTTATACTATTCAAACCCTTGGAGATTTCAATATTTAGGGCCATATTTCCATCCTTTAAATTTTTCATCATGATGTTAACGCATTCAAAGGTGATGTAGAGACAACTCTATATATTCTTTCCAAGGAAAAAAACAAAACTGATTTACAGTGACAAAGTCCTTGAAAATTTAAACCACTTGAGATTCAAATATCTTACTGATAACCTTGGGAATTGAGTTCCCAGTCTCAATTGGTCTAAAGTCTTTTATATTAAGAGAATTATCCTTTTTTGGAAGCAGATCAATAAAATTTGATTTCACTTCATATGACATTGAAATAAAATTGAATAATTATTTCACACTACTAATCACCTTAATTTGTATAATGTCACAATAAAACGTGAAACAATTATTCTTAAAGTTGTCTGGTCAAGAAACACTGTAAATATTTATGGAAAAGAGGGATGTATTAATTTCCTTTTCATTGAGACCTTGAAAAAACTTACTATTTTGTTTCTCTATAATGGTAGGATCAATATTATTAATAATCATCTGAGTTTTATCCCCACATTTCCCCTCATACATATCCTCAAATTATGAAGAAATAAAGTTTTAAATTTCATTTTAGAACTGTATAAGGTACCATTGATTATACGACTGAAGATTCCTTTTCTTGCCTTATTTTCTATATGCATGGAATAAAAATGTCTTGTATTAATATCTCTTTATTTAATCCATATAACACTAAACTAATTTTCTACTAGGTTTACCTTAAGGTCAATTAATTCATCATGTTTAGAAATAGACTGCATCTCCTCCCTGGAAGGAACCTCCGAAAACTAATTAATTTCCATGTAGTTAGCAAGATGATGTTCATATTATTTAATATCAAGATCAATTTTGGAGAAATAGTATTTTATCCATTACTTGATCCTTGATTTAACACACTTGAGTTTATTGGAATGAATTTTTAGTGTTCTACCAAAGCACTCATTTTTCCAAGCATCTAGAATGATTTCTCTACAACGAGGTATAAAAATATCCGCACTTAATCAATAATTTTTAAAACAATTATTTACTTATACTATGATATAATTATATCATATTTTTATTTATAATATGGATAATTTTTACTTATATTTTCATGGGTGAATTTACTATTATATTGTTCGATTTACTATTCATAAGGGTCACATTACTATTTCAAAGGTCGTGTTAATAATCCATTGGTATAGGTTCCTTAACATATAGAAATAACTCTGATTTCATTAATTATTAATTTATAAGGTTTTTATTCTATTATATATGTGATTTTTATGTTATTTATACTATATAACATAATTATAGTAAGATAATTTTCATTGATAAAATCTTGGTTCATTACAGAATAGTAACCTCGCTATTAAGTATAGTAACCTAACCGTTGGGAATAGTAACATGACAATTAAAATAGTAATTTAACATCAAAATAATAAATTGTGATATAAATAATACTTATAATGAATAATTTAAGTAAATATAAAAATCATAAATCAAATAGAAAATAAATATCATGATTAAAAAACTCAAAAAAAATATAAGAACATTTTTAATAAACTATATTTTATAGTATTTTGTAAAAATAATAATTTTTATATTAAAAATTAAATATAACTATGTTAGAAAATAATCTTGAAAAAATGAATATTATTTTTAAATCATCACATCAAAATTTTCTATGGGTGATTTTTTTTGATAATTTTCTAAAATACTTCAATTTGCAGGTGAATGGTAAAAATATAGTCTTTCTCGTAACTAATGTATCTTACATTACACCATTAATGATGTAATAATGACCTAAAAATTTATAAAACTTGATAATATTAATATATATATTTTAATTTAATTAATGATTCATTAAAATAAAATAAACTTAATTTCAAAACCTAATAAGTACTTTCTAAAGTTTAAAATTTAAAGTATTACATTAAAATAATATATTCTCATTTTCTCAACCTTTCATTTTAATTAAAAAATGAGTTCTAATTATTAAGGGATTAAAAGTATTAAAATATGGTTTATATTGTAAAACATATCACTATTACTTCTTTTTCCTTAGATATAATATTATATTCAATATTTTATTCTAAAAATACCCCTCTCCCCAAGTATAAATAACTCTTCTCCCCCCCTTGGAAAACCATTAATCCATCACTTTACAAATAAAAATATGTAACCAAATCTGATATCTTAAGACTCTTAGTATACCTAGGGAAACTCTGGATCCAGCCAACTCTAATCATCAAATGATTTTAGTACCGTAAAGAATAAGCATCATCAAGAAGAGGGTATGTTCTCATCAATTATTCCTCTAATTCCCCTCTCCCCTTTCTATTTTTTTCAACCCCTTTCAAACCCAAATATTATAAGGATAGTTGTTTTTTATGTTAAAATTTTATTAATTATGTTAACCTACATTAATTGTTATATTTGAAACATATTAAATCGTCAAACTTCCCATTCCTTCTCTTTTGACAATGACCTGTTAACGGTCAATTAACTGCCAATGATGTTGTTTCCATTTTTTTCCTTATCAAAAACTATATTATTGGAAATTTTAAACTATTCATGATATATTAATGTATAAATATATTTATTTTAATCATCTGGAATTAATTATAATAATTTGTAAATTTCATTGTGTAGGATCTAAATAATGATGTAGATGCTCAATATACAAGGGGGGGGGGTGAATTGTACACATTAAAAAATTTCCTTAAACAAGGAATGATCTAATTTTAACAAAGTTAATCTTAATAAAATTCACAAAAACTCTAGCACCAATGAAATATTGGAAAAATTTATGAAGTTAAAATCTTCTAGTTCTATACACTTTCTTAAATCTGGAAAGTGATTCCGAAAAACAGGTTCCAGAAATATGGATCCGGAAAATGAAACCTAACCAAAGTTTACAATATGAGATTATACCTTAAAGTGTATAGAATATAAATGAATCAGAGTACAAGTAAGGATGTATAAGAATGTTATACATTCATTAGTAATACAAAAAGCAGTGGAAAAACAAGTAGTAAAACTACCAGTTACAAACAATAACTCTTTTAACCCAAAGAGAAGGGTATCTAACAACCTTGGATAAAGGTCCCTTGATTTATACTTTCAAGAAAGTCTGTCTTACCCACACCAGGGTAAGCCCTCAATATGAAGATCAAAGTCTCTATCTTTCTATCCCTTCAAGAACTCAACTATCAGGTAGTCGGAACCACTCTCTTCCTCATCAAGGAAGCCCTCAACTTCAAGGTGTTGGAACCTCTATCTTCCTTTCCCCGAAAGCCCTTGATTGTAATCACCAACAATCAGAGTCGCATGAAGCTAGTCTGCACAAAGCAATTTTTGAACAAGTTGTTCAAACATTCTGTACAAATCTTGAGAGTTAATAAGAGCCTCTCTCTCTTGAAATCACTTCAACAGCATGTAAGCACAAGTTCTTTCAATGTTTTCGCTTCTTTTCAAATGGTCTCCTATTAATAGGCAAAGCTCCAACGGTCAGCTCCCTCCTCTAATGGTCATATTTCTCCTTGAATTTTGGAGGGACTTGTATACATGTCACTTAACCAACAGTTAGTTAAAAATAGAATGGATGACATCGTTTTATAACAAAACATGTGTAACTGAATGCACAACATCGTTTTGTAATGAAACAAGTGTAAGAATAAGTAAAACTGAAGTTTGGAATGTAAAATAATAATAATTCAGAGTCTAACCAAAATGAAATTCGGAGTCTATAATAAAGAAATATTCATATTCTGTTTTATAGGAATTCAGAACCTGAATTCTGTAGAAATCAGGAGTCTGAATTTCTAAGGAAATTTGGAGTTTGGTTTCACCAGAATTTAGAATACAAACTTACAGAGTTCCGAGTCGAACTTGTCAAAGTTCAGAGTTGAACTAGTAAAAGTTCTAAGTCAAACTCATAAATGTTTGGAGTCGAACTAGTAAATGTTCGGAGTCAAACTATTAAAAGTTCGGAGTCGAACTCATAGAAGTTCGGAGTCGAACTCGTAGAAGTTCGGAGTCAAACTTATAGAAGTTCGAAGTCTAGAATTCAAAGTTGCACTTTGTGAGAGGTCATATCTAGAATTCAGAATGGAACTTTATTAGAGTTCATATCCAGAATTCATAGTGGAAATTTATTAGAGTTCGTATCCAGAATTCGGAGTGGAACTTTGTTAGAGTTCGTATCCAGAATTCGGAGTGGAACATTATTAGAGTTTGTATCTAGAATTCTAAGTGGATATTTTTTAGAGTTCGTATCCTGAATTCGGAGTGGAACTTTATTAGAGTTCATATCAAGAATTCAGAGTCGAACTTTATTAGAGTTTGTATCCAGAATTCATAGTGGAACCTTATTAGCGTTTGCATCCATAATTCGGATCCTAAAATAGAATGCTTCACATCTAAGCATTCTATTATTCCGAGGTTTTGGGTCTGAATCTGATTTTTAAGAAAAAATATTTCTATGTACGAGGAAATCTAGGTGAGGGTAAATTTCCTTAAGGAAGGAAATTTTCCTTAGATAAGTAAAATATATATTGGCTTATGTATAAGGTGTTTTTGATTTTCAAAACATGAAGGAATGGAAAAGGCATAAGCAAAACCTTATTGACTCAATACATTGAACAAAATAGTGAAATCGAAGAAAACGGAAAATTTTTAAGGAAAAAATGTTATCAAAATGTATTCCCTTTAACTATGGAAATTAAAAAATATAATCAAATGAATATAATTTATAAATAGTGGTAAAAAATAATATAATTCACTTTTGGATATCTTTTTTAATCAACCTAATTTTATTATTCAGGATGTGAAAAAGTGACAAAATAATGTGGGATCTATAGTAAGGGGATTCTTGATCCCAACACCTTTTCTTTAGATTATAGCTCTATCAAAAAATCTTCAGAATGGATATTACTATAATGTTACTTAAATAATATTTAATTGTTCTTCAATTTTATTTTTAGGGATATACATGTTTCCACCTTGATTTTAAACCAAATACAATGATTTTACAAAAAAGACTTTTCTTTTCAAAAAATATATTTGACTCCTCTGAGTTGTTTCTTATTCATTGAATAATGATGATGTCAATGCAAAATATAGTTTTTCTTATTACTTTGGGAACCCCAAATTTTTATTCATTAAAATATGATTTATTAAATCCTTGTGAAACCCATTCCTTTCCTTGGACTATTTTATGACTACACTTGTTATACGTTCAATGTGGCACACATGATTGTGTGGATATTACGATGTGAAAGGAGGGGGAAAAATATATTTCCATAAAATGAATTGGTTAATGTGATTTATATCATGAAATAATGAGTATTATGCATGGACATGATGCTAACCATGTTCATAATGATGATGTTATGGTTTATGAACATATTTTATATGTGGATATGATGATAGATTTGTTTACACCTACATGTGGAATTTGACCACTATGAAATTATGTTTCATTTTTATGCATTTCCACATTCTTTGTATTTTTCAAATTTCTTCGTCATGTTTATTATAATGATATCATTCTTATGACATGATTAGGATGATTATGATTGCATATGTACTATTGATTCATGTCAATTTTTCCTCTATGTTATCCCTCCACTAATTAGTTTTTTATCTTACCCCTTTTATTGATTTATATCCTTAGGTGACAACATGAACTAAATAGAATTTGATAGATTTTAGGTGGAGATTTTAATAAAGTTTATTTTTTATGAATAAGTGATGTATAATATTAATTTTTCCATGATAATAAACCATTCAATACTTGAATTTATAACTATTATTTTTTATCAATAATGTGATATAATATTCATGTAAGAAAAACTAGGTTTTCAATATATATTTTTTATTTTTATGAAATTATTGATTTTGTATTGAATAGTGAAAAATATCAATTTTTTAAGTTGTCATTTATTTTCATTAAATCAAGTAATTTAAATAAAAATTATAATTTGGATTTGGTATTAAAGATACAAATGATTCATTTGATTTATAATAATATAAATAATTTTATTTGAATAAAAAATTTCATGATTTTGGTATAAATCTATTTTTATACTTAAAAACACATTTTTTTTCAAACAACATTATTTATGTACGTAATGTTTTTATATTTTAATTAATTAAAATAAACCCTAATGATGAATTATTTTAAAAAATAATAGATTATATATATTTATATATGTATTTAAATTCATATATTGAATATTAATATTCACATATTTAATGTAAAATCATGTTTTTCATGAAAATGCATTTTCTTGGAAATCTATTTTTTTAATCGCACACTGTGAGATTATTATAAAATTAACTTCTAACACTTATAATGATTTAATTTATTAAAATGGATTTACTATTTTTAATAAAAAAAATATATTATTTAATAAGTTCAACTTCTTTTTTGGTCTCAATGAATAATAAAAATAGTAAAAATTCATCACCTTGGAAAAAAGTGTAAATTCGGTTAACTTAGGTTTTAACTAAGTGAAAATGCCCACATTTTTATTATTACATATTACTAGATGAATTTATTTTGATTATTTTCATCTTAGGATCGATATTTATTTTTTTTTGGGACAATTGTCCCAAAAAGCGACCTATATAATAATTTAAGTGAAGGAAAAAGAAAAAATGTCACCCACTTGATTTTAAATATCTCTTATATGTTCACATATGAGAAAAATTATGTTTTAAATAAATATTAGTATTTATTTTAAGAATAATGGGATTATTTTCATGATGTTAATATATATCTTTTTTATTAATTATATAATTACCATAAATTCTTATGAATCACTGACACAATATTTATTAAATTGATAGAAAAATAAAATAAATGATTATGAAAATAATAAAAGTAATATTAATTGAATAAATTATTATATTAAATGAATTATATATATATATATATCATGTTATATAGGTATAAAAAATTATATTATAATTCCATCTTTGTCTTGATTTTTTTAATGTGTAATTAAATGAGTAGTATCTAAATTGACATTGATGATATTTTTTAATAATTAATATTTTTAATAAATGATTAAAATTAAAAATAGTACTATATTAATAAAATTTAATGGAATATGATTTTAAATATCAACAATGGTCCATTTATGAGTCATTTTTTCATATATGATCACATTATTAACCCTTTAATATTGAAATAGTTGTTATCATAGTTAAGGTTAAAGTGAAGTTTTTCACGATACATTAATTTGTGTGAAAATTATTTCTCCAAACACATTAAAATATTATTAGATAAATTTTATTTCATATTTATAATTAGTGGTTCCAAATTATCTAATAATTTTTATTTTTTAGGCTTAAAGGATAAATTACCAAGATAAAAAAATAGTTTCCGTGGTGAAAACTAAAATAGAAAATTAGAGTAACCTTAGATATAAAAGGAATAACATGATTAAAACATGTTTATTTTTTATTTTTGAGTTTTTTATCAAACTTATATTATCTTAAATATGTTATTAATCAATCTTTGAGGCACTTTTTTTTAGAGTGACTTCCCATTGTTGAATATTTTTTGGTATTTAAAAAATGACACTCATTCGCACTTATAAAAGGGAACCTCATCTCAACATTTTTTTACACTGAAAAATCATTTTGGTCCATTTAATACCTACCCAAATACCTTAATCTATTTTATTTTAAATTAAATTGAGGAATTTTATATATTATAAAAGTCTCCTAGGATGTCTTTCGGTGAAAACTTAAGGAGGTTGTACGAAAAAGAGGTATTGTTCTTAACCAAGTGTTTTCAATTTTTTTCTTCTTATAACACATTAAAAACTTTTTAAACCATTATTATATAATTAAATAAGTTTCTACAATATTATTATATTTTATTATGTTAATTTCATAATCTTCAACCATCTCTCCTTACATCTAATGGGGAACAAAACCATTGTGCATGTGTACGACATACTACCGCCTCGTGAACTGATGTAATTCATTTTCAATCATCGCCTCCAAATTTTTTTTATGATGATGGATTTAATGTATATATATGATATTTATGACATATTTATCATTATTTATATGTAATATATCCTATATTTTATTAATGTTCTATTCATAGAAAAATGTGTACGTCATTCGTGCGTTTGTGTGGATTACCACATCCATGAAGCGATGTGATTATTTTTTCATTACCACATAATATAAATGGTATATATATTTATATTTAAATAAATAATATTATATTTATTATATAATGATGATTTTTAAAATATTAAATGATACCTTCCTTATTTTCATTGAGATTATTTAAAATTAGAAACGTTACTCATGCATACGTATGACCCACCGTCACCATGATCATAACATAGTTCATTTTTCATAACCATACTTAATGATTGGTTTTAAAAGTATGATTGATGTATGAATATTATAATTATTTCATGATTATTATTTTTTATATGATGTAATAATTACCTTATTGACCATATACAACCTACTAAATCCATTTTGGACATCTAATTCAAATATCATAAAATCATCTGATATGTAATTAATCAATTAAGTAATTGAATATAACATTGTAATAAATAAAATAAAATCAATAATAAATAAGAAAAATTTATTGAGGAAGTAAATAATTAATATAATTGTATTATTCCAGAAGATAAGGAATGCATGAGATGAGTCTGACTCTAGGTAATGGTTCTCTTTAAGCCACCGTTTTCTTTGGGTTATGACTGTTCTATATCTAACTCACTTTCTCTCTCTTTAAAGTTATTTAATAATTGAAATTTTTTTATATATGCCACTAAAATATATAACTAGATTATTCTCTTATATATTTATGGGGTAATACACACCTTATGTTCATTTCTAGAATATTGTAATTATAAAATTTCCTTCGATTATGATATGGGGAAATATTATGAAAACCATTTTATTTCCATGGATAATTATTATGTTTATTCCTTATGATTGATTTCCTTTTATGGAACACATAAATTATGAACATTTTGTTATGGGATTTCCTAAATAGTACTCTAATTTATTGCGTAAAGCTTTTGACTCATGGGATGTTATGTATAGGATTGAGGAGTAAAACTAATCCATTAAGAAATTCTGTCCACTATGTTTTTTTATCTAAGAAGTGAGAATTACCCAATTCTTATGTCATTTATATATTTCTTAGAAATTTCCTATGATTTTATGATCTTATGATACCATGTTAATTATGTTATCATTCCATGTGATTACCCCTGAGCATTTTATTCTATGATATCATGTTATACTTTTGACCCACTTGTTATGTTTCTTTATCATATTTATTCCTTTAAAAATATTTTTAGCTCACTCATTTAATTTATGTATTACCTAGGTTATCCTATGAAATTTTAAGAGATAAAATGGTTTTATTATCCCTTATGGAGAATAAAATAACGATTTAATGTTTTATTTTCCTTTGAATGTTTCATAAATCTAGTATTCCTAATACACTAGTCCATGTCAATTTTCATTGTATTAACAGATATTTATGTTAAAAATCATTAAATAATATGTGTAAAAAGTATTAGGTTTATATAAGAGTTATCCTATATCATTTTATAGATATATTTATATTTCTAGTGTATGATTCTTCATGGAGAGGCCCAAATAGGATGACCTCTCAAATGAGAACTATAAATTTTATCAGACTCCTGTAGAGAGTTACCCTAAATGAGTGTTGCTAAAAATCTCAAGAATAATCCTAGTATGGAATTGTGGTTGTGACCACACCATGATGCGTAGTGTATATCTTGAGTATATCTGGGTTATTATTATTAGGTTTCATATTCCAATTGGTATACCTTTTTGATGATGAGATGATTACTCTCATTATGCTTTTTGTTTGGTGATTTTAGGACGTCCAACTAGGTATTTTTATACTCACCCTTGAATGGTATTTTCTAAAATGTTTCATGTATTATGTAGAGGATAATCCATTAAATAGAGTCCTAGGTAGAATAGGAGAATTTAGAGCATAGTTGAGCTAGAAATTCTATAGTTCATACTAGGTGTTTCATTTTACTATAGTCCCCTTTTATAGTAGGTTGTATTTATTTTACAGTTATTTATGTATTCTATTTGAACATTTTATGATTTATATTACTTGTTTCATAATCTAATTGTAGGATATAGATGTATAAATTCATTGGGTATTAGTTTAATTTTACCTTTTAGTATTTTATGTGTATTTTGAGAGGTGTGGATGTGTACATGTACATATGCTAAGGTTTCCCATGTAAAAGATATGCCTAATCATCAATTATTGCCAACAACTATCCTATTGGAGGATTTATTGAGGTATCACACTTGGTTTACCACCAACCAAGTGGGCCCCAATGAGTGGGATCAAGATAGAGTGGTATCAGATATGTTACATACTAGGACCAGAGTTTGGAGATTATTTAGTTGTGAGGCTGGTTTAAGAATTAAGGTAGTAATGTTAATGTTTTTTGAGTTTGGATATCAGGACATGGAATCTGATTTTGGTATTGTGACTGACATATCCATTCACTAGGACTCTAATAACAAACTAGTTGACTCGATACATATAGGCACTAGTTACATGGGAAGCATTGGTTCATGCATTAGATAGGTTTGATTTGTGGTTTCTATGTCCGTATTTAGTCATCTCCCTAGATATACCATTGATTTTGGTACATCTTGTCTATTTAAAGTTTACTCTAAGAAAATTTCTACCTAAGATTATATATAAGATCACGATAAATATCCACATAGTGATGAAGCATCGATACAGGGACCCATTCAGGTGGTGGTGCCTCTGTGGGGTTTTCCAATATTTCCACACCCCAACGAGAAGTAGGTTAAACTGGATGTACTATAAGATAAGAAAGATAGGCTAATCAAAATTTATGAGTATTATTATAAATTACCCCTAGATTTATATAGTAAGATAGTCCCCAAGGTATTTGAGGAATGGCTAAAGGAAGTTACATGAGTTTCTATCTAGTTAGGACACCTACAAAATAGACGGTGATCCTGGTGGTGAGTCTTCTTTAGGGAACCATGTAGAGATGGTGGATTCTAGTGACTCAATCATATTAAGATATGAATATTTCATATATATATTTTGGGAATCTTTTTATAGATGATTTCTCCTTACATATGTTTTTGGATGTTCACATCTTGGATCTTCTATAGCTTCAGTAGGGATGCACAACTTTGGATGAGTATTCATCAAGGTTCACTAACCTCTCATGATACTCTATGGATATAGTTTGTGATCCATTATTCTAGGATCAGACCTTAATGTGGGACTATATAGATATATTTGGGCTAGTGTGATGCCTCATTTCATTCCTACTTATGCAGGAGTGCTTGAGTGAGCTCTGGTGGTAGAGAGTTTTTTAGTGGAGCAGACACCGATAGTTGATACTGATAGTCGGCACACAGGAGCTATGACATTGTTAGGTTGTAGATAAAAGATAAACAAATAATTTGGGAATATGGGACACTTCAATTGGTGGTCTCAATACAATTTTTATTTGGTTTAGGTCTCTTAGGATGGTTGTAGTTAGCCTAGGGAGAGGCAGTGATACTCTTGTGATGGTTGAGGACATCCCACATAAGATTTTCTAACCCACCATGTAGATGATAGAGGGAAAGTTGATAGAAAATATATACAGAGATAATGGATATAAAATGGAGTTCCATAGGGTGGTGGAAGTGGTGGATAATCACTGAGAGAAGCTGGAGGTGGTAGAAAGTTTGACCTATCACTACCATTACTCCTTAGTGGTCCCCAGTAGGCTTGGTTTGGTGGTGGTTAGGGATGAGGATAGTTGTAGGTAGTGGTGTCCTATTACTAAGAGGTTCCAGGGATGACTAGATTTTAGATCTATGTATTTTATAACTTATATGAAGTAATGATCAAAATAGGTACCAGAGACTCTTTTCTTGCTACATCCCTAGTCTAAGACATAGAGATTCCAGTTGAGCCTTTCGCTCAACCCTTCCATTTGAAGAATACTAAGTAGGAGATTTAGTGATAAAAAACTTTTTACCATAGTGTGACCTGAAAATAGGAGGATATATATTCTTTTGGGGTCTATTTTTAGTATTGATTATGCCTTATATCATCATACTAGTTATGGACTAACTATACACATTTCATGCACAGATTTACTATTTCAGGTGGGGGATGCAGTGAGTTTGTGTAGATGGGTTGATTTTTTCCTTCATTGGTGAAAATGACTAATAGTAAGAGTATTATGAGATCATAACCAGGAGGATACAAAAAATTACTCACCGGTTGGATAGTATTACCCTTGGAACAACAAATGTTATGATTTTTCAGCTTCTTGTACTGGTGAAAGAGTGTGAGGAAATATTACCTAAAGGAGTGATGGGATTACCTCCTCTGAGAGATAGAATTATTCATAAAATTGAACCTAGATACTAAACCAATATATATTCTAGAATATTATCTATATCTCATAAAAAGTTATGAGATGAAGGTGTAGTTGTAGTTACAGATGAAGGGCTTTGTCAGAGCCAGTGTGTTACCCTGGGTAGACCAAGTTTCGTTCACCAAGAAGGAAGATGAGATATTTAGGTTATGGGAAGATTACCATCGCCCGAAAAAGATGAATATGAATAATAATTATCCACTAATGAGGATAAAATACCTCTTATAACATTTGAACAGGGTGAGATAGTTCTCGATGATTGACCAAAGACTAGGTTATCACCAGCTCTGAGTTCGGTATGAGGACATCCCAAAAGACAACATTACAATGTCACTACAGCCACTATGAGTACTTATTGATTCCTTTCGGTGTGAATAATTCTCCAGTTCTGTTCATGGAACTCATGAATTAGATATTTTTCCTTTCTTATATCGGTTTGTGGTTGTCTTCAATGATGAAATCATGGTTTACATGACATTAGAGGATGAGCATGTGAGACACTTGATGATGGTCCTATACATACATCAAGTTCAGTAGAATTATATAAGTCTTTCTAATTATCCATTTTATATTTGAGAGGTCCACTTCATGGGACATGTTTTCTCAAAGAAGGAATTAACAGTAGACCTGGTGAAGGTTAAAGTAGTTTTATCTTGGGAGCCACCCAAGATCATGAATGAGGTGAAAATATTCCTTATGTTTATAGGATATTATTGAATATTAATACCTAATTTCTTAGGGATTATTTCACCCTTGACTAATTTTACCTATAAGTGGTATCATATTAGTTTGATAGAGATGTTTCAACAATCTTTTCAGGAGTCTCTATTGAGGTTGACAAGCACCCCCATGTTGATACTTCTTTATGAGGGTGTTGAGTATGTAATGTTATTCATGCCTCCAAAAATAGGGTTTGTAGTGTTATGATTCAAATGATGGCATTGATAACCTATGGATCATGATAGTTGAGAACACATGAGTAGAAATATGCAACCCATGATCTAGAGAAAACAATAGTGGTGCTCTCCCTAAAGATGTGCATACACTACCTTATAGGTGAGTGGTTTATGATATTTTTAGACCACAAGAGTCTCATGTATCTCTTATCATATAATGATATCAACTTGATATAGTTTTCTTGGTTATATATTTTCAAGTATTATGACTTTAATTTTATCTATACTCTTGATAAGAAGAACATGGTGGTAGATTCTCTTAACCGGAGAACTTGTCCATAGTTGTTGAGCGAGGCGTCAAAGTAATTAGTCTCATTGAATTTTTCCAAAGTGTATGAGAATTGAGTGTATTACCTCCAATGTATGGTTTTATACCTCCACTTCTATAGCATGTTATAGAGGCTCAACTATGAGATACCAAAAATGAGACCTTGTGAATTTAGATATCCACTAAACATGATCCTAATAGATTTTCTGAAGGTGGTGAGCATGACAAAATTTTAAATGAGAGTATGATGAGACCAATGATGTTTCAATAAAATGTTTTGAAGAAGTCTCATATTCCCATTGTAGGAATATCTGGGTGTGGATAATATATAATAATACATTCGACATCGATTTTGGTGGTTAGGAATGAAGAAGGTTATAACAAAATTTGTCTCTTAATGCCTCACTTGTTAGCAGGTGAAGGATGAGAACCAGTTTCTAGTGGGGTTTTATCAACCCCTTGAGATTATGAAGTGGATGTGGGATGATATTTCTATGGTCTTCATGATGGATATCCCATGATCATATAAAGGACATGATTCTATCTAGGTGATCTTAGACCGACCCACTAAGTCGTCCCAATTCTCATATATTTTTGAGTATAGTTCAATTGAGAGTTTGGGATGCCTTTAAATACAATATATTGTCCAATTTTATAGATTTTCATTGATTATAATTTGATAAAATTATGCTCAATACTTTTCAAAATTATAGATCATATTGTAGGAGGCCTTAAGGACTTAATTTCGTTTGAGCATGATGTTTCACCCCCTGATTGATGGTCAGACTAAGAAAACCATTTTAGTTTTAGAGGACATGTTGCAGGCTTTAATATTGGAATTTTTTCATATTTGGGAGGATTACCTACCTTGATGGAATTTTCACAAAATAATAGTTACTATTCCACCATTGATATAACACTATTCGAGGCCTTGTATGAGCAACCATATAGTTCACTATTGTGTTGGATTGATTTTTAAGTGTTAGCACTCATGGACCTAGTGTTAGTAAAAGAAAAAAATGATAAGGTTAAAATAATCTAGGAGTGGATGAGGATAGAAAAAATCCATTATAAGCCTTATGCAGACAAATTATTGAGGCATTTGCAGTTTGGTGAGGGAGACCATGTGTTCATGAAGGTCTCCTCAGCGGGTTTATAGAGATTTTTATATGGATTTAAGTTATCTATGATATTCATTATCCATTTTCAGATAATATATAGGGTCATTAGGGTGGAATAACTCTTAGATATATTGCTATTGTTAGACCAGGTACACAACGTGTTCCATGCGTCACAACTAAGGAGGTATGCCCATGACCTATCACATGTTATCAACTATGGTGAGATGGAATTAATTGATTGAGATACCTTTGTAGAGTAAGTATTAGAGATCTAGGATTAGTAGGAGAATATCCTTCAGGGGTGAGCGATTCCCTTAGTGTGTTTCTGGTGGAACCATGAGAATCTTTTGAAGATCCCCTCAAAATGTGAGAACTAGAGAATGGGAGAACCAGATGCAAGCACAGTTACCTCAACATTTTTAGAAATATATTTTTTCTTTTTGGGATGAAAATCACTAATGGGAGAGAATTTAATGAATCTATTTTTTCCTTGTTAAGATTTATAATATTTTAATGAATATTTTCAGTGTTAGGTGTTGAGTTAGCATTGGATTTCAGAGCCCAAAGTGGCTCATTGTTGATATAATAATTTTTTTAAAACAATTATATAATGAACACGTAATTTTCAAAAAATAATTGGGTAACACTTGAATAGGGACTCAGATGTGAAATTTGAGACTACTATTGGATTTGAAATGTGGGTTTTATCTTAGGTGTGACATAATATTTGTCAGTGTTGGGTGGTTCTTTTAACTGTGATTATTGAAGGATTAGTAAATTAATTAATTAATTAATTAATTTCTCCAAACCTGACATCAAATATTTTAAAATGGTAATGTAAAATATTTATGGTTATATGAATAACCCTATGTATTTGAGTAGAGAGTGTGGAGGAGATCATGGAAAATGAAAATAGATTGAGGATCATGATCAATTTCCAAAGGGTTTTCTTCACTAACAAAGTTTGTTAATCTAACCAATGATGATGAGGCCATAACATAATTAATTAGTTAATGATCTAGACTTGATTCATGATGTTTTTTTTGGATTTTATCCCATTTTATATTATCCCTCATCAAACAAGAATCAATTATTCCAACAATTTGATTTTTGGGAAAACAAATGATTTTTGGTTGATGTTTTATCTTCCTAGAAACAAGAGCTTGATATCGTTTGATTAGAATTCCTCTCCATTCATTGATTACACCCCATAATATTGAGGCCAATCCAAAAAAATCTATGAGGTTCATTACTCATATTTATGTTTTATGCTTTTCTCCCCTCACTCTTCATGAAATCATCATCAATATTCCATTTTGACAACAGTTCAACAAATACCTAGTGGACACCTATTTTATAATTGATATTTGTTATAACAGATCACCACCATGGGTCCAGGATCAGGATCGATTACATGGTCGATGTTCATAATGAGAAAGATGATGTATTATAATTGGATGAAAAGATATTGTTTTTGGGGTGTTTGGTGTTCTAGTGATGTGACGACACAAAGGATGATTTAAGAGTGGATTGTGTATCTTGAATCCAGCCGCCAATGAAAGAGAGGTTTATTCCATACTATATTCATGAACCATGAGAAATATTTTTTGGTTGGATTGAATGAGTAATCCACAAATAGGAACACAAGATATTTTCTTGGATTCTGGAAAAATCCTGACTACACAACATGTAGTCCTAAGAACACATGTTGTGTGGTCTCCTATTACAGTGCTAGGGTTTTGACATAGAAATAAATATCACACACCATGTGACACATGTCACACACTATGAGAAAATAAATATGGTGACTCATCATGTATGATTATGGTACAAGGGAACAAACACAATTAGGTACTCAGATACAACATGGTACATGGGTATGACCTAGTACACATGCATGACCAAAGTACACGAGCGTGGCCTGAGGAACACATACATATTCTAGAGAACATGGGAAGACCCAAGGCATAAAAGACATTCAATGTATTACCAGTGCACACCCTATACTTCTTCTAGAGAGATTTGAGGCCCTTATTCTCTTTAGTGTAGAAATGTTTCCCTATAGGGTACATTCCCTCAGTTAATCCCCATAAGGGTAGAGTGAGGGATCATGTCATGAGCATAGGATATGATCCCATTTGTATAATAATTATCATATATATTTTCAAGAATACAAACATGTGTCTTGGGGTTTGATCCTCTATCATATCTTATTCTATAGGTGGGGTTTTAGGAATCATCATGACCAACCCACTCGAGTATTGATCCCCTAAATTATAGGTTATTACAGATAGGGTCAAGTATACCCCACAACCCTGGGAGTGATCGATTATTCATGTATAGATCTATTTAGAGTTCCATCATGTACTTATTTATGTTAAGGCCTGATGATATTGATCTCTTTAATGAGTTCCGTCAGTTTTGTCATACTTATGGAGTGAGTTCTCTGAAATGAGAGTTACTCATAATCTTGAAAAAAATCCATGGTTGGAAGCATAATTATGAAATTAAATTAATAATTAGTGTCTATATTGAGTATATCTGGGTTATTATTTTTGTACCTAATATTTTTATTTACATATATGTATGATGATGAGTTTACTACTCTCTTGATGATTTATTTTTCATGAATTTAGGGTTCTCTACTGGGTATTTTCATACTCACCCATTCAAATGATCTGCATGCTCATGTCATGTTTTATGTAGAATATTGGATATTAAATGTGGTACTAGGTAGTCCAAGAGGAGACAATGAATATTTGATCTTAACATACCATGGTTCAGACCAAGTGTTCCATTTGTATGTAGCCCCCTCTTTCTTGAAGGTTAGACTTATTTTACAGTTTTGGTGAGTTGTATTTGGCCCTTTTATTCTTTCTATTATTTATTCATACTCTTATTATTGGATATAGATGTATAAATTCATTGGGTATCAGTTTTATTTGTCCTTTAAGTATTTTATTAGTATTTCAAGACCTGTATATATTTACAGGTACTTAGGCTAAGGCCTCCCATGTGTGAGATATTCCAACTCGGTGCTTGTCTCCATCCCCTAACCTATTGGAGGTGGTATTGGGGATTCACACATGGTTTAACGGTATAAATATTGGATATAGTGGGTTGTGACATGATAGATTTGGAGATATATTTTTTAACGTGAAGAGGCCTTAACAAATTATTTGTAACCCCTACCTATAATATCAATAATATATATATTTTTATGCACCACATCTCATATGGAATATTGGTCGTTTCTTTATTTAGAACTTAATTTAGTATATGTGTTTTTATTTGTAACAAGTTTCCCCAAATGGTAGTTTAATACTTTCACGACTCATCATTTATATCACAATGTCTAATAATTCATGGTTCCTCCATTCACATACAATATTCCATTGTGGTGTATAAGGAGTAAGATTAAATAGAATCCAAAACTCTTTTACAATATTTATTAAATCTTGGTTTAGATATTCTCTACCACATTCTGAGAAAGGTTTATTTATATTTTTACTAGGTTGGATCGCAAATTCATTCTTTTATTCATTGAATTTATCAAATAAATCTGACTTATACCTTATTAAGAAGACATATCCTTATATACTAAAGTCATTTGTAAAAGTTATGAAGTATGACTTTTCACCCACTTCTTTAACTGTAAATAGTACACACACATCTATATAAACTGACCCCCAAAGCTCTATATCCCTCAAAATTTTTCCCTAAAATGGATATTTGGTCATTTTTATTGCAAACAAGCATTACATATTCCAAGTAATTTTTTTCAAAAGAATATAAATATCCATCTCAGTATAATTTAGTTTAAAAAATTTAATTTACATTACCTATGTGGTGATACCACATTTGGGTGTGATATGAGTCATGAGAACTAGATTCATCATCAATAATAATTATTTAGTTTGTGTAATTATGAACATAATGTCCATTATTTAGGTGTTCCCAACCATAATATATTCTATATTTGTAATAGAAGCAAATTTTATTTTCAAATTTTAAAATAAAACCATCCATTTCAATTCTGGACATAGAAATAATGTTTTTGGTAATTGATGACACAAAAAAATAGTTCTTTAAAACCATGATCATTCTAGTTGACAATGTGAGGTGGTAGTCTCTAATAGCTACAATGATGATCTTAACTCCATAAGAAGATCATAGAACCACATAACCTCATGAAAGTCTTCTGAATCTAGTGGGTTCTTGTAATTAGATACAAATGTGAGCACTAAAAGTTGTATATAAGGACCAATTTTTAGAAATTTATAGATTGTGATCAATAACAAATGAACTTGACGCTTCTACTTTATTATTTTTAATAGTGTGTTTCTTTTTCTAGTTTCACCTTTTTCCACATGCGAATTAGGCAACATCATATTCCTATGCCTTCCCCTTGACTTTCCTTCTCTTGGGTAGGCATTGTGAAGAGTACTTAAACTTGGTGTCATTACTAGGATATTTCATATTATCCTCATTATTATTCACCGTAAGAACTGAAATATTTTCACACTTTATATCCTTATTTACAATGTTAATGAGAGTAATGTTATATACGATACACTTTTCAATGTTGTTCAAATTACAATACACAACATTGCCTGAGAATTTCTAAGAGAGAGATGCAAGTTTGAGATCTTTGCATAATTCTTCATATAGCTTTATCCCAAGAATATTGAATTTCTTATTATAGAAAATTATCTTCGCTATGTGAGGACCAGCTTGTACACCCTCTCGAATATTTCTCATAAATATTACCTTGAAAATATCTAACCACTCTTATTTCAAACACTCCAGATAAATATCATAGATATGGGTGACCATAGTGTATTCATCCATGCTTTTATGTGACTTATCAAGTTCAATGGAGATGGATGATAACAATAAACACTAGAAATATATAATTACCATCTCAATACAAAAATACCATTCCTTAATGCTTATAAATAATGTTTTCTAAATCATGGTTACTTTATTAAAGTTTATCCTTTTTACCCTTATGTATGTTTTACATGTTTATCTTTACCCTTACATAACTCTCTTAAGTTTTCTATTACCATTAAATAATTTTGGAAGTACCCTTATGTGAGATTATTAATCTTGGTTCTACCCTTACAAAATCTCAATGTACCATTACATAAGTCCTAAAATTTATTCTTTACCTTTAAATATGGATTTTATTACCTTTAAGCAAGGTTTATAATTTATGTTATACCTTTACGTAATTCTAGATTACCGTTATGTATGAATTTTATAACCCTTTCACAATTATTATAAATTTTGGTTTACATTTATATATATATATATATATACAAACATACTGAACTTAACACATAGCATATAAAATATGTTTTACCCTTGTATAATAATTTTCTAACCCTTACAAAAGTAACTTATTACCCTTACGTAAGATTGAAATGTTTATTTACCATTACATAAGGAACATTGAAAATGGATATTACTTGATATTTTTATAGGTTCAATATTCCACCATTAGTTATAACATGATACCACTAGTTTAAATATATTACTTCTAGATCATATGCGCTATCTATAGTTCAAATGCTTCTATTTCTAGTTTACCTCTGCTACTGCTAGATCAAATTTTCTACCACCAGAAAAATTTTCTACCATTATTGGAATTTTTATACCTACATTATTGTTTTAATAACACTAGAATATGTTTTATACCATCAGTACAAAAATTATATCTCTAGGATTCTTCTACTACTATTAACTACCATATAGATCTTTTATCGCTAGTAGATATCAACTATGGATAGTTGAAGATGTTATCTCTAGTTAAAGATCTGCTACTATAGATATCTATAATAAAATTAAACTTAATTATTCCAATGGATATTTTAGGGTACTTAATGAAATTTATAAATATATGTAGTTAACAATTATTTTTCATAAAATGTATACTCATTGCATTAAATAAAAATTCATACTTTCCACATTTTCTACTGAGTATATGGAATTATATCATTTTATTATTATACTCTAATGGATAATTGGATATTTTGAAAAGCTATAAAATTAGAAAAACACCTAATACAAAAATTACGGGTAAATGATTACCTTTTAATTATACTTACTATCTGGATATGCTTCAGTTCTTACTGAAAATATAGAGGATTGTCTAGTGCTACACATGACACTATGATTTTCTTACAAAAAATAGAAACCTTACAAAAAATTCATGAAACATATTTAAGGATAAATTGTAAAATAATAAAAAATAACAATAATAACATTCATAATATTCCCTTTCTTGGATAGGTAAATCATAAATATAAAAAAAATTCTACAATCATTCTTTATACTTATTTGTTTTATGTATATCTGTGTTATTCTTATAGTAACTGTATAATCCTTAAGTACAATATCTTATCTTTTATTAGAGAGTACACTAATAATCTGTCCATTTATTTTATAACTTTTATCCTATGAAGAATTGTGGAAGAGGCCATTTTTATCTTAGAATAACATGTGGGAAGTTGTATGTAAAAACATTATATAGGTTGTGGGTCACGTTTGTTGTTTAACAATCTGTTTAGAAGTGGGTGTCTACAAAGTGGAGTGGATTAGGTCTTGTCTTGATAGTAAACTAATTTTTTTATTACACATTGTGTTTCATTAATTTATTTAATTTGTTTTAAAAATAATATTTTTTTATTTTTTTAAAAATCATTAGGAAAACATTGCTCTAATAATTAGCTCTAATAAGTGTTATATATATTGTGTTTCATGTGATTAGATATATTTTAAAAGTTAAATTGATTTTTAAATTGTTTTAACTAGGCTTTGATCAAGACTTTGAGAAATATTTTAAACACTTTAAATTATATATTTATACTATTTTAGTTATTTGGTATGTTTTTATAAATAGGGGGAATTTAGTTTTAATAGTTTTTAAATATAAAATTTGAATTGGAAACTCAATTAAAACCCATATTGAGTTGTCCACTCTAAACAAAATTTTGTAGAAGATGAATTGTTTTTCTGTCTCTTTTCTTGCCTCCAACATTGACCATGATATTTTTCAAAATATTAGAATTTATATTTGTTCTCTAATTTTTTATTATGGTTTCTAAGTCTGAGGGTTATGTTACCAATAGAAACACATATTTTAATGGTAGAAATTATGGTCACTAGAAAATAAAAAATAAAATCCTTAATGATAGTATGTGTTATTATATTTGGGGATCTATTGAGGATCAATATGTAAAACCTAAATCTAGTAGAAAATAATCAGATGATCCTACTAAAGCTACCTATGATTATAATTTCAAAGATACATATGCTTTATTTTTTTTTCTTTCAAAGAGGGGGAATTTAATAGGATATCTTCTTATGATATTACTTATCAAATTTGGGATACCCTTTCTTTATCACATGAAGGAACTTATGATGGTAAGGAAATAAGGTTAAATAAAAATAATATGAATTAGGATACATTAAAAAATAATAATGATTAATATATCTATGATATGTATATCAGGTTCAATGAGATCATAAATACTACGATTACACTTGGAAAAAAGATGAACCACACAGCTCAAGGGCTAAGGTTCTTGAGGTGTTCTCCAGATTGTTGGAGAAGTACTGTGGTATTTATTTCAAAATCACATAACATCATCAAATTACCATTCAAGGAGTTGATTGGAAATATAGTGATGTTTTTAATAATAACTAAAAGTGAAAAATGAATATGATGATTTGAAGAGAAAACTTGTTTCCTTTAAGGGATCACAGACAAAATATAAAGAATATTTCAAGATAGAAAATACCATTGGAAGGGAAGCTGATATAAAAAGTGATAAGTAAATTGATCAGGCAGACGAAATATTTAATAATTGTTATAAAATAAAAAACTCTTTTGTAAGTAAAATTACAAATAAAATTATGATAAAAGAGGAAATTGGAGGAATGATTAGAAAAATGATGAATATTCTAATGAGATTATATGCTATGAATATAAGAGGAAATAAAATAAAAAATAACTGCAATAAATCAAAAATAATAAAATATCAAAGAAATAATGAAGGACACTTGTAGTGCATATAAAGATTTCCACAATGACTCTAATTCTAGCTGTAAAGATATGATTGAAAAATAAAATTTATGCATCATATATACTACTTATGAGGAAACATCAACTTATTTTGATCATATTTTTAATGATATTGAAATGTATAATGAATAATTAGAAGAATATTATGTTATTATAGAAGACACCATGAATGAGTTAAATGATAAATATAAAAATATAAAAAACGTTAATGTTTTATGTGTTGTAAAAAAATATGATATTAGTATAGAAAAATATAATAATAAAAATCTATTAAAGGAAAATACTAAGATGAAACTAGTAAAATAATAGATTAAAAAAATTTCAAAATATTTTATTAACATTAGAAAAACATTGAATATCATACTAGATGAACAAAAAAAATCCAAAATCCAAATTGGGAATTAGTTATAAATCTGGATAGTAAGGGAAGCAATATAAGAATGATTTCATTCATAGTTACAAAAATAATATTTCATTTTATAGTAAAACTACTAGTTTTATAAATAATTATAAAACATTTATACCTAATTAATCCTTTCTATAAAAAAATATATTTTTTATAATCAATCCTATGAATACATTTTGATTCCAAATAATTTATTTGATAACTTCTCTAGATCCATGAAAGTATCAGTAACAAAATCAATTTTTTTTATTTTATTATGAAAAATCCATGAAAATTTCCATTAAAATAAATGGAATTTGGATATTTTATTTTCCATACATATGATCAGAAACTATTTAATCTTCAATAATCTTATAAAAGTGGATGGTGGACATGTCAATTTTGGCGACAATGAAAAATAAAATATTAGTATGCATTTAAAAATTGGTTTGAATATATCCTTATTTATAATTTTTTATTCCTTTATGAATTAAAATATAATTTGGTTAATATTTCTCCATTGTGTGATGCTAATTTTAATGTCAAATCTAAAAACATTTCATGTAATATTTTTGATTCCAAGCATTCTTTAGTATTTACTACTTTATAAAATGATAATATTTATGTTTTTAATTTAGATTCCTTATTTTAAAAAAATGTTTCTTATTTACATTATTTTTTTTATAATCTTGGTTGTGGAATAGGATAATAGGCTGATTCAATATATACTCATTTTAAAATCTAAATTAGAAGGTTTTAGTCAACGATATACCTAATATAGAATTCCTAAAAGAAAAATTCTAAAATCATTATTAAAGGGAAAGAAACAAAAAATATCTTTCAAACCAATTAAAAATATATATACCCCTAAAACACTAGAGTTAGTTCACATAGATTTAGAGTTTCTTGTTTATTAAGAAAACATTATGCCTATGTCAATATTGATTATCATTCTATATATACATGGGTGTTTTCCTTTCTTATAAGAGTGAACCTCATTACTATTTTTTGAAATATGTTAAGTAAGTTGAGAACCTTATTAGAATCAACAAACAAACATTGGTAAGTGATTATGGTATAGAATTTGAGAATCAATACTTTGAATCAATCTACTAAAAATGTATATACTCTCAATTTCAATACACCTCATGCACCTCAACAAAATGGGGTAATTAAAAGGAGAAATATGAATCTTCATGAAATTTATTTAACTATAATCAGTGAATATGAAACACATATCTACTTTTGGGATGAATAACTTAATATATATTTCTATGTAATTAACAGATCTCTTATCAGAAATATCTTTATAGAGACTCCATTTAAATAATGGAATGGTAGAAAAACGATATTAAATTACTTAAGATTTATTGGATGTAAATTATACATTATAAAAACAAAATAGAATTTGGAAAATTTTATATAAAAAGTATATTAATGGATTTTTATTGGTTATTTAACCACTAGTAATGTTTATAGATTACTTTAGAAGAAATATAAAGTTATGGAAGAAACTGTTCATCTCATTTTTGATAAGAAAGTCCATAAACACCAAACTGCTATACAAAATCTTGAGGATGATATTTAAAATATGAATCTCAATAATACCTCTAAATATTTTGATCCTTATGTTGATTACTTGATAAATTAAATAACATATGGAATCATGTCCTTTTACACCAAGTACTTCAGTTCTTAGAACTATTAGAAAGCAAAAAAACCATACTCTGGATGCTTTTGTAGGAGACCTTTATAAAGGTAATAAAAACCAATCCTTACAGAGGAACTGAGTTAATCATAAATCTTTTTTTGATATATTTAACCTAATAATATCAATAAAGTAATCAATGATAAATGTTGGGTAATATATATGCATGGATAATTGAATTAGTTTGAAAAAAATAAAGTCTATGAATTAGTTGATAGAAATATAGAATACCTAATTATTGACACTAGTTAGGGATTTAGAAAAAAGTTCTATGATCCTAGAAAAATTATTAGAAAAAAATATAGATTGGTCGCATAAGGATATAGTTAAAAATAAGGTATTGACTATGAAGAAAAATTTTCACCAGTAGCTAAACATGAATCCATCAGAATACTAATTTCATATGTTGCACATTTTAATTTCAAACTATTTTAAATGAATTTAAAGAGATAATTTATAAATGGTTATATTATTAAGGATTCTTTTTTTGTAAACCTCATGAATTTCAAAAGTTTCCATTTTCCAAATCATGTTTTTAAATTAATTAAAACTTTTTTTGGTTTAAAACAGGCTCTTAGATCTTGGTATGATGGGCTCATTACTTTTCTTTTTTCGAATGATTTTACAAAAGGTATTAATGACCCAACTCTATTAATAATAATATTTTAAAATAATTTTTTACTAGTTAAAATATATGTTGATGATGTTATTTTCAGATTATCGAAAAAATCCTTGTGTATATAATTTTCTAAAATGATGCAAAATGAATTTGAAGTAAATTTAATTGGTAAGTAAAAAATTTATATTGGTTTTCAAAAACACTCAAAGTAAATATGGAATCATTTTAAATTAATGGAAATTCATAATGTATCCTTTAAAACATTTTTTATAGTTAGTAGCAATGGTAGTGATACTCTAATGAGTACAAGTTGTAAGTTAGATATGGATAAAATGGGAAAATTAGTTGAACATACTACTTATAGAGGCATCAATGGAAGTTTACTATAAATAACTGCTAAACGACATGATATTATGTTTAGTGTGTGTATGTGTTTTTATTTTTAAGAAATGCCAAAAGAATCATATTAAAATTCTATCAAAATAATTTTCAAATAACTTAAAATTAAAAGTAATTTTTGACTATTATACACTAGAAGACATGCATTTGAATTAATTATTTATCCCGATACCAATTTTTGTGGTTGTAAGTAAGATATAAAGAGCACCTTTAGAACATGTCACTTTTTGGGAAAGTACCTTGTATCATGGTATAGTAATAACTAGAATTCAAAATTAATATCCACTATTAAAGATGGATAAATAAAAGAATGTAATTATTGTGTATAAATTCTATGTATAAACCACACAATACTAGAATTTTGATACGAATTTATACATATCTATATAAAATGTGACAATTCAAGTTCTATAAACATTTATAAAAATCTATTTTCTCACTCTAGGAAATAGAATATTGATATAAGACATAACTTTTTGAGATACCATTTTCAAAAATGTGATATAACACTTGAGTTCATTGGAACTTAACATCTTCTTGCTATCATTTTTACAAAGACATTGAATACTAAGACAATAATCTATATCAGAAATGATATTAGAATGATAAAATTTTCTTAATACATTTATTCTTTAATTTTTGGTAGAGCTAAGTCATATGTGAGGGTGATATCATTGGTAAGATGTTATTGTTGGATTTTAGCATTAATTGACAACATTTTCTTACTAAAGTTAAGTATTATAACCTAGTTTCCATCATTATTTTCTACTATTACTATTGTTAAATTTTATCTCTTAAATTAATTATATTATTCTAATTAAAATCATTTTTTGTTTAAAATATTATTCAATGAACTAAATGATAGAAATATATATTTAGTGTCTGAATAGAATCCTATTTCATTCATTCCACTTTAATCATATTCTTCCTTTCTCTCTAGAACATCAACCCGACTATTAACCTTTAACCTCCACAATCATGATAAAATGGTGAGAGTAAAGTTTGTTGATGATTATTTGGACGATTCTCAACTTTGCAAGAAAACTAAAGGCGAATCCATAAATCCTATCAAGCCAAGAAATTATATTATTCCATCATTATTATTAGTGGAAAAGAAATAGATAGATTAAAATTATTTTTAATTAAGTAACTAATTTGTTTAGAAGGTCATTCCAGAGTAAGGATGGGATGAATGATTATCTGTGAAAAAAGAGACCATTCTATCCTATATTGGTGTGTGATTTATATATATTTTCCAAGTTTGAATTTGGAGATAAGAAGATATTATTAGGATGTTCATAGATATAAAAGAGTTAGTGTTTTCTTTAAATTAATTGGTTATGTTCATTGGAGTTCACTTTTAAAGGGATTTATGAGGACTATTAGAGTTTATATCCCATTGAACATGATTGTTTTTAATTTATTTCACACTAATAAAAATTAATAGGGATACTAAAATGATAAAACCTATGGTAGTGGAACTTGATGACTAATTTCATATACTTTTCATGTTTATTCAATATATGTTATATCCTAGAAAGTTGTATTTTAGTGTTATGAGGTACCAAGATACATTCTTTTTGTTTCTTATGATAAGAGAATACAAAATAAATATGTTTAGATATCTAATAATGCATATTATAGGCCTCTGCAAAACAACCTCTAAGATGAATTAATTTTTTTATCTAAAGATTATTTATACTAAATATAAATAATAATGACTTATTAATAAATTAGAAAAGAATTTGAAATCGTTTGGTATTTTATGTATAATCTAAACAACTTTTAAAATAATGAAATTAAATCAAAACCCTTAGTTGAAGAAGTGGGTAGTGGATACTAAAAGGATTTATGATGATTTTAAACCAGTAAATAATCAATCCATTCATAGATATTTATTTTATCTCGTCTTAGTGCCAGAAGAGTTTTTTTTTACCATTTTGTTGAAGAGTTGGCTGAATCCAATATTGAAGTTGAGAAGGATGTTGCGAATGAAGAAAAAAAAGAATCTTTTTCTTCATTAGTTGAGCCAAGGATTGACCCTCACACATTAAGGATACCAATTTTCTTCTATTAACCCCATGATTATACTATTTTCTTTCTTTATAAGGAGTTCTTTTGGATGAATAAAATAAGGATTCAAATATTGAATTAAAATTTCCACTAAGTTTAAAACAATAAGATTTCGAGACACCTAATAATTTTACTATTTTATATGACAAATATTCTTTTGATATTGATGGAGAAGATAAAGATTCACCTTATAAGTGTATAAGTCCCCAAGGTTATTTGTTATTGGAAAAACATACTCAGATTCAGATGAAGATGATCATGATGGAGGTAGTTTAATAGATCATAGTGAACCTTCCATCTCTTCTACTTAGAGAGATCTTAAGGGATCATTGGTAGAATGTATATAACATTTAGAGTTTCTATAAACATTTCCCTATGTGTAAAATTCTAGATATGATAAAATGGTAGCTACAGCTCCAGTTCTTACTAAATATTCTTGTCTTGATGTTGTTCCAACTAGACAATAGTGGTTTTGAATTCCTCCTCCTACTCTTCCTTGGACATATTATCTGACCTGAGCTAATTTGGATGCCTTTAAGGTGGATTTTTTTTTATATTTGTGGTTTAATAAGATTATGAAATTTCTATTAAAAGTCTCAAAAATAAGAATACATTTCTTTTATTGTGTCATTAGTTTTGGAACACCTCTAACCAAAACTGTTTTTGAGAATTTGAAATGTATAAGTGGAGATCAGAAAGTTTGTTGAGAATATTGAGGTTATAATTTCTAATTTGGATGAGATGATGTTTGATCTGACATATCTTGGTGTTATGAATTCGACTACTAGAGCCTCTACAATTAGATATTTTCCCTCTTATGTTCCTATTTGAAATAGGAAAAAACATCCAAATAATTAACCAATTTATTCCAAAATTTATCCAAGAGCTTATCCCATTTCAAAAGATTTGATTGGACTAGTCGAGGAGAAAAAATAGTGTTACGGATAATAAGTTTTGTCCATTCGAAGTCAGACTATGAAAAATGTCCAGCGGATATGATTTTGGGGAACATTATGGATTTTCACTCAAGAAAGATGTTGGGTGCCTAATAATGGAATCTTACAGGAAAAATGATCCATACCCATGGTTCTTACATGACAAATGTGATGTAAAACAACCCCTTTGTGCACACACCTACCGTGGAACAAGGAATAACTATGAGGAAGACAACATTTACACCCAAAATCTTGTATTTAATGTCACGACCCATCCTCAGGTCCCGTGCCGTGACTACCCCAAGCCCGCCTTCCATAGGCCAGGGGCTGGTGACTAGCACCAAGGTGTAAAATCCCAGTAAAAGGGAAGGTATTTCCTTTGAAAAGTAAACAAGCACTACATAGTAAGAAAGCGGAAATGTAAACACTAAGTAAAAGCTGGTACAACAGTAAGTGCGGAAAATTAAAGGGGACCGGAAATACAAGCCCAACTGCAAAGTACAACTGAAAGGGGAAAAATTACAACTGAAAGGAAAAGCCGCAGCATTGAGCCATCCTCTGGAAGTCCCACCTGAAGTGTGGGTACAGAAAGCCTCCACTGCTCCTCGGGTCCATCCGACCGCTCTGAGTGCGTTCTGCCGAGTGGTCCACCTCCAGGTACCATCCTGCTCCGCAAGCCTCCACGACGATCAACGCTGTCCATCGTCTGCCACCAACACAACGAAGTGCGGGCATAGCCCGTGCAGGGGTGAGTATAAGCTACTCAGTAGGGACCCCGAGACCTCTGAAGGTCTCCGAAAATCCACAAAGGATAAACCACAAAGGAAAGATACAATCACGAAGTAACATCCGACACTGCTTAGGTATATGACCATACATATATCTAAGTCATCAATTCTTGCTCGGCTCCAACATCCGAGCTCAAGTAAAACCCAGTCCACACAGGAAAGAACAACGTAAAATCCACACAGGATAGCTCAACACAATCCACAAAGGAAAGTAAAACGTAAATCCACACAGGATAGCACAACACAATCCACAAAGGAAAACAAACAGGGTTTTCAGCTCACACAGGTATACTTCTTCGAATGACGAAAGAAATGATCACTGATCCATCTAAGTCGTCGGACCCACAAAGGATCGATAGGTACTAACCCCCGCAATGACCTACAAAGGATCTGACCCACAAAGGATCGATAGGTAACTAACCCCCGCAAAGACCCACATAGGATCGGGCCCACATAGGACCTGTAGGCGCTGGCCCACACAGGACCGCTGAGCACTGACCCACACAGGATCGGACCCACAAAGGATCGGTAGCACTGACTCACAAAGGATCGCTGAGTGCTGTAGTCATCGCCGTCGAGTCCACTGAGGATCTCTGCACAGTCATCGTCGTCACAGTAGTAGTCGCAGCCAGCTCTAGGGTTCCCGCACATAGCAAGCTCGTTCGGTAGGGTCCGCTCCACGAGCCGAGAGGCTGATACATCAACTAACACATAGTCCAGAGTTGATGTATCCAAAAGTTCCGTATCGTCAACAGGAACTCAACGTCACAGACGGCGCGTCAATCGGACGCCTGGTCTGAGAGATATTGGCCTTTTCGTCCCAGGGGCCCGGTTGGTTTTTAAGGAAAAACCAACCCGACCATACTCCACCTGCGTCCAAACCTCGGACGGAGTAATCCAAAATATCCGTCTCACTTAGATGAATTCAACGAAGTCGACGACATGTCGATCGGATGTCCGAAGATCAAGATACGAGCGTTTCCGCTCCGAAGGCCCGGCTGGTTTCCTGTACGAACCAACCCGGCCAAACCCAAAGTATTCCGAATCCTTGAGTGCGTTATACCGAAACGACCGTCTCGATCCAGTGATCACATCTCCGCTGACGGCACGTCGTTCGGAGGCCCATAGCTCAAGATACGGGTAAAAGACCGAAAATGGTCCGAAGACGGGGGGTCTGGGCCCAGAACGACCCGGCCCGGCCAGGGTGCGACCCGGCCGGTCGGGCCGGCCCGGCTCGGCTCGGCCGAACGGTCGAGCAAGGAAGCCGTGGGGCGCTGCCCCCGCGGGATGAAAGTGCCGCGGCCCACGTGGGGCCATGCTGGAATTCAGCGGACACTGCTTTGCCGCGTCCCGTGCGTGCCGGACCCGCGCGGCCGCGACAGAAGCCGCGACGGCCCTGTCCGGCGGCGCGCCGGGGCGCCGCTGCCTACGGCCGCCGAGACCGCAACACCAGCGACCCGCGCCGCCTGTGGGTTCCGCAGGCCACTGGAGTTGCTCCGGTGGTCCGATTTCGCTCTCGTCTGCGCCGTAGCTCCTCCCGGGTTCCGTACTTCACTGCGGAAACAACGAATCACCCATGCGGCATGTTTTGTCGTCGCCCGCCAATCTGCACAACAACGAAGAACTACGGAGGGTTGTCGGGCCATGTTTTTCTGGCCCGCACCCTCCGCATTAGGTGATAACAATCAGGAATAAAATATTCAACACATGAATAACAAGCAAGGCACAATTTTAATAGAATTAAAATTGAACTTGATCCGGGTTCTTCGTTTTTTTAAAGAAACAATCACGGAAATAAAATTTATTTCAAAAAAAACCCCTACCTCGTCAATTCGTCACACGCGCGTTCTTCGCGGAATTGATCGCCGCGAAAGGAGGCGATCGTCGCGTCGCGTCGTCACGGAATACGGTGCCGCGTCGACGAAATCCGAGGTTCAAGAACAAGTAGATTTAATTAATAATAATTAAATCCATATTGTTGTAAAAAAACACAAAGAATTTAAAAGGAGCGCAACCCCCTACCATGTCGTTGTCGATCGAAGGTTGTTGCATTGTTGGATTGTCACGGAAGAACGTCGGGGAAGAAGAATCGCCGGCATCGCGGTACTTGGCGTCGCGTCGTCGATCTCCGAGGGCTCGGTGTTCTTCTTCACCCTTCGTCGAAGGCCGACGTTCTTTTCGTTCGTCGCGTTCTTCGCCTTCTTCGAGTTCTTCGCGACGGAGGATGAAGAACTTGAGGTTCTTGTCAAATCCTCTCAACGAACAACACTCAAGAAGTCGTGCGTTGGTCTTATTTTATTATTACGCCAACGGATTGAAAAACCGGTTAAGAAACGATTAAATTAATTCATAGAATTAATTCAACAAATAAAACCGCCCAATTAATTGGTGCGTTAAGAAATTAAGAAAACGCGTCAGTTGACTTTCATAATGACGGGTTTTCGCGGGTGCGTTACTTAGCGGAAAAGAATCGGTGGGGCTCGTGCGGGCCCCACCTCACAAATATCCTACCAAGAGGGTAGGATATTTTTGGATAGCACCCTATCCGCTTCAACTCAGCTTAAACAGATTAAAGTGGCCTTCAAGTGGCTTTAAGTGAAATAAAATAAAGTTTGTCGTACCAATTATTTTATTTCTTAACTTTAAGCCCAAAAATTAAAAACCACATCTGAGCAAATGCAACTCCAAAAGAGGAATTTCTAATCAAATACCGGCGCTGCGATTCCATCGGTGCCCTCAGAATTCGATTCCGAGCACTCGTTCAAAAGTTAGAAAAACCCGCTCGTCCGTTCACTGAACGTACCCGAGCCAAACATTGGAAAAATTATTCCGGGCACACTGGGCCTTGGAATCAGGTGCCGTCAGAAACTGTGTTCTTGTAAAAATCCAAAGAAAATTAAGAAAAAAAATTTCCCTGAATTTTTCGGGTATTTACATTTAATCACTAAAGTTATTATCTATATATAGAAGTGTACCCCCCTTCTTCAGGGTGATGATTTAGAGGTCGGCCTCCACTCTGCTGCGCGTATGACTGATCTTCCGCAACATCATAAAATAATGGAACTCATGAAATATAAGATCCTGCAAGATAGGTTCCCGACAGGTACTCCTTCACATGGGACCATAGTTGTGTAATCCTCACCTGACCTTTTTTAGACAAAGTATGAAAAGTGAAAGACTACCACTTGCATGAAACATTTGTCTTGTGCGCAAACCCAATATTATGTTCAAAATTTCCAATCTTCCCATTCTAGAATGCAGTAGATCAAAGTCTAAAATATTGCAAGAAAATGTGCCACACAATCTAATTTTATGTGAAATAACATATAGGAATGCACCCTCTACTCCATACAATGAAGGATTCACCCCTACAACCACTCTCGGGATCAGTTTCTAGCTGTGATCCCAGGCCTCTGGAAAGGCCCGTTCACCAACTTCATTGAACCGCATGAAAATCAAGAGTCACACCATGATTTTTTTGGTTCAGGTGGAGGAAATTTTGGATTTCACCCTTGTGCTACACAACCTTCCAGCCTTGAAAAACCATGATTCGAGATACTCTTTTTCACTCCATGAAAAACCTTGAGTTAACCTACTCCTCTTGGTCCCTTTTCCATGTCACAAGTTGAGGTTTTCATATTGGATTCTCGAACCACCCTGATTCGAAATGTTCCTCAAGAATATCTTAAATATTCATCACCTGGTTCTAATTCTAGGTTGAAAAGAAGGATACTCTTGCATAAGTCCCACACCAGCCATTTATAGGTATCTTATGCTCAAAATTCCTCACTGAAAAACTTTAAACTATAGTACACCCTTTATAAAAAACATAGGATTCCTCTTACTGCAAACACAATATTTTTTTTGACCTAAACATAAGATTCCAATAGTTCTCTTTACATGAATACAAAATTTAGTATATAGCACATAACAAACATAGGATGCATCTTGATCCAAAAAAGAGATGCCTTATGCACCAAGCATATGATTTCAACAGTCCTCACTACACGACTATCAAACTATAGTATAACCTATATGAAAAATATTGGATACCTCTTGCACCAAACAATAGATTCCTTATAATCCAAGAATAAGATTTCAACAGTCCTCACTACATGACTTTAAACTCTAGCACACCCTATCACTAAATAATAGGATATCTCCTATGAAAACAAGATGCATTATATTTCTAGAGTAAGATTCCTCATACCATGATCTTTAAAAGACCACCAGACAATAAAACTGAGCCTCTATCTCATGTGTAATCCCATATCATATACATTGACCCACCAACGAGTTGGGATTCCCTCATGACCTGACATGGGGAAGCCTGAATGGGATTCTTCCATGCATGAAACCCATGAACCTGATTCATTAAAATGACATTCAAATGACATTAAACTAAATTATTGCCTCATATATTGCACATGGAATTCCCTCATGGCCATAAATAAGGAAGACATTCTAAAAAAATCCCACATGTATGGTCCATCCACACCATTGACGCTCCATAGAGGTACCCAAGAAACTCTCATGTATAAGCCCCATCCACACCATTTTCCCTCTATAGCATCACCTGAGTGCCTCAATGCGTTATCCGCACACCATCTATCATTGAAGAATATTTCATGAAATGAAAGTCAGGTATACTAATTCCTCTTGTTTCTCACATATATCATGACTCACATGGGCATATAGGTTACCAATAACCATGAAACAATATCTCTATATTTGGGCCACTTCCATGTGTAAGACCCAACTTTTCCAATAGGAATCCTCTTTAGGTGTTAGCCCCAATCATCCTCTTATCACTAGAGAAGCTACAAGGTGTATGTCCTACCACATGCTTTATTTACATCAAGAATCCTCCATAGATGTATGCTCTAAATTCCCCTTCAAA